>OX418218.1:76390534-77121651 GCA_948455865.1 Conomelus anceps
GAATTTTTTATATCTGAAATTTCGGGGGGGGGGGGCCCGGGCTACCCCCCCTGGCTACGCCACTGACTACAAAGAATGATTTTTTAAAGTTTGTGCATAAGCATACCGGAATTTCATTGAGATTGAGAATGATGAAACTGCTGGAACTCGAATCTCGTTTGATGATTCTTATTATTTATTAATATTCATTCACTATCCAAGTTCAACAATTATTTGGATGAACTAATATAGAATGGGATGTTTCCCGAGCTATAAATTTCTGTTGAAATCAGAGATAACCCCGAAATTTGTTTATCAAGAAATCCTTTCAAAACCCAAAAGCAAAAAATCAATCTGTGCCCCAAGTGTGATTAAAATTGTTTGATTACTATACTTTAAGCTCTAAAATCTCATAATAATAATATCCACTTTCTTTGGATTAATATACTGTTTTAATGCTACGTTTTTGTAGTGAATTTCTAAATTAATATTTTAGTTATGCAAATAATCTGTAATTGTACTTCAAAGGCAAATTTCTAGTTTAACTTGGACATAACCTAAAATTTAGATTTTTTAGTTGAAAATTTGTAGAGAAAGCATCTTTCTTGTATCTTTAGTTGATTGTGTTTTCTGTAATAAATTAATAAATAAAAAAAGTTCATTGAAAAAAATTAAATGCTTTCTAGTTTGAAGTCCAACTTTCGGTATCAATAGTCGGTTTTCAGTTTTTTATTGAAATAAAGGGAGAATTACTTATGACAGTATTAATACGATTTAGGGTTCTTTAATATTCGACATATTGATCTGTTTTCTGTTACAAATACTTTTCGAATTCAAAATATAAGATCATACACTGTCTACTAAAAATTTTGGAAATATAATTCAAATTGACCACCAGAAAGACGTTTAAAATAGTCCGCTCATTCAAGCAACAAGGACACTTTGTTGAAAAATTAAATAAAAAATGTAATACTTCGCAGTTGGCGCGGAAGTATTGAGATTGTCCACTGTGAAGTGCTGGTGAAATTTATCAAGAGCAGGATCACGAAAGAGAAGAATGAGGTTGATCGTTGATATAAGAGCATTATAAGGGAAAAGTAGAGGAAGTAAATAAAAAAATGGCGTGTTATGAATACAGGGAGAGGCAACAGCTAGCTCACCACCTAGGGTGCGCTTTTTCCAGGGGACGATCCCCAGCAGATAGTGCAGCCTAATGTATCATGCATTACGTTCCAACGTCACGGTGAAATGCAGGGTGAGCTGGGTGGGGGTGGGGTGTAACATAATTTAATACTCTGCCTGAAAAGATGTGAAGGAGAGACCGCTCTTTACAACACCAAGAATGCCTACAACCCATCCTCTCGCTGCTGAATTCACCTTCTAGACCGACCTCTATTCAACCACATGCACTTCACCAAGCAGAGTACGTCCCGTCAAAGACGAGAATGTAATGTTTTTTTTTCGAAATGCAAAACACAATACTGTAGTATTTTAATGAAAAGTTATCGCTTAATTACTATTGAATTACTAAATAATTCTTTGACGATTCAATAATCCGTATTTCATGTTGAATAATGTTGTGATCCATAATAGCCATTAAAAAGAAGAATTATCCACGAGTACACTCTGAAGTTAAGGAGATCTGATCCACATTAATATTAAAGGATAACGAATAAGAACATGAATGAGAATGGTCAGTGAAGAGAATAGCTTATAGCCTGTAGAAATGGCGGGCCGCTTAGCGCAGTTGGTTGGGGCGTCGCAACTGCAGCTTGCTGTGTGGTTTAAGTGGTCGTGGGTTCGAATCCCGCTCCACCGTCAGGCATTTAAATTTGTAATCATTCACCTCATTACCCACGCACAAGGCTCGGGCTCATATGGGCATCATCAGCAATAAAAAAAAAGTAGTTGGTCTAATTGGCCTCTCTCATAAGTTGATATTTTCAACTTTCAATTAGCTTACAGAACAATATAAAATTCAATAAGATAATATTTTTTCCCACTAGGGAAAACATTATTCAAATTCAAATTTATTCTTCATCCAAGTTACCACGAAAACAAGACAAATCTATCAGTAACAATCATTTTCAATAACAACTGGGGAAGCGAAGTGCAAAGAAAACTCTGTGATAAGAGTTGAAAATGTAGGCATTCAATACAAAATTAAAATAGAAAGAAGAGCATGAACTTGGAAGTACTAGAGCAATAGTTATTGAAAAGAAAAGAAAAGGGAAAAAATTAAATTTCGATTCAACTTAAAGTTGAAGAAAATAAAAAGTTATAAATATATGAGGCACTTATTATAGGCTTCTGGCGACTTGCTGTGCCTCATGTTATAAAAAGTGGACATTTAAAACATTCAAGTCCCAGAACATCATAGATCAACAAAAATACTAGTTTTCTATTATATAAGCTCCATTTTATACAAGTTTAGTGATCCACAAATATAGTGCTGAATTTTAGTAACTGATTACAAAGATTGAAATGAGAAACCAAGTTCATACAGGAATATAGAAAGCTAGTTTTTGGCACACATTACTACGCAACAAATTCAGTCTATAATGAATAATAAGACAAAGCTGTCACAACCACATTTATCAATTCGTCTTATTATTCATTATGGATATCTTCCTCAAAATCACCTTCACCACTACAAAGAAAGTTAAAATCAGTCTACGTGGAGTAATAAATAAGACTGATGTTGTCCAAACCACTTTCATTATTAAAACACGAGAGACTATAGTTTAGACTGTTACATCATTTTCAATTTCAGTAAACTTTCATAAGTTTTTTGAGATTGTATATTGAGATTGAAAATGATCTAACAATCGAAACTTGTGTGTATAGTCTCTCGTGTTTTATTAATTAAAGTGGTTTGAACAAAATCAGTCTTATTCATAATGGATAACTACCACAGTATTACCATCACTAAAACCAAGAAAAAGGAAATATCTCATGTATTCTCTACATTATTTTCTCTGTTACATAAAGACAGACAATCAGTACTTTGTGGGGATAGTCAGTAGTTGGGGTAACACAATAGTTAGTGGGGATATATAGAACTATAACTGTAACCATAGCTGTAGTTAAGTAGTTATAGCTACTGTCACTATGACTGAAAACGTAGTTAGTGGGGATATAGATAACTATAACTGTAACCAAAACTGTAGTTAACTAGGTATAGCTACTGTCACTACAGAAACGCAGTGAGACGTGCTTATAATAGAATTTGAAAAGATAATTTAGAATTTGGTGGAGCACTCTCTTAATAAAAGACAAACAAAAAAATATACCATAACCAACTTTTCTGGTTACAATATTTAAAAGTTTTGCCAAATAATTTAGTAATTACTGTACTAATGACTGTTCCTTAATACTAAAGGCGAGGGAGTAGTAGTCAAGAAAACTACAGTTCTTGCCTTACTTGAATTCATTATTACATCTTTCAAAAAATTGACACTTTACAAAAAAAATATATATGTTTCAAAAGGTTACATCTTTATATAGATTAGCCTACTTCTTATGATTCCTGGCCAGGATATCCCCTCTTAAAGTAAAATAAAATTTAAATACTCATTACAAAAAATTTAGAGTCCCTACTACAAAAATCCTTAATGAAGGTTAATTAAATGAGTCCATTTTCGGTTAACAGGCTAACTTGCCATTGCAAACAGTACAAATTCAGGATTGACTTTCGCGCACTATCCTCACAGGGTCATAAGATGAAAAGTTCTTTTTGTTACCTGGTTAGCAGAGATTCAATGAATACTTGCGCTTGTCCCTGGATAATCACAGGGTGACCGCAGCCTTAGTTTGCCGGACATAAACCCGCATTATGCGCGACGGCCAGGATCGCCACTGTGAGAAACGACAGGAAACGTTCCAGTCATAAAGGCACCCTTCTTAGCAGTTATAGGCTGCCTCAACTACCCATGGCTCGTAAATATCATTTCAGGAACATGAATACTCCGGAACAAGAACCGCACTGGGCGGATGGAAGAATTTCAGTTACATCAAGTATAGAATTAACGAATTCAAGTTAGGCGAAGCACACATCTATTATAAGAAACTTTCACATATTTAAAGTAAGGCAAAAAGGTAGAAAAGTAAGGAAGAGTTAATTTCTTATGGATCCTAACTCTTCATATTTTTAAATTAAACGGCTTCCTTTAGCCACAAAGCAAATACAACACCGAGTACGCCATATTCAATCTTCAACTCATAGAGTAAGGAGAACGAATGAATCTTTGGTCATCTTCTCCAGATGAACACGAAGGCGCAAAAGTACCCACGCGTCCCAGCAGAGTACGCCACCGGTCAAGAAAAACGTAATACCGTCTGTGATTAGCTAAAACAGGGAATAGTAGAAAGGTTTCCACCAATCCCAGCGAGTCTTACCAAACCGTCAAGGCAGAGCATTTTTATAATAATTCCTCCAATCAGAGCTCGGCGCTCCCCAGAGGTAAGTTTCACATGGTTTTCAAAAAAAAAAAAAAACTAGACTAGCGACATCCAGCCGAGACTGATGCAAACGCACATATTAACAACGAACAAGGAAAAAGATAAAACCTAGCTAGCGACATGATGTCGCATATAATTCTCTAATGCATGAACGGTGACAATAATCCTACACATTGAACCATGACAAAGCAAGTTCATAAGTTCAATCATAGTCCAAGGCTGAGAATATAATAATCAAGTCGTCATCAGATTGACAATCGACTAGGACAATGAGAAAAAAAATTAAATCAGCACAGCAGTTAGTGGGGATATAGATAACTATAACTGAAACCATAGCTGTATTTAACTAGTTATAGCTACTGTCACTATGAAAACGCAGTTAGTGGGGATATAGATAACTATAACTGAAACCATAGCTGTATTTAACTAGTTATAGCTACTGTCACTGTGAAAACGCAGTTTGTGGGGATATAGATAACTATAACTGAAACCATAGCTGTAGTTAGGTAGTTATAGCTTCTGTCACTAAGACTGAAAACGTAGTTTGTGGGGATATAGATAACTATAACTGAAACCATAGCTGTAGTTAGGTAGTTATAGCTTCTGTCACTAAGACTGAAAACGTAGTTAGTGGGGATATAGATAACCACAACTGTAAACAAAGCTATAGTTACAGCTACTGTCACTATGATGAAATTTTACACAATATCACTCTGCTACACAACAGTTACAATGAACTAATTTGAACTCTCTTCCGAAATAGTTTCCCCTTTTCAAGTGGCTCACCCACTCCTTTCAGGCAGTGGAAAACAAAACGATTCCATTAAAATAATAAAGCTACAAGCTGCATGTGTACGTGTGGGAGAAAGTAGATGAGATCGAGTGATTTATGTTGGCAATTGCGTGAGCAGAAAACAAGGTACTGCAGTTGAATGATGGAAAGGCAGACAGTTTATTCCACAGGCTTCTTACTTCAGCTACAAACCCTGCAGCTGTACTGAGTATAGCCTAAACTGTACATAGCCGGTGTGGGCTGCCAAACCATGCCAGGGCATACCGGTAAGACAAAGAATGCTGGGAAAGGCTATTGCCAAAATACAGAAATTTTTCGACCCATTCCAGTGCTGGTATTTGTTACGTTTCAGTTTGATGAATAAATTCTGTTCAAGATACACTTCACCTGGCAAGGAATTTATCAAAGGACTCGTTGGTAATAATGACTTCCTGATGGAAAACTCAATTTATGAAACAATTTTCTTCTCAGATTGAAAAGCAATGGATGGCATTTCAGAAATTAATCTTCTGTATTCAATGCACCCAAGCTACCAAAGTTGTACATTTCCATCAGTTGAACTCCCCTCCTTTTTATCAATAGAATCTCAGCAAGCTTTTACTCCCTGTTTCCAATAATCTCTTTTCCATTTCAATATCTAGTTCAACTCAATTGAAAAAGGAATGAAATCTCCCTTGATTCCTCATACATTTTCACAACTAATTAAAAATCAAACATTACTGTAACGAAAATTAAAACATAATCTTACTCAAGCTACAGGATTGACAAATATGGCCCAGGGAAATAACTGCATTCGATTTTATGAATTGAATTGAATGAATTTTTGTAGTCACAAAATTCATGAATTATCAACCTTGAAAGGTTCAAAATTGAGGTGTTACAAGAAAAATTAGTAAGTAGATGCATCACAATTAATGTCAGATTAAACTAATTTATAGTGATTTATTATGTGCAGAAACGCCTTGTAATTGCGAAGATCCATTCAAGTGGATCTTTCACAGGTTTTCTATGGCATCTACGAACCGTCTGGTAATTTTCAAGACATAATAAAGTTGCTAGTAATCAGATTTCGTTAATTTCCAGTACTTATTTTTGTGTTTTTCGATTAATTTGTCTCTGTGAATGGGAAATCAGTGGACCTAGGATGCTGCATTATGATTGGTTGTTGCCATTTTAAGCAAGTGATTGGTTAGCAAGAAATTCATTGAAAAAGGCTAGATAGTACACCTAGGTTGCTGCTTTTTGATTGGTTGTCACCATTTTAAGCAAGTTCTCCTATTGGCTAGCAAAAAACTTTTTTCTATTGCCTTTGACATTGACTCAGGATGCTGAATTATGATTGGCTGTCGCGATTTCAAGTGAGTGCTCCCACTGGTTGTCAAGAAACGCCTTGCATTTGGTCAGACAGTATTGTGATTGGTCGTTACCATTTTAGGCAAGTTCTCCGATTGGTTGGCAAGTTAGGCCTTTCTATTGCTTGGGGAGTGGAACCAGGACGCTGCACATTTTTTTTTCATTTATTACACAAAGCACAATAAAGTAGAGATACAACAGGCATATCCCATTACATCTTTCTCTACATATTTTTAAATGAAAAATCTAAATTCTAGGTTATGCCCAAGTTGAACTAGGAATTTCACTTTGAAGAAGAATTTCACTTTGTAGTAGTACTGTTCTTTCCAAAACAAAAATATGATTGCTTGAAGCCATTTCAAGTTACCGGTTCTATTGGTTGACAAGAAACGCTTGTAATTGGCTACACAAGGTAATTCGTATTACCTTGGCAAATGAACCACATTGAAATAGTGCAATAGAGTTTCCTATATTATTTGGCATTGTCTTTCTGTAAATTGTCTATAAACAGACAACTTAATCAATAATATAATAGCTTAATTAACTTGATTATAAGGCCCTGTTTTATTATTATTTTGGAAATGAAATATTATCAATTCCAATTCACAATCGCTGGAGTGAAATGAAGCTCCAGTTTTATTATTACTTTGAAAATGGAATATCAATTTTAATTCACAAAACACTGGAGTGTTTCTCAGAATATAAAGAATGTTCCTTAATAAATCATGTATATCACTATTTTAATAATCCAAATGAACAGGCTCTTGGTTAACTACAAATAAGTATTGACAGACTACTGAGACAATTTTAGTTTTTTTTTTTTGTATATTACCTCAGTATATATGATGAAAAATATTGAAAATTAATTTATTTAAGTTCATTGGTGGCAAAACATTGAGACCACATTTCTAATACTTTCTTCCACAAGATTTATGTGACCAATCTCTGAGTGGTCTAACCCCATAACTGCAGACGCAGAATAAAAGTTTCCTATCGAATGAATTAAAGGTAGAGGTGGACATATTTCAGGTTTGTGTGTGCGTGTGTTAGTTTGAAAAAGTCTGAGATGTAGACCACAAAAAGCAGACGGATGTACGCGGCGTAAGGGAATGGAAAAAAGCTAATCGTGAGTTCAACTACGTTTTAAAAGCAATTTAGTATCATTGAGGTTCGGTGCCTTCTTCTCCCCCGCTCCTCAATACCTTCCACCCCACACCTTTTATTCAGCATCATCGTTTGACTCCAATTTCCTTCCCCATCTTCCTGGAGACTTCACCATCACCTTTTCATTCCCTGGAGATCACTACAACGACAACACCATCTACTCATTCTCTCTCATTTTTACTATCTATCTCTCTGTCACTCTCTCTCTCATTTTTCCTCCTCCCCATTCCCCAAGGGAATGTCCCGACAACTTCGATCGCCGAAGGCAATGAGACTAGCAGAGAGATCATCGGTGTGCAATTGAAATGTTCCTGAGAAAAGTAGGTACTGTACTACATATTTTGTAAGGAATTGAGATGAAATAAATCCTCGTTCCTCTAGCTCTGGTGTACCAGCTTGTAATTATAGTGTACAGTATCCTCTTTTTTCTTTAAAACGCGCCTTTTCCCTGTTGCCCTTCTCAATACATCAAAATAAAAGTGAAAAATGTAATCAAGTGTTAATAAAGTGTGATATTAAAGGGAGTGATAGCCGTTAGCCACAGCATTTACCTGTTCAATCAGATTAAGATAAGCTTCGAACTAATCAGCCTTATTTGTAAGGGTGACCGATTGGATTGGCCAGCAAAAAGGACTCTCTGTTCTCTGCCGTAAAATCACTTTCCGGTGGTTCGGAACCTACCTAAAACTGAAGATCTAACTTATCAATCACCATCATCCTCATTACCATCGCAAAGACCTATATAGGTTTCATTCTCAAAAGAATTATTATGGAAAAGTGGTAATCATAATATATGTAATATGAATTTAAGAACTCTACTACTGCATTTGATTTCTGAAAAAGTTATAATGTTTTCATTACTAGTTTTTAATAGTTTGTATAACACATATGAATATAATGAATATAACTTTTATAAATAATTGTTTTATTAGAAAATCATTTATTTGCTGGTTTTTCAGAATACAGTAAGGAAAACAATAGAAGTAGAAAATCATAATAGATAACAAGTGAATGAAATATAAAGAGAATCATGAAAATTATTGATGTTTGTGAAAATTAACGTTTGTTACCATGACCCTCACATATTTCAATTATTACATAACAGGCAATAATAAATTTTGTCGTGCATTTAAATCCCCTATCATTAACGGAACAAAGCTAAGATATATTTTAGTTCCTGTTCATAACAGATAGATGAAAACTGATCCTTAAACGTTTATCTTGTGATCTTATTATCCCAAGATCATAAAATAGAATGTGCCCCTACCTTAAGTTTAGCATTCATGAAAGCTTACTTCTTAAAATATTTTTAAAGCCTTTTTATTTTTCCTATATTTCTGAACATTTTTGAAGCCTTTCTCAGTTTATTCCATAATCATTTTGTAGAATTTTACTAATAAGACTTTTTGACAATGAGGAAACTCTTTCCTCAAACAATCTTGTATATTAATATTCTGAGCTTTTGTTTCTATTATTCATGAGAGCAATTCATAAATGGATACCCAATTATAAAAATTGCAATTAAAACTTTGAAATGTTCTTCTCACCGTGAAAAAACAAGTTTTCTGGAAATAATCACTCATTTCTGTATGTCAACTTCAAGTAGCGCTGAGTTCTCTTTCAGAGATGATCAAAAGATTTTTCAATAAATGTAAAAGCTTCACAGCTATGAAGAAATACGGTTGCGTTTTAAATAGAAGAAAGCTCAAGCACAGTCATGCTGACCTGGATAGAAGTTTTCTCAGAGGAAAAATGAAGGTGTTTCAAATCTTTTGAAATTTGGAAACGTCTGATAATATTCACAATAGGAAAAACGTTTTGATGTAGAGTTGAAAATTCTGGGTTGAGAATTGCATGAATAAGCTCAATGGGGACGTAAGTAATGTTATAGCTATCAAAACTCATTTCACCGGATTCTATTAATAACAGGGTGTTATTGTAAGCTTTTTACTGCACAGCGAATGAAAAAGTAAAAAGGAAATGGGATAGTGGTGCGTATAAAATCTTTTGTAATGCATTAAATTAACGATATTACAAGATATTGTTCAGATATTACATGAGAAAATTAGTAAAGCTTACAAGTTTATTGTTAACGGTTCGAAAACTTATAAGCATGGAGAAATGGAGTAGAAGAGCTCTCTCAGTAAAAAAGAAGAAATGTATGTTTGAATACGAGTTTTGATGGCATAAATAAGAAATTAATTAATAAATCAATGGAGGAAGAGATAAAAATTCATCCACGATATTGCAATAACTGCAATAAGGGAGAATGCATATTTTATATATGTTTTTCTTCTACATCAATAGAAAATTTCAAGCTACTGTGATTGGACCATGACTATATTAAGATTATTCTATACTTCTAACCGAATGAATGTGGACATGATTACATTTATAATAGGTTTTTAATATGAAAGTACTGGGTGTTTCTACTTTTCTAACCTTTGCAATCCCAATCACTGATATTAACTCATAATTTTCCTTGAAGTGGGAGGTCCTCAGTGGGGAAAGATCAAAGCTACACGATCTTGAGTTACGTCTTTAGAGAATTTATTATCAGCAATTGCTTCATATTTCGCATATATTTTGCAAATATTATTGCTTTTTGCAGACAGCTGCAACTGAACAAAAAAAAAGGAAAGAGCATCAACTCAACAGAAAAAACATCCGTAATTGAAACATGGAAACTAAACAACTAAAAGGGATTTCTGAATGCAATTAAGAATAAATAATCAGTAAATGACTGACAAATAGCCTTAGGCCATTTCTACAGAAAATTTATTATTATTTTCTAAGTATGTAATGTACTACTATTAATACTAGTAATCAGTGAAAGTTTTGGCAAGGGTAAGCAAGTTTGACAAACATGAAAATGCATTAAGAAAGCATGAAAAATGAAAACATGCAGAAGATCATGAAAAATGTCAAAGCTCGCCAATGGATGCATTATATATGTTATATCATACCTTATATTTTTATTGGAATTTTCAATATTTAGGCCTATATATAATTAAATTACATATTATTGAAATATGAATACTTATGCTACATGGTATAAACGCTATGAAGCTATAACCTCTCTGTTTAAGACTGTCGTTATTAATAGAATTGGTTTGATGTTATTCCCCGAAATGCAAAATCAAGGAAAATATTGATCCAATTACCCAAATGAACGCTCTACTGCAACTGAAAGATGGCTATTCACTTTATTGAGTACTACTCCAACGTCAGTTAGATCTTCAGCTGACCATTCCCCCCCCCTCCAACCCCACTGCACGGACCCAAGAGTTGTGACCTCATAATTTGTAAGGGATGACTCAGTCTATAAGTTACGAGCGCTTCAGAAAAGTGCGATGGAAATATTATTCCAGCCAGGTAGGAAAATACTATCGCCACACCATCGTGGCTTGAGAACACTCTTACAAGCGTGCCGAGTGAGTGAGACAGAGAGTGAGTAGGAAAAAAGGAAACGAAAAGGCGTGAGTAAAAGGGCGTGAAAGAAATTGAAGGGGAGTGAGTAAGTGGGGAAGGAGAAAGGAGAGAGGATACGGATAACGTTTTTTAGGGTTTCTTTCATCCTCAAAAAAAAAAAAAAAAAAAAAAAAAAAAAAAAAGTGGAATGATAGAAATAAGTGGATCAGATAAGTGATTCAGTTGCAGTGAATAAGGAGTGATCAGAGGGGTAAAGGAGAAATGAAAACATATAGACAAAAGTGAGTGTGCTTCAGTAAAAGTAAGGGACGGGTGGTGAGTGGGACAGATGAGAGAAAAATAAAGAGGGACTGAGAGAGTGAAGAAAGGAGAAATATATATATAACAAACATTTTTTTGGGAGGATGAAGCCCACATAGATCTGAGACCTGTGCGTGGGTAATGAGTTGGATTATGGTGATTGATGAGTTGGACCTACAGTTTTAGGTGGGTTTCGAACCACTGGGAAGTAATTAGCAACTCTCATATCCCATACGTGAATAAGTGATGTACAATGAACGGTTGAATAGTTCAAATAGAAAAGATTATAAATACAACAAATATATATTTTAAGGTATTGAACAGCAGAAATTATTGATGTGATTGTTAAAAAAAAAAGAAAAATAGAGCTTGGATCTGAGATAAGAATTACACAGACGCGAAGTATTGGCCATTGAGGCCATTCTTACACTTGACCTTTTACCTCAATATGTCCTACTAGTTTACATAGATATGGATAAAATTTTCTAATATGGATTATGCAAGATAAATCAATTCAAATCAGATGAATTAAAATTTAAGAATTTTACATGTATACATTAGAACAAGAAATGAAAGCAAACTGAAAATAATTTGTAGATTAGATAAAAAGAATTATAAAAATAAAAAGATAGATTAACTAGAGAGAGAGAGAGAGAGAGACATACATATATATATATATAGAGAGAGAGAGAGAGAGAGAGAGAGAGATGAAATAGAGATAGACTGGGAAAAATTAGGGGAATTTAGTGAAAGAGAAAAAAGTTAAAGAGAATGTAAAAACCGGGAATAATGAATAATGAAGGGGCAGATTAAGATAGGTATGTGTAAAGGAGGTAGAAGAGAAGAGCACGTGAGGAAAATTCAGAGAGAAGTGAGAGAGAATCTGGAAGTAATTGAGAGTGAGAAGGCCCCATGGAAAGATAGTCACGTTTTTGAAATGCGAATGTAATGGCCGAACTGAGTGACTGTAGGTGTGTTTGGTGGGAGTGAGGTTGAATGTTATGGTGAAGTAGGTGATGAGGCAGCTTACCTCAGAGGTAATCCTGAGGCCAGGCCAGAGGACGAAGACGACTACCAGGGTCTCTTCAACCGACGCCTTATGAATACCAAATCTGCGTAATCTCTCAGGCCTTCTGCCTGTATCTGCGCCTCAGAGGCTCAGAAGAGAGACAACAACTCACCTAATGGAATGTGCAAAGACGCCTGCCTAATGTGGCCGCTGCTGCTCCAGTCAAATAGCCTAATACTGGCTGTAGATATACATCTATATATTTACACAACTCATACAAGCCCCACACTATATATACCTATAGCTATCTATGACGGCCTGGCTTCAATCAAACCACCTCTTGGCCAACCACAGCTAAGCCCTGTGCCAACTAGGATTCCATCGCAGTCTTCATACCGTAACAACTTTTGAATTATTCCTACCGTTCCACTCAGCTAATCCTCACACATGTAGCTTTCATAAGTATGGAAGGTTTTTCATTTAAAGGGGGGGGGGATGAGCTTGAGTTAATTTTTATGCAAGGTGGTCAACAGCGAACACATAAGACCAATAGAAAAGGCATATGCACTAGCATAGCATTACAGTAGGTGAAGCCAAGTCCTCCATCATAGAAGTGGATAGAAAGACGAAATCGTATTTTCGAGAGCAGAAAATTTCAATGCGCGCTCTCCAAATAAACTGCAGTTTAACACACTTAGGATTGAGATATAACTTTCAAACTTGACATGGGTATAGACAATTAGGTTTTGACGATAACAGTGGTATTATAAAAGTTAATGGTTACCTCTATATAGTTTAATTAGTTGTTTAAAGTTATATTTTTTATCCGAGTTCCAAACCATGACTTGAAAAAGTGAGTCGGCTACCAAAATGTTCATCTTTTGGGTAGAGATGAAATCAAAGCGAGAAAGTTGTACAGAAATAACGGAATGATTTTTTCATGATTTTTATTTTAATCTACGACTTATACTTTGGATAGAATGTTAGGTAGTGCAACGTTGAAACGCGATCGGGATGGCGCGCTGTCTTCAGACGTCTTGCGCATCCGGGACCACAAAGCCAATTCTTCACTTATTTCTTGTGTTGGAATATAAACTTTAAAATGTGTTGGATTCAATACTTCCATGGAGGCATATTATTGTAATGTAATAATATTATAGTTGGATTGTTTTTAGAAAATTATTTATTAAATTAGTCTAGCCTTTAAATTTCTCCGTTATGAACGCAAATGAACAAAATCCAAATAGGAAAATGGTTATTAGAGCAACGACATTATTAAACAAAAATTCATCTTTAAAGTCATGTAACTAAATTGAATCATATAAATCAATGACTACAAAAGGTTTAACGTTTACTCAATTTGTCCAATGGGGTAATAGCCTATTGTAAAGACCCTACTTCCGCAATCCAGAATTAAATAATTTCTATATTGGCGCCAACCAAACCAACTTTGCGTTGATAAAAAAAAGTATTCTTCAAGCACTCGCGAAGACACTGAGCTCAAAATATATGTAACACTTAAAATAGCACTATTAAGGTACTATAGAATTAGCTATTAATTTAATAGCACTATTAAATTATACAAATAATTGATATTGCAGAAGGCATAACAAGAATTGATGTTACATTCGAAATAGGCCTATTGAAACGTCTAGAACATGACTCAATTATTCTCAAAATTAAATTAACATTTACAATTTGAAGGCCTAATGCTTAATAAGGCAATACATATTTAACCGTAAATTAAAAGTTGAACGCTCTAAGTTGAAAGCAAGTTTCCTAACAAGTTATATTTAGATCAACCTAGTAATTAATAATTACCTAAAACAAGATTAACCATGACAAGGGATAGGCTAAACAATATACAATGAGTTCAATCATATAAACCTTTAGATTATTACCTCCATATAATAAACTTCTATAAACATTCTATCTAGGCATTCAAACATATTATAACAAGATATACACATATAGCTGATACTCGATGCTAGACAACCATCTTGCTGGCAATGGTAAATTCCACTTGCTGTGATAAGTTTGGTTGGCAGTAATAGGTTTCAATTGCTGGCAACGTGAGAATCTTATCAGCTGATCACTGAATTAACAACTTTCTTTTTTATCACATTTCCCAGTCATTAATAAGACATGATTCGCTATTGTAATCACATAACCAGTAATGAGAACAGGACATGATGAATAAATCACTTTTAATTGGGATAAATCTATAAAATTGTTCAAGTGTATTGAAGGTGAGAAATTCAACATAACGTAGCAGATTAACGTATTGTTGACAAGAGAGCCATTTGCGAAGGGCAGGAATGGGCGTGGCCCTTCCCTCATTATTTGCCAAAAAGTCTTGTATTGATATTATTATATTTAAAAAAAATATTTTTTTAGAACAACATAAAAACTCAATAACAAAGGAATGAGGAACACAATTCGAGCAATTTAGATAGATTTTTCAACAAACCTGACCAATTTTTACTGCTTCACCCCCCCCCCCCCCTCCCCCCAACTCGTAGTTTGGACTAATATGGCGCTTCTGACTTTTCAATGAGAGAATTCATCATCTACCTAGGATTGAAGAATAATTGGAAAACACCAAATATTTACTGTTCTCCTAATGAAAATTACCACTTGAAAATTGAAACTTCAACGTAGAGCTCGCAAAATAATATACACTTATGAAGGAATGTTTTCAGAGGTACGTTCCAAGTAGTAAACCAAACTATATTCAGGCAACACTTGTCAAAAGGAATCATTGTACGAATTGAAACCAACTGTAACTTCCAATGAAGCACTCGGGGAAGTTGTGCTTAATTTTCATTCATGAATACGATGAGGGAAAATCGGTGATGAAAATCAAGTTCTGCAAGTAGATATGCTTGAAAGTCAAGTTAGACGAAATTTATCTGAACCACTTCCAAGATGATAACGAACGAAAATTGTATGCAGTTCACACTTTAAACAACACAATCGCGCATTGGAAGGAAGCTATTGCTACCTCACTGAGATGGGGAATAGTTGTTCAATGAGGTAGTAATGACTATAGAAAGTTTATCACTGAGCTATCACTGCTCCAGTGCTCACGTCGCTCTTGTCTACACGCTGTAAGCTAGAAGTTTACTCAGACAAAACTGCGTCTAATCTGCAAGCATCAACCCCGCATGAGACGTCCTCATACAATGTAAACTTACGCGATCACAACATTAAATGCGTACAAGCTGTAAGTTCGAAGCTCATCCACAATCAAGTACAATTTATCATTGGTTTATCTTTGGAAGCTCAAGTTGTCATCAAGACCACATTTGTCATAACTATAACTAAGCTCTACTTGTCCCTCTTGTTATAACTATAACTAGATGACGCACTGATTGTACAAGCGATCATCATAACAAACTAAAACTGCCATAAACGATAATGCGCCTATTATCATAAAAGGGGACCGCCCCTATTAAGAGAATAGCGTCAAGGAGATAGTGCCAAGTACTCGCTAGGTTGGGATGAGTGTTTTAATGGTGTTTATACCTTCATGGGGAACTAACCCATCTATTGAACTGAACAAACAATACTTGTCATCAATTTCAATCGATTGCCAGCATGTCATGACCCCCACCAAAAAAAAAAACTACTGTGGAAGGGGAAAAAAATTTGGCAAAAAAAATGAAATTTGTGACTTGTTCCAACTCTTAAGCTGGTACCAATCGGAACTTTCGCTTGCTACTGTACAGGGGAATGGGTAAGAAAACTTTGAACTGTAAAAAAATGTGAGAAAAATACAATTTGCGACTCCATTATTAAACTCTGCAAAAAAAGCGGTTCGTATTATTACCTTCAGTGGTTATCTGGAGCACTGTAGAGTGTAGACTGCTTTTCCAGTTAACGGGAATAATGACTATTTATTTAGTGCTATTTATTTAAAGACAAATCTGTGCAGTTTTAATAGGAGGGGTCACTTCCCTAGTCATTGTACTAGAAGTCTGATGTGCCTTACTGCCGCTTGACAAGGACCAGGGATGCTTTTCCTACTTTGGCCTTACGCATATTTAATAAACTACCTGAGGAGTTGACTGATATGAATACACCTGCATTCTGTTCAAGATTGAACAGAAAAAGCCCTTTACGGGATACTTGAAGCTTTTGAAGATAATATAACAGACCTTGTTTGACCTACGATGCCATCTTGATTTAGTATTTAGTTGGTTGTGTTTCTAGTCATTTTGTGTGTAATTTATCCCTTGACGCAACCCATCCGGCCCTGCTGGCATTGGTGAAAAGGAAGGTAAAACTCTCAAGCTGGGTCCGCTCATTTATAGAGCTTGATTATCAGGAATTTGAATTATTCAAACCATCAAGCCATCAATTGCTGATTATTCATTGCAGTGACAGAATGTAATTACGAAGAAATAAAAAGTTTGGATACTTGTTGCCTTTATTGATAAAAAATAAACATTCATTGAAAATTTCTTTAAACATTGTAACAAATAAATTAAACAAATTTGTCAGCAAATGTCAATGGTATAGACAGCAAGATCGATAGATAGATAAATGTCTTTATTTGTCGAACTTTAAAAAGTTAGAACTGTGGGCGGAGTTGAGGTAAACAATCTCATTCTACCACTCAACCGGAAGCAGTGTCAGAAGTATTGATTAGAAAGGATGCTAGTTTATAAATATTGCTTAAATTTAGTGGCCAGTTTTGAGACCATCTTTTTCTGAGCCCACCTACATTTTCTATATAAAATACGTTATAAAGTATCAGTATATACTATACAGTATAACTATAAATTAGTTATAAAACTATATTTTTCGGGTAAAATTTAATTTTGTTGGCAAATTATCATATATAGGACCTAGCCTGAGCTATGATGATTAATGTTGTTTATGTTTCTTCAGCAACGTTTCGACTATAAATTTTTCAGATAAAAGCGCTACAGTTGAGACAGAACTGCTACAAATAAACAGTGCAATAAAAGGTAGAATACCGAGCGCTGACAAGTCTCTAATGGTTATAATTATGAAAATTTAATTTCTCGCAGTGCTCAACGGAAACAACTTGTCTGCTGGCAGAGCGAGGGAGAAAATATAAATGGTGACAATTTACATCGTCACAATGGTCTGCTTCACGTGTCACAGTGCTGGGAGATAAACGATAGTCGGCAAACTCTAATTTGTACAGTTGCTGAGAAAAGAAGGCGAAAAACTTTTAAGGACACAATAAATAACCTAGTCGAATCTTGGTACGCAATAAACTCGGGTCTCCGTTCCAGTGCCGGGTAGGAGAAGGCTTTCAAGACATAAGTTCCAATCCGCGACGGCCAAATCCTTTCTCAGATAAATGCTTGCGATGTGAGCAAATAAAAGCTTCGAGGAACGTGTCCACGAATTGGCAGACGAGATATCTGACCTCTACGCTGAGAGCAAGCTATGCTAATGTTTGTGACAACTAATGGCACTCAACTCGACGACTTTCAAGAACGTTCCACAAAAGACAAAACAAAGTAGAACGAGTCAACTTTGATGAAAAGCCAATCTTTGAACTGGCTCAGAAAATAATAGACTTTCTATACTGACTGAATCTAATTATAAAACTATTAACAATCAGTCAAAAAAGTCAACTTTAAAAGAGCCAATTTTTGAATAGGCCAAGAGAATAATGGACTAGTTGTACTGACTGAGACTAATTATCAAACAATTGGCAATCAGCAATGATCATCAATTAATAAATAATAGAAAAATTATTTCTCTCAAAAAGAACATCACAATTTTTAAATAAATCAGAAATAGTTACATATTAAATAATACTATTCATTAAACATTTTTTGTTTGAGAAATTAGGTACTCCCGTGAATTCTTTTATGGGAGTTACCAGCTGTACAATTTAAATACATATTGCAAACATCTTATTCTATTAAACGAGCAAGGAATTGTATGTATGTATGTATGTATGTACGTATTTCCAGTCACTATCTCAAAAACGACTCTAACGATTTTGATGAAATTACGAATATAGGAGCTTTTTGGTGCAAAAATACGATTGCGCTAGGTCTCATTCCTGTAAAAACTCGCTGAAGGACACTAAAAGGAGAAATCTATCCTCAAAGGAACAGCTGATAAAAGAGAAACAGTTTTTAATCATATGGTAGGCCCATTAACGGCGTTATTAACGCTGTCTGGAACGCAAAAACTTCCGCGCGTACCGTGTAGTCGTAGTCTGAGCCTTGCAGTCATGTAGGAAACATATGACTGGAAAGTCAGAGCTCAGCTTATGACGCCATTATTTCTTTGGTTAAAAAAAGCTTTTCTAATTACAATTTAAACAAACAAAAAATAACATTATTTGTAATTTTTTCATATTTTGTGGATATTTTGTATTACAGTACAATAACTCTGGGTCTAGGCAAGCTAGGAAGATCGGAAATACTATAAAACTCATGAAAATTTGGCTAATAATAATAGCTCAATTTGAAAAATATTTTTTTTTTAGATTTTAATGTCAATGATGTGGAAGAGAAAGATATTACCTACAATTTGAGACCAACTTTGCATTTTTATTTTGAGTAGTTACCAAGTTCTTAAAAAATCGACATTTTCCAAGTACAGTAGAAAGCCTACATTACACTTCCAAGAAGAATTACAAATTATAAGCTAAATGTTACAAGTATGAATTTGGGTCGTTTCAAAATGAGCTGAAAGGAATTAGACAAGTTGTGAGAAGCCGTTCTTGAGTGAGGGGTTACAAAGTGGTATCCAATCAACCCAACCACCACCTATCTTGAAAAATTACAGTTCTACGAGCTGGTAAACTCGAAATTCAGATTGTTACTCAAAATACATATATGTAGTGTCTAAAAGAACATTTTTACCAATTAGAATTAACATTATTATTGATTTGTTTGTGCACTAGCTTATGATGGAAAATGTAGAGATGAGGTGGGACCGCTTCACAGCATAACGCGTCGTTAATCCACTTCCCACAGCATCATCTACGATCTTCAAGATACAGATCATTGCCACAAACATTTAACCCCCCCCTCCCCCGAGCGGAGCTCGATCTCCCGATATCTTATTCTATTAAACGAGCAAGGAATTGTATGTATGTACGTATTTCCAGTCACTATCTCAAAAACGACTCTAACGATTTTGATGAAATTACGAATATAGGAGCTTTTTGGTGCAAAAATACGATTGCGCTAGGTCTCATTCCTGTAAAAACTCGCTGAAGGACACAAAAAGGAGAAATCTATCCTCAAAGGAACAGCTGATAAAAGAGAAACAGTTTTTAATCATATGGTAGGCCCATTAACGGCGTTATTAACGCTGTCTGGAACTCAAAATCTTCCGCGCGTACCGTGTAGTCGTAGTCTGAGCCTTGCAGTCATTTAGGAAACATATGACTGGAAAGTCAGAGCTCAGCTTATGACGCAATTATTTCTTTGGTGAAAAAAAAACTTTTCTAATTACAATTAGTACAATAACTCTGGGTCTAGGCAAGCTAGGAAGATCGGAAAGCCGAAAATACTATAAAACTCATGAAAATTTGGCTAATTGTAATAGCTCAATTTGAAAAAAAATTTTTTAGATTTTAATGTCAATGATGTGGAAGAGAAAGATATTACCTACAATTTGAGACCAACTTTGCATTTCTATTTTGAGTAGTTACCAAGTTCTTAAAAAATCGACATTTTCCAAGTACAGTAGAAAGCCTACATTACACTTCCAAGAAGAATTACAAATTAAGCTAAATTTACAAGTATGAATTTGGGTCGTTTCAATGAGCCATTAGACAAGGTGTGAGAAGCCGTTCTTGAGTGAGGGGTTACAAAGTGGTATCCCATCAACCCAACCACCACCTATCTTGAAAAATTACAGTTCTACGAGCTGGTAAACTCGAAATTCAGATTGTTACTCAAAATACATATATGTAGTGTCTAAAAGAACATTTTTACCAATTGGAATTAACATTATTGTTGATTTGCTTGTGCACTAGCTTATGATGGAAAATGTAGAGATGAGGTGGGACCGCTTCACAGCATAACGCGTCGTTTATCCCCTTCCCACAGCATCATCTTCGATCTTCAAGATACACATAATTGCCCCAAACATTTAAATTTAACCCCCTCCCCCCCGAGCGGAGCTCGGTCTCCCGATATTAAAAACAAAATTTAATAATCACTGTTAGACTATAACTAGGCAAAAGTATCAATATTATTTGGAATGGCGATCCAATTATGGAAAGACTATAAAAGATATTGGTTTGGCTGATAGCTCAGGGGGTGAGTATGTGGTGTTAAAAATAAATAAATTGTTTGTCTTACCTTTTGTAGTCGATCTTCTTTCGGAAACAGGTTGGGGGGAAGTGAGGTTTAGGAAGGATAAGGTTGTAATGAAACCCAAACCTGTTGTTAAATTCTGCTACTAAGGTAATCTTGTCAACCACCACACATGACACTTAATAAATGGAAAATAAACTTTAAATTTAGTGGACTGTATAATATGCGATGCGATGCGACTTTTTCTATGTGTTGAGCACACGGCGACGTCTCGTTGCGTACTGAGTACTGACTCCCTCCCGAGTGGAGTGGGGGGAAGCTCCTATCTATCGAACAACCCTACAGGATAAATCATGCTATAAAATGAACTAAGAACTATTACCGACTGGCGCGACCAGATATTTAAGAAAAAATATATACTCAACACTGAGGGATGTAGCATTCGGGAAACTGGGTTCATTGATGAAATAATATAAGGCGAAGTAATGAGAATTTAAGGATAGTTCTGAAAGAAAAGAATGGAAAAGTGGTTTGAAGATTTCATAGTGGAGTCATACTTCACGAAAGACTCTTTAAAATATATATTTTCGTCTATGAGGACCGGGGACACAAGATGTTCACATTTTCGTCTAGTGCACCTAGACTTTTTTTGAGGATGAAGCCCACATAGGTCTTAAACCTGTGCGTGGGTAATGAGTTGGATGATGGTGGAGTTTGAATTTTTAACTTCTGATTATTGTTTGAGTGAGAGATCTCTATATCAGAAACTAACAAGTGTCTCTGGATGGGCCGCTAGACTTTTATAATACTATAATAATTGACTTGTTTCAAGGAAGCACAAAGCAGAAATGAATGTAAAACTAAACCAAGTGTATCAGCAGTAGACATCAATAAATAGTAGAAACCAACCAGTAAAAACAAAAATTTTGCAAACTAGAAGTCTTTTTAGCCGATTCTAGCTGTGGACCAATCTTTCTAAATTCCACATACCACATCACAAACGAGAATAAGAAATAAACTAAAATATTGATCAAAAACAATGGACTGCACTGCACTGTATTATGTTGTAATTTTAAGGTTTGAAGGTCATGAAGAACCGTCCTTACGTCAAAAGATGTAGAAACTCGATACATAAGGTCTCAAAAGATTTTGAATTTGAAGGATGACAGATGTTATTGATGATTATATAGTTCATTTTTGATCTAGCCTGCATTTTCTTCATGATATCCTTGCTATCTGATGAAGCTACAGAAGACTTCAAATATCAAACATTCGTGAGATTGCTTTTTCGATCATTCAAGTTTTTCGAACTTTTCATACATTGTTCCAAACACTTTGTTTCAAAATGTACAACATACTGGATTCAAAGAGACATCTTGATCATGAGAGAGATAGCAGAAACGCAAAAGAAAGCAGAAAGAGAGAGTAGGTGTGTGTGAGAGAGAGAGAGAAAGAGAGAGTGAGAAAGAGTGAGAGAGAGAGAGGGAATGAGCGAAATAGGAGACGAGTAGAATGGTAACTGATAACACACAATACGGAAAGGGATTTAGCGTTTATTCCACGCTTCAGTGGAAAAATGATTGATAAAAGCGTTGATACAAAACGAAACACGCTTATCGGCAACTTTTATCGGTTACAGTCGACATGGACCTGAGTCGGAAGACGCTACTCGCTATCAAAGGGTCAACATGTGGGATTACTCTAATCCAAACCAAGCACCGGGCGGGTGCAGGAGACGAGCACACAACAATCACCCTACAAACAACGAATGCAGCCACATTCGCCTTGTTTAGTTCTCAGTTGAAAGCAAAAGAGATGGATTATTTTATTTGAAATGCTTAATTTGCTAACACTGTTCTACTGTACAGGGATTCTCAAATTAAATAAAACAATAATCAAACAAAATCAACAAATTGTTTCTGATTAGAGAGGCGAAATATTTTTTTTTTTCAATTCAAATTCAGGTTTATTTCAAACAAAAAATAATGTTTACAACAAACTTTCAGTGTAACAAAAAAAGGATCACTCACATAAAAAATAAATATAAACTACTACCAATAAAATATGAAAAAGATACGAAATAGTAAATTTCTACATAGGCATTACTGCCTGTGCGCGGGAATATTGACGCTTGGGGGAAATAGATCATATTGTATTTTTCATTTGAGATGATTTGTTTGTAATGAACTTACGAATGTAACAAATTATATCGATAGCAGAATCCAATACTATGACTAATTATAAATATTCGTAACATAATGTACCTCAAAAATCAATATTCTTACAAAAAAATCAGCAATTTTTGTGCTTTGGAGTGAAATTTCTAGTGAAACAGATCTAACTGAACATTTGGATTCTGTAAACCAGTTTGGGTAATTGCCTATTGTATCTCACTTTGATTGTACTCTATTCATAGTAAATAAATGAAAAAAATTAATTTTATTCAACTAAATGATCAATCATATTTATAACAATTATATTGTGTGGAGATTTCATATTTCAATTCTTTGATTGCTGCGTTATTTCAATTATGATAGATTTATTTCCCCCCTCAGCACAAGTTTTGCTTGAAGAGGAGTTAACTAATAATTGAAGAAGTTTAATGAGAACATTAATTATATCGTAGGTATTATGAAATGGCAAATGTCCTCTATAGTCGTGGCTATTATCTTCTATAGATGTATTTTATACTCAGGTACATGAATGATAATTGATTATGTATTGTGTTAGCTGTACAAAGGTTTTTTCGGAGGATGAAGCCCACATAAGTCTGAGACCTGTGCGTGGGTGATGAATTGGATGATGGTGATTGATGAGTTTTAGGTGGTTTCCAAACCACCGGGAAGTGATTTTACGGCAGAGAACAGTCTTTTTTGCTGGCCAACCCAATTGGTCACCCTTACAAAGATGTCCCAGGAGTTTCTTATCTCGGATTGAACAGATACCTGCTACGGTACTGGGCTACTGAATTTATGTGGTCGAAATGTAATTCTAGGGAATATTCTTGATAGAAGAGATATTGAATTGCTAGATGAATAGTTTGGAAAGAAAATTTCAAGAAATAATGAGGAAAAGACGTCTTCAAATTGTTCATGTTATTCGAAATATCACTCACTTTGGAGTGATTCTTCAATCCATATTGAGGAATTAAAGGTGGAAATAATCAACTATTGAAATTTGAGAAATATTAAATTCACTCACCGCATTGCACCCAATAATAATTCATACACAGTAAGTGAAGTTTCACTTTTCATAGTTCAGCTACTTACCTGTAAAAAAAACAAAAAAATGTTTATTAGAATAGGGAAACATGTGCACAATTGAATGATTTACTACAATGATATAGTAATTTATAATAAATTTAAGGAAAATATTCAAGCTGGAAGAAAATCATTAGTAACACCAATTATTATTCTTATGAAGAATGAATCTACCAAAAGAATTTATATCTTAGATACTCTAGCGACTCAAATATTGATTTGATTGATTGACTGCCTTTATTATTTACGTGGGAGGGCGAAGTTAGGGCACAGCCGGCCCTCTCTTACACTTAACCCTCCCAAGTAAGACTCAAATATTGGGAGATTGAATAATTTTCATAATCAAGTAATTCAAAAGAAATTGCACACGACAAGCAGTCAAAACTTGATTGATAATTTAAAATATTTCACTCTTTGAACAGATGGTTAATCAAATATTTGACTGCTTTTTTTGTAATTACTTTTAAATTACTAGTGAAATGTGCAGTTCGTCATGGACACCAAATTTCAAGATTTCATAATCATTTTTTATGATCTCAAGTGCATTATCGTTTGCAAATGAATTAGAAGAATGCTTTAACTACAGTGCTATCGGTTTTTATAATATAAGAGAGCAATAGAGCAATCCTATAATAAATCCCATAAAAATACAACTTCTCTATTCTCTACCTAACCTAACCTAACACATCATCAATATCATTCATTTACTTGTAAAAACCGGTTAAATTCTTCAAAATTGCTTAAGAGCGTATTATATTCACAATCGATTCTCTCATTCTCTTTAACGATAAATTGACTCATAATTTAACACTTTAAACGCGCCTAATTGAGTCAAGTTTAATTTGAAGCGTACCGCTGTTTCCATACAATTAAGCATCCCTATTATACCGTTACAAAGCTAATGTAATTTAATGACTCGACACGGCTAACCCAATAGTAATCAGTGAAGGTGCAGTCGGCATCAAAATTAGCATGTCAATGTTCACATATTACTGTATTTGAGAATTGGTGAAATTGGTGCCATCATATTATTGGATTTGACAGTTTCATCTGTCTCATTATTGCCTACAGTATACAAAAATATTGAAGTAGAAAATTGCTAATCACCACAAAATATAATATCGATTGATGTTATTCCCATTGGTTGGCATAATTAACTAAATGAATTATAAATAAAGTATATTATTCGAAAACGTAAATTTATCGAAGACTTACTACTCGAAACTGAGGCTCCCGAATCTTTGCTTATTGTGAGACTATCTAATAAATGAAAACATCATCATCTGATGACGTACCACCGTCATCATCATCATCATCATCATCATCATAACTATCATCATAGCATCATCATTTAATGTATCATTTCACTCTGGAATCTTTGTTCAAATCTGTACAATTTTATCGTCATTTGTGAGATTCCCAGAATATTTCAAGCTTATTCCCTCCCAAAAAGAAAACAAACACCAAGCAACTCCTGCACGGAATTCTGAAAGCGGTGAGTTGGAGGAATTAATTTGGTGAGAGGAATTAACTGATGTTAATTTAAGTCTCAACTGAGATACGATCGCACAACCACCGGAAAAATAAGATAATGTTCGTGCAATTGGAACTGCTTTGGGTGAACAACCACCACTTTGAAGCTTTGGTTTCTTCATCAGCAATTACGTGGGAAGAGTAGAGATGTTGAAATTTTAGCTTCTCTTCTAATAGAGAAGATGACAGTTACAGCTGAAAGGTACTCTTTTGTTGTTCAAGTTACTTTATTTGCAACCTTGTGATAAGCACATCACAAGAAGATACGTCAAATAATATTGTTGATGTAATACATCTCTTTTCTGGTATTATTCAAACAAAAAACTAAAAATGAATTTGAGTGTTTATTGAGTAAAATGTATGAACTTGAGAAATTCATTTGTTGAGAGAAAATAACTGGTGTGAATTTGAGCATTAACTGAAGATTTTCGATCCACTTGAGTTGAGGAGCGAATGAATTTATTAATTGTTTATTTTTGCACTTCAATGCTTGTTAATTGAAAAAAATTTTTTTTTTTTCAATTTGATTTTAGGAATAAATTTTTTTCATATTGGATTCTTTAGCCTCCGGATACCAGTTAATAGAAGTAAAGGTTTAAATACCTGCGTTTCGGTATCCAATACTAATTGGATACCAAAACGCAGGCATTTAACCCTTTATGAATAAAAATCCATGAGGCGGAAAAATACGAGTAGAAGAAATAAGGTTGAAAAGTAGCCGATTATCGGACATCAGGTCATTGGAGCATTGGAAAACGGGTGCTGACAACAAAGCACAGAATCAGGTATTTGTTTTTTTACCAATTTCTTGTGATTCTGACCTACCAAGTAGGCTTGGCAATAATGACTCTTTTAAATGAGTCGATCAATCGCCCTCACACTTATAAGTGAGTCGTTCATTTGAACATGTTCAAAAATGAGTCATCAGCAATGCTCGTGCTCATTCACTACCATTGCTTGTTCAGACGCTCAGCGCTCACTCGCTTACTGAGCACTCATACACACACAACAATAAACAGCCTTGTCGTATGTCTGGCGCCTCAATATAATTATATAATTCTAAGAATCTGAGTCATCAGTTTAATATTCCAGAGCACAGAGCTTATTATATTTTCCAGAAGTGGTCAGTTGCTATCGGTCGGTACTTATAATACATTACACAAAGCTCGTGGAGCTGAGAGAGGTGAGTGAATGAGCCAGGTTTCAACCTGCTCACTGGGAGAGTGCTTGTTGTTGTAGTTCGTTCACTTCACAGTTCAAAATGCTCATTGAGCGGGGAGGTGAGTGCTCTTGTCTAGCAGTGCCTTCTGCAGGCCGCTGCACTGCTCTGCTAATTCAAAGAACGCTCACTACTAGACGGTGTGTAGACTGTATTCCGTGAAAACACAATTGCAGCTCAAAAATGAACTAACTAATTTCTGAATTTGTCCTCCTAGTTCGTAGTTCATTTTAAAGAGTCAGTTACTTTGAACGACTCGCTCATTCTAGTCACATCTCTTCTACCAAGATACATTACATGAACATGAACTTGAACAAATATATCATTAATTTATGACGTTGCTAATATGTGAAAAAGCACATACATTAGCAGGCTGATGCGCTCAAGACTGTGCTTTGATGGGTGACCATGCTTCAATGACTTTATCTTACAAGAAATTTTTTTCACTCGCCCGGTGGTTAGGAACCCACCTAAAATGGTAGGTCTACCATGCTCCTCATAACATGGCTCAAACGTCAGAGGAGTTTATTGATATACGCTCAAACAATAAAAATATATTATTAAATAAAAAACACCAAGTTATTTGATTGCAAATCGAGTAAAGTTATGATACCGCACTATAAAACTATGTGTCCGGCTGATAATCAATACATAAATGCTTATAGTTCATAGCGTTCAATCAATTTCCAACTAAGACCACCCTTATACCTTAGACTTTGGACTACCCTGAATAACAAACGAACAAGTAAGTCAGTTCCCTACCGCTTCAAAGAGTCTCATTCCGCATGCAAGAGCTTCAGGTGATGATGAATTCATGGCCGAAAAATGAATCAAATGAATTAGTTATCTGAAAATTGCGGATGAAGTGAATGGCGTGACTGAGATGGCGAGTGTCAATTAGAATATAACTCTCAGCGTGAGTTCTGACGCCAAGTTGAATTGAGAATAACTTGAGAAGGTTCACGTTGCTCAAGGTAGCCTTTTAATTATGCAGCCAGTTAGTTTCAAGTGGATGGCTACATTCTATTGAGCAGGGTTTGCTCAGTTAGAGAGAGAGAGAGAGTGAGAGAGAGAGAAAGAAAGAAAGAGAGACTGTGAGACAGTATGACCAAAGGGCTGAGAGAAGTACGTTCAGAGGGCCAATTACTTGAATTGCCTGCCCTTCACGACAGTGCCAGCCCCTGGCCCTTGATCAATCTTGCAAAGTTCGCCCTCAGGACAACGCGTCAAGGGCTTCAAGGGCAATCGCCCGGAAAATTACTGAATCATTTAATGGCACAACGATAATGAATCACAGTACTCACTCACCGTGCACTGTACAACGTTACCCATCAAGCAACTAGCTCCATACAAATAATGATATCTTAATTACGGTTAGTACGACCAGATTTAGTTTAGACGTCTCTAAGTTACATAAAATCAAATATAATTTCAATCCATTTTAAATTTCTAGAAGATTACTTTTACCGGTTCTGACTCACCGATGACGTCACCTACCCTCGCCACCTCATACTTCATCCCCTCACCTTCCTCACCACTCAACCACCACAAAGGAGATGAAGTGCGAGGTGGTTGAGGGGGGTGAAGTGCGAGGTGGTTGAGGGGGGTGAAGTGCGAGGGGAGGTGAGGTCATCGGTGTGCCAGAACCGATAAAAGTAATCTACTATTTCTAAACAAGGTAATTCATTATCTTACTCTCCTACGCTCTCCATGAAGCTCTATTGCATGTCATTTTAATGCTCGTGAAATACCTAAATAAGAAATTTGAAATCGTGACACATTATAAAATATGTCAATCTTCAATCTTTGATGAAAATATTGGAAAGGGATTAGAGGTTTCAATCTATGAGATCTAATGAATCAAATAATTAGAAAAAATGTTTCGTAGTAAACATGATGTGGAACTTGTTGATCATGAATAAGAAGTAAGATATTATCGTACCACTTAATATTAAAAGGCTCGACAATATCTTACTTTTTTATAATATATTGTCGTATAATGCCACTCAATTAAGTGATTCGACAATATCTTACTTTTTTTATTCAGAGTAATCGAAGAAAAAATAATCTCGGACTGTTTCTCCATTTTTCGTCAACTAGAGTATGGATCACAATAAAATAACTAAAAAATCTTCAATTGCAAGTTTGGAGCTACATATTGCTCGTTTCCCTTCATGCTCCCGTAGAAGGCTTTCTAGATCTGATTCCAACAGGCCCTACCGTAAATAATTCAACCAATATATTATTGATTAATCTATTGTATTGATTGATATATTGTAATACTCCATTCCTATTATTTCTTAATTTATATTTACTTCAACCAGAATATTATTTCATCTGTACTTCAACCTTCAACTCAAACTCACTAAAGATCAAAATTCTTTTTGCAATCGTGCAGTCGACATTAATGTAACCATATCAATATTTCAGTTGAGACTTGACATTTTTATTGAATTTTAATCCCTTCACAACCATTCCAGGTTACATAATCAACCTATTTGTTCTTTAGTAGGTTAATTGAAATTTTCTTCGCTGATACTTCAGATACCAAAGTATGTACTGAATTTGGTAACATCAACCTCACTGAGTAATGATTAGTGACAACAATTCAATAACTAATATTATGTAGAATCTTGCTGTTAAAGGTCATACCTTTTTGAAATGCGGCGAATCTGCACAGCAATATTTTGCATACTTCACGAAAATTACACACAACAATCACAATTTAATAATTGTGTCCAACTCCTCAATATTATAACTGCCACAATCTGAACAATGTTCAGATTCGGGTAACAAACTCGAGTGTGTACCAAAAACCTTTACCAGGTAACCAGACTGGAGATACACATTTCGCAGTAACTGTAAGGTAAACTAAGCTTAAGGTAGACCAAGCAAGGTAACCTAAGTCGAATAGTATAAGCAAGCCAATAACCGAATAACAATGTATTCATTCCACTCAACTCTGTTCAAATGGTGAGATGATTAATCAAGTTGGTGCCAATTTGTTTGTAATTGATCGCTTACAAATCCTGTTTCCGAGTTTCAGCCGGGGCCGAACTGCTGCTGTCGAATGGCATTGTCGCCTCACAATGTAGGCCCATTGTAAATGCTATTGTAAATGGGCATGCGGTCTTTCCAACAACGCTCGACAGTCGGCTTCAGCTTGAGTACTGGCTGTTCTCTTGTCTTGCCCTGGATACGAATAATACAGTGACCGAATACGAAACTGGCTTCTGATCAAGAAGAAGGACATTGACGCTTTCAATCAATTAATTACCGTACGTACACCGAACAACTGCAGGTTCTCTAGAAATTTCATTTGGCTACAAACCAGTAATATTCTCGAATAGGAATAAGAAAAAGCTTATAGAATTTGTATTTAAGAAGAAATAAATTGAACTTCTCTTTTAATGTTCTATATGCCTTGGGGAAAAATATTATTGCATTTTCCCATTCTTAGGCCCATATGCAAGAGGATTGGTTAAGCTGCGTTTAGAATATAGTTTCAAATTGGTGGTTTTGTGTGCTCATAATCTCAAAATAAGCTGAATGTAAACTTACAGTGATATGGTGGTAGACTGTAGTTTAGTTAATAGACTCAGTTTAAACAATGATTGTGCATTATATATGTCCTAGAAGTTTATTGTGCATAATATGACCTACAAGTTGATAAGACGAAGAAAATCGAGTTGGAATTTCAATTAAATATAGGTTCGGAGAAAAATAGAATACATAAATTAAGTTTTCTAGTGTGATAAAGCAGAATATTATTTCGATTCTTCTCCATCATTTCTATATTTCACTATTTTACAATACAGTCCTTACTACTCGGTCAATATATCAACTTAAACTGTAACTATTAACAAAGTCGTCTTCAATAGAAATATTACTTTCTGCTTTTTATCAACTTAAACTGTGACTATTAACAAAGTCATTTTCAATAGAAATATTACTTTCTGATTTTTATCCTGAACCATTAAATTTGGTTCACCTTCTGATCAGTCATAAGGTTGGTATCAAATAAGCTAATTAGGCTAACCAGATAGGCCATGTTCACTTGATAAATTGGTTAGCTCATCTGTTTGACAAATTTGGATATTACACTAGATATACTCCTGCGATACTGGTATCAGACTAGAGATGAGGCGTATTTACTGGAACAGGTATTTTTACTGAGTATTTGAACGTACGGACTAGCACCTAGTATTCGAAGAACAAAATACTCAGATATCTTTGAGTATTTCTAATAAACTACGCGACTTCAGTACGGGCAGTGACTTCAAGTCCCCATTCCAATTTACGGAGTGGGAGTGGAGCTTTGTAATTTGCAGTTGTACAGTTGCTATTAATAGCTCATTTCTCGTTATAGAACTATTCAACTACTCACTCACTCTTTCTCACGCTCTCTCTCTATTCACTATTCTCGATTGTAGGCGCATGCGTCTAGATTGTCTTTGGTTGCGTATGGCGTACGCGCGTACTTTTCCAGTACAAATACTTCTTGAGTACTTGAGTACGGGTACTAAAAAGTAGTTTGTTACTCAAGCGTCTCAAGGTCTTGCTGTCCGCGTCTCATTTCGCTACAGCACATTTGAGAGCAACTCAATAATTAGATTCGTGCTGTATTTAACATGAGTAATAAAGATTCGTGCTGTATTTAACGTGAGAAACAGTACCAACCAGTACCGCAGTACGATACTCTCTTGTACGTGTACTCTTGTACGTCTACTCTGGCAAACTGGCTAATATAAAATACTACCTAGTATTTTGGAACAGGTATTTGGAATAGGTATTAGAACGTACTAGTACTCGGAATACTTAGTATCAGAAAAACCTAGTACGACCCATCTCTATATCAGACATTACTTTTGTATGAATGAGCATATCCACAAAGATATAATTCTTCATTGCATTCCTACTGAGCTAATCGATAACTTGCTCCAAACTTCGGATAAATCTAAGAATCTACTCAATACATTAGCGAAAAAAATATTAGTATTTGTATATACAGAAGAAATATTGATTCTATATTGTTTCACAGTTATTTCAGGTATGTCTGTAGCAATATCCATAGGGGAGACGATAAATATGATGGACCGGTGCACGAAAGTCGTGATAAAAAATCGAAGAGCTCTCTGTTTTTCGGAAACAATGAAACTATACCGGGATAAAAATCTGGACATATTATCGCTGGACTAAAATGCGAATGATTGTCGAATAGACTCACACGTGACTGGAAGATTCGGAAGCAATATAAATCTCTGCTTGTAGCAGGAAGAGTATCACGGTTGAGAAAGAGAATGTTATTGGAGGCTTTTGTGCGAGAGTGAGAAAGATGGAAATATAACAAACAGCTACAGTGTAGCATATGGCAGCATCTGTCACATTCCCTACAAGACAGGGGCCGTCCTCCATCGCTGCATTCCAGTTTTCACCGTTTGACATTTTTTCTAAATTCACGGGAGTGGATTTTCGAAGAAATTCCTCACCCTGGCCACACATTGGTTTACATTTATACTTGTGATAAATTGCCTGTTTCAAATAATTTATTTGATTTTATTGAATTAATTTATAATTAACTAGCTGGCCCGACGCGCGTTGCTGCGTTCTCATAAAAATTCTCCTTGATTTTATTATTCGCCACCTCCCGCTGACGTTGCATTTCAAATAAGGAAAGAAGTTAATCCTGGGGCTCTTCCAGCTGATCATAGAGGCTTCGTTGTTTTCTTAATCACCACCTCTGAATGAAGGAACATTTCAAATTTAAACCTCCTACGACTATAAGGGTAGAAGCTAGGTTTTAGATTTTATTATTCGCCACCTCCCGCTGAGGCTGCATTTCAAATTTCTAGCTGCATTGGTTAACAGATGTCATCAACCTGGCATAATTATATTTCATCATACCCAGTCGTATGTTTCCTACATATTGCAAGGCTCCGACTGCACGGTAGCCTACATGCAAAGTGCAGTCTTTTGCTGTTCAAAGACAGCGTAAATAACGCCGCTAAGGGGTCTGCCATATGATTAAAAACTGTTGACTTCTATCAGCTGTTCCTTTGAGCTGTTTAGCCGGCAAGTTCAGTAGGTTAGGTCTATAAAATGGATTAATTAATAATGATTATTAGCTCCCCTATTAAAATTTATGGTCAGAAACCATCTCCAATATTCACACAACATATTCCCAAAGTTTCATGCCGATCTGTCAATTAGTTTTGAAGTCTATAGGGAACATAGATACAGACAGACATTCATTTTTATATATATAGATTATGGGTTAGAGTAAAATAAAATCAAAAACCTAGCTTCTACCCAATTTCCTTATTTCGAATATTCAATTTTTATTTGATCACAAAAAAACATGAGTTAAACATTTGTTATTGGTTAAAGTCAGTATAATCCCGTAAGCCAAAGATATATCCTGAGCACTGAAAAAGCATGACCATTATAGATGATTAGCAAACATACGCTTTCCTACAACTGCTCGTAAAGTAGTTCTTTACGTACTGAAAACTAATTGTAAAATATCTCTTTACTGCTCCACAAGCAGTAAAGTACTTTACGCTCGCCAGCTGTTTTATTTACGCTTCTGTTTTGATTTTGATGCCTTCTCATTGGTGGATCACAGAATCCATGAAATTCACATAACCTCAACAAACGCTAACCAAATCCGCGCACGGTCTGTGATGTTACAAACTACAAGCTTTTATTGTGTTGGAATGCAGAACTGCAGTTGTAGGAAAAATATTGTATGCAATTCGCGCGTGAAGCTTCTTTATCGCTCTCGCAAAATTACTGCGCTCCGCTACGCGTCGCGCAGTAAATGTTTTGGCTCGCGCGATAAAGTCGCGCTTCACGCTCTTAATAGATAAATAACTATTTCAGCTAGGACGTAACAACTATATAGGACTATAGTCCTATATATAGTCCTATACTAGGACTATAACACTAGGACGTAATGAACTGTTTTTCGTGCGTCATATCGAGGCCGAAAGTGTTTGGTTTCCGACGAGGTCTGTAAACGTTTACCGCCTAGGGCGGAAAAGAAAATGACCTTGAATGACAGCTGATCGTGTCTGGATACAGCAGTCATGATTGTAAATATGAATCCTTCCAACTTTTATGTAAAACAAAAAGATTTAAACTGTCAATAAATGTTTTGCCGGCTCTCAAACGCTCCAAGTTCTCGACTTCGTCTCGAACTTGAAAACCGCGATCTCGAGCCGGCAAACACACATTTTCGGCCCTAGGTGCGAAATATACTATTACGGGTTTGATAGACAGACGTTGTTTTTAGAATGATGATTTGCAAAACACACAAACAGCTTGTCCATCGAGAAACAGCAGCGTGTACAGCAGATCGAAAAATTTAAAATTATTTTCCATATGATTAAAAGATCCCAGTAAGCTAGCTAGCCATGTATCCGTGCTTTGCATAGGCAAAACTTTAACCCCCTAAAAACACCCCTAAAATTGCGAATTTTGAAAAATCCTTTCTTATTGCACGGTGAAATCCTATAAGGATTGTTCATACGAAATTTCAAGTTCATAGGTCTAGTAGTTTTGGCTCTGCGTTGATGAGTGAGTCAGGGTATCATCCTTTTATAGATAGAGATTAATTGATACATACTTGGTATGGATTGTTGACAATTGAGCAGCAAAATCGACTGTATCAATAATTGTAAAAAATGTACGAAAAATACAACTGGTTTTGAGAAAGCAACCTTGATACGAGTTATTGAAGCATTAAATTGACAAAATTAATTGCAATAAATTCATTTATTTATAAAAACCTTCTTTAAATATTCATTGATATTTTCAATTTCTAAGCTTAACAAAACCTGGATATGTTAGATGTGATTTAAAACTTTTCACGACAGCTCAGAAGTTGTATAAGTACTGAAGGAAACATGGTGTGATGTATTAACATGTCCGTGAACTAGTGAGCCAAAAATGTTGACCAAAGAAATGAGAAAAGGGCAAGTAGTAGTAGTGGATAACCAAATATCTGGTGAGAAGACAAGATTCGTTGGGGATATTAGTTTGGATCGGTTTAAAGTTGAAGGCTTCTGCGGGCAAAGTTAACGAGCAGACAGGCCGAAAGTTTTGGAAAGCAGTTTTGAAAGGTGCCGAAAGCGGTCGTGCAGTTGACAGCAACAGCGAGTGAGCAGTACAAAGTTGTCTGCTGGTTCGTGGTTGTACTGCGGTTAGTCACTTAAACCCTGTAATATTTCTCCAACTTCTGAACTAGGCTATCGCAGCAATAACTAGATCACATGGAACAAATCAATATTATGAGATAACTACTTTTAATTATGATATGTGGGAGAAATTCTAGAATCATAGATTTGAGTGTTAGCTGGGAAGTGATAGCTGTGAACCGTAGCAGGGTTTACTGAAATACAGGATTTCCAAATTGCGATTCCTTAAAAATTTGCGCTTAGTTATCTCGGTAATCGAAAATTTTACAGTCTAGTGGTTTAATGTGTGGGAATGAAATATTTCAAAATTTGTGTACCTAAATGTATTAAAGTTCAGCTAGCCTAGTTTTCAATGAGTTCAGCTTTAACAGAGCTACTGTGTTTATCTTCATCTAGAGTTTTGTTAATAATAAGGAGTAAATAAATAGAATAAATATCAATAAAAGTTGGAATTGATAGCCTGGCCTACGCAATGTTTACAAATGTAGTTTTCAAGGTAAGTTACAACCAGCGATCACATAAGACCAATAGATGGAGCACTAGGACTGACTGTTGAAGCCAGCTCTGGCGCGCTGACCAAGTAAGATGGCGGCGGCCTTGGGATGAGTCACCCTAGTAGCGAGCGCTCAGACCTCAGACAGCGCAGTCTGTTAGTATGTTAATGTTTGTATTTAAATTTTCTCCCAGTTTTAAAAAATAATTATTTAATGAGGTAGTTATTTTGATACCTTGTCAATGCTGTATGCAATATGTTTTTTCTTTCATTGTTCCCTTACTTTCTATGGTGTAGGATAAATTGAAATTGCAATATGAGATTTTAAAACTACAGTTAATTCTGGTTTTCATTAATGTCTTTCTTGTTTTTATAGTGTAGGTTTAATAGTACATCTACGATATTATACAAGTTACGTTTGTACGTTAATGTTTTGTACGAAATTATTTTCATAGTGTAATCTACATTATATTAATTATTTAAAAAAATCTTATGTCCAATTTATTGAAGGTTTGTTATATTATTGCAATTCATCATTAAAAAAGCATTGCAAATACAGAATTAACATGGAAGAACGTATCATTAGCCTAAACAACTCTAATTAAAGTCATCACCTACATACTAAGTTAACCATGTTACTGTATGGAAGGTGGTTATAGTGATTCATGTGATTAAAAATAAGTTGTAAGCAAATCACTTCTTAGAAATGTAATAATTTTAAAAAAATGTAATAATAAATTTCCTATTTATTTGGGAATAAATTAATTTTATTTGAATCTCAACCACCTTCATTCTTTTATAACGTTCATATGACGTTTTCTTCTCTCATCTTTTACCTATAAGTTATATAGTCACTGCCTGGAGTATGATCGTATCATGAATCACTTTTCTATTTCTTGATTCATTACGAATTGCAATATTACCAATAAGACGACTTGAGATTATTATTACGTGAAACTTATATTAATTAACTTACTGACTGAAACAATGCTTTCGGACCACAGGGTCCGAATATATATAATTTTCACGTAATAATAAAGTCAGCAAGTCATCAATAATAGTGCTAGAACTTAATATATCACTCTATCTGATTCCCTCTAAATAAAGACTCCATTGGAGATTTCATTTGAGAACTATTGAAAAATTAATTATAAGCATAAGTACAGTTATTCTGCTCAACACTGGCAAAGATAAAGGAATGTCATTAAAACCACAGTTAGGGAACATTCGAATATTATCGACAAAAAATTCAATTTTACATTTTATTGTAATTTTTTAACAAAAGTTGACTTCTTAGAAACGTATTTAAAAAAAATCATATCTCGATTATAAAGTCACATAAAAATAAATTATCTAGGTAAAGTCTTCATCAAATAAGAATCAGTGTGCCAAACCGCAAATCTGTGGCTTGAATGGTACCTGTGAAAAAGGTAGCCTACATTAATTTATATTAACATGGGGAAAGAGCCCAGAGCGGCCCAGCAGGCCGGGCGCTTCACTTGGTTTTTTCGCCTATGTTCTGCCGACGATATCAGGAGAACGACTGATCTTAGAGAAAAAAGCTTGGAATGAAAAATAAAATTCAACTCTTTATCTAAAACTTTCCCGATTACGAAACTTGCCTGTCTTAAAGATAAAAAATTTCCTCGCTCACCAACTTTTTCATGTCACAATTTCAAATTTTTATAAAACTCTCGACTTTTATTACTTATTAACCTTGAATAGAACTCGAAATTGGTAATTTAAGTTACACCATTAGAATTGGTGTTTTATGTAGTATATGTACATCAAATTTCAAAATTTTAACTTGATCTGAAGGGTGTTGGACGACGATGTATTTGAAGCGTGTGCATTAATATTTTGAGCTTCTCTGCACCCGGTTTCGAGTTTCTATGTCCAACCAAGATGATACCAATCATACCGAAACCATTAATCTGTGATATCAAAAGAAATCCCTTCAGTCGCTGTGGGGCCTCTTAGGGAAAAAATGTATTCCAATATTTTTTATAAGCCTAATGATACCAAATAAACTTAGAAAAAACATGAAGGGGTTTGAGAAGTGAGTGCGCACTATTCTGGATTTATTGATAATAATTTAATGAATTTGTTGCATGAAAATATGAAAAATATTTGGTATGGCGTTTTGGTAATTATTATTCGATTTAGTATTAAATTACCGTGACTTTGAGCAAATGTAAGTTTCTTGTTATGAATATCAATTTTTATGATCTGCATTATAACTGTAATAGTAATTTATTGCTTGAAAATTAGGGTAGCCCCTGAAAATCATTTTTCATCTTATCAAACTCATTTTCCGGGGAATTTCAGCCTCAATTTAGGGAAGTGATAGCAGAGTGCCGTAGCAGGTATCTGTTCAATCAGAGATGAGCTACAGACTATTGGTTCTCTTTGTAAGGGTGACCGATTCGATCGACCAGAAAAAACGACTCTGTTCACTGCTGGGAAATCACTTCCCGTTGGTTCGGAGCCACCTAAAACTGTAGGTCTAACTCATTACGCACGCACAAGTCTCAGATCTATGTGGGCTTCATCCTTGGAGAATAATTAATTTTATATTAATATTGAATAGAAACTAAATAAAAAAATAAAAATCTTAAAGTTTGTCTTATCTTCAGTAGTATGGCTTCAAAGAAGTTTGCCTCGACTTAATAAAAAAGTGCTTTAAATTGAACTGTATTTATTTATTGTGACAAATTTACAACGAATGTGAAGGCGCAACAGACTCAATTCCAAAACTGCTCCCTTCACAAATTTTGAATATGTTACATTGTTCAAAACATTAAGGTTAACACAGACTAAAAATTTAAGATTTGTATATTGAAGTTCTTAAAGTAAACAATATTGTAGTGATATATTTTCCCAGTATGTTATATGATTTTCAATAACATGTGAAGATGTGAAACAACCAATAAACATTTGGAATTTGTTTATATATTTAGTAATAGAAGCAGTTTTGGGATGAAAGCCTGGCGTTTCTCCAAGTTCATGTAGCTTATATGGATAAATAAATAAGCATTTAGTTTCAAATATTCAAGACAGTACAATATTCGTAGATTGTAACTTTCACAGTTTATTTCAGAGACGAATATCAACACATTATTTCCAATCTATTATATTTTCTGGAAGTTGATAAGTGTAACTTAGTATAGATTTTTGGAAAATTCAAAATTATATTAATCTTTTTTAAGCTTTGATTGTGTTTTGTTAAAAGTAAATTAAAAATTAATATTCTTCTTCTCAGAAAGACTCTTGTATTATTGTGCTTCAAGGTGAAATTTTAAGTGAAACTGACCTAACCTAAGATTTCTATTCTAATTTGAAATTTTTTGGAAAGCTGTTTTGGGCAATAGCCTGTTGTATTGACATTGATTGTATGTTGGTTAAATAAATAATTACTGTGAATAATTATTGGATAAGTGAAATTAAGATAAGGAACATTTTCAAGTTACATCATTCATCTGATTAACAAGCCTCAAGACTCATAAAGGCATCAGCGAAAAAAATTGATCGACAAATTTAAAATGTTCAAATTGGTCATCAATTAACTTTAACAAGTAAGTAGGGTAGCAAGTAAATTGGGAATGTTACACAGAAAAACAAAGTGTTTTGACGAGAAATTATGAATGAATCTGACGAGAGTGAAATTCAAAAAGGGTAACTAGGGGAAGTGACAGCCGAGTACCGTAGCAGGTATCTGTTCAATCAGAGATAAGCTACAAAACTCTGGGCCATCTTTGTAAAGGTGACTGATTTGGTTGGCCAGCAAAAAAGACTCTGTTCTCAGCTGTAAACCACTTCCCGGTGGTCCCACCTAAAACTGCAGGTCCAACTCATCAATCAACATCATCCAACTCATTATCCACGCACAGTTCTTAGATCTATGTGGGCTTCATCCTCCGAAAAAAAAAATTCGCAGAATTTCGGCTTCAAATAGCCTTGAATGAGTTCAAATGAACAATTGATTGAATTATTAACATTGTGCCTTTCTATTTCAACATCATGCAAAATTGCATCACTAGAAGTCTAATATTGTTCTACATCAATCAATTTACATCTCTAAATTAACTTCTCCATCTCCCAATCACATTCCCATTTTACTGAACCGTATTCGAGAAAAGAACCTCATCATTTATTTATGAATGAACAGATCAATCAATTGTATTCATTCCCCCACTTTAAGTTACATCATGCATCCATCACACACCCGACTGACTTTCTATGTTTACAGCCCGACACACACATAATGTATACCTCTATATTCACCACAAGATCTATCTGTATATATTTGGAGGTAGCCTGAACCCGCTGTCGATTGAAAAGTCGCGCGTATCATTTTCACATGTCAATGAATAATTCATGCCACCAGGTCGCTGTATGTTGTGTCCTATAGTCAAACGTGCCAGTTATTAAAACAAGCAGCGTCATGTTTGTTTTGAGCGCAGGGAGTTGGTTGGCTGAGCTGAATCCTACAGAATGGGCCCTGTTTCACTTCAATCATCATCACCATTAACATCATCATGTTGTTGATGATGATGGTGATGGTTGTGTCCACACGCTTTGAAACATCACACTGGTGACAACACACACATTTTTGCCCCCTTGTGAGAACGTGAAAAAATGCTGACCAAAGCGCGACCGCTATAATGTAGTTACACTTTGTGGCCCCAAAGCAATGAACTCTGCCTGCCGGTTTGCATACGCTTACCGGCACATTACTGTATTAAGCCAAATTGAGATTGAAGCACTTTGTCAACATTGTAAACGAAAAAAAAATTGTTTACATTTAATACTGTTGGGAAGTGAGGGCGTGGTTTACATAATGATTTACACATTGATGTACATTACATCTCTGATTTACGATAAGAATACCTGATTTTAACGTACTTATACGAGAAAAAGGACTTTTCAATTGAGAAAATCTCCTAATTTGGCAGAACAGTTAATCAAATTTAGAATTAAAAAAATGTGAATATTAAGCTAGTAACCTATAGGATCATTTCAAATTAATTTATTTCCAAGCTTTATTTTAATATTTCCATACAATATTTTTATTAATAAGGAGCCTGAAATTAAACCCAATTTAATACTTATATTTCATTTATCCTGTCCATATTTGAATGTATTTGTTCAAATTACAGTAGGCCGACTACAATTAAGCTCCCTTATTGATTGCTACGATCGGACTCGAATAGATAAAAATAAATTGAGTTGATAAAAGTGGTTCGCAATTCAATGGATTAAAAAAGTGATATACTACTAACTGAATGATATTTACATTTTTCAATTCAGAATTTAAACCAATATTCTGACAAATAATCAAAAAATGTTATTTATCACAAGGTTGAAAACCAAGATTTTCATGTGCAATATTCCTTCCAATTATTCTCCCCCCCCCCCCATACCATTTTATATATTTATTGAGTTGAGATACGTAGATCAAAAACAAAGGGATCAACAATAACTAATATCGGGGAGTTGAAAAGTAAGATTACAACGTTCATGATTCTAACCCGCCCACCCACATGTGTCTACAATGAGCCAACTCATAAATTTCAAACCGCGGAGATGAATCTCCACAACAGATGGATGTGGATACGAGTTTTAAACGGATTAGCGCTTGATGAGAATATTGAACCTCAAGGAACGTGCCACAAGTACGCCGCAACCTATTGTGGGAAGAAATTTGGAGGAACGAGAAGAGGGAGGCGGAACAAGAGGAGTAGAGCGAGAAAAAGATAAAAGTGAAGAGAAATAAGGATAAGTGGAAGAAGAAAAAGGAGGAGGAGGAGGAGGATGATGAGAAGGAGAAGATGAATGAAGAAGCAGAAGACAGGAGAAGAAGAAAAAGTAAAAGTAGAAGAAAAAGGAGAAAAAGCAAAATTAGAAAAAGGAGTAGGAGGAGGATGAGAAGAAAAAGAAAAAAGGAGAATAAGAAAAATAAGTGAAAGAATGAGAAAAAAGAAAAAAATAAGAAAAGAAGAAAAACAGAAGAAGTAGAACGAGGAGGAGTGGGAGGTGGAAGAAGAGGAGGAGAAGGAGGAGGAGGAGGAGGAGGAGAAGGTGAAGGACGAGGAGAAGGTGAAGGAGGAGGAGAAGTGGGAAGTGTAGGAGTAGGAGGAGGGGGAGGAGGAGCAGAAGGAGAATAAAGGGAAGAAGAAAAAGAAAACAGGGAAGATGATGAAAGAAGAGGACAGGAGGAAAAAAGAAAAAATAAGTTTAGAAAATCTGTACACAAGTCTAATCCCAAAGTTGCACTTTTCAGCCCTTGGCTTTCTCAGCTATAAAGGGAAAGGTACTGGATAGGCCACCTCTTGAGTAAAGTGAGTGAGGCTTAGATTTTGGCCAAGTAGCAACAAACCATGGCGTGGAACCAGACTTGCTGTTACTTTCTATTTTTTTTCTCTTTTTTTGAGGTTAGAAAACGGAGTAACCGGCGGCAACCCTTCCCAATGAACACCAAAGGACGTCGACACTGAGCCCTAGGTGTTGGCGCCAGAAAAACTGCTAGTTGCTTCGTTGCGTCACACCACAATCTACCGGCGCGAGATTTATGGTCTACGGAAGTTGAAAAATGTAACACACCGAAACACAATACCTCACCGCCTGTTTCGCCACAAATGCCTGATCTTCTGCACATTGATTTGTCGTTCAGTGACAGTGATACAGTGATAAACACACAATTTATTATTGCGAAAGTTTGTCCAAACCATAGCAGTGTCTACAGCTCTAATTCAAATCTATTCATTCACACTGTTTACATAGTACACAGCAAAATATAATGATATATAATAATTATAATAATAATAATTTAATAATTTCTCTGAGCAAATTGCAATTGCTCAGAGGAGTTAATTGAACCAAATAAAACCAAAAACAAAAGCATATAACAAATTGAGAATAAAATTTTTTAGTTTCTATATTAGGCAATATTGATAACAATACCAATAATGCTATAGTAGTAGCAAAGACAATGTACTAGACTGTCAACTAGCGGTGCACTTTTTTTAGTTCCTGCGCAGTCCGCTTTGCAGCGCTCTATAGTTACCACGCACACCGCTCACAAGTCTAGCGCCACTGGCGAATTTCATGACACCGCTGCCACTTTGTGCGGGCAGGGAGTGAGAGAGAAAGAAGAGTGAAGACTAGAGAAAATTCTACAAGAGAGAATCGGTCTACGCTTCAACATTGAGTGAGGAAGTCAGCCTTCCATTCCTGAAGCGTAAATTTGTATACATTACTTCCTTGGTATAGATTATTGCTCAATCCGAATTTAAAAGTTTGCTCCCAGGCCGGTTTTCTCGGGTCATTTGCCCGGAGCCCAGGCCTTGGGGCGGGGGGTGGGTGCCTTAAAAGGCAAGTGAAGTAGTAAAGATATATTTCAGCTACAAAATAATTGAAAGTTTTGAAGAATTGATTCGTAAAAAGATGATGGAGATGACAAAACTTGTTGCAATGCGTTTCATGCAATGCAGGTCCTGTCAGTCTATTATTTATGTATAGTTTAATGCTATATCTATAATTGAACATCGTGGCTAAATAATTCAAGTAATTAAATTATCTTTAAAGAAAGATACTCCTAAAGATACTCAGAAAACGTGAAAAATAAATACGTGTAAATTAATGTTTCTCAATTATTATAGATTACAGTAATAGTTTTTAATTTTTCGATATTATTAAGCAAGTGCCAATAATTATTATTGACACTATTATCAATATGAAACTAATAGTTCAAGTAATTTGCATAGAATTACGTATTATAACAATTATTTTGTAAACGATTACCACAAAGTACTATTCTACAATTCTACCATACAAATACTCACATTAAATATATTTGAAATGTTGATTTCATGGTAGTAAATCATCACTTTTCATAACTACTTATCAATCTACGTTGTTGAATTCCAAAACTATTTCTGGGTTATTTCTGGTATTATGTGAATGATTGAGTTAATTGAATATTGAATAATTATTGCTACGGATGTAGATATTATATGATATATACATTATTATAAGATATTAAATCAATAACATTTTTACATAAAACTGCGTTAAATCGTGTACCTGGAAGTCCTGGTAAACCAAAAATAATAAATAAAAAATAAGAGTGATATTAATATCTGCTGGATTGTAATGTTCATCTAATTGAAAGAAAGGTATCGATACACACATGATGCAAACATATAATAATTATTAGAATAATCAAGCAATACGAATGATTTATAGCGTATTAAAAAATTAGAATCTGTATTATCCACGAGCCATATGAAGTTAAAATGTATGATAAGTTCATTGGTTCAACCATTCAATTTATCCATCCACCTGTTTATGCATTTAATTCCTTTTGTTAAAAAAAAAATTTTTAGAGATAATTCAAATTAAAGTAGAAGAATTATCAATAAACAATACTTAACAAAAAAATAAGAGTGCTATTAATGTCTACTGGATCGTAATATTCATCTATTTTAAAAGAAAATCATCAATACAAGCAACAATTCACACAGATAATAATAAAATTATTGAAATAATCAAACAATAAAAATGATTGACAGCACAATTATTAAAAAAAAATTTATTTGACTGCAAGTCGTTAAACTTTACATGAAAAGTTAATATTAACAACGCAGTTCGTCATGGAACAAGAAATCCAGGAATAAAAATTTTTTTTTTACATTATTGATATTGATAAATGATACCTGTAGCCTGCAATAAATTTATTTCACTTTAACAGTGAAAACATCTTTCTGTTGAAGTTAGGAAGCTGAAGTCACATTTGTTCAAATAGGACTCATTTTTTCTGGGAATTGATGTACCATGAATGTGACTTGAATTGTGTTGCAATGCACAATTATGTTAGTTTCTTCTCTAAAATCTCACTCCAGTTTCAATACAGTTTTTTTTTTATCATAATCAATTTATATTTAATTCTGCTAGTATCTTGTTTTGAACAAAATTATGAGAAATTTTTATTTATTCGTCTTATCCCAAACAGTGAGGCAATTGTATATAAAAGAACTAATCAAATATATAGGACAAAAGAGTAGCAATTACAGAGTTGAATTACATCAGTGATAAATTAATAAACATGTTTCCAGAGGAATATCTGGACCAAACTTTGAACTTCACTAAAACAAAGTATGAGCATTCAAAACTGGATAGAGTAATTTTCTCTTTGAAATTGAATTTTTGGAAAGGGAGGCACAGATATAACATATTATTTTGATTCTGGATCAATAGTTCGAAATAATGAAGAACAGAAAAAAAATTATTGAAATAGTCTGAATAGTAACTGGCTTCAGCGGACAAGTTTAACTTTTGCCGGAGTCAACCAAATTATGTATTTTAAATAGAAATATTGTATATGATAGATAAGTACTAAAAATACTAACATAGCTTTTTTTACATTGTATCATTGTACTGTCATTGTCATGGTTTGCATTCTTTTGTGTTTGGTTTTCGAAAAAATATCAAATATTTCGAATTAGGCTATAACTTTTTATTTAAACTGGAATAACTCTTGTTTTCGTTTCAGTCTGAAGTCCAGATTACTCTTAAAAACTATTTGATTGCTCAGCAGTTCTCCATCTCTACTTGTCCAGTCCCAGTTTAAAATCTATAATTTAAAATCGAAAAATCATTCTCTCGTTGGGCTCAACGTAAGAAAATAGATTTATTCGTAGAAATATCATTCGAAATTATGAAAAAAGCATGTATATATTGATGGTCAGAATAATATCACAAATAATGGAAATTTTGGTAATCCAATCGTCGCTGTTTTCTGTCGAAAATCTAAACATTTTAATCTCTTTCGTTCTAAATCTACTACTTGTACAGTTTTTGAATGAACATCGAGTTTCTGGCATTTTGCGAATTACGAAAATAAACAGAAATTTGAAGAAGTAGGTTATTCAAATGATTGAACTATGTCAAAATAATCCTATGAAAAAATGTCAATTTTCAATCAATGGTGTGAGCTACACGTTTTCCGTTTAGTCAATGAATACGAGGGTGAGATGCTACTGGCGACTACAATATAATATTATTGTGATAGGATAGGCTTTGGACGAGCATTCTATTCCTTTGTAGAGGAATTATTTGAATTACATTATTTGATGAATGAAATGACAGAGAAATGCGTCTATGAGTGAAAGAGAAGTATTTTGCACAACTTGGCAACAATGGTGAGAGTCACTTACATGGAAGGCTCACTTACGCACGCATGATTACAGTAGATACCGGATTTGCGGACGATATGCACTCTCGTGACAATTTCAAGCACTATCACGTTTCCCCAGTTGACTGTCTCATTATTATATTGTCTTTGGTAGTAGTAATAATATTTTATTTTCAATTTCATGTTAACAATACAATCATTATATTATTTATAAACATCCTAAGCTTGGCTTTCGCCGTCAGCTAAATTATTATAATGCTATAATATCCAATAAAACGACTGTCACTAAATTAATTAATTAAATACAGTTTGAAGCTACAATATCAATAAAAAAATATAAGTTACAACTTACACAAAGTATTAGTGGAAACTCGTTTATAATCGTTCGAAGTGAAGTTAATAATAAAAAAGCTGTCGATTATCCGTGATTAATTCGAAAAATTGGAATATTTTCCTATGAGAAAATATATGAGATCGAACGTACATCAATAGATTTTGTCATCAATTCAAGGCGAATTGCATAATTTCCTCTACAATGATAAGCTCAAATAATCTCTTCTTTCGTTCAATAGTTTTTTAATCTTTTTTTTTCTCTGAGGATGAAGCCCACATAGGTCTGAGACCTGTGCGTGGGTAATGTGTTGGATGATGGTGATTGATGAGTTGGACCTACAGTTTCAGGTGGGTTCCGAACCACCGGGAAGTGATTTTTACAGCAGAGAACAGTGTCTTTTTTGCTGGCCAACCTAATCGGTCACCGTTACAAACAGGACCTACGAGAACGCAGCTTACCTATCTGATTGAACAGATACCTGCTACGCCTCGCGGCTATCACTATCATATTAGGCTATTGCAAAATAAATAAAACACTTTACAATAACTTCTATAGAAATGGAAGATGACTGGAACATCGTGATGTAGTTTCTTTTACTAACAATCTAATATGAGTACAATAATTAATGAAATATACTATGCATATTTTATACCTGGATTTTATCTTACTTATATATAAATTTGATTTGAAAAATATTTTTTATTGAAAATATCTTTTTTTAATAATTAATAAAAAAACAATAATATTTAGTTCGGTGTAGGAAGGAAACATAAAAGTGAGCTAAATATTGAGAATAAGAAACTTCAGGAGGAAAGTCACACAGAGAAAATTTCACAAGTCCCAGGGGGAAATAAGAAACATCGTAAGCTTATTGAAGATTCATTTCTAGCTGAAAATGGGTTCTTCACAGACAAGAAGATGATATGCCCGTATTTGTGATTGTCCCTACAGTGACTATTGACTGCAGTGGCTCTTGAAAGGCCTCTATTTTAAATGCATTTCAAGAGTCCCACAAGTCAAGAGACACTGAAAGTACGTTCATAAATTAATATGGCCTCTCATTTTTTTGAGGTTCTACAAATAAGTTTCTTTGTAGTGGCGAAGGTAATATTGTGGAAGGTATCCATAATGAATAATAAGACGAAATTGTCACAACCAAAAAAAAATCAAATTAAAACTAAAAATTAGAAGCTCACTGAAATGCAGTCAAGGTCAACTGAGAAATGATTGCAATTTGAATTGAAAAAACCCAAAAAGGAGATTAAAATTTTGCAGAACATCTCATGGACACAAGTTCAAGGCTGAAGAAAATGTTGAATTTCTGCATTTGATTGGCAAAGGTAGACAATTGAAAATTTTAGAAGCTTTGGAGATAACTAGGTTGGCAAAAACGATTCCAATACTAGTTTAAATGACCAAATTTATTTTAACCAATTCAATACAACTAACTTGGTTTCATCATAATTCCAGCCTACATTTAAAAAACAGTTCTTGCGTGTATTTCTCAGTTGACCTTGACTGCATTTCAGTGAGCTTCTATTTTGTTCGTTTTAATTTGATTCAATTCTAGCCATATTACGTATTTTTCTCCTTTGTTGCTTTCTTGATTTACACAGTGTTTAGTTATTGATTTGACTCGTATTTTTGCTTGTTACTCCTCCGACCAGGGGGCGTGACTTGACAGCCAATCACAACGTCCGATGAAGCTCAGCCTCTTTCCCGCTGATCCAATAGTATCATTTCATGTTCAGTATAAATTAAGCTTCTCTGTACTTTAGTTTTAGTTTTATTGAGATTGATAATGGTGTAATAACCGAAACTAGTTTCTCAAAGTTTTAATAAATGTGGTTGTGACAATTTCGTCTTATTATTAATTCTACAAATAAGATTGAAATCAACATAAGAAACATGTCTGTCCACATATAAGTATTCATGAGTGCAATTAGATTTTGTGTAGATTATATGCTGATTCAATGGAGTTCGAAATTACAGTAGACTAAAGCAATTAGGCTACAAAGAGGAATGTGCAATTTTAAAGTGCATGTTTGTTAGGTTCATCAAGCCACGTTACAAGTTTATGTTTGATGTTTATTTATTAGATACAGAAGAATACTCTTATGAAACTTTGTAGATTACTTAGTTACTTTGTTGACATGTAATATATTCCAGTTAGTGGAGTAAACTTTGGTACTAGACTATGTAGAACACTAGGAATACACTCAGAAAACTAATGTGACGTTCAGTGTTTGTGAAATAGTATGAGAGGATTTGAAGAAAATGTATGATTTGAAGAAAAGTATGATGAGTGAGAAAATGGTGGAAATTAATAAAATTCAAGAAAATAGAAGAGTATTAGAGTTATAGAGGATTTAAAGAAAAGGTTTGATAAGTATGTTACGGGTAGAAAATGGTGGAAATTAATAGAATTCAAGAAAATAAAATATATGAAATGATTAATGTGAGAGATATAGAAGATATTATGAAAATGTTTGTCAAGTATGATAAAAGAGAAAATTGTGGAAAGCAATAAAATTCAAGAAAATGTAAGGATATTAGAGGTAGAGAGGATTTAAAGAAAAGGTTTGATAAGTATGTTACGGGTTCTATGTCTAAAATAACGCTGGCAACACTTAAATTTATCACTCGCACTTTATTGACACAAATAATCCACAACTCACACTGTTCAGTAATTTCTTACACAAAATAATGAAATCGGAAACCGATAAATCGATATTGTTCAACTGATAAAGAGTTTTCAATATTAGTAGCACAAGTCTGTAATACAGTAATAGGTAAAATAATTATCACTATAGAACTGTCAAAAGAATTACCACTACAGACAACGAAAGTTCATTAGATGGTTTGTAATAGCGCCAACGGGATTGCACTGTTCGTATTAACGGGAACTGTCACTACTGCCAATTTCAAACAAGACTGGACTAATTTACAAAAGTCTCCCTCTATTTATATAATTTTCCATAATCGAGATATCTCTCGATTTTTCTATCAACTTCTACCAAATTCTAAAACAAACAATCAAGGACCCTCGCACCTTCCACAATATTCGATAAGACTACATTAATTTCTAATCAAACAACTAGAACATTCTATAAAGATCCAAGTAAAGACCATAAAAGTGTCAAAAGCAGAGTAATTAATTGCTTAGAAGTAAACATTTACATAGCAGATAACACCGAGAACCACTGTTCCTTCTTTCTCTCCATTTTCACTACAAGTATGATGAGTGGAGAAATGGTGGAAAGGAATAAGATTGGAGGAAAATGGAATACACTCGTCGTATAAAACAGAATACATTTTGAATTTAAAAATAAGAGATGTAAGCTAGCGGATGCAAATCAGCAGTAAATCTCGCTACAATCCACAGTTGCAATTACTTTAGAAATGCAGTATTGACTGAAAGCAGGGGCATCGCTGAAAGAAGTCATTTCACAAGATTTATTCATGCTCTCAAGTTATTTAAACGCTTTGAATAGATTTTCAAAGTCAAGCGGAAAGTTCTTTCAACATAAAAAGGGCGTCGAGCTGAGTTGGGTGGAAAGAAGGGCGCGAGGCACGGCGAATACGGCTTATTTATACGAAGTCATGACCCTGAATTGGACAAGCATCATTAGATGCGCCAAGTAGAAGGGTGGGAGTGGGGTATGGGGAGTGTTCGACGTACGAGAAGGGGTGTTGAATGGAGAAAAAGATCCCTCAGCCCTTGAAGAAGGCAGAGTGAAGTCCTGGATTGGGCTTAAGTGCCACTCTTGCTAATAAAATGTGTACTTTCAAACCGAACAAGTGCTCTTCAAATTGAGAAAGCTAGGATTCTTTCTTGTGTGTGAAGTGGTAGCAGTGGTGTCGATAGCACAGGCCGCTTCCCACTCAGTTGCGAATTTGTGCCCTTTTCAACAAAAAAAACCAACAATTTTTCATCGAATGAAACTCTCCTACTGGCGAAATTAAAGCTGCTGAATAGCAATTTCAAGAGACTACGCGTAATTAAACGTGAAGCTCATATTCTTCTACAAGCAGCCCCAAAAAACAACCGTTGCTGATGCTTATGAATAGCTTTTTCAAGAGACTACACGTAATTCAATGAGGATTACATATTTTTCTCTTGTAGGCACAAAAAGAAGAACTTTGACACAATATACTGCTTATGAATAGCAATTTCAAGAGACTACACGTAATTCAATGACGAGTTTATATTTTTCTATCAGTAGCCACAAAAATCAATCAAATGATGCTTATTACTCTCCTCAATTTGCTCATCCTTTCCAACCACTCTTTTCCTCTAGAAATTCAACCTGATCGGCCTTTCTCACTTCTGTACATATCCATTCACTCCCTTCTAATTAAATTTTCCCATTTTTACAACTCGATTTTGTAATTTCTATTATGATGATCATTATATATTTTTTCATTTGCCTCTAAAAATTGCATTCTATTCAATCTGTGATAACATTTCCTATCACTCACTCTCGTCAATACCACCACAAGCTTGTAACGCTTTTCTTTCAACAATGTATAATATAGGGATATTCTGATGTTTTTCACATCACTCCTACATGAAAAAAACAAACACAAAATTTTGTAATTTTACAAATGGTTTTCAAACTAAAACAAAACATGGTGAACAACACGATATATTTCCTGATAAATAGCAAACTCTCTAAATATTGCATGATACTTTTCTTTTGTATACTTTTGTGAAAAAATACGTTCTAATCATCATGATAAAGCACAACATCGATGGATACAATCCACAGGACAATATCAATTATTAAAATTCACAGTGGATAACAAAATTCAATTTTCTTTTATTGTAGCTCACAAGAAAAGTCTACAGCTGGTCAATACAAGCCTACACTGTATACATTAACTCCGTAAAATATTTTCCTCACTCTCATGTTAATAATTAATTGCTCACATGCTTCATCATCCATAAACGCAGATCATGAGGTTTTATAAAAGCGCCACCGACATTTTTCTATAGATAATTGAATGAAAACTGTCAGCTTATCTTTGAAAATTCACGTGAATGTTGATGTAGGCTAATGGAGAAGAGAAATGATGACGCCGAACGGACATTGGCGAGCCTCATCTACAAGAAGTATTAATATTGTACATCAGGCTGATAATAGATGACTAAATTGATTGGTGGATTTCAATTGTATCAGTAAATGAAGGGAAGAGAATCCATCATTATTTGTGACGTCATTGTTTGAAATATTTGGTCAAAACGGCTGAGCCTGAGCCTGATTCTAAACATTGTATAATGAAAAATCTATTTCAATATTGTCGATAACACCATGGTATAAAGAAATGCATTGGAAAGGGGAAAATGAAAAATGCAAGGCAAAGCCCATTGAATGATGTCAGGAGGGAATAATTTGTTAATACTCCGGGAAGGGACTTCGCTGCTAATGGATCCCCTGTTCACATCTCCTCTGTCCGCTAATCACATTTTTCGGCTAAATGGATTTGTAGTCAATGGGGAAACATAAAAGCGTTTGGAAAAAGTGGTGAAAGCAATGAAAAAACTGTTTTATTTTTCATTCGATCTATTGTTTAGTCCATAGTGATTTATTGGGTCTGTTTAAAAGTATGGAAGGGCACAACTTGTAATCATTATGTATATCATCATGTATAATTCTAATGTTCACACCTACCAAGAAGTTCTGGTACACTGATTCCAAGGGAAGTAATAGCCGCGAGCCATAGCAGGTATCTGTTCAGTCAAATGAAGATAAGCTACAAACTCCTGGCCGGGTGACCGATTGGGTTGGCCAACAAAAGACTCTGTTCTCTGCTATAAAATCACTTCCCAGTGGTTCGGAACCCATCTAAAAATTCTAGGTCCAACTCATCAATCACTATCATCCAACTCATTACCCACGCCCAGGCCTCAGAACTATATGGGCTTCATCCTACGAAATAAGTAAATTTTCTGCTGATTATTAATTTCGGGAAATTACGATACATGGTGTAGTAAGTGATAGGCAACTATTGGAAAAATATTGGTTGAAACTTCACAGAATAGTTTTCCTAAATTTCTTTATACGTAACGATCTGTTTTGTTATTGACTTTTATGGTAAATTTTACGACTTGCAGTCATTTTTGCAGTCAAAATGACTGCAAGTCGTAGAATTTACCATAAAAGGTTTTGGGACTTTTATGCAAATTTAACAATTTACAATTTATAATTTATGTAAATTATAGTTTTCACAAATTTAAAGACAGCTTTGCTTCGAATTGATACAGATACTGTATAAAAATTAAAAATTAATTTTGATAATTGTTTGCTATTTCTTATATTATGATGATAAGGCAGGCCTCACTGAATTCAATTACAATGACATTGTGCAATTTATTTCTTCAACAGGTAGGCCTACTTAGTTTTAATTGACCGAAGAGAGTTTCAAATCACAGATGTCTAGTGTTCACAGAACTACTAGCAACTAGAAACTCAATAAATTATCGATTATTTGATACAGCTCCGCCAACATATCTCATTTCTTCTTAGGAGAATAAAACATAATCACTTTAAAACCATGACTATAATTTGGATTTTTTTAAATGAAGCCATTTTACTACGTAGATTAAAATTAATGGAGCCGTTTAAAACGACTTATCACTGCAAAGCGTTATTATTTATTTGATCAGTCAAATCTGAGCATTCATTCGACGTTGGTCATAAATGAAAAGCCATGACGAATAATAAATAATAATTATTGATGTAATGCGTGGGCTATAGTAAACAACTACGGATTAAACTCGGCAATGAAACAATTATGCATTTTGTAAATTCAGAAACAAGTCGCCTTTGGGCCGGATGGACGCTCCGCAGTGAGGCTAGCACTAATGTAATGCAATGAGCTAGGCTTTGTCTACAGAGCAAGCAGTTGAATGGGAAAATTGGTCAGTTTTACGATCCGATACGAACCGATATAAGTAGAGTATTAATGTGCGAGCCAAATTCAGCCAAACCACTAAGTTTGTCGATTGCTCTCGCAATGCGAATTGCAGAAATTATTTACGGCAAACGGTTGAACAGTACGTCGATTTCGGTCATAGGATAGATAGAAGCGCGGACCCATCCAATCTATTGATTAAGGCTCAACAACAGTCCAACGGTTATGGATTCATGTTAATTTGAAAATCATGTATCGGACGGAAAATGCGGTGAGGCTGTAAAACTTTTCAATATCATAAAATTATTGTTTCAACGTCAAACTGATTCATGTCAATTTAATGATGTACTGCAGTTTAGATCTGAATTAATTAGAATGTGTGGACAAAGGGAGAGGTCATAAATAATATGAACGGTTAGGCTGCCAATGAAATAAATTCTGTTATAATTAATTAAACAGTTTATTTTTATTTTCAATGAGTCATTTTAATCAAATTAGTGCCTAGGTATCAAATTATCAGTAGAATGAATGAATGGAGAGAGGATTTTCAATTGAATCCACAAGAAGACTGAAATTAATGATTTTTTTAAATTAATTATGTTATCACCAAGTATTTCTTTCACATATATTTTTGTGTTTTACTCCCACTTTTGCTTGTATATTTCAAATTATTGCTATCTTCAACGAAGTTAGTATTGTTAGTAATACTAGTAATAAGTTATTAGTATTCATAAGTTATAAATAAATAAGTTATTACAAGTAATAGTTAGTAAAAAGCTAGTGAGATTTGGAAATCTCTCCGGTATATTTTTTCGAAAATGTGAATAATTAAATATTTACAAAATGTGAAGAAATATATTGATACAACTAATTGATAATTGGGATGAAATATAATTACGTTATGTTAAAAACATTAAATAGCCTACATATTTCAATATTTTTTACTTTGTGAAAATATTTCAAAATTGTATCATGAATTCAAAATTAATTTTTATCTACATTGATACAACTGTTAATAATTTTAAGTTACTGTACTTGGATTGCCACCATTAATGGGAATACAATTTTTTACTTTGTGAAAATATTTGAAATCTGTTCCTCTTTCTTGAATAGCTCTGTACAAGTTTAACAAAAAGCTCTGTATAAGTTATAAGAAATACAATACAAATGGAAATAAACTTCGAATTCTTAATGACTGGATCCTCTAAATGATAGCACCTATTTGATATTAGTAGAGCCAACTGGCTAATGATAGAATTCAAAATTAATTTTTATCTACATTGATACAACTGTTAATAATTTTAAGTTACTGTACTTGGATTGCCACCATTAATGGGAATACAATAGTTAAAGTCGGAATACCCAAAGGATATTCTTCCTTTTTTAAACGAATAAACCAAAATGTAGGGAATATAGTTATGTACTTCAAGTACTAAAATACAAAATGTAGGGAATAGGGATAATACTTCATGCTAACAATAAATCTCAATCAGGTAGGCTGCGCGTACGCCGATAACTGCTATTTGAAAAATTATGACCGACGAACTGAGCTATATTCCCAAATTTCAGTCAGGCATGGAATGAAATGTAGATAAAGCTGTGAACCGATTATAGATGACAATTTCAAATCTCTGCCGTCTGCCATCGTTTGTAGCGACAAGTTGGTATCCTGCGATTTTATCAATAAGACAAGGGTAACGCCAACAGGTTTAGCTCGCTGTTTTCTCCATTGAGAAGGCATAGTTCCAATGGAGCGAGATTCGAGAGAGAGAAAGAGAGTGAAAGAGAAAGAAAATGAGAGGGTGTGAGAGAGCGAGTGTGAGTGAGACGGCTGATGGAGAGTTTCGTCAGCCTACTATCGGAATGTTTGATTAGATTTTCACATCGAATGCAGGCCTGAATCAGGTCACGTTAATACTCTCACGTGAGCATTTCAAGTCATGAGCCCCAGCTTCCGATACGATTTTCATTCAGTCATAAATGATGAAATATCGAATATCTGAAAGAAGAAACGAACGAGTCGATATCTGACTGTCAACGGGACAAATTAATGCAATAATTTAAACACAGTACTGGATGTTTATATGTAAGATTATTTTGTTTGTTGCAATCTGATTTGAAGGTATTAGTTGCTTATTCATGCAACTAAGGTTTGGAATAAGAAATTTTTATTCACAATAATTTAGAAAAGGAAATGTGAAGAATATTGCAACAATGAAATCCAACTTCCTGAATAAAAGAAAGAAAGAAATTTATTATCTTGTAATAATTTTAAACATAGCACAAAATATACCTTACAAGACAATGAATGGAAAAATAAAACAAAATAAATGAAAACATTTTCAAGAAAAATATAGGGTTTCTGAGGCTCAACCTGTGTAGAGGTTCCTTTAAAATGCTACATAGTCTCAATATTCGTTCATTTATGTACTTGAATCACATATTTCTACAGGATTGAGATATTTCATCAGTATGTTATTGAGAGAAAATTGAGACCTATTGAAACCCCATCTATAATATCTGTGAGAAAATTTTGACAAAGCAGCCATTGAGATAATTATATTATATGTTATATAATATAAATATATATCTACATAAATAAGGTATATAGAATTCCTAGATTTCTTGTTTCATAACGATTTGCTTTGTTAATATTAACTTTTTATAGTAAATTTAACGACTCGCTGTCAATTTTAATTGTGAATAAATAAAATTTCTACTCACTTTTGGTCAAACGTTTTCGAGTCATGGAGACTCATCTTCAAGGTGTCCTAGATGGGTGATGACGGTTTTTTGGTTAAAAGAATTGTGGTTTTTGTATAACGTGATCAAAAATTTTGTGATTTAAAATTTAATTGTTCATTGAGGATGTTTTGTTTATCGTGTGCGGTGTGCTTGTTTATTGTGTTGAGTTCATGTCCTATTATATAATATTACATAATTTAATGTTATATTATATAATGTAGTATATTATGGCTATATTAGCTAAGGAGTTATAGATACAATAGAGTACATAACTCGCTCTTCATGATCAATAGTGCTATAGCAATATATTGTACTCTACTGAAGGTTTTATCCAAAAGCTAGTAGATATTACCTTAACAGCTTTAAAAAGCTACTTATTATGCCTGTATGTACCAACTAAATCTAGAAAAAAAAACTATTTCGTTTTGCAAAAGTAATTCTGGGTTGAATGTTTTTGTAGCCTCTCGAATTCCTCTATACAGTCTAACCAGGAATAATGTTTTTATTCGTTTTGGCGTGGCTATTTCCCCACATATATTGGACAATGTAAAAGGGCTATTGCGGCGTGCCCTGCGGGCTCTTACACGGATCTTTTGTTGAGGTCCACAATTGCTTTTATCCCTTCGACTCCTCTCCTACCGCGGCCATTGATCATTCGTTTCGAAATACCACTTTCTCACCACTTATTGCTTGCAGATTTCAACGAATTCTCACGACCATTTATTTCATTCTATCTAAAATCAACGGGATTTTCATAATTAATTCAATAGAAATGGATATTTCATGACGATTCCAAATCAAATTCTTAGAAAAGTTTGATCCATTTCTGATAGCTGAAATGAAGGACAAAAGTTACACGACTTCAACTGAAAAAAACAAAAGGTTTCCTCTTTCGAAACAACTACACTCGGAAATAATAATCTATATTGACGGGCTAGATTTTTAGAACTGTAAACAAGAATCATACCGATTTAACTCCCAGGAAAAGCAGCCTTTGATATAATCTCCATTCTCGTCGTTCTGTTTACGAAATAACAAGCGGACCGTACCATCCCAGAGTCACTCATATTCTCTTAAGCCGCGTCTCCACCAACCAAACATGTCTGCCGAACATTGTTGGCGAATACAAAAAACGGACAAACATTAAACATGGGTCACCGAACATGTTCTTGAGTTCAATTGAAATGCTCGGTCTGTGAGCGAACAGTGACTTCGTGGAGACGCGACTTTACTGATGCTTTCATGCTCTTTTACCGTTTATTGAATGAGGAAACTCACTGATACCTCTCACTTAGTGATCTCCTATGTCTATCTCTCTCAACCAGAATACCCCATAACTGGTATGATGGGGGGTGAAGAATCATCACCGACATCTACATTCTAAATTAACTTATTTTAACTTTTATTCATATTTCAGGAATATTAAAACATAACAGTTTTGTATCTCATCTGAAATATTTTAGTCTAGTATGAAATTGTAATTGTAAACTATACTCCAGTTGTAATTCAATTTTAAATAAATTCATAAAAATGCTATCCTGTTGCAAGATGAAGTTTTTAATGCCGATTTACACATTATATTTATTTAACAGACTAACTCCAAAACTACTCTTTTCAGAAATTTTGACTAGAGGTTAGTTCAAACTAAAAATGTACTAAAAAACTTCACCCCGAAAACAATAAATATTGTGTACGGTATATTACATTGAAATAATCAATGTAATCTATTTTCTCAATGATATTATGTCTTCTCTTATTCGTGTATTTCAATTGCCAATAATTACTAATTGACTGCCTTTAATTAATTATCACTTTATGCCCTTACTTGGGCAATCTTTGAAGCATAAAAAAAAACAATGACCTCAATTCAAAACAGCCCATAGCCTTCTTTGAAGCCTACGAATCTAATTTAGATTGATTGATTGGTTTTATTCAAATGCCAGGTCTCGAAAAAGCTACTGCATTTAACAAAAATATCTAGAGATATTTGATATTGTTTTACCTCAAATGTTTTCAGTTCTTATAATGCCTACAGTAGAGTCTCGATCAGAGGTAGTTGGGGCTCATGGTACCTCGGATTAACAAAAACTCTGATTACACAGAAAAAAACAGTATTTTCATCGAAATTTTAGTCAAAAAAATTTTTAAACCTAGGCCGTCGACGAGTGGCTACGTAAATAAGGTGACATTGACCTTTAACGCGTTCGACTATAGTATAGAGTAAATATTTTTTATTTTCAGGTTAATGTTTATTTTTCTAGGCACCTCGGATTACACGGAATCTCGGACTACCGCGGCTCGGATTAGCGTGACTCTACTGTATTATGGCAAATACTTTTCCAAAAGAGAAAATAACATTCTAATATTAAAACTGACACTGTATTTCACTTTTATATAATACAGTATTTTACTCACATATATTGGAGATGTTTGAGGAATGCATTTCACTTCTGAAAAGTGAAATGCATTCCTCAATTATCTCCAATATATGTGAGTAAAATATTTTGTAAAAGTGAAATACAGTGTCAGTTTTAATATAAGATTGAAGTATTTCGTCACGGAAACATCACAGAAAATAACATGATACACTAACATGAAAGGGAAATCTTCATGATTATTATTATTATTATTATTATTATTCCGTGTCCAGAAGTTTTCATATCAAAAGTTTCTTATATTCATGATAAGAAATCACTAATAGTGAAGAAGGAAACTGACATAAATAGTCAAGAACACAATATTTATCAAGTGAGACCTTTTCTCAATTCGCGAATAATCGAGTTCAATGTTCAAAGCGAGTGGAGCTCAGATGTTCATATTCTCCTGGAGAATGATTCCACGCCGCAAACTTTGAATGGGGTATTTTGCAGAAACATTAGAATTTAATCAACGCTCAACTTACTCTATCACGAAGATTCAACGTAGAAGATGCTGCAGACTACAGATGAACTTTTGTATAGATACAGTATATTTGTAAAGGGCATCGATCCAACTTCTAAGTCGCTTACAACGAAGTATACAGAGGAATATTAATGAGCTCGCGTTTTGTGCGAGTTCTCAATCTGATGCGCGATTTCATCTCGCTACTTTCTTATTCTACTCCGTCTTACTTCCAGAAAGAGGGCCCACCTAATTTCACTCCCAATACAGCCTAAAATATTCAAATGAAAGTTCTACAATGAAACGTTTACCGAGACGATTGATTGAACTCGGCACAGTGGAAACGCGATGAAAAATGAACAAAAGTAAACGCGCGAATGAATATTGGAACATGAAATTTGGATTGGAATCTCGGAATATATTTCAGCATCGATAGCATGCAAACCTGATCGCTAGTAAGCCAGCTTTCCAAATGCTGCTATGAATAATGATGGCCTGGAATGAACCTATGGAACAAACAGGGTTCTTTATGTAGGATGGTGTAAAATCAACATCAAATTTTATGTTTCGTGGAAGAGGTTATGAGAAGATTGGTCTGAAAATAAGGCGAGCTGAACCTGTATCACAAATTATATCCAGGAACAAACACTACTTGATAAAAAGAAGTAAAAATTAGCGTATGGCATATGTCTTGCCGCTGGGACCTTTAAATGAATAGTTGCCCTGGTAAGCTCACTGAGGCCACGCTTTGTATGAGTGAATTTCATTTTATTGTATTTGTGAAAGAATATATTATATCTATATGTAGATAATAACAAATTATAACGTTTTCAAACGCATTTGAAAATTGTTTGAACCCAAAAAGAGATGATTTGATTCGATTTATTAGTGGAGAGACCCTTACAGAATGATATTTCCACCTCGCCGTTTGAGTAATGTTATGAGGAGCATGGTGGACGTTAACATTTTAGGTGGTTTCTGAACCACCGGGAAAGTGATAATAAAGCTTATAAACATCAAGTCATTAAAGTACGGTCACCCATCCAAGCGCAGTCTTGAGTGCTCGTGACTGAACATTAAAATCGCATAAAGACTGCTCTTACCACGTGACCAATCACCACCTACTGTAATTATATGGAATGATTTTGGATACAGGAATTTCAATCAGTGAATGTATCATTGCTTGTATGAATATTTTGTGAACAATGTAGCATCGAAAATTAATCTTTCCATTCATAGTACGAAAGAATTTATTCTTATATTGTCAATTTTTTGGGCCTGAATTAGAATCTAACATTAATTAAAAAATGGCATCCAAGATCTGAGGGACAAAACATTTTGTACCATAAGTTTATTGGACACATATTAGAATAATGTAAAATAATAACAAATAGTAAGTTAATGAGTAGTAAGAACTTTTTAAGTGAATTAAACGATTTGCAGTCAAATTTTCATTAAGAATAATTAGTATTTTACTACTTTTTTACTTGTGTGTGGGTAATGAGGTGAATGATTACACAAAAATGCCTGACGGTGGAGCGGGATTCGAACCCAAGACCACTTAAACGACAGCAAGCTGAAGTTGCGACGCCCCAACGAACTGCGCTAAGCGGCCCGCCCGCCAATACTCTGTAGGCCGAACGTTTTCGAGTTGTAAAAACCCATCTTCAAGGCATCCTAGATATCGATGTTGGTTTTTAAGTAAGTAAAGTAAGTAAGTTGGTGGTAATAAGTAAAATACTACTTATTCTTAATAAAAATTTGACTGCAAGTTGTCGAATTCACTTAAATAGTTATTTATGTATTAAGAGCGTGAAGCGCGACTTTATCGCTCGAGCCAATAATTTACTGCGCGACACATAGCGGAGCGCAGTAATTTTGCGAGAGCGGTAAAGAAGCTTCACGCGCGAATTGCATACAATATTTTTCCTACAGCAGTTCTGGATTCCAACACAATAAAAGCTTGTAGTTTGTAACATCACAAACCGTGCGCGGAATTGGTTAGCGTTCGCCATTGTTGAGGTTATGTGAATTTCACGGATTCTGTGATCCACCAATGAGAAGACATCAAAATCAAAACAGAAGCGCAAAGAAAACAGCTGGCGAGCGTAAAGTTCTTTACCGCTTGCGGAGCAGTAAAGAGGTATTTTACAATTAGTTTTCAGTACGTAAAGAACTACTTTACGAGCAGTTGTAGGAAAAAGTTAATATTAACAACGCAGTTCGTCATGGAACAAGAAATCCAGGAATAATAAGACTTGGAAGTTGTTACAACCACATTCATTGAAAACCGTAAGAAACTAGTTTCGGTTGTTACAACGTTATCAATTTCAAACAAACTAAAACTAAAGTACAGTGTAGCTTAATATAAAATTATATGATATTATTGGCTAAGTGCCTCTCATAGGCTGACCTTCATTGAATGTATGTGATTGGTTGAAGGCCCTAACAAGTGGTGCCCACTGGTGGGATAAGCGTCAAGGAATAATCAGTTCCTGGATTTCTTGTTCCATGACGAACTGCGTTGTTAATATTAACTTTTCATGTGAATTTAACGACTTGCAGTCAAATATTCATTAAGAATACGTATAACTTACTTAATCTGTAGGCCGAGCGCTTTCGAATCTTTGAGATCCATCTTCAGAGATCAAAACCTCTGAAGATGGATCTCAAAGATTCGAAAGCGCTCGGCCTACAGATTAAGTAAGTTATACTTATTCTTAATGAATATTTGACTGCAAGTCGTTAAATTCACATGAAAAGTGAGTAATCAGTGTCAAAATCAAGAACCAAACAATAACAATACACAAGTAGGCTAGAATTGAATAGTTTGAAAAATTAAAATAAAATAGAAAATGAAGCTAAATGAAATGGAGTCAAGGTCAACCGAGAAAATCAAGAAAGTACCGTTATTATAGAGTAGGCCAGAATTATGTTGAATACAAGTTAGTTTTATTGAATAAATAAATTTGATCAAATAACTAGTTTCTCACGGTTTTCAATAAATATGGTTCTGAAACTTCAAACCTTATTATGGGTGACATGAGTGGGTAAATAATTCAAATGTCCGGGTCAGTTTGACAATTTTTAAACAATTTTTCCACAGCCAAATATTACAAACAAGGTTGAAAAAAAGCAAATAGAACCGGCCTAGAACAAATCAAGCTGAAATAAATCTTGGAGGTGGAAATGGTATTCATATAGCTTGGAACGCACATACTTGGCTCACATACTTCAGTAACCGACAGTCAGACTCCAACTCCAGACAATAACAGTCAACTGGAAATGGAAATTATACTGCACCGGGAAGAATGTTCCACAAATGCAAGAAATAACATTCATCTTCGAGTAAGGTGTTATTAAACGCCAGAAATAGACTACTTTTCGCGTAAGGAGTCGTATTAACTGCAAATTTATAACCGAGAAGAGCGGAATCTAGTTAATTTATGGACACAGGGTTCAGGAATATAGTAGAGCTTCTTCGTGCTCTTCGCAGTTAATTCACTCCCCAATGATAAGTTGGTGTGAATCTTGTCTGGATGAGTGTGGATTACGAAATTCGAATCAAGTTCAAGTTTAAATCACAGATTTTGTGTCAAATTAATAAATTTCTGTAGTTCATTAAATACGTTTTTAATTTTGAAAATAGAACAGTTGATAATGCCAAAAAGAAACTTTCACTAATGGGGGTTTATGTGTTTGCAATAACATAACTGCTATTTTTATAACAAAGGAATGAATTTTTGTGGAATAGATCAGTTATTGCCAACACTACTAATTCAGGATCTCAAACTCAATTCAATAGATTGAATTCATTTTAATCTGATTATATAATTTTGAAGATGATGAGCGGGAAGACAAAAAAGAGGACAAAGGGGGCAATTTTTGTACCAGCTATTGAAGTATGCCAAATGACAGATTGCTGCACTAGATAAATCACTTTCAATAATGATTACTGATTTTTACAAAAACAGTTTTATTATAAAAAGTACAAGATAAATCTCATATAAAGTAGATAAATCTCACTTCATTTCCAATCTTAATCGAACTGAAACAAATGGATGAATGAATTTGAAATCACCATCCAGACGATATTGAAATGAAAATTATATTTGGTTACTACAGTACTACGGGCTACAGTGGGAAGGGGGGGGGGCTGGATGAGTTATTTTAAGAATTTTATTTTTTTGAATTGATTGACGGGCTTTCATAACACCAAGAAATTGTTTATTGATCAAGTATGACTTCCTGTGGACTCATTCCTGCGCACAGGCAGTAATTCCTGTGTAGGATTCAACTCGTATTACGTACCTTTTTTCGTCTTTTAGTGGTAGTAGTTTTTATTTACTTTTATGTGAGTACTGAGTGATCCCTTTTTTCATTTTACACTGAAAGTTTATTGTACACATTATTTTTTGTACGAAATAAACCTGAATTTGAATTGAATTCAATCTTTAAACTTCTATCAATTACAATCAAGTTTTACATGTATGATAAATGACCATTAAAATCAAAGCATTAATGATTGGAACAATACATCAAGCTTGGTTCGCTAATTGGAGTACACCTACTTTTTTGAACTGAAGTTATTAGTCGAAAATTAAGAATCATTCTCAATCAATTATTATTGCAGGAATGTAATATGATACAGTATTAATTAATAAAGGCACTAGGGAACATGAGCTATGGAGGTAATAATTTACGAAACAATAAAATAATTTGTGAAGAATTAAGAGTTGATTTCCACTGAATATAAAATAATTACAAATATTGAACTATTCCATAAATTTATTCAACAATTAAACTATTGTTAACTTTTCAAGTGAATTAAACGACTTGCAGTCAAATTTTTATTAAAAATAAGTAGTATTTCACTTACTTTGTACGCCAAACGTTTTCGAGTTGTTGAAACCCATCTTCAAGGCATCCTAGGATGCCTTTCATACGTCCTAGGATGCCTTGAAGATGGGTTTCAACAACTCGAAAACGTTTGGCCTACAAAGTAAGTGAAATACTACTTATTTTTAATAAAATTTGACTGCAAGTCGTTTAATTCACTTGAAAAGTTAATATTAACAACGCAGTTCGTCATGGAACAAGAAATCCAGGAATAAACTATTGTATTAGTTATAAATAATTTATCATTCATAATTGATTTTAATTGAGATTTTCTATGTAGCGGCTGATACGAAGCGACTATAAATGAGAAATGAGACAAAGAACTGAGCGTCGTGGCGTGCCAAGGTCAAGTCTGAACTTCAGGTAACGGTACACGGATAAGTACAATAAACGGTACTTGTGCGCTATGACGCACTGACCTTGAAGTTTCAAGTTCTTGGAGTCGCGTCGCAATAGCGGCAACGTATCAGCCGCTGCATAGGAATTACAACTTAAATTATTGAATTGATGGAATGATTCTAATTTTTTTTAATGATTTAGTCTTTAAGAATATGACAAGTCAAGTCGTCAGATCAACAATTATATACAAAATTGCCATTCTTATTCACTAGTTACCACAATTACAATTTTAATTAGTAGAGGTGTGGCTCAATTTTGATCTGAAAGGAACCCTTGCACACTATTAAAAGCTTTATAAACGAAATATTTTCTTAATTGGTTTTTTTAAATATTTTAATATTTCCAAGATTCTTTGGAAACTACGGTAGCATGTAATAGAGATTTCCTACCAATAGAACTAGTTATTAGTTTATTATTATTCGAATAAACTACTAAGTGACTCAAGTGATAATCTCCTCGGCTTCGTGTTATATAATTATGTTTGTTAAGATTTTGATGTATATCACTCTTTTTTATATATAATGTATCTTCAAACACATAAGCTAGGTATAGTAGGAGACCAAGTCTCCTGAACATTGCCCTACTAGTACATGAATCTAACCTATCTAACCTATTAACTAGTCTAAAAAATAAGTTGAGCAGCAGTGTGTTTGCCCTTAAACGATTGTGTGGTGAGCTTGGCCAAGATGGTCTCCGACAAGCCTATTTTGGCCTTTTCCAATCCCATATTTCATATGGTCTGATAGTCTGGGGTTGTGCCTCACAAGCACAAGACATTTTCATAATGCAGTAAAAGGCTGTCAGAGTTATTGCCAGAGCTGACAATCGTGAGCATTGTAGAAACATTTTTAGAGAACTTGGTATTTTAACACTCTTTTCATTATACATAATGCAGTGTTTGTTGTTTTTAAAAACCAACCCAGATAGAATGCTGATGAGAAGTGCTACACATTCATATGATACAAGATTTAGTCAATCTCTAAATGTTACCCGAAGTAGACTTCATAAAACGGACCAAAGTCCCTCAAATGCATCAATTAAGTTCATGAACAGGCTTCCTATTGAGGTAAGGCAACTTGATCATAGGAAGTTCAAACTTATAATACAAACATTCCTCTTGAGTAACCCCTTTTACTCAGTTAAAGAGTTCTACAACAGAAAATTGACTGTGGAGGATTTTAAAATTTAATAATTGACCAATTGATTGACTATAATGTATTATTTTTATTTGATGACTTATTTGTATCTAGTTTTATATTGACTTGCCTATGTATCAATGTGTGATATTCTTTTGGGCTAATAAAAATATTCTATTCTATTCTATTGGCTCTTTAATTAATAATAAGACGAAGTTTTAGATCAAGAACTAAAAACCGTGAACATCACGGATTCAATTCTAGCCTACTTGTGTATTGTTCTTCTTTGTTACTTTCTAGAGGTTCACGGTTTTTAGTTCTTGATTTGATTCTTATTTTTGCTTGTGGCTCCTCCCACCAGTGGGAGTGACTTGTTATGGCCTTCAGCCAATAACAAACCGCCAATGAAGGTCAGCCTATCCCTTAGTCAATAGTATCATTTCGTGTTTAGTATATATTAAGCTAATCTGTACTTTAGTTTTAGTTTGTTTAAGATTGATAATCGTATAACAACCGATACTAATATCTCACTACTTTCAATAAATGTGGTTGTGACAACTTTGTCTTACTATTCATTATGGATATCACCTTCACCACTTCAAAGAAGGTATTGGCTCTTTCCATACTTCTAACAGCTCTCTTTTGGATCTTAAACACCCTATCCGGGTTTTTTTTTTATTCTGCCTTTATTCGGATCTAATAACTATGTAACTAAACTATTTAGTCCATAAATAATTTAAACAAATGATAAGCCTCCACAGCTTAGGCTGCTTAAAATCAACGCCTAATGCCTATGACAAAACTTTGTGAAATAATATTAAATGTTAAATTAATATACCGGAATCTGAACGTTTCGTATCTGTCAGATCTCAAATCTACTATCACTGAACAGAGCTATACACTCAATCTGAGTTGCCAATAATAATTGAATGTAACGGTGATCTGTCAAGAGTTCAACGAGAGAAATAATCAACAAACCAGATTAGTGAGCTGGATGGAGCAAAAAGACACGACCTGTCGTGGTTTTAACATTGTGAGGATGATACCGACCGGGTCAGTCGACAGGCGGTAAAAAGTTGATCGATTGGGTGGGTGTGATTTGGATACATGCAATGTGGCAAGTGTGACAGGGACTACTAATGAAGAGTTGTTAGGTGGGATGACAGGGGTTGGTGGACCACACACGGAAAAGGCCTGGTCCACACTGGAACCAACCGGAAGTGCGTACGACACAAATCACGTGACCGGTGACAAGCCGAATGAATAAGCGACCCAGGTCAACTCATCTACAACAACTACAACCACGAGCGTTTTGTTTTGCGTCGTCCACATATATATATATATATATATATATATATATATATATATATATATATATATATATATATATATATATATATATATATATATATATATATATATATATATATATATAGAGCGAGAGCGGGAGTCAACGTGTCAGCAACCTTACTCTAAACTTCCCTTCCCTACAAAACAATTCTCAAACTGAAATGTGCGATCGATTGTTGTGCGTGGAGGCCTAAGCAAAACGCGCAAACGGCTCGAGGCCTTCTCCAACATTGCTGACACCCTTTATAAATCATGCGTGCAAAGCAGAAAAACACCCTACTTTTCACAAACAGATGAATCAAGTGGCCTACTAAAGTGGTGGCAAGGAAAGAATAGACACCGTTCTGTACGTGGCCTGAAGTATTTTAGTCCTGTCACTGTGAATTTCCAGGTTCACAATGATCATCATTTTAGATTCATTTTTACAATATTGTGGATAACTTGATAATGCCCATACAAAATGTTATTTTAGCATTGTGGACGGAATAATAATAACATATCGTTAGTAAGCACAATGTTAGTATGGTAAGCATCTCTTTGCTGTGAGTTCAAAGAACGTGCAGCACTAGGTTAAATTTTTTTTGGGGATTTGGCCAATGTACGCTCAACTATTCTTGTTAGGTTCATTCAGTGTACCTTCTTCTCTTCCATCAAATGAATACATAATGTCCATATAACATCCATCTTTGTCCTTTCTGCAAGAAGAAGGCAAATTTGCATGTTTCAATATGATCTTTTTAATCATACACTTCAACGGGAAAGATCAAAATATATTAGTTACTTAGTGTATTTTAGAAGCTTAGTTATAACATATAACTACAGCTCTACTAATGGATCTCAGGTGATCACTTGACCATAAATCATAAATATATTACTCTCGTACCTACAGTATTAATGTAGAAGGAAAAAATATCATAGCTTTAGCTTACTTACGAGCAAGTATTTCATATCGAATGAGAGGAAATTTCAAGTGATATTTTGAGACTTTGAAATAGCTGAAATCTGATTAACAACAATATTGGGGGTAAGAAGTAACAATAATTCTTTAGAGCAATCAAAATCAATTAATACGTATTGCGAATTCAAACACCCGACTTCTTAGTTAAAATAGGCTACTGCTAAGAAAAGTAACTGATGTTTATAAGAAAACAAAAGCCACTCACATAATACTGTATCATAATAATAAATTGATACTGTATCATAATAATAAATTTTGGTAGTCTAATATCTATAATTTAAACATTGAAAATTTAATTATTTAGACTACATATTATCTTCAAATGTTTGAATAAATGGTTCTTTACAACACATGCTAACAAACTATATATAAACAGAATTTATTAATTTCGAATTCCTTCAAGTGCTATTAGTTTATACTGAAGACTTCCGCAATGGCGGATATTGACAACAGTATTGAATAGCTGATGGAAATCGATGAATGCTACTGTAAAAAAATATCAGTCACCACCGGGAATCGAATTTAAATTAAAAAATTAAGGAATTCGAAATTAATAGATTCTGTTTATGTATATTTGTCAGTTTGATCAATTGTCAGTCACTTCAAACTAACTTGTGAGATACGAGCCGATATGGCCATGTTAAAAATGAATGCTGCTGTGCAGAAAGGTCTCCATGGTCTAGTGGTTAAGGCGCCCGACTGGCAATTGGGAGGTCCGTGGTTCGATTCCCGGTGGTGACTGATATTTTTGTACAGTAGCATTTATCGATATCCATCAGCTATTCAATACTGTTGTCAATATCCGCCATTGCGGAAGTCTTCAGTATAAACTAATAGCACTTTTTGAAATTAATAAATTCTGTTTATGTATATTTGTCAGTTTGTTCAATTGTCAGTCACTTCAAACAAACTTGTGAAACTATATATGCTGAAGCTTGGATTGATGATGCAACAGTTTGGCACTTACATAATGGCAGGAATTCTATGATTAGGCTAGGCTGAAGGAAGGATGAAATACACATCCCCATACCAGATGACGTGGTCAGCAGGCCACCATACCTGCACTAATTACGGGCATCCGCACCTCCCACCAGTACCTAGACTACCTGCCTGTTGAATTGAACTCAATTAAGACGGTCTCTCATTGCTCTAATGACGGGTCACCGCCATTGCTTTCAAGGTCTCAACTCGAAGCCTGCCTTGTGTTTGGTCGCGATTTCTGTTCGATCGACTGCTCTTGAATCCCAACCATACGAACAACCGCCATTTACAACCCCTACATTTCAGCGTGCAACCAAAATCCTACCTACCGTCCCAAAAGGTCGTTTATCCTATAAACCTTCCCCTTCTCACCAACCAAACGACTAGGAATTGAAGCGTCGCCTATTCAGGTGAAATCGAATCTGCTTTTTCTAATTGCGGTCACCGTCCATCTGAAATACGGATATCTGATCAAATTTGGTATCCCCCAACTGCTTTCTGCATTCTTTTATATTCTCTACTTACCGTAAAACCTCTGAACCGGGTTCCGTCCCAGAATGGTGACACGAGGTATTTATTTTTGCCTCTAGATTCATGAGATTCTGTGATATTACCCCAACCAAGACTTTAATATCGATTGTTTAAGACTCCTAGAACTCGTATAACGTTATTAGAACGTTGTCTCATAATATGAAAAAGGTTCTCGAGTGTTTCCTCAAGGAACATTGAACATCGAATTAAATAATGAATAGAGCTCAACTGAAAATAGTACAAATTACGACCGCCATTACAAATTGAGGTAACATTGTCATGTCATTCGACTGTAAATATGGTTGCGGTATTTACTTTCTCTTTCAACTTGTAGGCTATAACTTTGTTAGATGCTGCCTCATATACGAAACTTTTATCGAATAGCTTATGTTCAACTGAAAATAAAAACATGTCACAGAATTACGACTGCTGTTACAAATTGAGGAAATATTGAACATTGTCATGACATTCAACTGTAAATGAAGTTGTGGGTGTTGACTTCACCCATAAATGTGCACTGAGCTAGGTATTAACTGGGTTATAAGTTGAGCTTAGAGAATTCAATCTGTATTTCATGTTTATGTTACGTTGTTACCAAACTTCTCTTTGACTCAATGTTTGTTTATTCTAATGTAGTTTGCTGCAGTCATAAATGAATTCTGACAACAAGCGGTAGATGTTGATTTTGATTAAAGTTCACTCTTAAAGTAATTGGAGGAATTAAAGTGAATAATTAATCCAAGATTCTACGTTAGTAGAAAATGTATTAGTAAGATGTTGAAATACTGAATTCGACTCAACAGGCTATTTTCTGGGTCTATTTTAAGGTCTCAGGTAGACAAAGCAGAGCTGACACGATGAAAGTATTGACAATGTTAATATTAGTTCTGTCAGCAAGGCTCTGAAACCGATGACGCTCCTTCACCTAAGTCAGTATGGGGCTTGTAAAAATGCCTTGGATTGACATAAATATTGTCAATTCTTTCATTGTGTAAGGTCTGCTTTAAAGTCACATGATGAATCACTTCGACAAAACCCAGTACATCTCAGAGATGTATATAAAAATAAATACTGAGAAAAGGAAATGAATGTTTGAAGATGTTTTCCTCGACAGAGAAATCTGATGAGATCTCGAAAGTGTATGCTGAAATGAGGTTTGCCGTACAAATTGGTTGTTCTGTCCATTATGTAGAATAGAAACGCTCTAGTGAGAGAGTCCCTTTGCCAGAAGATAAATGGGCATCATAGAAGGAAGAATTTATATGCTAATTGGGAGGAACGTTCCGACCATTTCGAGAGTAATTTCATTCGTTTATTCGTTCGTAAATGACACACCGCAGTTTGCATTTAGAAGAGCCGGCAGGCCTTCTTCTCCGCCCAGAAAACAGCCTGTTGAGTCGAATTTTGCCATCCTGTTACTGTATTATTATTATTATTTGAATACGGAATTATATTTCAAGGAATCATCCTGATTATGGTGTGGAACGGATTACAAAAATGTTGTCTAATCTTGTCTTCACTTGTTGTGTAAATAGTAATAATCACTCCAACTGTATTAAGTACAGTATCTGAGAAAACTGGAAAAATTGTTCATTGATTCATCAAAAAATTTGAATTGAATTTGATTGAATAAGATAACAAAATACTGCAATTTGGATTTGAAGGAAAATACAATTTTGTAAACTCCCAAGTATGCATAATATTTAATAGTTGAAAGCACTTTGAGGAATTCGAAATTAATAAATTATAAGCCAATTGATGATTGAAAAGCTAAATGATAAATGTGATGAATCAAAATGACTAACTAATTATCGGGCCATTCACCAGCTGAATATTGAAGATCAGCTACACAAAACCGACCTATTTCAATTTCATTTTTAATGTGGTATCAGTGGAGAAAAGAATGGGATGTCATCATCATTAGATAAGAAAATATCTTTGAGAATGGGTAGCGCTCTAAATATACAATAGCATAAGCAATGGACTGAAAAATGACTTTCAGTACTAAGATTAATTCCAAATATCTTGAAAGAATCTCGTCTTTCACATAGATAGAGAACTATTTCAGTTGAACCAGATTGAATGAATTTTAAAAGAGGATATAATTATGTTTCAAGCGAGCTAATAGATTGTCTGTCATTCTTGTGTATTGAACTAATGTAAGCAATCTAATGTATTGTCTAACAAACTAATATAAATTATATTTACGTTAGTCAAAGCTGCCAATCTATTGCTAACATAATATAATCTATCTTATTTTTTCCTGCTTTCCAGGATTGAGGAATACACCTTTGCAGGTTTCAAAGAATTAAAACAATTGTTTGAAAAGTGATCAAATATTCATTTTCTCATTCAAACGTTGAAATTTAAGTTCGAATAATCACGATTTTAAAATTTTATCATCGTTTTACCCCTTCAATCCCTTCAGTATCCCTTTTAAGAAATAGTTCATATTTAGTAACCACTTATTATAATCTATAACAGTTCAATCTATACTTATGTAATCGATATTATTACGCCACAGCTGAAATTTTGAGCAAAATTTCCACGAGATGGAATGTAAAATATATCCGCACCACAACTCACTAGAATTAAGATTTATTGATTTAATAACATCAGTGTAATTATATCTCTCGCTTTCAGTTCTACATGCTGTTCTCTCTACTTCATACACTAACTACATTTTTCATCTCATGGCTGCAATTGACAGCCCGAGAAGCCCCGACTGAAACAATGGAATCAAGCCAAATAAGTTCATCCATTCTTTAGACACGCACAATTACGAGAGACGATCTGCTTGAATTGATGATTTTTAGATTGGCTTCTTGGCATCTGATTGGCTGCGAAGCAGCACAAAAACAATGTCCGCAAAGCACGAGATTGGGCCAATCCTGATTGAAAGAGCTGTTCTGTTCTTCTGTTCAGGAGGATAGAACCGAGAGATAGCTTCTAGGCTCTGTTCAACAGAGAGAATAGAGGAATCACGCACTGTGTGTTCGAGACAGGTGAACCGGGAAAGACAAATTATACCGTAGACCAGAGCACGGAAAACAGCAGCAATGAAGCAAAAGCCTCCGGTGAGCTTGCCAGGACATCTGCGCAGGCCGAAAACTTGGTTTGTTCATATCTGCGGCCTCCATCAAGTGACCCCAAACAGAATGATTCGGAACTATTCGGCTTTTCCTACAAGAAAAGAAGATGTCAGGACGCGCCTAGTAGATAATGCTGATCCTATCGCTGAGTTTGCCAACTTTGGCAACTCGCTCTTCTTTTGCAGTAATCCCACCGAGTCAGGCGTTTTCTTCTACTTTTGCATAGCGTCGCGTTACTTTATCTAAGCGTCAGCTTACTGCAGCAAAGTCTCTGCGAAGTCGGTTTCGTGCCCCGTACCGCGTATGAAAAGAATAACGTATATAAATTCTCAGCGCTTTTTATCGAAAATGAAATCTATTCCCGAAACTTTCTCGAGTGTTCAAACGTTTGTCTCACTTCCAAATTTCGTGATCGGGACATCTATTTAAAAAACAAAAAACTGTTTAGTAAACGTTCTAGTCACTGAACACGGATTTCTTTTTGTGTGGGGGTTGAATCAGCTAAAGCTAAGGCCCTTATTATACAGAGCCACTATAGTCGCGGTCGCGAGCCACAATTTAGGCTAAATTACATCAGCTGAGCGTCTGACCAAGCTCAACAATGTCAAACTACATTGAGGCAGTTAACATGTTTTGAACCATCCGCTGATATTTATCAAATTCACCAGGCTGATGTAATATAAAATAAATTGTGGCTCGTGACCGCGTATATCACTTGCTCTATGTAATAAAGGCCTAAGAAAATATTTGGGAAGATACACCTGAAAAAACTCAACTTTTTTCTTTTTTTCTCATACTTCTAGTAAATAAATAAATAATATTGTGTGACCTGAATGGCTCAGGTCTGGTGTCAGAGTTCGCAGGTCGCACCTGTCAAATTTCAGGGCCTCTGACGAGAATTTTCTATTAACACCTCTTTTTTAGACAGACAACCAAAGAAAACCCGCTTACAGTACAGCTTATTTTAGTGTAGTTTAAAAATTTCTTGGTAGACATTTTTGCTGATTTTGTCTACGTGAGTCTGAGACTTGTACATGGGCTATGAAGTGAGAGACTCGTCAGATTTGGCAGGAATCGAACCAGTAGCCGCACGAGTAGCAGTCAGCCATAGTCTTGTCAGAGATAACGCTCCAATTCTTTATTATTACTCTATAATTCCTAGGTTGCGCCTGCTGGACGACCACATTCTTGCCATTCGAAAGCGCAAGATTTTTTTAGATTATGTATTGGAGACTCCAGTTAAGGAGTACAAGAAAAGTCAGAGAGAAGATGCAGTAGACTACGGAGCAATGAAGTATAATGAAACGTGTCCTCGAAATCATCTTGATGTTAATGAAAATCCCAGTTTACAATTCTGAGTTGAACCAATTCGTGATCCGTATTTCGTACCTACTGAAAAATTTACAACCTTCCACAATAATTAATTGAAGTTAAAGTTGTTCACCTTCCAAATCGGAAACCAAAGCTGCTACAAAACGGTACCCGCAGGGCTGATGAGGCAAGGAAATATTGCACTTCTATTCCAAGGTAGAAACGTTGGGAATTTTTTCTTGATCAAAATTATACGAGCAGTTTAATAACGTTCTCAGCGTTTTAATAACGTTCTCAAGCTTAAGTAAGGGAAGTTAAATATCCAACAAGGGCGAGAAGTATATTTTCAACATTTTTCTGACATCCTGATAGAACTAATGTATAAGATGGGAATTATTATTTTTAAAAGTTATCTTTACTAAATAATTAATGCTAAAAATAAAGATAATAAAATTCTAATCCTTTTGGAGCCATAAATTTGCTTCAAATTACGCAAATCTCGAACTTATTTGAGAAAATATATGTAAAAACTCAGACTAATTTCAGAAAATATTCCTAATAAACCCAAAACTCGTTGAAAAAATATTCCCAATATACAATGTTATTTTTTGGTTTCACCCACATTGGGGTACGTTGAATCTACTATTTTTTTTGTAGATTACGTCTTGGAGACTCCAGTTAAGGAGTAAAAGACAAGTAAGATCAATACAATTATACACTAGTTACCATAATTACTATATCAATTAGTTGAATTACTATGATCTTGACAGTGTCTTTATGAATTCGCCTCTTTCCGTCTTCGCCAATACCGTACTCCTTTATATACCATTATTATTAAAAAATTGATTTATCATTTATTTGTATTATTATTAATATACCATTATTTATTTAAAAAATAGATAATACTGAAAATAACGTAAATGAATTTTCTTACTAGTTGTAAAACTATGCATTAGCTCCAAATTATGCAGAAAATCTCAAATTTATTTAGCCTAAATAATTATTCCTATTAACTTTTCATGTGAATTTTATCGTTAAAATTCACATGAAAAGTTAATATTAACAACGCAGTTCGTCATGGAACAAGAAATCCAGAAATTATTCCTTTTCCTGAAGGGAGTCTATCAACTTCTATTTGAACCAAAGCAAATAGTTGTAGTGATTAATTGTGTAAAAGGGTTCACGAAGTTTGAATCGGGTTCAACCCACTTCCATTTAATTACAGTTTGAGAAGTTGAGAAAAAGTACAGAAAGAAAAAACTGTGTAAGCGTGAGAAGGAAAAAGACATTTCCAAAAAAGAAAATGAAAAAAAAAATACATAGAACCGATAAAACTTTCCTTTTCAGGAGCGCTAAAGCATCTTCAGAAAATCGGAGAGCTAACGATTGAAAAATTACCAATCCTTTGAACACCACCATAAGAGAATATCGTTGGAAAAAGTTTCACTCTATCAATAAACTTTCTAGGCTCAAAAGGAAAGTTTCACTCCATCGATCAGATCAACTTCTTTGGGTCAAATAAAAAAGTGTGCAATAAAGGACACGTTTTTCATTCTCGAATCCTCAAATAATATTAAAAATATCTACTGGTTTGAAACGATGGTGCCTTATAAGGATGCAATCCTTTTGAATCAATAAATCAGCTCCAAATTGTGCAAATCTCGCACTTATTTGAGAAAATATTTCTAACAAACTCGGGTTAATGGTGGGTTTCGTATTGCAATTATTCATTTATGGCTGCAAATAGCCATAACTGGGGAAAACTGTAACAATGGTTTCTATTTGAGATGAGTCTTTGATTAGCTGAAGAACAATTTGATAAAACCAGTATAAAACGCATTAAATTATTATTTATTTTTGGGATTATAATGTATAAGAGTGATAACTTTTAAGAGAATTTTGTACAGTGCAGACTCTGAAAGTGAACTGTCTTTTTATTCTGTGCACAAAGGGCATAACTTCTAATGATAAGTGCTGAGATTCAGGGGAATAAGTATGAATAAATAATGGATAATTATTATTTATAAATACATAAAATAATAGATAAGTTCTGCAGTTCTCTTAGAAGGAATTACTCAACAATAATGGAGCACTCTGAAAAAAAGTCAACAGGAGGATAACATTAAGTTTCCCTCAAGCTTGTATAAATTTTAAAGCTGCGCAAAAGGTTAAAGCACAAAACAGTCTTTGTTCAAATATTTATGAAACTATATGAATGAGCAGAAATCATTCCTGTGATGTTCAACAAGTCATGAGAAAATTCATGCATGCATTTATGGCTGCACATAGCCATAACTGGGAAAAATTGTAACAATGATTTCTAAAATTATGCACAAAATAAGTAGCACATACATAATTTTCTTTCTTTTTTGAACTGAGAACTCAATTTTTAAGAACTGATTTTTGTCACTTATATCATAGCAAATCAAGACTTTTCAATATAAGTATGGTATATTGTAAATAATAGTAGACAGGTTAATAAGCAATAATTATGAATAAGCTGGTGTGTTCGATAAAGCAATAGTTATATTTAATCTATAGTTAATATGTATATTTAATTATAGTTATATTTTTTAATTATTATGCATAACTGTTTTCTAGCGTAATGTTTCGAATGAACTTGCAAATCAACTGCTTTGAGTGAATAAAAAAAAGTTTTCCGAGTGGAGTTTTCAGTTTTCTAAATTTGTATTTGTGAATCAACCTCAAACTTTTGAAAAATTTAACAAAGTCAAAATTTGCAAAGAGAGGAGATTTGAAGTTTGTTGCATCTTTGTATTTTCATCTTAATAAATACAAAATTAGGCTACAGAAGCAATATTATGTTGATTCTTACCGAGAACGAATTAATTGTTTGCTGCTAATTTACTCACCTGTAACAGAATGAAATTTGAAATTTGAAACAGAATGGGTCGGGAAGTGGAGTTCAACAAAATCAGGAAATCTTCCCTGAAAATTCAAGCTATGAAGGAGATGTCCCGTCCTTCAAATATTGAAGAAGTGAGACGGTTTCTGGGGCTAGTCTCTCACTATGCCCGTTTTTTTCCAAATGCTTCAACAGTCACTACTCCGCTACGACGTCTGTTGCAAAAACAGGTGAAATGGGCATGGACTCCTGAGTGCGAATCAGCATTCATTACAATAAAAACTGAACTTTGTAGTGACCGAATACTTGTACCTTTTGATCCTGAATTACCATTGGTCCTCACAACAGATGCTTCACCAACTGGAATAGCCGCTATCCTCAGCCACACTATTAATGGAATTGAGAAACCCATAGCATATGCTTCACGTTCACTTACAGCTACAGAATGCAATTATAGTCAATTAGACAGGGAAGCCCTTGCAATAGTTTTTGGCGTCTCACGTTTCTACTACCATTTATTGGGAACAGAATTTCAACTAGTCACTGACAATCAACCAATTTCTCGAATCTTCAGACATGACAGAGCACTTCCTCAAATGACTTCAGCGCGCTTGCTTCGTTATGCATCATATCTTACAGGTTTCAATTACAAACTAAAATTCAAGAAAGGCAGTGAAAATAAGAATGTTGATTGCCTTTCAAGAGCCCCTATAAAAAATAGTAAGGTTTCTACTGAAAGAACAATTGATAATGAAGTCCATACCATCTACACTGAAAACATACTACAAATTTCTAGTCGTGAAATCACGGCCGAAATTATAAAAATGGAGACAAAAGATGATTCAGAACTCTCCAAAATTCTGCAAGAACTTCTGAACACTTCAATTGATTCTGAATTCGCTTTGTTTGATGGAATTATTTTTCGTGGAGACCGAATCTACATTCCCATGAAACTTCGTTCTAAAATACTACATGAACTTCATGAAACACACCTTGGCATAACAAAAATGAAGCAACTTGCTCGTCGTTATGTTTATTGGCCAAAAATTGACAATGATATTGAATGCATGGTCAGGAAATGCGAAGCATGTTCACTTGTCAAAAAGAATCCTCAAAAAGTGACAATACATCCTTGGGAATGCCCACAAGAAAATTGGGAGAGAATTCATGTTGATTATGCAGGACCTTTCCAAAATGTATATTTCCTAGTCTGTGTGGATGCAAAATCAAAATGGATTGAAACGAAAATGATAAAGAATGCACCTTCCAGCTCAAGCACAATAAATTTACTGGAAAACATTTTCTCAAGTCATGGATACCCATACGTTCTTGTAAGTGACAACCATTCAATTTTTCAGAGTGAAGAATTCCATACCTACTGTAAGGAACGAGGAATATTTCAAAAATTTATTGCCCCAGGACACCCAGCTACAAATGGTCTAGCTGAAAGGACTATTCAAACTTTAAAAAATTGACTCAAGACACCCAAGACTCAAGACCATTAAATACAAAACTTCAAGACATTTTACTTCGGTATCGAGCAAGACCGTTGGCATGTGGAAATACCCCGGCAGAATTGTATCTGAAAAGGAAAATGCGAATTCGCCTTGACGCTATATTCCCATACCGACCACAACAATCTAGTGATTACTCAATCCCTATCCGTTCATTTAAAGAGGGAGAGAGAGTACAAGTGAGACTTTTCATTCAAAATGAGTATATATGGAATTTTGGTACAGTGACAAAACGTTTAGGAACACGTCACTACTTGGTGTTGTTAGACACAGGAAGGACCATCAAACGACACATCAACCAGTTACGTTCAACTCTGGTCGAAAAGAAAAAGGAAACTGTCACCTTGCAACCGCCACCGCTATTTGATGTTCCTTGCATTCCATCACCGCAGATCACACCATCAGTGGTTGGACAGCCAGATACTACAACAGTTGTTGACAACTCACCTGTTCAAGGTGGTGCACGACCTCAGAGACCTCAAAGGAATCGTCGACCTCCGGCTAGATACGGACATGCTGTTACGCACTAATTTATGTGCTCTCATACTAGGAGGGGAGACTGTTATATATCTTCTTCTTCATATTGATATTATCATATGATTGCCTTTATACTATCTTGTTTACTACTTATAAATAAACAGTTCAGTTCAATTCTACAACTCATAATGTCTACATCCACCTTATTTCTATCATATTAGAGAAACATAATAAATTATTAGCAGGATATTATGCAATCATTAAAAAGCAGAATGAAGAATGAATACAAATTCATTTTTGATAAGTGCACTCGCAATTATAATTATAATAATTACAAATTACATAGAAATATGAAATTCTTTAAGAAATAGTATTGCTAATGAATAATAAGACATGAAGTTGTCTCATCAACAATTATTGACAAAAGTGAGATAATAGTTTCGTTTGTTACACCATTATCAATCTCAAACTAAAACGTAAGTACAAAGGAGCTTAACTAAACAGGGAACGATACTATTGGCTGAGGGAAAAAGTGTCTCTAATAGGCTGATTTTCATTGAAGATCTGTGATTGACTGGTGGGAGGAGCAACAAACAAAAATAAGAGTCAAAATTAAGAACAAAGAACACATAGAAAGCAACAGACAAGAACATACACAAGTAGGCTAGAATTAAATAAATTCAAAATTAACAAATTAAAGCTCACTGACATGCATGCAGTCAAGGTCAACCAAGAATAACCAGAGGAATAGCAGTACTTTCCTGATTTTCTCGGTTGACCTTGACTGCATTTCAGTGAGCTTCAATTTTTTAATTCAATTTAATTTTAGCCTTCTTGTGTATTGTTCTTGTTTGTTGCTTTCTATGTGTTCACTGTTCTTAATTTTGAACTGATTTTTGTTTGTTGCTCTTCCCACCAGTGGGCATGTCTTGTTTTGGCTTTCAGCCAATAAGAAACCGTCAATGAAGGTCAGCCTATCCCTTATCCAATAGTATCATTCCGTGTTTAGTATATATTAAGCTACTCTGTACTTTAGTTTTAGTTTGTTTGAGATTGACAATGATGTAACAACCGAAATTAGTATCTGCATTTCAGTGAGCTTCAATTTTTTAATATTCAATTTAATTTTAGCCTTCCTGTGTATTGTTCTTGTTTGTTGCTTTCTATGTGTTCAATGTTCTTAATTTTGACTCTTATTTTTGTTTGTAGCTCCTCCCACCAGTGGGCAAGTCTTGTTTTGCTTTCAGCCAATCACAGACCTTCAATGAAGGTCAGCCTATCAGAGACACTTTCTTCCTCGGCCAATAGTATCGTTCCCTGTTTAGTACATATTAAGCTACTCTGTACTTCAGTTTTAGTTTGTTTGAGATTGACAATGTTGTAACAAGCAAAATTAGTATCTCACCATTTTCAATAAATGTGGTTGAGACAAATTAATGTCTAATTATTTATTATGGATATCTTCCACAATATCACTTTCGCCACTACAAATAAAAAAAATAGTATTGCCTTTAGTTGTAGTTTGAGACAGAAATATTGCTATTGGGCTTAACTAGTTATACGAGATTCTCATATTATTCTCTTGTTACGAGATATATGCACATATATATTATATTATTCATTCTCCAAATTGTGTAAAGCAACTAAAAGAACATGAGGCATTGCATGAACACGAACCACATTATTTCTGCATCATTTCTCCATCATACCAAATGATTTCGGCGACAATTCTCGAAAATACATGTCTGGTAATAAGATTGGAGGAGTATGTCGTTGCGCCATTTATATGGAAGGATGAATAAATGTCGAGCAGCTCTTTCAGGGCAATATAAGCAACCCTTTTCAAGTGATGTAGAACTTCTTATTCCGAGTGAAATGTGTGCAAGGCGCGTGTGTATATGTGCGTGTAGGTTTGGTGTGAGGGATTGGGATATGTGGATGATGCTGGTGTTTTCTACATGGCTTACCACAGCCTTACTTTGGAACGTATTCGCAGCGTTCGCTTCACCGAAAAATGAGCCAATTTATTTGCACGAGGCGGGCGAATGTTATACAGGATAGGCTAAGAAGGCATGTAGACCCCGCACCACTATTTGGACTGTGCTCTTCGTTATCCTTAACGACACGACGACCAGCGTGTTTACCTCAGCCTCTGCCTATGCAAATGAAAATTGTCGTTACACGAATAATTTGAATACTTAACAAGAAACGTTAAGTCTCACTTAGATGACATAACATGGCTGATGCCAGCCCGAGTAGGTTCCTCCGTACATCACTTCCAACCTAATCATTCAAGGGTGAACCCAAAATTTCTTTGGGGGTGGAGGAGGGAGGTTAATATCAACTAAAAGAATAATTTGGGAAAGGTCACCACCTAAAAAAGGCATAATGCATAAAAATAGTATTTTTTTGTTTGGAAATTTCAGGGGAGGGAGAATATTTTGGGTGGATATCAACTAAAAAAAGGCCCAGGCCCTCATTAAACTTGAAAAATACAGTTTTTTAGTGTTGATTGGAAGTTTCAAGGCGAGAGGTAACCTTACACCAATAATTATTTTATCACCCCCTCATTTCGCGCCTATACCCAATCACTGCAGAAAAATGGACATGCAGGTTATGAAACTCAAGAGAAAAATTGATAAGATTTAGTGGTATTCGTTAAACTCATATTAACATTTAGATTAGAATACTTAATTTATTTAAATTTAGAAAATTTCATGAGTTTAGAACAAATAGGTAGCAAATGTACAGCAAATGTTATTAATTAACGAAAGAGAATCCAAGAGATGTATTTACATAAAATGGCAAAGTCTGGACAAAATTTGTCCATTCTTAACTCAACCTTCTTAACATTTACGGATATGAATTACTGTGGGCACATAGAAGTACTTTATAGAACTTAGAGAAGTGATAGTCGTGGGCAGTAGCAGGTATCTGTTCAGTCAGATAAAGATAAGCAACGAAATATTGGGCCCTATTTGTAAGGGTGACCGATGGGATTGGCCAGAAAAATAGCTCCAGCTCATCAATCATCATCATCCAACACATTAAAAAACGCACAGATCTCAGACTTATGTGAGTTTCATCCTCCAAAAAAAAAGAGTTTTAGCCACTGATATTTATCCTTCCCTGAACCTGCCTGAAGTTTGTAACCTCCAACGCAGAAGTTTGGAGATCCCTGACTGTGTCCTATCTTTCACAACAATTCATTTTTTAAAAGTAGATTTTTGCTACTACTGATGCTGCTGCTGATGATGATGATGATGTTGATGCTAACAAGAGTCAGAGATTTGTGCGTGGGTAGGTGAATAATAGAACAAAAATGCCGGGCTGGGATGAGATTCCAACCCACGACCGCTGGAGTGGCAGACAATACGAGTAGGTGCTCAGTTTATAGATTTTATAACTGTTGACGCATTGTGTCAGAATAACATTTGTGTGCTAGTCATTCTTAACTCAACCTTCTTAACATTCGTTGCTTGTGTCAGAATAACATTTGTGTATGAGTAAGGTGCTAGTTATTAGAATTTGTCTTTTTCTTATTTTTTTGTTATTGTTATTCTTACATTCGATATCAGTATTACTTTATATTGAATTTCCTTCTCTTATTAAATTCTTTGATTAATTTCCAATTGAACATAAACAAACCTAAGGTTCATGTGAGTGTTGTTTCAAAATTTTGTTATATGATTTTTTTGTATGCTTTGTATAGCTTTATACATTTGTACACCCATGGGTTGTATCAGAAACAAATAAATTCAATTCAATATAATATAGAATCACATTAATAATAATAATCTTTATTTCCGCAAATACAAACAAGCAAAAGAAAAAAAAATGCACAGGAAAAAAAATTATACATGATAGAAAATAATAATAATTATAAAACAATCAATTATTAGGAGAGAAACCAAGAAGTTACAAAGAAAAAAAATACTTAGATCAACTTAACTATCATGTACAAGAAATAAAATGTTACAAAAAATAAAAAATATCTGCAGAAATAACACTGTATGCAAATAATTTCATTGTGAAATTATGTCCGCATACAGGAAAATACATTATTTGATGTAGATAACAAATATTCCATTATATGTCCGCATACATTATTTGATGTAGATAACAAATATTCAGAATTAAACATTTTTGGTGAAACTATCAAATCAAACTTATTCACTTATGTCTCTTTCAATGCCATCTTCCATCCCACAAGAAGACTTCTTGTAGGCTTCAGCTTTAGACCAATATCGAGGCGATATTAGGCTGCCTCAAAATCTAGTACGCTGTTGAAGGTTAGAATGAGGCAAATGAGTATATTCATGAGACACCATGCAATCTGTCTCAAGAGAGTCATGGTTCGGTTTGTATTTGAAACCTCAGATGAGAATTCGGGCCGCTGAGTCCCAGAGCTATGCGAATATTGAGTCAAGCGTTGGAGCAGCAGACCTAAGCATGCGTATGAATATGCAGGCATGGGCGACCCCGGCTGAATTGGACTAGCAAAAACGTCGTTCATCTGCCCTCTCTCTCTGCCTCTCACCTCATTCTGGAGAGTGTGTATTTACCCAGCATCCCACTCTGGACCAACTATTCAAATGACCGTTAATGATTTCTTCACAGTTGAATAGCAGATTATTCAGATCTCCCATAATAATAATTATATACTGCGTAAATTTTGTTAGCAATGGGTTAACTCATCTGAATCATTAAATTAATTAATTCCAGTTTGAAAATTGCAATGCCGAGCTATTTCTATAATGAAATTGTATTAATATCAAATAATATTGAGATATTACTATTTTCTCAAAAATTTTCCCAATTCAAGAATTTTATTCAATTTTTCATAATTATATTGAAATAGACGCCTAAACCTTGTATGAAACATAAAATTAATTAATTCCAGTATAATTAAATTGTGTCAAACTCGAATAATACTGAGGTACTACTTACATAAGAATTATTTCATCAAATTGGGGGGAAAGGTTTTGTGAAAATTTAAAAATAGGTAAAATAGGATGTAAATTTTAAAAAATAGGAGGTTGGTTTAAAGAATTCCGGGGTATTTTCAGTGTTTAAAATTAATAAAAGTTAACTTTTCAAGTGAATTCAACGACTTGCAGTCAAATTTTTATTAAAATAAGTAGTATTTCACTTACTTCTGTAGGCCGAACGTTTTCGAGTTGTTAAAACCCATCTTCAAGGTTTTAACAACTCGAAAACGTTCGGCCTACAGAAGTAAGTGAAATACTACTTATTTTAATAAAAATTTGACTGCAAGTCGTTGAATTCACTTGAAAAGTTAATATTAACAACGCAGTTCGTCATGGAACAAGAAATCCAGGAATTTAATAAAAGTTATTGGGGGGGGTAATTATTTTGTAAAAAATTTCCACAATTCATGAATTTCATTCATTTTTTATGATTATATTGAAATAGATGGCTCAACCTTGAAACATTGTTTCAATTCAAAAGTTTCAAAAGTACTAGATGTAGATAAGCATCTTTTGGGAATATTTCAATAGAAAATCTACACACATTTTAATATGATTGAGAAGCATACCTAGCTTGGAAATATTCTACTAATATTTTTTCGAAATCTTCCAATATTTACTATTAATATGTAGAATCTTGCTGAACCACATAGTTCGAAACACGTCCGCCGTGACTCAAAAAGGTCAGTTCTGCACAGGGAGATTCTACATATTAATAGTTGTACTGCAGTTCACGAAAATGGATATTCACAACAATTATTAAAAACAATTAGAGCCTGTTCACACAGGGCGTCTTTTTGTGGAGCATCTGTCGCGCAGCTGATGGCGAAGCATTGTCTTATATGAGATTCGTGTTCTGTTCACACGGCACTTCGCGACGAATTAATAATAGGCTACTAGTCAATGAGGAAATTGATATCCTGAAGAACGTTATTTACGTTACGTTATTCTAGAACTAGTAATCACCTTATTTCCCAGAACAGACCAGGTTTATTCGATGTAGCAAAGGAGCTGCCCTTCCTCCTCCTCACACTTCCCAATTATCCTTTCTCGGAACTCTTGTCTTATATACAACTAATTGCCCAATTAAAATTGATTATGGAAGGATGATTTTCAAAATAAGAATAATATTTTATAAGGAACTAATACTACCAGTGTTTTAGAGTGTGAATTAACACTAGCACTCAATTTCCAGCACGTTTCCACTAACAAAAAAAAAAGGCCAGCACGAAAATTGGTCAACTTTTCGCATACAAAATTACTGAACGTTAAAAGCTTCGGGGCTATTTCTCAGAAACAAGAGTTATGCTTCCGACGTATCACCAATTTTGCATGGACATTCCGCCCCCATTCCCTTCGACGTCGAAAATCTGTGAAAATAAATTATATTCCATGTATATGTTTGTGTGCTAGGGTACGTTGTGGTTTTTTGGAAGGGAACTATGTAGCGATGGAACGGTCAAAAAAAGACCGTAACAAATGACAGCGTTTAATTCGTATGACAACTTGGATTGGCCACACTGCAAAACATAGGATTGTTTGGTGGGTGGGGTGGTGCTGTGAGATAGATATTGTGTGCTAAAAAGAGAAAGGGATCTAATATGATAAATTAAAGTTGCGTTTCTCTATTGAAGCTGATTCCAAGGACAGACTGGCGTTATCAGTCCCTCAGGGCTGGTTAATGACACTACAGTGAAACAGATACTGAGAAAAACTGGCACCTGCTCTAGTTCAGATAGCAATCCTGCTCTGCTAACGCCAAAGAAGTTAACGACACTGGCAGGGACGCTCTCAATCAACGGTCTCACCCCGACAAACGGATTTTCGATATCTCCTCAGGAACAGTGAGTGCCTCATTTCAAACCCGACATTCTTTCCTGAATGACTATTCATTAAAGTTAAATGGCGTCGTAACATTTGATGATCGCATTAGAAATATACATTTCTTTCTGTCTTCAGCGACAGTTGAGGAAGAAAGTACGGAATTTTTTTTTTGGGAGGATGAAGCCCACATACGTCTGAGACCTGTGCGTGGGTAATGAGTTGGATGATGGTGATTTATGAGTTGGACCTACAGTTTTAGGTGGGTTCTGAACCACCGGGAAGTGATTTTACAGCAAAGAACAGTGTCTTTTGTCTTTTTTGCTGGCCAATCTAATCGGTCACCCTTACAATCAGGACCTACGAGAACGCAGCTTATCTCTATCTGATTGAACAGATACCTGCTACGGCTATCACTTCCCGCAATTTTCTGATCAATTTAATTTTTTGATCAATTCAAGTGAGGAAATAATGTTCGCAGAAAAAATTTCAAGTAGCCTTCAACCATTATCGAATCAATTATTAGTGAAATTATCACTTGGCACTTCAAGATATGGATCACGTTAATCTTCAACCATTATTGAAACCAATTATTGGTAAAATATTATTTTTGTATTTTTTTCGAGGTTTGAAGCCCACACAGGTTTGAGACCTGTATGTGGGTAATGAGTTGGATGATTGATGTATAATATACATATTTTTAATATATTGAATTGATTCCACACACCAGCTTAGGGATTGAGTCGAGGAAAAGTCGAGGAAAAATAAAATGGACATTAGACGATCGCATCAAAATGCTAGCTTACAATGGAATTTGAGTAAAAAAGACTTGTAAAAAATTCAACTCATCCGAAGGCTTCTTTAATATTATTGTTAATTGATTGAAGAGGTGGAGTGTAGAGCTAGTTGGTTGAGTAGGACTCACACTTTGTCAAAAAAGGTTTATAAAATCAAATGAAAGTTATAAGAAAAGTATTATTCTCAATAAATGTTTTTGAGCTACTGTTACAACAAATGCAATTCCCTGTCAATCGTTCTCGTTCAAAACTTTTTTGCAATTCAATTAGTCTACGAGAAGAGAATAACCCCGCTGTCAGTTTGAATTTTTTGCATTCTAAATTAATTTCGAGATAGATTCTGAGAATGAAAACGAGAATGTAGCTGTCAGTTAGTTGTCATTCTATAAAGTTCAAACAGATTCAAATCTTTTTTTGATTCATTGAAACCCAGAGAAAAATTGCAAGATATTTTTTCACCCAATATATTTACAATAATCATCTATATAAATAAAATTAGAGTTTTGTCTGTACATTTATCAGAATTGTATATTTTTTGGTTATTTTTACGTTTTATACATTAAATAAGCCGAAAATAGTCTTATCTCACTTTCTGTCTGTCTGTCTGTCTGTCTGTCTGTCTGTCTGTCACGGCCGCAAAGGTATTTTTCGCGGCCTTCTCCTCAAAAACGAGAGCATCGATCGGGATTTTAGTTATTGAACAGTATTGAAAACATTATTGACAATGTCTTTAGCTATAAAAAACTAAATTAACTTTTTTTTTAACAGAGTAATAAACGTTTAAAAACCAAGTACTGCGCGATTTTGGATACATTTCACGCGGCCTTCTCCTCAAAAACGAGAGCATCGATCGGGATTTTAGTTATTGAACAGTATTGAAAACATTATTGACAATGTCTTTAGCTATAAAAAACTAAATTAACTTTTTTTTCAACAGAATAATAAACGTTTAAAAACCAAGTATTGGGCGATTTTGGATACATTTCTTCCAAGTTTTATTACCACATAAGAATAAGAACAAATCACGTAATTTATCATGATATATCAATCAGCTGTTCTCAAATATAAATGGTGGGCCCTTCGCGGCGTTATTTACGCTGTCTGCAGACTTGTGTAGTCGGAGCATTGCAGTCTTTTAGGAAACATATGTCTGGTGAATTAAAGCTCATCTTATGTTTTATCAATTATTTCTTTGTTGAAAAAAAAAAAAATTTTCTAATTTCAATTTATCAAAACAAAAATTAACATTTTAGGAAGGTGCGGTTTGTGCTAGGCTCTTGGGAATTCGCCAGGTAGCACTATTATTATTACCACATAAGAACAAATCACGTAATTTATCATGATATATTAATCAGCTGTTCTCAGAAAATATTCTCTCGGATACCTGTCACTGAATTGCTGATGTTCTAAGTTGTTTACTAAGGGCCCGTTCACACGATACAGTTTTTGTGCGGTACAGTAAATTTGCTGTATCAGTTATTTTGCAGTGCTTTCGTTTGCATGTACATTTCATATTGTATGTTCACACAATACTGTTTCGACTGGATCCAGTAAAAAAGCTGTTCTAGCCGATTTCTACATTCGGTTTTGTCTTCGAAAACTGTATCACTAAAATCAGCTGTACCGCAAAATAACTATCCGTATCCGGTGGCACATGTATTGTACCGGTAATGGATATGTTCAAACGATACGCTTATTACGCTGGAAGCAGTCTTCAGATCGTCAGCATTGATCTTCTTCATTGATATTCTTCAGCATTGATCTTCTTATTAGTGAATTCCAGTGTCCAGAAGTGGAAGATATTAATTGTGAAAATTTAATTTCTCTAATATAATTATGAGAGACCCGCCTTGTGGGACAAGACTTAAGATTAATATAAAAATAAAGAGAGAAAAATGTGTAGAATATTGAAACCAGAATTTGCGTACTTTGAGCAAACTTTAAGAGAAACCTTCAGTAAGAAACTTATTTAAAAAAATCTTACACAAATAAAAAAAAAATCCTGGACTGGAATAAATAAAACTGAACTGGAAGCGCAATGGTGGGAGTTGCTGGTCTCCTATCGGGCGCCTCCCCAGGTGGCGGATTGGGGGATGCCTCCTAGATATAGGTGGTACCGGGGAAATGAAATACCCGGGGTGGACCAAAACCAGCATAGAAACTGCTGCCTTGCAGATGCAGGTCAATGGAAATCCAAAGGCTAGGGGAAGAAAACCCAAATAGAAAATTGACTGCTGCCTTGTAGTTCAGCATTGGTTTGTTAAAGGCTAAGGAAGGAAACCTGAAAAAATTCCCTGGTCCTCCAGGTTGGGGGTTGGATGTGGGGCTAACTCCCCCACTCCATAAAAAAAATATTTGTTATGGAAGCACAAAATGATAGGAACGGACGGCCGTCAAGGAATTTAGTAAAGGAACAGACATTTAAACGATCGCTGGATAGGGACCGTTGGCGACAATTACTAGTGCAGGCCAAGACCCGTCCTGGGTTGTAGGGCCACTGAAGAAGAAGAAGAAGGAAGCGCAATGGAAGAAGGAGGAGAGCACAACAATAAGCAGTAAAGCCGGACCGTGTGAACATCACAGTACAGTTGACGCCGTACAGTAAAAAAACCGTACTGCAAAAAAACTGTATCGTCTGAATGGGGCCTAAGCTGCTAACAACTTCATGATCGTTGCTATCAAAAAAGCCGAAACATATTTAGTCTTATTTCTAAACATAATCCGTACGAAGGACGGGCAAAATAGCTAGTCGATAATAAAAAGACTAGGGCATATTCAATGATTTTTTTAAATATATAGATATGTTTGTATACTAACACATAAAATAAAGCTAATGAGCAAAGAGGTTTTATTTTAAAATATTTTATACAATAGAGATAAATTGAGAATTGAAAACTGCTGGATATAACAAACGCTACAGAGTATGTCCTGCAAAGTCTGGAGTTTTTAATTTGCACCTACTGTAATTAATTAAAAGTGAACATATATTATGTTACTATCAAAGTAGCACTATTTCAAAAGGTAACTAAAGAATATAAATGGCATTGATCTAGGTACTGTTTTTTTTAATTTCTGCTTGCCCAAGATTTTTAATAGCCACTTTATTAAACGTGAGCATCTATGTTTTATTTCAATTTAGAAATACAATCAAGTATTTTAGGCTCAAAAGTTTTCATCAAAATTGTATATTATGTACTCTCGACTGTTTTCCAGTGTTTTGTTTCGAGTAAACTGAAACGGAAACAAAAATAATTTGTTTCATTTGTGAAGTAGAACAAATTTTTGAGTGATTTTAAATTTGTCTTTGTGAACCGGCCTCAAAGCTTCGGAAAATGTAACCAAGTAAAAATTTTTGAAGAGAGAAGTTTTGCACTCTTTTCACAAATTATAAAACACGACCTGGAAGATACGTATTTAAATAGAGCCTGTTCCATCTTTGCATTCATAGGTTTTTTATCTCAATAAATAAAATAAGCAAAAACAATGACTATATCTACAAGTTGTGTGCAATGTGAGCGAAGGTAGAAGAATAAGAACAGATTTTTTCCTGAAGGATGAAACACACATACATCTGAGATCTGTGCGTGGATAATGAGTTGGATAATGATGATTGATGAGTTGGACCTATAGTTTTAGGTGGGTTCCTAACCAGTGATAAAGAAGGCGTCTAGTGGGAATAACTGAACAAAAGTCAAAGTGGCTGTGCCGCACAAAAAAAAGGCCGCATTTTAAAATTCAGTCAGTGTGATGGTATTTCATTTCAATGCGTCTTGGAAAAAATCCGTCGTGGCCTGAATTCATCAGGGTAGAGTACTTCCGCGGAGCTTCCCGGTTTCCGTTGCCAGACCGGAACCAAGCACAGAGGATCTGCCCCCGTAGGTAGGTAGGTAGGAGGTAGAAGGGTGGGAGAGAGCTTTGGCTGAATTATTGTAGTCAACCCTGCGTTGTCCATACCTACTGAGTGCCACTCTCACTCTCACTACCCTCACAACTCTTTACAAAATTCTACAACGCTGTGAGGCATGTTGAACATTAAATTCACTTTGATGTTCTAATGAAGTAATACAATTATTATTGTAGTAACAAAAAATATGATCATCCAATTTTGATACAGGATCAATTAAAATATAAAATATCATCGAAGATGGAGGGATGGATGGATAGAGGGAGGGTAACTAGATGGCTCCGCGTGGTTGGCCGGGTGGCTGCGGGGACGCTATTGCAATCCCCTTACACATGACACACGACAGTAAGTAAAGTACTGTAGTTTTCATATAACGTTCCAGCAGTATGTTGGGTTAAGATATAGCATGTCCCATCTGCTACATGCTGCCACGTTATATGAATACTACAGTAAGCTAATGAGTTCACTACTTAGGTATTCAATTGGACTGAGGTGGAGACCCTGCAATAAAATGCAATTAATTTTTTCCCCTTTTCTTCTATCAATTAATGATAGATTAATTCAAGCTCTGCATCTATTAAGATAGTATTGTAGAAGTTGTATTTGGGAATAAATAACAATTTTTTAATTTTAAAATAAGATGATATTGTGAGACTTCCAGATTATGGACTCTTTTCCCGTACACGGATCAACAGTCCATGCGGGGAAATAAATTTCCATTGATTTTATGCTGTATTGTATTATATCTGTTCAATTTTTTTGGAAATAAAAAATTGAATTGAAGAAGATTCCAGTAAATTCCCACTATAGCTAAAAATTTCCAATCGTCCTAAGTTAGATAAAAAATTGGAAACCACGAAGTGTGGACTATCAAACGCAAACCTATAATTTCCATTCCTCCAAATATAAAAAGTGAAAGACAGCACTTGTCAATAATATTCTCTCAAACTGAGTCTTAGTTCTCAAATAACGTCTTTGAGTATTGTTACAGGTTACTATTGTTATAGGTAGGCCTATATCAAATAAGAAGATATTTTGCTTCGGAAGGAAGCAGATAAAACCTAAAAAGTCTCCCGCCTTCTCATCCACCCACCACCCCACCACAACAAGAATAACCCCAGTTTCCAAACCTTATTCAGTACACATCCAGCCTTGCGTACACAACAATGCGAAAGGGCCATCACACGAATATTTAAGTGTTGAGTTTACTAGTAAAGTTAATTTTCAATAATTATTTATGTTTGTATGTCAAGTGAAAAAGTAATACAGAGCTACATCATCAAATTTAAAAAAGGGTTCAGCGCATCTAGCGGGGGGCCAAAATAACCATGGAAAGTATTCCATTGTTCTTGACAGTTAGGCTAGGTTAGGTTAGCATTGGTTGGGTTGGTTGGACAACGGATTCCTTTCCATTGTTAATTTGGCCCCCGCTAAATGCGTTCAACCCTTAAAAAAGGTACTAGCCTCATATTAAAGACACAGATGCAATTTTTGTGACATTTGAAAATTTAGAGTGGTTGGGGAGGAGGTTACATATTTTGTATCCCCCACCACGGCTGGAGCCTCACTGCAGCATAAGGAATTCCGCTATTTGATAGAATATAAGCATAATTTTGTAGAAGAAGAATTTATTCAATTATCTATAAAATTGCTTCAGAGCTTGAAATAAGTTGTACTCTAATATTTCAATGAATATTTCCACATAATCAAAGCCACTCTATAGCAGTTAAATAGTTTGTCATCTAAGGACAAAATAATGAGTTACATACACAACAGACAAAGCTCAGGCATGACTAAAATTTCGATTCAGGAGAGTTGCGTTTACTGTATTTAAAAAGGAAGTACTGTACAAGAATGGCACTCCTTGTGAATCTTAATCCTTGCTCACTTTATCAACATATCAACTAAATTTAAACGACATATACTCATGTAAGATTCATTTAGAATTACTGAGCCGATAATCACATAATCCGATTAAACATAATAAATTTTAGTTCTATGCTCCAGTGCTTCAAAGTTCAAATAATCCATGGAAAATACATTCCATTACATAAGCATCGCTTAGCAATGTAGCACAACATTTAGAAAATTGAATATTGTCAGATTATATCAGTCCAGATTATGCTCTAACATACTGATCAAACAAAGTTGAACATAACCTGAAACTCAAAAGCGACAAAGGAGATTGTTTGTTGTAATTATAATCCACCATGATTTTGTGTCAGTTTTTCCTAGCGACCACATCAGGAAAGTAGGGATCAAAGTAATAGTTGCTAACCTTGCGCTTTGTTATACGATAACACATAGCATGAAATAGAAGGGGAAATTATATTATTTTCTATCCGACAATAGCAAATTAATTACCGGTACTGAAGAGCTTTGCCAGAGCAAACCGATGCATAAATGTACTGCTACTTTTCTGTCAGAACTCCACTCCGGGCTATTGGCTGTTCTGTCTCCGACTCCCCACAATCCCATTATAATTCATCAGTGACAGTGACTGTATGCTTTCTATTTGTACTTACTTATCTCTGCAATTTAATCCATCTAACATCTAACGTTAGTTACAAGCTCTTAAATTCTCAAAAAAGAGTTGAATTTGAGTTCACAGTCTGAGAAAGGGGTGAATCTAAGGAGGAAGGGGATCTGAGGGATGTATGCCCCCCCCCCCCCCCCAATCGCAACCGACACTGAAAAAGCTTTATTTCTGGAGATATTCCAAATACATCTGATATTCACCCTCCCTTCACCACCCGTAATATTTTCTCACTTGATAGAAAATAAATATTTTACCTATCCCCCCCCCCCAACACAAGAAAAAATGTCTGGGTTCGCCCCTGGCCTGCAATGTGGGCCTTGCTTTTTCAAGGTGTTCGGTAAATCTAATCTCAATTAAAATAACTTATGCTGTGCTTATGAGATCACTGCAGATATTGTGTTACTGAAACCATTAACCAAATAGTCATGGGTGGTATCTCAATGTTCCACTGATGATGATTCAATTTCAGGGAATTGATATAAAATAATTGAAATGTTGATACATTATTTTATAATATTACTGTTTGAATCAATGTTTCCTGTCACTGAGTTGATTCTGGCACTGTTTTGAAAATGGAAGATTGAATGGATTGTTTGTTTTCGAACAATTCTACTCCTGTACTAATATTGGTTTAAATTCTACAAGCAGATTTGACATCTAGTGCAGGGGCGGATCTAGGGAGGATAAAGGGGATGCATACCCCGAAATTCTCAACCGCACTAAAACACATTTAATTGTGCATTTTATGGACTTGAGGACCTTTTTTATGTAATATCACCCCCCTCCTCAACCGCACTAAAAAACCTTTAATTGTGTAATTTATGGACTTGATGACCTTTATTAGGTGACATCGCCACTCTCTAAATATTTTCTCAGGTGATTTTTCCCCTCCCCATCAAAAATTCACTCAGCCCCTGATCTAGTGCGATCAATCTCCAAATTTTTTAATATAATCGAATACTCATGTAATCAAACAGAACTATCATAGCTATTAATAAAGGTGAGATATTCAACTTTCTAAATACATGACAGGTATTAAATAAAAGATACTAAGTTTTGTTGTGAAACAATACTGACTCGCTCTTGCTTTCACCTATAAAGAGACTGCTGTCCAGATACTTCAAGCCAGTCATATCAGGCAAAATAGAGGTTTGTACAGCTAAAATATTTTATAACTTTCTGACCCCAACATTCATACGCTACTTGCAAATGAAATACATATAACCATATTATACTACTTCAATTTATTACTAATTTACTTTTAGCTATTCCCTATTTAGGAAATTCACTCATCACTTGTTGTTACTGAACTTGACAAAACAGGAGACTCATCTCCTTGTTGAGTTTTCATAAGTTTACTGAATAAATTGAACCTCAATATTTTGTCTAATATTTTATCTTTAATGTCCTCAATATTTTGAGTCATCAGAACCATTGAACCAATTTAGAGAGTCAAACAGATAGTCGCTGCCCTCGTCAATTATTACAATGAAAGCTCAGCTGAAACGAATTTCGACTAATGAGGGCTTCTCAAATTTCAAGTAATCCATTGACGAACCAGCAAGCCCCCTTCTACTGGAACAAATAGGCTGTCGATTTTGATTGGATGTTGTTGCTCGTTACCTCGTTTTCGAGTTCCAGTTTCCGACTATTGACTCCATTCAATTTGTAAATAATCTGACAACATCGACGCTCGCACCAATTCCATCTAATGATAAAACTTTTACGTTGGTATTTCGACGCTGATCAAAATTTGAACCTTGTTGTCAACATTTCTGGATGACAAAACTTGGAGTACACTATCAATAGAGTGAATAAAAATCAAATGAAATTCAAGTGGAAAGAGTCGTCCAAACTCAACAAAATGTGTCATCAGAGCATGATAAGAATTTTCTCAAAGTAGTACATCAAAACCAACAAGTCAGCACTTGACATAAGGCCATAATTTTCGAATACTGTGAGAATGAAATTGATGAATGTCTAGGAAATCATGGACCTTAGTCTTAAATTTGTAGATTGTAGAATGATTAAAAATTCTAGCTGAGACACAAATCCTTAAAAATGACAGACGTAAAAGACGTTTTATATTGAAAAACCAGTTGAGACCTCATCATACTCGAAATCACTATTACCATAGACCAACCATCAAGATTTAGACATAGACAGACCATCTTGATTTATCAATATTTTCAATGATGTTTAAAATCCCAAAAAAATACAAGAAATGGTGGAGCCATTTCTTGAAAAAAAATAAATGACTTAATTCGCCCTTCTAGCTCTAGTTTGACATTAAATGTAAAAAAACTCGTTTGATATTAAATGTATAAAAAATGTAATAAAAAATAAATGGAAAACTACACGAATCATGAACAGTCAGTTGGAGAAACCAATTGAAAACTATGTCTGAGTCTCACCTATTACTTGAAATTGATCTAAATTAGAAATTAATGATAACATATTTTTCTCTAGGTGGTCAACCTACGTGTAAAAGATCAATGTAGAATAATTATCTTACTGCTCCACTAACGAATTTCATCTGTCTAGTATATAGTATATTAGAATTATAGTATATTAGAAGTATAGTATAGGGTATTAGTATATTCTATGTGTTATATGATAGTGTATTGTTATTAGTAAAAGTATTAAACATTAGTAATTATTAAAAATTAAACTCGAAAAAGTAAAATTTCCTAGGCTAAATAATAATCAATCAGAGGGACAAGTCACATAGAGTGATTAATTTATCGAAATTTATCATTTTAGAATTGAGAATGGATTTTATACCTAATCAGCATTTTGCCATACAGTGAACCTCAATATTTTGTTTCTGTTCACCTCGAATCTTCTCCAAAATCTTGTGCTCTCAGGCAACAGAATAGTTATTTTTGGAAAATACATTCAAAGGCCTCGAAGGCTCTATCAGTGTCAGCTTATATAGGCAGTTATTATTCTTGTTGCGAAACCAACAGCCAGATTTGGCAGTTTGCGGAGTGGGGCAGAGCAGAGGCACGAGATTCTCATTTCGCCGCTTATTATCCGAACCCTGAGCCATTCGTACAACTAACTTTCTGCTGTCAAATTCAACTTGTAATTTGATCTTTGAACAAGGACAACAGAAATTATAAGCGCTCAACGCTCGTACCTTTCTGTCTAGATGCAAAAGCGCCTTCGCTACTCAAGCTCAGTACAGAGCAGTCTTGATTGCTTTTCGTCGAAAAAACAACATTTCTGCAGAAAATTACAAGCCACACAAATTTCAAAGTGAGTTCAATACTGAGCAAGATTTCTCTCACTACTCTATCCGCAAAATAACGTATTATTCTTTCCGAAATAGTTTCAATTATCATGAATAAACATCAAATCCCATTCAAAATCAAAGTTATGATTTACATTGAAATGATTATTTATTCATAATAGAAACTGGAAATGCTGAAAAATATGTAAAAAATGGTCATGTCATTCTCGGGATTGAAGAGGTTAAAACATTAAAATGATTTCCTTTATTGTTGCAAGTTCAGACATCTGATCATTTAAGACAAAGTATCATAAAGTAGAATTATCTATAAAGATTTAAAAACTTTTAAAAATTATTTTTTGACAATTTTCACTGGATTTTACACATATTTCACAGTATCATCATGTGGAATTCATTAATCAAGCTCTAAAAACTTATCGAATATTACTTTTTTCTGTCAAAGTTAATCAACATTATTGATCACAAAAAGTATCTGTTGAAGATTGATAGAGATTTGTTCAAGAACTATAGAAGAGTTGAGAACCACTCTGTATTTAATTATCATGAATAAACATCGAATCACAATCAAAATTCAAAATCAAATTCACTGTTATGATTTACATTGAAATGATTTCCTTTATTGTTGCAAGTTCCGACATCTTATTCAAGACAAAGTATTGTCAGGTAGAATTATTACCTATAGAGCTTTAAACACTTTTAAAAATGATTTTTTTTTCAATTTTCAATGAATTTTTCAATCTTATTTCAGGACCAAATCTGAAATCATTAATTTCACTGTATCACCATGTAGAATTTATTAATCAAGCTTTAAAAACATCTCGGAAACTACTTTTTTGTCAGTTTTCAATTGATTTTTTCGATCGGACCAAATCACAAATATTTGTCTGTTTTATTCCATTCCAATCTCCACTGAATTTACGTAGATTCAGATCGAGTTCCATAAATTACAATGAGCACTGAATACAATGAAACAACAATCTAATGAAAACTAGGAAGTCTGTTGTCATTATTATTGTTCAGTACATTTAATTCGCGCGCTTACGACTACCACATTATTCCGCTCCGGATGAGGAAGGTAGTGCACACTCTCCCTATTGTTGTCAGTAAAACAAAAGATGAGTCCAGATGACAACTAGGCTACATAATCAACGAAATAGCTTGGTGGTAGGAGGGGTTAGTCGTGAAAGAAGCAGGTGGATATGCACGAAATAACGAATGGGCTTAATATTGAACACGGAAATGCCACAAAACAACAAAATAATGTACAATGAAGAAACACTTCATTAGCACATTACAATTGTATTTAATATAGGGACTACTAATAGGGACCGATTTGTATACAGGGTGATTTTTAAGTATGGAAACGGCTTTATATTGCGTAAAATATGACTGTTCTTTGCAAAAAATGCTTTTGCGGATCTGCATAGTTTTAAAAATCCAACTTTTTGCTGGTTTTGAAATTTTTGTCCGCCCTTAGACCATCAGAGTGGTCCACCAATAGAGTCTTCCGTGTGGGAAAATTGTAATTCAATAACAATAGGCGACCAAAAGGTTGAAATTCTACAACAATAGGCGGTCGCAGAGGGTGTAGCACAACATCTACCTGTTCATCTATTGTTGTTGGTGTTACCTTGTGGCTGCTTTAACCCAATAATAGGGATTACAAGTGATTATTTATTTATTATTCATTTATTATTTATTTATCATTTACTTATTACACAAAATACAATAAAGTAAAGATACAATGGGTGTAGCCCACTATTGCTTTCTTTACAAATTTTTAGATGGAAAATCCATCCATAATAAGGATTACATAATGGGGACATTTCTCTGTTTGGTACTTCTTCAATTCTGATTCCAACTCGTTTATTATGGATATATTAGACTATTATTATGGATTTTCTACGTACGGATTCGAAAGAAACTGAGTTTGGGTTTTTTGGGGGCAAATGAAATATGGAGCATAGAATAAGTGAAACATATGTACGACAGTTTGGTTTGACCCTTTTTTTAGTTTACTTCATTCTAAGCTGCTAGTGGGTCAATGTAGAGTATGCATGTGGACATTAGAAATTATTTTGATGGATTTGGAATTATTGATATTGATACAGGGTTTAAAAACTGAATTTGGTAGGCTGAATATAAAAGGGCTATATTGAATACAGAAAGAAGTATAGCCTCATTCGTGGATTTTCTTGGATACAGAAGAAGAAACTGAATTGAGGTGAATATTGGATGCGAATAAAATAATGTATGTAGATGAAATAGGTGGTATATAAGTTATAGGTGTATATAGGTGGTGTAGATTGTAATAGGTGGATTCCATATAAATAAGTTTGGTCTGTCCCTTTTTAGCCGGATGAGGAAGGTAGTGTACACTCTCCGGTAAGTCACGGAGTACACGTTAAGCCTGTCGGTCCCGGTTGCAGTTGTTATCTCACGTCAGAGGCGACTTATGCAGGTACGTCCATTTATTTACTCTGATACCAGACCTGAGTCTGCCGATTTTTTTGTTTTGGTTCCACCATTTAGAAATCACGATTGTAGTGTATTAGAAACACATTTCAATTCCTTATGGTTGTTCTTCTCTCCCAAGAGGCCTTCATCTGTTCAGAGAACCGCTGTCTTCGTTCCTCCGTCCACCCAGTTCCTACTGCTTTCGACCTGGAAACACCCCTTCACGACCCTGTCTTTGAATATTTCTCTGTTTGGTACTTCCTCAATTCTGATTCCAGCTCGTTTATTATGGATATATTATTATTAGACTATTATTATGGATTTTCTACGTACGGATTCGAAAGAAACTGAGTTTGGGTAAGTATTGGGGGCAAATGAAATATGGAGCATAGAATAGGTGAAATTTATGTACGTCAGTTTGGTTTGTCCCTTTTTTTTAGCCTACTTCATTCTAGGCTGCAAGTTTCTTGGTAGGTCAATGTCCTGTTTCAAGAATTTTGGTAATCATTTCTCATTTCCAATCCCGGTAGATATAACCCCTCATCATTCACTCGAAATAATTATATTTGTTTAATGATTTCTAAAACTAAAATATTTTTTAACATTTTCAATTAAGTAACTAACCTTACTTTGAAAGTTTAAAATATAGAATTTGAAATTATTTTAAAATACTTTTCAAAAAATCCTACTAATGGTGATCAATTTGAATTATCATTTTAGTTCCATCAATATTAACTTTGTTGATTTTCCACACTCAAATCATAGGAGTTATTTATTTATTCATTCATTTAACTAAAATACAGGAGTTGATAGGATTGGTGGCAATAACCCTAGGGTATTACAATTATTAACAATTTTTGTATTGAGCCATACCGGAGTATTAATATTAATAATAATAATATTATTATTGTTGATTTTCCAAGTAAGGGTAATAAATTAATAGTATAGCCCCATTTTAGTTGCACTGATGACCTTAGATTTACGAATATTGGCGAATTAAAATGAGATTTGAATTTATTACCATATTTATTGGTTTAAAAACTGTCAATAATTGTAATACCCTTTGATTATTTCCACCAATCCTATCAAATCCTCTGATTTGAATGTTGAAAATCAATTGGAATGTTATGTCAAATGAAAACTGAAATATCTCAACTTTATAATCGAATAAAAACGAATATTGTCTGCAGACTGCAACAAAGATACTATCGAGATATTTGGTTAATTAATTGGGTTTGAATTATATTATATCTAACTAACTCAATGATGCCAGGACAATATCCAATTCAACCTTAATCCTTCTTCAATTACAGTAGGCTATTCTCTCCAGTTACTGAGTGCTTGAAACGGTAGCTGCTTTTGTGTTAGCTTGAACTCAATTGGTTTGAAGAGTTCAACTAGCTTTTGGAATAATTGTATTCAAATTGAGTCCTATTACCTTTGAGGACTAAAGCCTCATAACAATATTATAATAACAGAGATGAAACGTTCAATGGAGTCGCGTGAAGTTTGGGCGACTATGAAAGCTGCAGTTCATCTCTGGTAACCTTCCGGACTCTAGACTCAGACTCCGGTGTCCCAATGTCTTTGTTCCTATTAACTTCGCATTCCATTGTTGTCGTCGCTACCTAAACCCTTGACAAACTCATCCCCCCCCCTCCCTAACACGTTTAACCATTCCCTTTGCCATACTTTAGAATCGCACTCAAAGACACCGCGAAACTTTAGAAACAACTGAAGTGCTGATGTAATAACAGACTGCGCGAGTGGATCCAGTCTGTCAGTTATTCACCTGGTAGATCCAACTGAAGGCTAGAGGAAACACTTTGACAATTGAGTCATAAAAAATACGAGGAAATTATGAACACAGCACGGTTCGTAAACAAAATAAATAATAGGGAAGTGATAGCCGCGAGCCGTTGCTGATATTTTTTTTTGAGGATGAAGCCCACATAGGTCTGAGACCTGTGCGTGGGTAATGAGTTGGATGATGGTGATTGATGAGTTGGACCTACAGTTTTAGGTGGGTTCCGTTCCACCGGGAAGTGATTTTACAGCAGAGAACAGTGTCCTTTTTGCTGGCCAATCTAATCAGTCACCGTTAGAAACAGATCCTACGAGAACGCAGCTTATCTCTATCTGATTGAACAGATATCTGCTACGGCTCGCGGCTATTACTCAGTAAGATAAAGATATGCTATGAACTCCTGGACCCTCTTTGTAAGGGTGACCGATTAGATCGGCCTGAAAACAGACTCTGTTCTCTGCTGTTAAATCACTTCCCGGTGGTTCGGAACCAACATAAAACTGTAGGTACAACTCATGAACACGATCAACCTACTCATTACCCACTCACAGGTGTCAGACCTATGTGGGCTTCATCCAAAAAAATATATGTAATGTCAGAATATATATATAATTATATAATGTTGTCAGTAATATAAAGTCAAAAGTAATAGATGGTTTAAATAAAGTTGTGTGGTGAGCACTCAATACAAAGTATATACACTCTGTATTTACGAAGTAAGATTCTTGTTATTTGATTTGATCAATCACAGCTGTTCTCATCCCTCAATTAGTTTCCAGTCGACTAGATAGATCAATAACAACAGTGGACTCCAAAATATTCCATTCACTCAACTTTATTCACAACACCATGTGAGGTAACCAACCATAAAAGATATACAAAAATATTCGTAAACATAATAATGTATCACGTTGCCAGTGTCAGCGCTTTTTAATTAATTATGCAAATTCAATACCGAAAATCATTCGCTCAATATAATTATACTGAAACCGTTAAAACAGAACCAGGAAGAGATAGAAAATGCCGACACTAAAATAAAATTACTGTAATTCACCCCGATACATATTTTATATAGTGGGGTGAAGTTAACAATATTGCTTAATGTAGAAACTACAAAATTGTATTCTCAATTTATTATAAGCTTTTGTTTTATTTTATTTCATTAAACTTCTCTGAGCAATTGCAATTTGTTCAGAGAAGTTATTATTATTATTATCATTAATAATAATAATAATAATAATAATAATAATAATAATAATAATAATAATTGTATAGCGTATATAAAATTATTGCCATCAGAGAAAGGGGTCTAAACGAGCCTCAAAATTTTACGGTTGGTAGTGTTGATACAACACCATCATCTTCTGTAAAAACATCAACCATACTAGAAATAGGAACAATAGTAAGTTTCTTTGCACCCCATGGAAAATCCCCTCCAATAAAATTCTGTATAACCGCCATTGATTCAAACTTGCAGCGATGTTTTAAGCAGCAATTGATGTTTCATAACACTTGTTTGCTTTTGAAACAAAGTTTCTATAACAACTTTAAAAAAATCATGTAAAGCACTGGAAAATATCTCTGCAACGGCTTTTGGAGTAGAGATCTATAGTTGGGGAACCAATGATTTTCCTAATTTGAAAAATCAGGATGAATCATAACCATAAACATCAGAGTAGTGGAAAGCGTATAAGTGTACCACACCACTTTACACTTAGATCTGCACATCAGAATGAACAGCTCCTTGGAATCTTTCCAAAAAGCATGCTAGCAACACGAGTGCAAATGGAATTCAACACTAGTTTTACAACCGACAATTTTTTATTCGGCACTGTAAAACTTTCCAGCAGAAGAAAGCAAATAGTAGAAACGTATGTTAAAACGTTTCCGGTCTTGTTTGGCTTTCATTGCGCTAACAATTAAATTTCAGCTGAAAGCAAACCACGATAAAAATGTGAGAAGTGCTCGGAAAAGTGGATGTGAAACATCTCCTAAAGCTGCAGGATGACAGAAGTTTGTAAGAGAATAAATAACACGATGAAAAGATTGTGACATAACGGTATAAATTGATTGAGTCATATTTTTCTTGCCTGGTAACTGGATACGATAATTTTCGAAATTGAATATTCCATTAATCACTTCAGACAGCTCTTAGCAATATTGTTTGCTATTGAAGACGATGTTCATTCATGGCGTAATAGTCTACGGGTCAGGCGCCCTTAGGGCTGATTCTGTCGCAGTCATTACATCCTGCATAGTAATCACAATAATTGAATTCCCTTTAATGAACGTTCCATCAGCTCACTAATTTCGAATCTGCCGTTTCACGAAGCCAATGTATTCAGTAACATTGTAATCTACACCAATTTGCGCCTTTGAAGACAGGAGTCAGATTTAAGCAATAAACTTTGATTAGGAATCGCCTTTCTAAACATCAATTAACTTTGTCGAGCAACATTTTCTTCAAAACGAAGTGATTTTATCAAAATATTGTCCTCTTGCTTCCAGAATCAGTTACTAAGGAATTCGGTGGAATTCGTCAAATTATTAGTTTAATATCAACTTTCTGTTGTAAATTTAACGACTTGCAGTCAGTTTTATATTGTGAATTATATTTATTATCAGGTAAAATGGATTTTAATGATAAAATTACAAGAGTAAGGGTATTTTTTGGAGTAACCCAAGAACCTAAGTGTAAAATTTAACCTCAATAATAAATGATCAACAAATTTTTTTGGCTTCATAACTTTTGAACCAAATTTTTATAGTAACGATCAGACTGTAACACTTCAACATGTTAATCATAGAATAAGTTTAATAACTCTGTAAAATGCTTTTTTCACATGATAGGATAGAACTCGTTCTCCACACACAGGCTGATGCCCATGTGGGGGACTTTCTTCTAAGATTACTGTATAACTGTGCCTTTGTTACTGTTTGTTTCATGAAGGAAATAAATAGTTATCAATCAATCAATCAGAAAATTAACTATATTAATTTTAAACTACCTTAGAATGATAGTTATAGATTGAAACTTTAGCAATTTAGTAATTTAATATTGTAGTTTCATATTAATTTTTCACTCGTTATTTAAACACAAATAATTGAAAATAAATTCTACTAGTGAATTCAACACTTACTTATTCGTGTGATGACCATTTCGCATTGATAAAATCCACCCAGCCCCTAGCCGTATCTGAGGAAGCATTCCAGCAATGCGAAATGGCTATCACATGCATAAGTAAGCGGTGAATTCACCAGTAAAGCTTATTTTCAATATTTATGTTCAAATCAATAATATCGCGTAGAATTCAATAACTTCATCAGTATGATATATTTCAACCTGATGTTTCTTCGAATGGATGGATTCAATAAAACAAAGTTAGGCTGTTGCAGGATATCCTGCGTCAATATCCTGTTCTCAAATCCATCAGGAATTTTACTGATTTTTAAATTGAGTTCTTATTGTATTTTATTGAATGAAAAAACATATTGAGCCTATAGCATTTCATTTTAATTTGTAAATTTACATTTTCAGATCAAATTTCATCAGAATCACAAAAATATAATAATTATTCCCATTTAGATAACGTTCTTATTCTAATAGAATAAGATTAAATATTTAGTATATATTATAATTAGTTTAAATATTTTTATAAAATTGAAGTGATGTACTACTCACATTCATCGTGATCCTTGGCGGTGACAGTAAGTACCGTATGTTGGATGTCCTCATTTTCGTCCACTTCCGCCTCATACAGCGCCTTGTCAAAGTACGGTGGATTGTCATTTTTGTCCGCAATTCCAATACGAATGAATTTTGTAACTGAAATAAACACAAAAATCAATACATTAAAAATAATTTTAATGTTTAAATGAGTAAATTTAAAAATGTTATTTATGAATTCAGCATATAGTTATCTCATTGCTTATAAAAAACATTTTCGTAGTCATGCCTATTTTAATTGGAGGATTTGGAAACTGACTAGTAACCCTCCAATTAAATTTGGTTTCTGAGTTATTTAATTGTCTTTCTTCACTAAATTAAGATATTTCAAGTTTAATATTTATTTTTCTTTCTTTTTTTCTGCTTGCACCTGACATAGTTATTAATAATAATTATCATTCAAGTTTTATTCATTTATTGATTCATGCTGTATTTGATTCTTTACTATTTTATGTGAATAATTAATTTGAAAGCTTTGTTCACATTTGGGGAATGATGTACTGATTAAGAAATACCTAAATTAATTGAATTAGAATACATAAACCTAAAATTGAACCGAAATTTCATACATAACAAATATTTTAAGGGGTTGGTAAATTAATTGAAACTTTTTCAAGGTTGTAAAAGCAAACAATAATTGATTGCATTTCTAATACACTTATAAATTTTAAATGCTTCCTCCAGTCAACTTTAAAAGAAAAAATTCTACAAAGATTCCACTTTGAACAATCTATAAGAGCTACTAGATAGTTGAATAAATGTATGTAAGTTGTCACCAAGGTTAATAGAAAGGTTTTAATAAGGTTTTTAATAACCTTGAGTTGTCACCATTGTACAGTAACAGGACGTAATAATATTAATTCAATGCTCTGCAGCTGTTTCATTCACATATTTCCAGTCCAACAGTTGATATTTGTAACTTTAATTCCAATACTTTATTTCGTGTCAATATTAAAGTTTGAGTAATGGCAATATCAAACAGAATAAATAATGATAAACAATAACAAGATTATTTAGGCGAGCATCTAGATCTATCTCATAACAATTTAGAACCAGCCCCAGGAGCCACCAATTCCACTCGCGCCAAGTGTGTCATACATCACTGATTTCAATGTGAAATGAAAAGATTCAGATCCGACCATATCAGATTATGTTTGCACAAATTACATTTGAAATCGTATTATCCCGATAAAAATAACACTTTCTCAGTTTGAATCCTAATAAAATTTCATTGGTATTGTTATGGAAGAATGGACCAGCGAACACATAAGACCAATAGAAGGGGCTTCTTGTCGCTGAGGTGAAGCCACTTGTTAGGCGCTCGTCCACTACAAATATGGCGGCGCAGGGATTTTTTTTTTTTTGTAGATTACGTCTTGGAGACTCCAGTTAAGGAGTATAAGACAAGTCAGATCAACAATATTATACACTAGATACCATAATTACTTCAATTAGTTGAGGTGAGGCTTAATTTTGATGTGAAAGGAACTCTTGTACACTATAAAAAGCTTTATCAACTAAATATTTCTTCAATTGTTTTTTAAATATTTCTATATTTTCAAGACTCTTCAAAAACTGCGGTAGCTTGTTGTAGAATTTCCTACCAATATAACTAGGTTTTTGTTTGAATAAGCTACTATTGTGACTCACCAAGTGATAATCTCCTCGGCTTCTTGTATTATAATCATGTACATCAAGATTTTGGTTAATATCATTCGTTTTTACATATAAAGTAGCTTCATACACATATAAGCAGGGTACAGTTAGGAGACCAAGTCTCTTGAACAATGGCCTACATGAATCTAATCTATTTACTCTTTCTATACACCTAACCGCTTTCTTTTGGATCTTAAACACCCTATCAAGATTTTGTTTTGATGAATTACCCCATACTAAGATAGCATACCTAATATGTGACAGTAAGAGCCCATGGTAAGCTGTAAAAAGTAACTTTTTGTCATTCAATCTAGCGAGCTGTCACAGGACAAATACCCCAGATGAAATTTTACTACATATTTTCTCAATGTGTGGAGTCCAGGTCAATCGTCTATCCAACATAACTCCTAGAAATGCAATTTTTTCTTCCTGGTCTAATTGATTATCGTTTACAAACACGTTTATAGCCCTATCTTCATTTAAATTATGTTTGTTTTTGAATTGAAGGTATTGGCATTTTTTACTATTTATAGTTAATTTCAACTGATTTAAAAATTGGACAATGGACTGCACACCTATATGGGCACTTATTTCTAAATTATCTAGAATGGAATTGCTGAAAATAAGTGATGTATCATCAGCAAATAAGAGGGCTCTACCACTAATTAATTCTTTAGGTAAACGGTTGACATATAACAAAAAAAGCAATGGACCTAGTATTGACCCCTGAGGCACTCCAGCTTGCACCTCTAATTTATTAGATTTATTCTTTACTATCCTATTACCAACTACTGTAGTTAGTTCTACACATTGTTTTCTCCCAATAAGATATGATTCAAACAATTTCAGTTCAACCCCATTTACACCTACATTTTACAGTATTTCCAATAAAGTTCTATGATTAACACAATCAAATGCCTTTGACAAATCTAAGAAGATTGCAGTACTGTTGAAGACTGGCAACTTGACCCCTGAAAGGAATTCGCAGTGAATTTTGATGAATAAAGCACATTTGAGAGCGACTCAACTGGCTCACTATAACAGCAGTGATGTATATAACCCAAGTACCACTAGCTCAGATTAGTGCTCTATTTAGTGCAAGGCATAGTGGAGCTATTACGCCATTACACCTTCCTTCACCTCTCCCCTTCAGGCGTCAGGGGTCATGTTGTCAGTCCCCAGCAGTAGCTTTATCACCTGAATCTATTATATCTATTAGTTTTTCAACTAGGGAAACTATGGCTGTTTTTGTTGATCTCCCTTTCTGGAAGCCATGCTGTTCATCACAGATAAAGTTTGCTTCTTGAAGGTGCAGAAGTAACCTATTTAGAACTACTCTTTCAAAAATTTTACTTATTACATTTAAAATACTAATGGGCCTATAGTTTTCTACCTTTTCTTTATCACCACTTTTGAAGATTGGCAAGATCTTCCCCTCTTTTAAGTTATCTGGAAAAACACCTTGTTCTAATGAATGATTGATCAGATGAATCAAAGGGTCTAACAATTGATCTTTACATTCTTTCAGAATTTTACTGGATACCCCATCCATTCCCACAGTTTTTTTATTATTTAAACTATCAATGATATTTGACAACTCGTCTTGGCATACTGGGTGGAATTTTAATTCGTTCTGAATCCCCTCAGTATTCCTCATGTTTGCATCACTAATACCTGTATTAAGAGATGTTTGAAGATCCTTAGCAACCAGTTGATAATATCTGTTAAAGAAATTACAAATGTCTACACTATCATCAATATATTTGTTATTTTCGTTAATTATTCTGGGGACACTAGTATAAGCATCTACATGAGCTACTTGCCTATTTTTGTTTATTACATCCCACACTGCTGTGTTAAAGTACACACTATTATTCAAAATTTCAGCTGTTTTCTTACATTTCGCTCTTTTCACTTCTTTCATATAGTTTTTCTTTAGAGCTTTGTAATTATCTTCACTTAACATATTTCTAGATAGTTTGAATTCATCATATGCATCTTTAACCCTATTTCTTTCTGCAAAGATATCATCAGTTATCCACTCTTCAATCTTGTCTAATTTGTTCTTTACAGGGACTTTTTTAACTGGACAACTCATAGTAATATGAAACCTTAAAATATTAATGAAACTATAATATTTGTCATTTAAACTATTGCTATTGTAAACCCTACTCCAGTTTTCTTGTAGCAGATTCTGCTTCAAACAATCGATATACCCCTGTTCACATTGTTGAATTTCTTTCATTACTCTACTCTTTTTAATTGATTTATGACCTTGCAACCCCACCTCTAAGATTTGATAGTCATGATCAGATAGTTCCGAGCCGCCTAATCTTGTTTTAGAGTAATCTATATTAGTAAGGATGTTATCAATTATTGTTTGTGATGTTCTTGTGACTCTGGTATATTCATGAACTTTTATTTCCAAGTTATTCATGTATATAATATCTTTTAAATCTTCTGTCATTTTATTCTGTGTTGCAAAGTCTGTATTGAAATCTCCCGCTACAATAACGTTTGTAAAACGAGTAGTAGTAATCTCTAAAAGCCTATTGAATAGTTCACAAAAATTGTTCCATTCCCCATTTGGTGACCTGTAAATACCTAACACCGCTACCGAAATTATTGTCGATTTTTACTCTCAAACCAGTAACTTCTAAATCCATTTCCACAGCAAATTTCTCTACATATTCTAAATTAAATGTTTGCATATTCTTAGCATTTTTAGTGAAGATAGCTACTCCCCCACTTCGATGCGATGTCCTGCAATACGAAGTTTTCAATGAATAGTTTGGAATATTAAGTTGTGACAATTCATCTTCTTTTAAACCATGCTCTGTGAAAATAGCTATATCAGGAGCCTCTTCTTTAAAAAATACTTCGATTCTATCTATTTTGTTACGAATGTATTGAATATTCTGATGGAACACAGTGAGTACCGGTACTTCCCTATCATCCCCTATTACATTATCGTTGCTTTTGCATATTGAAGTAGATTTACTTAATCTCTTAGAATCTTGAGAGCCTATCAGATTGCTACAAGAGTTCCTTCCACTAATGTTATCCTGATTTTTTGATCGATTAACGTCTTTTAATACAATTGAACATATGAATTTATCATCTGAAACTAGTTTCCCTTCCCGGTTTTGAGCCACTTTACTAAAAAAAGGTTCGTTAGATGATTGTTTAGGAGAATTATTGATAGTAGATTGCAAGCGACTTTCAATCAGCTCTGCCAGCCTATTACAAAATATTACTTTGCCAGATTGATTTAGATGTAGACCATGATTAGTGAAGTTTTGTTTTTTCAGCCTTTCATTTAGAAAACAAATCCCCAACTGCTTAGAATTCTTATTTTTTAGGCTGTTGATTGTATTATGAATTGATTTATTTGTTGACTTAATGGCTTCATTTAGCTCTGGCCTATCAAACCTATACGGAATTGTACTTATTATTACATTTGTTTTTTGGCTGAGTGGCACAATCTCTTTAATTTTTTCATTTATTTCAGGAAGATGTTTTAGATTAGGTTCATTTATATTGTTTGAGCCACCCAGTACTATTAGAAAATCGTTTTTTCCAAAATCTTTAGTTTGTTCCTGTGCTGACTCTACGATTGGTTTGAAAAAGCTCTGAACTTCATACTTATTTTTTAATCTTTTATTTAGTAGGTCACTACAGTCTCGTCCATGACTGGATGTCAAGAGCAGTACTCTACCTTTCCTATCGTTATTTGCCCTTACTTTAGTTTTGGTTGCTGTTTGCAAAACCTGACTATACGTTTTTGTTTGACCATTTCTATTTATTTTTTCCCCATTTGATTTAGGTTCTACTTTTTTTGTATTGATCAGAGGTTCAGATCTTACATTAGCCAAGTTTATTTTTGATTTTAATATTTCGATTTCCTCTGACATAGACCTACATTGACTCGTGAGATTTAGTATTTCAGTTTTATGGTCTTCCTACTGCAATTTTACAATAACTTCCAGAGATTTTATGTGATCCACTAACCCTATTCGTTCTTCCTCAGAATTTTTTAGTGATGTTTCTAATTTTGTTTTCAATTTGGTGTGATCACTCAATAGTTTAGCAACCTTTTCTTCTACATCTACAGTAGCTTTAAGAGCTGTTGGAGATTTTTTTGTTAATAATTGCTGAGATCGCGTAGCTACCTGAGTTTTAGTTAAACAATTAGATTTAGATACCTTGTTTGGACTCATTTTCCTAGCTAAAAATTGTTTTCAATTGATTTTAGTTGAATGTTTAATGAAATATTACTTAATTTATTACAATAATTGTTAACTTGAGACTATTTAATTACAAGAAAATTTATCAATATCGGTACACCTAACCTCGAAAATAGAATTTGACTTCTTATTTAAATACTTTAACTTATATTAGACAAGTTAATGATGTAAATTATTAAGATATTATAAATACTAATAATAATAAACAAAAATACTACTTATCCGTTCGAATTAATATTCTATTCTTCAAAATTTGCAGAGCCTGTTCTGACAACGTATGCACAGTACCACTGCTGCCTCGACAATCCTCCCCAAGTGGATGACTCCCCAAGTGGCGAGCGCTTGATAAGCCGGTTTTTGCTATTACCAGTACAGCACGCGTTACATCGCCAACCTGTTTCTTCATAATATGAATTGCTCATTCTTGAGATGGATAAATTATAGAAATGTCATTTCTCAGTTGATCTAATTCTGAAATTTTAATTGTGAGTAGAGGCATTCTGTGATGAATTTTGTTGACAAGGATTACTCAAACTTTACTTGAAAAATAGTTAATTTTCTAATGGAGTGACATTTTTTCACATACCTTCCTATATTATATCTGTTATTTGACTGCCACGTCCTAACTTAACATGAAATGAAACAGAACAGTAGGAAAAAGAGAAACAAAAAGCTGAACTGAACTGGATAAGTTAATGTATTTAATTTGCAAATTTAGTCACAGCGATCATAAAAGACATCACAAAAACACTATCACAATTATTGTCTTTTGTTATCGCTGTCTAGTCACAACAATAATAATTAATAATCTTAATGTTGTTTGACATTCTCACTCATAATTTCTATAAATAGAATAGTCTCTAACTCTAACACATAGCACAATACATTGCACAATACTCAGTGTCTTCACGAGTGCTTGAAGAATACTTTTTTTTATCAACCCAAAGTTGGTCTGGTTGGCGCCCATATAGAAATTATATCATTCTGGATAGTGAAAGTAGGGTCTTCACAATAGGCTATTTCCCCATTAAGACAAAGTAAGTAAACGTTCAACGGTTTGTAGTCATTGATTTATACGATTAAATTTAGTTACATTGATTTACGGTTCAATTTAGATGAATTTTCATTTTATAATTTCATTGTGTAACAGCATAGAAGAGAAATTCAAAAAGTTGTGACATTTATTTCTATAATAACTCATATTAAAACTGAGTTATATTGTATGTATTATGTATTTTAATGGAGATGACTGTTTATATTTTAAGAATATTGGCTCATGTTTATATTGTACAAGATACAATGCTCAACATAACTATGATTAATAAAATGAAATAAAAAATTGTTCTAAATATTTTCCTATTTGGATCTTGTTCGTTTGCGTTCATAATGGAAAGAATTAAAGGTTAGACTAATTTAATCAATAATTTCCTAAAAGCAATCTAACTATAATATTATTACATTACAATAATAAACCTTCAAGGAAGTATTGAATCAAACACAAGAAATAAGTGAAGAATTGGCTTTGTGGTTCTGAATGCACAAGCCGGCTGACAACAGCGCGCCATCCCGATCGCGTTTCAACGTTGCACTTCAACCTAACATTGTATCCAAAGTATAGGTCGTAGATTAAAATAAAAATCATGAAAAAATTATTCCATTATTTCTGTACAACTTTCTCGCTTTGATCACATCTCTACCTAAAAGATGAAAATTCTGGTAGCCGACTCACTTTTTTATGTCATGTTTGAAACTCAGACAAAAATTATAACTTTAAACAACTAATTAAAATTTATAGAGGTAACTATTAACTTTTATAATGCCACTGTTATCGTCAGAAACTAATTGTCTATACTCATGCCAAGTTTGAAAGTTATATCTTAGTGTGTTAAACTGCAGTTTATTTGGAGAGCGCGCATTGAAATTTTCTGCTCTCGAAAACACGATTTCGTCTATCTATCCACTACATGGATGGCGGACTTGGCTTCACCTCCTATAATGCTACGCTAGTGTATACGCCCCTTCTATTGGTCTTATGGGTTCGTTGGAATGGACAGTAATTCTCTGTTATCTGCCTGTGTCAATATTGATTTCCGGAAGCAATTAATTACTCTCCTCCTCGCCTTGTAGTTTATCCGAGACACCTATAGAATTGACTAGAAAAATGGAGAGCCGTCTTATCTGTTTATTTAGAATTTGATAGAACAATATGGAAAAATCTCCATCTTTCTAGTTCAATTAAAATCTATTTATGGCAAACGCTTAGATGAACATTAGTCATTCCTTGTTTGAAATTTGTTGAGATAACAAGTGGCAGTTTCATTCTTAGTACAAACGTTTGTTTTCAAAGTGATAATCGCCATATATTGTGACTGTTTTAGTGGGAATTCTTTTACCTGTTGTATGAGTGGACTCTACTCTTAGCTACTATTGTATTACGGACTTGTGCTACGTAAGTTTAATTGCTCTTTTTAGACCTTTCTTCTTGAATAATCGGACAGTTTATTGAACAGTTATTATTTAAAATTAGATCGGCCTTTTAATATTAAGTGATTCATTTTTGTACAGTAATGTTGCAAATTCTTTATTAGCTGAACATTATCGATTTATCTGTTTTTGATTGCTTATTTTGTGTACGACATTTCTGATCAGTGTGTGTTGTGAATAATTTGTGTAAATAAAGTGCGACTGTTATATTAAGTGTTGTCAGCGTTATTTTAGAGATAGAATCCGTAACAGTATCAAATGAAGCTCACCCAATAGATATTTATTTATTCATTACAAAATACAATCAAGTAAAGATACAACATGTACAGCCCACTACTGTTTTTTTACAAATTTTCAATGAAAAAATCCAACTTTCCTATCCAAAATACCATCTGATTCAAAGAATGCCCGGCCACTGAGCGCTGCGCTGTGTGAAAACAGCTTTCAAAACCAAACTCATGGTTTTCAATGAACGCCCGACAACTGGCACAGCGCAGCACAACTTCCAGTGGCTAGGCGTTCATTGAAAACCATTGGTTTGATTTTAAAAGCTGTTGTCGCACAGCGTAGCACAACTCAACACAGCGTTTAGTGGTTGGGCACCCTTAGTGCGAGCTAGCAAAGCTCTTTGATGATATTCGAAGCATTTATGTGTGATTCACACAGGAAAAATGGGTTTCTGGATAAGCTATGGTGAAGCACTTCAACAATAGTGTCTCCAATGCCTATTAAACATAAATTCTATTGTTTCATGTAATCCACAAACGTAATATTTTAACTTCTCATTGTACTGACAGTCGTGATAATAGCATGCATGGTTCTCAATAATCACATTAATGGAGTCGGCGTAGCCGAGTTGGCTTATCGCTGGTCTGATAAGCCAAAGGTCCTGGGTTCGATCCCAGTTGAGTACAAGATATTTTTCTCGAGCCACTCTTGTGTTTCGGAGGACACGTTAAGCCGTCGGTCCCGGTTGCATATAAAAAAAGCAGTCGTTAAAAAAAGCGGCGAGGTGGAACTACCCGTAAGGGTCTCCCCACCACGAAAAGCCATACGAATTTACTTTTTATCACATTAATGATTTAAATCAAATCAAAAAACTTTTATTTAGATCTTCACATCATAACAATTTCAGAATAAATCTTCATAAATTACAAAATCTAATAATTACCTGCAAGGAAACATCCTGTGCGCAGGTAAGAGTTGCTAATATTAAACATAAGCAAAAACCTTAATGAACTGTCAAAGAAAAAATAATACAGAGATTTTAAATAAATACCAAGGAGAAAAAAAAGAGAGAGAGAGAAACAGAAGGTGAAAATGAAAGAGAAAGAGAAGAGAAGAGATGGCAAACTTAGCTTACTATTAAAATAGGACATAAATCATTCGAAAAGTTTTTCCTCAATTCTACTGGACATTATCCACTCAATAATTTCATTCTTAAATCTTCTATCAAGTTTCCTGTTTGTATTTTCAATAAAATTGTTTGGAATGTAATTGATCAGTTTACTTGATATGTAAAAATATTGTCTCCTGCACACATTCAGATCTATTCTAATATTTTCATATATATTTCTGGAGGGTCGTAAATTGAGGTGTGATTCACGCAATTGAAATAGGTTTTTATTATTTTTGATGAAAATAATTAGGTTTTTAACATAAAGCTGACGGACTGTTAACACTTTAAACTCATTGAATAAATATTTTGTTGGATAAAGTCGAGGTCTACCTAGAATGGTTTTTATAAGATATTTTTGAATAATGTATAATTTAGTAAAATGCGCATTTAAAGCTCCCCCCCAAGCCCGGATACCATATTGTAATACAGATTGCGCATATGAGTAATAGATCAGTTTTGTTATTTTTAAATTATTTAGTTGTTTAATTTGATAGAATTTGTAAATGAGGAATTTAAGTTTTTTGCACATGTTATTTATATGAGTGTTCCACCTTAAATATGGATCAATTGAGATACCTAAATATTTTACATTGTCTCTTTTATTTATTTTTGGACAAGGACAGGAATCTTCATTGTTGCAATACAGTTGATGGATTTTGATGGTGTTAATTAGTTGTGGTTGGGTTGATGCATTAGGAGAGAATGTCATGAATACGCTTTTATCTGTGTTTAGGGTTAGAAGATGCTCATTCAGCCAAGACTGCACCAATTCATAATCAAAATATCTGTGATGTTTTCCATGACGAAATACTTTAACAATCTAATATCAAAACTTATAATAGAACTCCCTATTTAAATAGAAATACAGTGTCAGTTTTGGTGTCAGTGTTCATCAAATAATGACTTTCAATACTCCGCAACAATCAGAATTAATCAAGATTACGTTATCCTAGGCCCCATCCAATATCCAGTTACAAAGAAATTTCCGGCAATTATTTTAGTCAAATAGCTAGCGTATTTTATGAATCGGAGAACAGTAGATTTATTACTATATTGATAAGCTTACCACTCCGTAGTACTCTTACGTTGTTCCTTCAGCATTTCTGGGACAGTTCTATTGATTTTATTTACAAATGAAGCACAAAACAATATATTTTTCTTCCCAGATGTAGGCTAATGAAGCCAAAACCATTTTCCGCCTCACTTCCTACAGCAACTCAAGATTTTATAATATTATTTCCCTCCACAACTATAAATACGACTCGGCTTGAGCCCTCTGGAACTACATGGAACGTTTTTAATTAAAATTCAATCCTAAGAGAAAAATTGTCTCCGCTCTTTTTACGTTATTTTTCTCCCGCTTTCTAAGCATAATAAACTGTTGTGAGTCTCCTTAATGAGAAATATTTCTCAACCAAGCTGACTTTTTATTGTTCTCCAATAAGTATCATGCCACCCATCTGTAAAGCAATTAAAAATTAAGGTTTGAATAAATAAAGTAGGCTACCAGCTACCACGAGGAAAATAGTATGCAATTTATGTCTTTCTATTTCTATATCTGTCTTTTTCTTCTGGAATAATTATTTACAGAATGATCTTTTTCATAAACAAAAAGTCGACTGAATCTTACTGGTTGTGGAATTGTACTTGATTTATGTTTACAAACTGAAGCTAACATTTTTTTTAAATCGATTGATATAAAAAATAAATATAATAAGTCGACGTTTAAAGAATGAGTTGAAGGAAAATGCATAACTCTAAATGACGGTATCATAATTAACTATATTTTCAGCTGACATCTAATCATTTTGTTGAAAAAATTGTTTCTTTTCTATGCTTAAACGCATTTAAAACATTCTTTTCAAGTTAGGTATTTATTAGATTTATAAATCAGGCTAATATTCATAAATTATTCTTCTTCATTTATATGTTTGTTTTTGTCTTTTTCAGGAATTTGTTTTCTTCTCACTCGCGAGCCACTCAAAGCAATTATACAAAAAAATTTCAAACTCGTTGTTAGCGGTCAAGCTTCTTAGCTTCTGCTAGCGACGCCTTCAAAAATGCTTTTTTCTTCTTTTTTCAATTTTTGTAGTTCTAATTTCAATTCATTTTTTGTGTTGATGAACATTTCCGATATGGCAAAAAAATCACACAATGAATTGATTAAAAATTAACAAATATTTGGATTAGACATATTTATAAGTAGACCATTCTTACTGGAAACTATTACCCTTGCAAAGAAAGTTGAAAAATCTAAAATTTATGTTCAATTCAGAGTTGAATGAGTTAAGGTTGGTCAAACTACCACCTGCCTTGATTATCAGGTATCAAATATCCTAATATGGAAGCACAAGCACTCCAAAGTTTACGTCACCAATGCCTATTATAACCTAATTCTATTGTTTCATGTAATCTACAAACGTGGATTGTCTCCACATTACAGTCCTATTATTGTCTTTTAACATTATTTTTTTGGAAGATGAAGCCCACATAGGTCTGAGACCTGTGCGTGGGTAATAAGTTGGATGATTGTGATTGATGAGCAGGACCTACAGTTTCAGGTGGGTTCCGAACCACCGGGAAGTGATTTTACAGCAGAGAAAAGTGCCTTTTATGCTGGCCAATCTAATCTGTCACCCTTACAAGGAGTGCCTAGGAGAACGCAGCTTATCTCTATCTCTCTTTAACATTACAGCCGTATTACATTAAAAGAAATATTTAAAAAACAATTGAAAAAATATTTAGTTGATAAAGTTTTTTATAGTGTACAAGAGTTCCTTTCACATCAAAATTAAGCCTCACCTCAACTAATTGATAGTAATATTATGGTATCTAGTGTATAATTGTTGATCTGACTTGTCTTATACTCCTTAACTGGAGTCTCCAAGACATAATCTACAAAAAAAGGCAGGAAATGAAGAATGAAAGGTTGGAAAGGCAGGGGTGAAAACAAAAGAGTTAATGTGATTGGGACAGATGAACCGTTACATTTCTTTTAAACCAACGTACCCCGCAAAACTCAAAAATTATAATTATTTTTTGAGAGTAAATCTTCATCAACTCATATATTCACATTGAATACTCCAGTAGCCTATTAAAAGAAATAGTACCAGTTTTTTCGGAGCCCAGAATATTTTAACAGCTGAAATAAGAATACAGTTACTGGATTTATTATTATTTTTTGAAGCTCTTTCGAGAACAATTTAAAAACGCTTGAGGAACTGGAATTCAACCCGATTCAAATAAGAAATATATAAGTGTGCAACGTTACTTAGAATCGACAATATGCTTTTTACTTTTTATTTTCACCAGGTGCATTACATTCTACACGATCTACTGCTTGAAGGAGATATAAGGAGAACACAATAAATCCTGAATTATTCTGACTCACTATTATGAATTATTAGAGCCGAATTCTAGCTCCAGTATTTACCTCCATACTGCTCTTCTAATTAACTCTGCTAATTAATATCATAGAATAAGGAGACTTCATAATACTCAACAGTTACAAATTCATGCGACAACTCGAATTCAATTGTCGCGACAAGGTGCATTTGGAGAATAATGCATAGTTCCTTCGAGACAACTATTCGCAAAACACGTCTGCAAGATGAGAAATGACAGCTGCAATTCATTTCGAGACAGAACAAGGTAGAATTCTAGATAAATGTAGAACAAGATGTACACAGCAAGCTTATATATAAATCCAATTGAACTAGCACTACCTACAGTGGAACATCTACGGAATTAGAGCTGAAGTCAACACTTCATCACTAGCGTCTCCACCAAACATGATGTGAGTAATATATCACATACAACACTGCAAACAAGCATTGCATATTTCCACCCGTGATACACAAAGTGGAGGAATGCAAATATTGGCCTATACCTAATGTTTGCTCTCCCCCATTTCCAATATTAATCCAACAAGCGCCGTGTCACTGGGAGAAATGCTCATCCTATGGGCAATTCTTCAATACTAAAGCTTCCATACTACATACTTCCAATACTAATCTACTCCAACTCTGCCATTACTAATAATGGCAGAGTTTACCCAAATACAAGAAAAAGATGTCAATCCCATTGTTGTACAAAATATGGCGGACATTGCCGACATAAGTATTCTGGTTCTAATTTACTAGGTTAGGTTAGGATAGGATAGCCGCCATCTTGTACACCGATGGGATTGACATATTTTCCCTGTATTTAGGTAAACTCTGCCATTACTAGTAGGGTTGAAGTAGATTAGTATTGGAAGAATGTAGTATGGAGGCTTTAGTATTGAAGAATTTGCCCATAGGATGAGCATTTCTCCCAATGAGAGTAATGCTCGTTCTAAGTGCAAATTCTTCAATATTCCCAAATTCATTTATTGAAAGAAAATCACATTGATTGCAGAGATACAACAGACGTTGCAACAAAAATTGCTCTCTTAGAAAATTTTGACTTGGTTACATTACCTAAAACTATGAGGTTATTTCACAAGAAGAAAATGAAATTCACTGAAATCTAAACTTAAAAAAAATAATTTGTTACATTTCTCCAAGTGATAACATCCTTCATACTAGGCTACCTTCATACTTAATGCCTTCAATACTAATCTTTAATGTCTTCTGTTGATAAGAAATGCCTTCTGTTGAACTTGCTTCGGCAGTACATATACTAAAATTATAATTGAAATAATTAAAGTCCTGTAAAGGAAACTCACGGCAGGCAGTTTTTAATTATTAATTGTTTGAGAGGATGAAGCCCACACAGATCCGAAACCTGTACGATGTACGTAGGTTGGATATTTGATTGATGAGTTCAACCTACAGTTTAAGGTGGGTTCCGAACCACCGGGAAGTGATTTTACAGCAAATAACAGTCTTTTTTGCTGTCCAATCGGTCTCCCTTAGATAAGATTAGAATACTTTATTTATGTAAATTTACAAAATTTCATAAACGAGTTTAAAACCGTTATTACTGGAATTATTACCGTCACATAGGTAGAAAATGTACAGCAAATGATATTAATTAATTAAAGAAAATCCTAGTGACGTATTTACATGAAATGGCGGAGTCTGGACAAAATTCGTCCATTCTTAACTTGACCTTAGGTAATAAGAGGGCTAGGAGCTCGTAGCTTATCTTCATCTTCATCTTTATCTATTCTAGTTAGTTAATAACAGGAGTTAGTTGTATTTTTTTATTTATTTAGTTAAGTTACACTTCTTTTTTTCTGTATTTTCTTGTGCATAATGTTGAGGAATAAAATTGAATTGAATTGAATTGAACGATGCTACGGCTCAATTCCCAAATCAATTCATTCATGTGAAGTCAGCCGATTTGAAAGGAAAAAATATGTGTTTATTTACTTTCACCACCAAAATTCCCATGAAAATTGAAACTCTGTGACCCATTAATGAGTGAGTTGTGTTTTTATAAATACTTTGTAACGTTTGTTGTGATCACAGGACAGTGTCGAATTTGCGCTTGATTATCATTACAAAATGCATGAGTTGCTCGCTGCACCAAGGGAGATGTGCTGGAGTCGCATAGGTAGCGGCACTAATTTCTCATCATCTAGGTATACCAGGGGAATACGAAATGCCCAAGTTGAAGTGCGATCATGATAACGACATGACGCCGACCAAATCTGCTCTAAATTAAGCTGTTATTACTTTGACGTGAACAATTGAAAATTGCACAAGTTTAACAAATAGTCTAGTCTAGTGAAGTAAAATAGTGTAAAATTAATAATAAGACGAAGTTGTCACAACCACATTTATTAAAAATAGTGAGGTACTAGTTTCGGATGTTATACCATTATCAATCTCAAACAAACTTGTTTCAATAAAAATTTAACTAACTATTTTTATAAATAAGGTTGTGAGAACTTTGTCTTATTATTCATTATGGATATATTTTTATTGCTGATGATGCCCACATGAGTCCAAGACTTGTGAGTGGGTAATGAGGTGAATAAAACTAAACATTTTTAACATATAGATGCCAGACTGAGGAGCGGGATTCGAACCCACGACCGCTGAAACGACAGCAAGCTTAAGTTGTGACGCCCCAACCAACTGCGCTAAGTGGCCCGCCAAATATCTTCCACAATTTCACCTTATCACTACAAAGAAAGTTATAATAAAATATTGTTCCCCTTCAACATTGTTCAGCAACTTTTTACACTATTTAGACCAATTTGACTTACTAGAATGGATTATTCCAGATGGAAATGTGGAGTACGCAAAACAATGCAATGCTTTATTGTTAACTTTATTCCAACTTCAACCGTGTAACTTCACATTACTTGGTGAGTAACCGAGTTTACTTAGGTAGAAGAAATTAAAAATATATTGAAACTTGAAAGGTTTATTATAAATCTATAATCCATAATCTTTACTCTTTTCTTGATGAACCCACGAAGGGTTTATGTATTTCTTTTGTTTTCTTTTAAGTTATTAATAGTTTTTATAGATGATATTGATTTAGGGTTTCTAAGTGCTTAAAGCACTATGCACTTTGTACTTTCATTTTAGTTTAAATTTTTCTTTTCCTTTCTTTTTTCATTGATGATTTTGTATGAATTATTATTTTCCGGTAGTATGTTTTGAGCTAATACCTGCGCTCAGGCTCAGCCTCTGCGGGTATTTTATTTGTATTTATTGCAATGCATGTACACTACATAATTTGTTATATATATATAGTTGAGTCTGTTAGATTTAGAACTACTTTTTCAGACATTTTATGTTCAGTAGAATATGTATTGCATTGTACACTTTTCTTTCTTTCAATAAAGTTTCTTTCTTTCAATCTTCAGTAGAAATAAAAATGTTTAAAATGTCAAAATGAGCAATACGATGTAATTTACATGTACATAAGTTTTTAACTAACTTCAGTAAGTGAGTAAATTCATTTATGAAGGAGAAACTGAAGATTTGTTGAACCCTAAATTTTATTTATTTAATTGGGGGATAAAATAAATTAAATTTTTAAATGTTTAATATGAATATCAAAATAAGCAATACGCTGACAATTTCATATGAATCAGTATTAAACGCATCAAAGTGGCCGGACATTTGCGATTAGCTCTGAACCACAAACGAAAGTCTGGTCAGGTTGGTAGCCAGACAGCTGTGATTGGATAAGCGAGTATATATAAATTTCATTGGATCAGGGCGAGCCATATACAGGATGCCATAGATAAGGGATGGACAGGGCCAATAGCCACTAATCAGCAGCGCCGAGTAATCCTTTGCAGCCCTGATCCGTTCGATCCGCTGGCTAGACAGAGTAAATAAATGGCTAGAACACCAAATAAAATCAGGCATCTATAGCTGTTTAATTCGATCTGAAACACGAGAGCACGCTATCGATCTAGTTTATTGAAGTTATAAACCTAAGTAAATAGGGTATTACAGGCTGCATTCGGTAATACATATAGCCGCTGCGAGGGCTACAAGTTTATCAATGATGTATCACATAGTGGAAAGTGTTATTTTCATTTGACCAATAACATGAGTAATGGCAACTCAACTTCGATTTAACATCCTGCATTAAATTCTAACAGATCTATGAATACATTGATCCCGGAATGGATCCACTATAACCATCAGTTTGAGAAGGGAGATGGATTGGAACGTTAAATTTGAAATGCTAATTTAAACAGACATTTAGACATTTGTTTTTCTTTCTATCTTTTGCTTTCTATTTGTTTCAACATTCTTCCAGTATTACTTTCGTCCTAATTCTTTAAATAGTGCAGTATTATTACTGTTTCTATTTTATTTATTAATTAGTACTATAAAAGATATCCTAAAATACATATCATTTATCAAGGTCAAGACGACGTCTTGAACAGATTATTTGAGTCTATCACAGGATTCATACATCAATTAACCCCTTTATTTTCAATTTTTCATCAATGGTTAAACGAATTTATAGTACATTAATGGCTCTTGTAGCGCAGTTGGTTGGAGCGCCAATCATTAGATAATTAGAAATTAGAGATTAGAAATGGGGTCTCCCTGGTGCCCTCGCAGATTGTAGTTTTTCAATAAATAAATAAGACTTGTAGATTCGTTTCCTACAGCCTTGGGTTTGAATCTCATTCAGCCATGGATGTTTCTAATCATTCACCTCTCCCCACGCACAAGTCTCCAGACTCATGTGGGCATCATCCGCAATCATTTTATTTTTAAATTACATCATTATACCGGAAATCAACTGATTTATAAACATATCGGGTTGGCAATGAGATTGACTAATTTCTTAATTAAAACCATAAAAGTTATTGAAGAAGTATATTTTTCTTAATTATTGTCACGGCGAGGTAAAACTTACCCGTAAAGGGTCTCTCCACCATGAAAAGCCATACACTAATAATAATAGTGAGACTTCCAGACTTGGAATCCATCGGATATTTATAAGCTGGGAAAGTGATTTTTAATCGGGGAAGTGATTAGCTACGAGCCGTGCTAGGTATCTAATAAACTAGGTATCATGATAACCAGACAGGATAAATCACGAGCCCTAAGGCTGCGCTTTGATGACTTGGCCAGCAAAAAATACTCTGTTCTCTGCTGTAAATCATTTCCCGGTGGTTTGGAACCCACCTAGAACTGTAGTTCCAACTCGTCAATCATCACCACCCTGCATCCATAACTTGGCTAATAATTTTAATAAATCATCAATACCCACGCACAGGTCTCAGACCTATGTAGGCTTCATCCTACAGAAAAAACTAATAATAATTCATTCATTTAAGATAAAATGAATTAACTGCTTGACAATGGGAATGTCTTATTTTATCATTAAAATCAAGAAAGTAATTGAGTATATTATTATTTCTCAAAGACCCCTAGTCCTGGTCCTGGGATCCATCAAATATAATTTATAATCGATTAATAAGGATTAACCATGGGAAACCATTGTTGGATAGGTTTTCTCCTCCCTTCCTCTTCGTCTTTCGAGCACACCACACCAAGGAGGGGCTACCTATTGTCAACTTGTTCTTTCATATTTTTGACTCTGTAATCCATATTTTTCGCGTGTTTCAGTGTTAAATGAACAAATAAAGTTGAAATACTGTAAATGATTACATCAACCTACATTCTAAAACAGATTCAATTTACATACGCTGATGAAGAGGCACTAAATGTGAGATAATGGAATGATACAGCCTTTCAAAACGATTGATGGCTTATAAAAGACAAAAATCATTGGTTGAAAGATAATTCATTCGTTGTTTTGATCGTTTAGTGAGGGGGGGGGGAATCATTAATCAAGTCATGTGACCAAGATAGACAATAGACTGCTGACGTCACTGTCTGTCAAAGATGTCAGTGTTGGAGAGGGGGGGGGGGAGTGAGCTTGAAGGGAGGAAATTAACAGAATGCACACAAGGGGTGAAGCGCTTAAGGGTTGCAGGCAATAATACCGGTGGCGACAACATTGACTGTTATGCCATAAAGTATCCCTTGCCGGCTGCTCTTGAAGAGGCAGGCCAGGCCATGAAATAAGAGAACTGTCATCTGCATGATGGATCAGTCAATCGATTTCGATCCACATATAATCGTCAACTCAGAGTCTATTCAATACATTGAATTTTGTATTCAGTGCTCCAACAGATATTGTTGGCTCTGAGTTCCGTGTCTGATGGTAAATATCATATTACTTTTCATTATTACAAGTACAGCCCATTTCAATTGTCTGATCTGCTTTGTGTTGATTGGTCAATGCCTTTGATGGAGAGTACTTGTGAAATAATGCCCTGGGATTGATTCCGGAGGAAAATTATTTGTTGAAAAATTTCCGCGACTATGATGATTGGTGAATGATGAATTGAAATGAATGTTTGGCATTCAGTATCACAAGTGCACCTTTGAATTATGCAGTGTTTCATTGAATCGTGTTTGAAAAATATCTATCCAATTCAAATATCAATTATGCAAAGTTTTATTGAGCTATTGTGTTTGAAAAATATCTGTATCCAGTTCAAATATCAATTATGCAGTTTTATTAGGCTATTGTGTTTGAAAAATATCTATCCAGTTTAAATGCCAATTATGCAGAGTTTTATTAAGTTGATTTTAGTGGAAACAACAACAATTTAGTTTCCGGTTTCTATGATCGTAATAATTGAAAATATGGCTAGAATTTTTGCTTCAATATTGTCGGTTTAAAAAATGAAATAAGGGTAACTTGATGCGTTGTAAGATGGAGTAAGAAATTCGAGAAGTAAATAATTACTAAGGGTAGGGAAGGCACGATATTTCTATTCTTTTCTAATACAGTTTTATTATCTTCAGTCTTAAACTACGAGAAAAAACAAAAGTAGAAGTCGGTAACTTGATGCGTTTTAAGATGGAGTACGACATTTAAGGAGAAATATAATGAATAAATAAAGAGGTACGACATTTCTATTCTTTGTTGATATAGTTATTAAAACAATTAGTTGTTGAAACAATTAGAAAAAAAAACAAAAGTAGAAGTAGGTTATGATATTGTTAATTGGGGTAGCTTGAGAAGTTTTGAGACGAGTAAAAAAGCTAAGAAGTGACTACTAGCATTAGGATAAATGAAGAAGACAATATATTTCTATTCTTTGTTAATATAGGTTCTAGGTTAATGTATGTACTCTTCAGTCAATTGTCTTCAAGACTATGACAAATAAATAAAAATAGGTTTTAATATAAAATTGGGAGTTTTGGAAAATTCTAGTCCAAAACGATGATATCTTTAAGAAAAATAGATTATGATAATTGGGGCTGAAAATCCTAGTTTTTTAATGCAATGAAATGTTTATTTTTAATAAAATTAAGACTAACTAGTTCCTTTTTTGTTAATGACGTTTAACGTTGATGATATAAAAGAAAAATGTTATCGAAAATTATAGTAGATTTTTCCGAAAGTTTGTTTGCCCACCATTAAATTTGGAGCGTTCACTAAATGGCTCTATTGCACACAAGTTGAGGAGCAAGGCTTTTCGGGCAGTGCCTTGTTTACATAGGCTTAGCGAGCAATACATGCAATCAGTTCTTGAACGATGGGGGGCGATTGATGTGTTTTGAAAGGTTGAACTGCTCCAGTTTGATGAGTTGATGGGTGAGGGGAGGGGTGGAAGATGATGATGATGATGATGAAGTTGAAGAAGAAGGATGAGAGGGAATCTGGGAGAGGCTTGGGCAGAGGTTGCTATACCTCAAGGGCTTAGGGCTGTGTTCCTGGCTTTCGACCGGTGGTCCCGACTTCCTGTGTGTTTACTTGTTTAAACATGAGTACTGGGTTGGTCCCACAGAGTATGGCGTGCTTAGTAGCTCCATGTAAACTTGCAACGACGATTTGCACGCAGCAACTTGCATTGCAACACCGTTAGCTTGAAATAACAGTTTTGTTAACACTAATAACAGAATAATATTATTATTATCATCATCATCATCATCAAGTAGTAAGGAAATATTTAGTGTTCTAGAGGTTTTGATTGATCTATTTATTTACATCGATTTATTGGCGATTTTCTTTCTGCTTTCAAAGCCTTGAAAGTTGCATGAACAAAAAAAAGCTCAAAGGTCTATGAACTCCAGCTGGATAAACAAATGCAAAATCACAAAAAGGATATTATGTTGAATTTTATTGTAAATTTAACAACTCACAGTCAATTTTAATATTGTGAAAAAATAATATTTCTACTCAGTTTTCGAGTCATGGAGACTCATCTTCAAAGGCAGACTTTAAAGGAGACTCATCTTTAAAATTGACTGAAAACGTTAAATTTACAATAAAAAGTCAATATTAACAATGCAGATTGTTATGGAACAAGAAATCCAAGGATGTTATAGGTATATCAACACGCCTATTCAACTCCAGAGATCTCGTATTTTTATTAATGTTCCTTCAGTGTCTCACGACTCGAGGAGCAATTGAAATGCTTTTAGAAATACGATGAATTTTAAGAGTCCCTCGAGTCAAGGGAAACTAAAGGAACGTTCAAAAATCTGCTGTAAAATCACTTCCCGGCGCTTCGGAACCCACCTAAAACTGTAGGTCCAGCTCATTAATCACCATCTTCCAACTCATTACCCACGCACAGGTCTCAGACCTATGTGGGCTTCATCCTCCAAAAAATAAAAAAATACGGCCCTAGGCTGAGGTTGAGAAAAAAATACGGCCCTAGGCTGAGAAATCTAGGCAGATTATTTTTCTTCTTAACAGTTCAATGGAGTAGATGGAATTAGTTACATGGTTTTAGTTACAAATTTCGAAATTAATTTATAAAAAATTTATACATTCAAGTTATTAGTTACTCATTATTTTTTGTTGATGATGCTTAACGTTGGTGATATAAAAGAATAATGTTATCGAAAATAATAAACTAATATCCATCTTTTTCTCTCTTGGTTGTAGCTTGAAACCCCATAAATCATAAATGATTCATGAGCACTTTATGAATGAAATTAGTTTTCCTATGATGATTCTTCAAACTCCAATCCCCGTATTTGAATCTTCAAGCCGTTCTGCAAAGATGGAGTCGATTTTCTTGCAATCAAATTTCTATTATTAATACAATTCAGACTACCTAGTTCATTCGCAGCTGATGATGTTGATGATGACCACATGGGTCTCAGACTTGTACGTGGGTAATGAGGTGGATGATCACCAAAAATATGCCTGGCTGAACGGGAATCAGACCCGTGACCGCAGGAGTAGCAGTCAGTTGAGGCCTATCAGAATATTAGTAAGGTAACGCTCAAACCTATTACAATACTGCGGCTGCCATTCATTTCCAATAGATTCACCAATCCAGCATTAATTTAAACTAGAGTTATTTTGGAAGTTGATATAATTCAGAAACTTTCTGAATGTACACAACATGGCTCATTTCAAATTTAGAATTTATTTAGCTCGTCAACTTATTCTACACAAATATGCAGCATCTAAGCGCATTGATATTAAATTTGCCACCAATATTTTACACCATAAAGGATAAACATTCTCTTCAGCTTACCTTCGCCTACACGTATGATATCAAACAATAACAAGTGAGCATACTGTCACAAAACCTTACCAATATTATACTCTACACGCTAGACTACACTTAGATAATATACAAGAAACGTGTTCAAAACACGCCCGGAGCTGAGATCAACACGCACGCACACATACACAAGATGGCGTCGAAGACTTTAAGACCAGGTTGGAAGTTATGCACCGCATCCCTTCCAATTTACCAACGGGGAATAAATTTTTACGTCTTCAAGCGAACAGAATCAGATCTCAGTCTCTGACGGCAGGCATCCCTATACATGTCGAAACAAGATTTGCTTTTTATGACGGTTGTTACCCTCTGCACACCCATAGAAAACCGACAACACCTTCTCACCATACGTGGCAAGTAATAAAAAGAAAGAACCACAACTGCGTTGAAAAACCTCAAGTTCAAGCAGCAGGGCACTACTGCCTTTTGATCAGGCCGGGCGGATTCAACTTGAGTGTAAGTAAACCGTTCAACAATACGTTATGTTTGTTCAGACCAGAATTAAGTATCAAGTACTGAAATAACAGTGAAATGCATTATAATGAATAATTTTACAGGCCTGGAAATTGAAATGGTAATTTCTATCCTGGGCTCAACTAATTTCAAGTTCAAATTGAAAAGATTACACTATGGATGGCTCCGTGGACTTTAATACGGTGGACTTTATTTAATACGAACCCATTAAGCGTGGACTTTCCTATGAAGCAAAATTCAACCGTGGACTTTCCTACGAACTGCTAATTGTATTCTGTTACTTGTATTGTACTTGTTACTTGTACATTCGGAGCAATGGCTACTATCCGGAGCTCAATAAGCATCGGTGTTTGATTTAATTTTTATAATCAAGAAAGGTTCACAGTAATCGAATACTGATGTAAACTATCTCCAAAGTCAATTATTATAACCCTCGCTCTTCTCAAATCCTCACATCCCCAGTGATTTCCAAAAAGTACGTTAATACAGGAACATCAATATCTCAGTAACCAATCATCGGATATTATATTCTGGCCGAAATCAGTCAAATTGATGAGTTCTCCGGTTATCTGTTTTAGAAAATCAAATATCCAGAAAATCTGAATCCATCAGTAGCCTACATTTTTTGAAATTTATCCGAGGAACATACTTGTAGTTATACAGGAAAATATAGAATTAAAATAAAGTTATAGGCCCATTCTTGCTAAATCAAATAACAGTACATTGAAAAGTAAAGACGATGTTTGAAACGTTCAAAATGAGATTCAAGTGAGGTGATAACTCGGGATTTCAAACTGAGTACTGTAAGTTAAACTTTTAACCAGTTTTAGACGTTTGATACCAGAATGTAATATGTAAGTAAAGGTATGTATTGAGATAGCTAAGAAGTTGATAGGGATGAGAGTCCTAATTGTATATTTTTAGGGTTACAACATTGGAGGATTATCTCATTGAGTATTTATCTCATATTAACAGAATAGAACTTTAGCACATGGTGTATTGTTTGTAAGAAAGTCCACGCATGAAATTTACACTGCTAAATTTCGATATGCCACCCTAAATTACTTTGTGAGAAGTGTCACTGCAAGTCCATCCACCTGCTCCATACAAATAACAGTAACAGTTACATTACTGGACAGATACAAGTAACAAAATACAAGTAACAGTTCGTAGGATAGTCCACGATTGAATTTTGCTTCGTAGGAAAGTCCACGCTTAATGGGTTCGTATTAAAGTCCACCGTATTAAAGTCCATGGATAGAAGATGAATCACGATTGTAGAATTAATCACAAATCCTTACAAGGATTAATAATAATAATTTCACTGAGCAAATTGCAATTGCCCAGAGGAGTTTATTGAACCAAATAAAATAAAACCCGAAAACATATAAAAAATAGAGTAATAGAGAATACAATTTTTTAGTTTTTATATTAGACAATGTTGATAACTATGATCGCCCCACTATATAAAATATGTATCAGAGTGATTGGGGGCATAAAATCTGTTCTGTATTCAAATTTTATTACCTATCAATATTAGCTGAATACAGCAGTTTTATCCAATGTTTTCCACTGGCAAACAAAATTTTTCTTTTTAAATTTAATAGACCGAAGTACAATGGCATAAAAATTTTAATTATCCTAGAACAATATTTCTTTGAAGGAAATTTCCTGTATTAACGTTTGAATTTGAAAGATACAAATCTTTAAAAATGAATTTAATTTGAAATGCATTAATTACTAATGATAACCTGTACAGCTATATTAAAAGCATCTCATTCATAATTATTACTCATGTATTACCCAGACATCACTAGGAACAGTCAGAAATCTTTGGGGGTGATAGGGAAATAATAATTAATATCAACTAAGAAAATATTTTGAGGCAGAATTAGCTGAAAAAGTCCTGATCCCCACAAAAGACAAATCTTTTACAGGGTTGGTTGAACATGTTGGGGGCTAATACATTCTCTTTATCACCCTCTTAGTCGCTTCTGTTCATCATTCATACATACTGGTTGTGTAGAGAAGAGTGGACCAATAGAAAGAAATCACTTAATTTTGAAACGAATGGCGGGAACTGTTGGATATGGTTGGGAGTGATAACTAAACTATTACATCGATTAAAAAAACTTCGAGTGGCTAGATTATAAAACAGACGACCAGCTAGTAATTCTAATTATTTATCGATTCCCGAATTTCATCCCTTGAAATTTGGAACGCTCCGGATAAAAGCATTTTATGTCTGCGGGAATAAAAGGGGAAACCGCGTTAATTTCAACAAGTTATTCTCTTTGACAGTAATGAAGTGGCATTTTTAGGATAAAGTCGAGTTGAGACTAGTTGGGAACTGTTCCCAGGAGGCAATTCGAAGCAGGTACTGCTGAATACCGGGTCCCAAAGCCTCTAAGTGCTTTGGCTACGGCTGCCAAATTCAGGGCGCCGGCCTTCCGTTTTGGGTAAAGGGGACCGAAAAGGGGGAAATGCGAGGGATGAGGGGTTGGGGGATGTGACTGTCCCCCCAGAGGAAGTAAATTCCCTTCCGAACAGTGTTGTAGTTGGCAGAACAAAGGGAGGCGTCGATGAATCTTGTTCGATGCTTTGACATCCTCCTCCCACATAAGCGACGACTTCCCCAACGACAGGTCCAACTGAGCAAGATTTCCAGAGGTATTCCTTAAGGAAGGAAGAGATACAATCGTAAGATCGATATACCTTCTGCGGCCTAGTTTTGAGACCGATTCGGATTTCTGTTCCCGATAAAGAGATTCCTTTTTCCTACCGAACAAAGTAAAAGAAAACAAAAGAGGAAATCGTTACTTCTTTTATTTTTTGTGGTTGTAAAGTGATTTGAGCTGGAAGAAATTTTAGAAACTGGGCCGTGATTACAACACAAATAACTACACATACATTGATTGAAATGTGTTTCATAACGTATCTGATACGTGTATCTTTTTTTTGAAGATTACGCCTTGAAGAGACGCATCTTGTTGCACAGGACTAATATCTTATATGAAAAAATCTATTGAGTCAAAAAGATGCACTATAGCTAATGTATTAGAGCTCTATAGGGAAAAGTTATACATTTTGTTTCGAGTTCTTCTGGTATAATGTTGAATGTTCAAGTTTGTCAATTGAATAGTGAACAGGTCACTGTTGAGAGTTTTATTATCATAATGTCATAATGTTAGGAAGAATAACTCAGAATAATATTAGGAAAAAAATAATTTGGAGGAGAACAGTATTTAATTTCGTTTCAAGTTTCAAATGGATAATTCTGAATTCACCATTTGTCAAATGAATAGCTAACGGATTGAGAGTTTGATTATTACCATAATGTAAGAAATGAATTACTTTTCGAATTTTATTCATCCTTCATAATAAAACTCAGAATAATATTAGACAAAATATAATTTTGGAGAACAGTACTTGTTTCACCTTTCTCTGGAATAATGCTGAATTTATCAGTTTGTCAAATGGATAGCTAACAGGTTGATTATTATAATGTTAGAAATGAATTACTAAGAATAATATTACGCAAAAAATAATAATGCACGAGAACAGTATTTGCTTCACCTTTCTCTGGAATAATGCTGAATTCACCAGTTTGTCAAATGAAGAGTAAAAAGGTCACTGTTAAGAGTTGAATTATTATCATAATGTTAGGTTAGGTTATATAATATAAGAAGAAAAATAATCATGGAGGAGAGCAGTATAAAATGTCTCTTCAAGTTTCACGGGAGTAATGTTGAATTTACAAGATTGTCAAAGCGAACCAATAAACAGGACGTTGAGAATAACTTTTTTTCGGAGGATGATTCTCACATATTATGTCTGAGACCTGAGCGTGGATAATGAATTGGATGATGGTGATTATTGATGAGTTGGACCTACAGTTTTAGGTGGGTTTCGAACCACCGGGAAGTGATTTTACAGCGGAGAACGGAGTCTTTTTCGCTGGCCAGTCCGATCGGTCACCCTTACAAAAATGGCCCAGGAGTTTCGCAGCTTATCTCTGATTGAACAGATACCTGCTACGGCACTCTGCTATCACTTCCCGGTCAGTAGTACAGTCAGTGTACAACAAGAAATGAATTTCTAGTATAATCACTAGCCTAAATTAGCACTAGTTGATTTGACGAGATTTTTTGAATAAGTATTCTGTTTTTTTTTTTTTTTTTTTTTAATGTATCCTGAATGTATTCAAGTGATTGTGTTCTACTCTCAAGCAAGTAAATTCTTTTTAATATGAATATTTAGCATTCCCACTAGCTATGCATAGTCGATAATTAATTAGTGATATTAGAGAACTCTTATTTTAGTTTGTTTGACAATATAACTCTCAAACTCTTCACGATTCTTATCAATGAGGACTCATTGAAATTCCTAAAGAATGAAAGCTCATGAATTATTACATACTTATCAAAAAATAGTCTCCATTGTTAAATGTACCACTAAAATTCCAAAGTAGAGTAATCTTATCTAAGTACTTTTATGTAATCGCCCCTGTTAGACTGCAATAAATTATGAATGGACTTGTACTATCGATTGATTTACGCTCAAGTTTATTCATAATTTCAAATGCATTTACAGATTACTACTGAGAGAACCAGGATTGACCATAAATTTAATGCCAGCATAGAGGACAGGATTTATGAGAAATGCAAATTTATTGTGAACCATTTCTACAGGAATATAACAACTGATTTGGATTCAGCATTGTAACGCCGAATAGCCTTGGCACGGGAATGATAAGAGCAGTGTTACAAAAAGATTTATAAGCAGTGTCAGATTATGGGATACTTGGCTGGATTTAGTCGTTGCATTTTCAAAAAGAAAAATTGTACTAGATTTTCAGGTGGGTGCACGTATTTTTCTTTTTGTCTCAAAGACCAAGTACTAGTTTTTCTATGCATCCGAGAACTTCTTACCATGATAAAATGTATTCTATATATAGTTTTCTAGAAAAGAAAATACGGAAAAAGTAGCTAAGGAACTTGAATATCAGACATTGATAATTTCAGCCATTTAAACGTGAATAAATATAAGAAATCTCCTCTTACAAGGATTAGCCAATTGCCTGTTCCGATTCACAAACAGTAATGATTCTCATTTCAGTATAATCTCTCCAAAATTTGACACATTTTTGAACGATTAGATTTATGAAATTTCTATAAATATTTTATGATTTCATTCCATTCATGTCGTTTATCAATTCCATATTTAAAGGGCTATTCATCATTTTTAAATCATTGAATTTATTAAATTTTCTTACAAATCTGAATAAAAACCTGATAATTTGGACAGTTTCAACAAAAAAATACAGCCAGAAATGTTGCACAATGAAGCAGTGCAATGTGAATATTATTGGGTTCAATCAACAACTATATTTCTCTGACTTGTAACCTTGTAAGCTTGAGGAAAAATGTTCCAGATGATCTTTTCTCAAAGTTTCGATTCTACTAACATTATTATTATTCTACTAACATTATAACTATTATTTTTTCAAAACTAATATTGTTGTTCTAGAACAGTTCAAATTAATTTCCAAGACATCCTATCCTATCAGCTATGATAGATAAATAGCTCCTATTTTTGAACTACAATACAAAAGTGCTGTGGGTGAAACGGAATTATAGCTTCCACTAAACCAACAAATGCTTAAACAACTAAAAAGTTTCGATTCGACAACTTAGTTTTTGTTTAGTTAGTTGAAGAAAACTCACAAACCTCATCACAACTGCTTATTTTCGAAAATTTCTATCCAAGTAATGGCACAATATTATTTTCTGTAAGTTCATATGAGTTCCCAGTTGACCCTATTCCAAAGCTGTTATTATTGTTATTATTTTGGTGACCTATTTAAACTATTTTTCATTTATCACATTTCATAATATTTAGTATTTGAGTAACTTACACTTTATAAACTATTTTTCATTCCTCAAATTTCATATTTCAGTAACATATTTCACCAGCGAAGTCTTGAGTAAACTGTACGAAAGTAAATGTACCATAAGAGTAAACGTTATTTTGAAAGTAACAGAACATAAACTATATAGCTGTCTGTTATTGTGAGGTGGCGCTTAGTTGAACCAGCAGCACTCCTTGTCACGGTGAACTGAACATCTCGTTACAAAAGTTCACTTGCAGCTCATAAATCATCCAAGGAGAGGTGCAGCAACTTCTTGTATTTCGTCCAAGTGCAAAACTTTCCGATTACTGCGTTTGTCTTTCGCAGTTCTATTGACATTCTCGCAGATCAGAAATAATCTGAGATTCTGTTGTTTATGAACTATCTGAAAATCCTAAGAAAAGAAAATCAGTCCAAGGACCGAATGTGTTTACAACTTTCATAGTTTTTGAACTATGATTAATCAAATCATGAAAGTCCTCAACTTAGTAATTGAATTATCAGAACCAATTCAATTTACTGACTAATATTGTAACTAGTCTCTTGTTTTTCTTTCTCTGTTCTACTTCCACACCTCCTCATCCTACTGTATCGGTGAGGTGTGTGCAAGAGGGGGCCGGCTGCGCCTCATCTCCGCCCTCCTAGGATAAAACAACGGCAGCAATTCAATTCAATTCCTTATAATAAGTTTCTGGATCCCAAAATACAGTACTTTCATTAGCAATTGAATCAAGCTATCCTTTCTAAAACTTTCTTAAGCTATACAAGCTATCCAAGCTATCCCCTTCTTCCTCTTCTATTACTATGAAATTTCCATTCATGTCGTTCATCATTAACATATTCCAAGGGGTATCTAAATTCAAAAATGTCCACTTCTTTTTTTCTATTCTCTCTACATCCTCCTTCATTTCTTCCTAGTAAATTAAGTAAATTCGTATGGCTTTTCGTGGTGGGGAGACCCTTACGGGTAGTTCCACCTCGCCGTTTTTTTAACGACTGCTTTTTTTATATGCAACCGGGACCGACGGCTTAACGTGTCCTCCGAAACACGGGAGTGGCTCGAGAAAAATATCTTGTACTCAACTGGGATCGAACCCAGGACCTTTGGCTTATCAGACCAGCGATAAGCCAACTCGGCTACGCCGACTCCAATTTCTTCCTGATTTCCAATCAATTAAATACCTCATCCTATTTTTACAATCGCATTTATTTCAAGATATTTTTTAGTTTTACAGTATTCTAGACTAGCATTTTAAAACATTACTCTTACAGAACCTAAAATAGTCTTAAATAGTAAATATTTTAGTAACCTAAAATAACCTTAAATAGTCTTACCTTTTAAACGCTCGCGCTATCAAAAATGATTTTAAATACAAACAGAGCATTTATACTAACTATTTCTTAATACATTTCACGCATTGTTAGCTTTGGTAGTCATGCAGAAAAACGCTTGAGAACTGATTAAAAAATTAGTCTATTACAATTAGTATTGATTTAACAATGGGGGAAGAACACTTGTAGATCTACTAATCATTCAACTGTAATAGTACTAGAACTATTACAGCAAATAAACATTGTACTTTTCAAAAAACATTTTACTGTAATAGTACTAGAAAATTTTCATTACATGAAAAGAAACACTGTACTTTTCACGGGTAATACAATTCTGTTTTTCAGAGTTATTTCTAATAAGCACAGCGTCAAGATAAAATTTTGTACAATAAAGTCTTGATGAAAACGAAGAAGTTATTGAACATAAGGACTTCCTTTTAATAATGGAAAACTGAGAGAACTAAAAAAATGTGATCACAGACCAAAATGTTATAAGAAAAACATGTAAGAGTTTTACTCAGAAAAGAGACATTTTAAAGATTGAAAGAAAGGTAGATTTGAGGCAAGGCAAGTAGAGTAGAGTAGCAGAGTAGAGAAGAGTAGCCGAGTAGAGTATAACCTTACTCTACTCGCCTTGGAGTTGAGGTGGAAAAGATGTTTTAAAAACTTGACTGAAAACAGAGTGAAATTCGAAATCTAATTTCGCCGACTAAATGCAAGCTTGGCACAAAGAAAGCCGTCAAACTCTTCTGTTTCTATCGCCTGCAAGCAGAATAGAACAGCTAGAGGTTCGAATAGGAAATTGAAAGTTATAACTGCAGTTGAACAAACTAAGTGGCACCATAACTCACCGTTCTACGACCAACTTCTTCTTCTTATTTCCCCTTCCTTATTCTCAGCTTTCCCTCTAATCGATACAGAGTTTAATTAGTTAATGGATCGAGCAAAACCGGAATTCGTGCAAAACTTTTCCTGATAACAGACTGCAAATAATATAATAATACAGAGGCCACGACACGACGAGATTTCTTAGCTGTTTAATCAGATTCTCAAGCTGCAAGCAAACTGAGTAAAATTTACCTCGTAATGTACAGTACAAGTTAAACTTTGCATAGTCTTCCGCTTCTGGTAACCTTAGATGAGCTAGATTTTCAAAATTAACTCGAGTTTTGATTCAGTTCATTGTTACTGTCTTTAATTAGGCTACACAAATACACACCATGTAAGAGAACTTCGAGAGACGAGAGGACTGGGGAGAGCAGACTGCGAAATACCTTGAACATAAGGAGCAATCAAACCGTTTTTTTTTTTTTTTTTTTTTTTTTTTAGGATGAGCCCACATAGGTTAACAACCACAACGGGTCTCAAAAAGCATTTCGAAAAGACAGCTGTTTTGGCATCAATTGTGAAACTGTAATGTATACATTATGACATGGTCGTAGATAAAGAGCTCATTATAGTACAGGTTCTACATTATAACACGGGTTCTGGACCAATCTGAAGCATTTTTGATGGAATCAATATCGTAATTCAATATTGTGAAACCATCAGCTGATTTCATCAAACTGCTACACCAGCTACTTTAACCTAACAATTTACTATAACTTCTCATATTTGAGATGAGAGGTTAGGTATCTCTGACCGTCACAGGTAAAATGAAATTGTTTTAATTAAATGTATACTAGTGGTCGTAGATAAAATAGTGTATGCAACGATTTTATTTGGCCATTAAGGCACTCATGAGATATTTATAACACTCGCATTCGCTCGTGTTATAACTTACATCTAACTCGTGCCTTAATAAGGGTCAAAATAAAATCGTTGCATAAACTACTATTATGCAACGGGTCTCAAAAAGCATTTCGAAAAGACAGCTGTTTTGGCATCAATTGTGAAACTGTAATGTATACATTATGACATGGTCGTAGATAAATATGTATTATATCATAGGCATAATAAAAAAGATATTTCTTTCTTTCATGTATTTTATGATTATTAATTTGGAAGGACCCCAAACAGGACTACATATGTGACTCTCACTTGGGCAGTTTTATATACTATTTGTAGATGTATTAATGTGATATGTAATGATGATCTCTGTAATGTATATATTACTTGCTGAATAAATATAATTTAATTATTATATTTCAACAGGTCTGAGTTTAAAAATTTTCCAGTATTTAAATAAAATTCAATGTACATTTTTTATTAATTTATGAACTTAATGATCATTTTCAGTCTTGTGAACAATGATTGTTAATTCTCGTTACTAATTTCTGCTCTCTATTTATGTCATATTTTTGTAATTATTCATACTTTGACAATAATTTTCTTTTGTATTTCACCTAAAATGATTTTCAAATTTATTCTAGGTTAATATCATGATAGATAAATTAACGTATTTACTATTCTCTTCTCTATCCTTTTCTTTCAAATCCCAATCATGTCGTTCTTCTAGTTAAATATTCTTTTTATCAGATGCTCTCTCACTTTCATTCTATCCATTAATTTCGTCAGCCATTTTCGCTATTATCTTTCCACCTGGTTTGCACTGGAAAATCATAATTTCCCACTGCTATATTTTCATCTAGTTTGCACTGGAAAATTATTATAGTAAATATATAATATTATATTATAGAAAATATATAGTTTCGCCTTTTCAATCCTTGTTACCTCCATACCGTTCATGCAGTACTTTCATGCACTGTATCCTGAAATCGTATACCTTTACCCCTATCAGTCCACCGGAAGAATGGACGAATCTTTGCCAAAACTTCGCCGTTTAATGTGATTGCATCACTTAGATTCTCATTACAGTAGTCGATATAATTAAGATCAAACAAATAAGATCAATAGTAGGGTAAAAGGACAGTTCAATGTCAGTTTTGTATCAAAGCTGAGTTTGTATCAGAACTCCCTCTCCCTTTTTTCTAAATTAACTCAACCACTCCTACCTAACCCAAGTCCAAGCGGATTTAACCGAATGTATCAGATCTCGAACGGTACAGTCCATTTGTATCACAACTGAGTTTTGTATAAAAATTCTCCTCTTGCGTTTTCTAAACTGACCCAATCTCTCCTACCTAACCTAGGTAAGTCCAAGTGAATTTAACCTAGCCTATCAGCACTATAAAATAGCATCATCTAAGTTTACTACAGTATCTATGTGATGTTAATAATTTTGTTTCTAACCACTCATATGTGAAAATTGTAAATTTACATGAATAAAGAAACATATAATCTAATCTAATCTTTATTTAATTCTGTCTTGTTATTCTCAAATATAATTCTCTCTTATTTTCCTATACAGTTAAATAGGTTTTACTATGGTTAGTATCAATTATAGTGTCATTAAATATCTAGATTATTTGCTATTTTCAAACAGTGAGCCAAGGAGCTTAGAATAAATGCCCTAGCTCGTTACAAATCTTCCATTAAATCCCATGAATTCCCTAACAGCATCTGAAACCTCCAACTAGAAGTCACTAATTAGTAACAAGGATGTCAACACTGGCACCAAAGGGAGTCTAAGTAGAAATCCAATAATTCCCGACATTAGGAACAGCTCCCAGGAGCGATAGGATATTGTCAAGCTGGGATTGATGCGGTTTCTGTATAGTATTCTATTCCCTCTGATTGCGCACTAAAATGGAGAATTAGAGTGAGACAGACAGCTTCTAGAGCAGGACAAAACACTCCAGAATGAAACCGAGAACAATGGAAAACTCTAGAAGCAGCAGATGTTTTAAAACAACTCGTCAAGTTTCAATTACCCAGGACAGTAAAAAGAATACGCTTTTCAATTGAGATAAATGAGTTTCGTTACAAAAGCGTGACTGAAAAGTAACTAAATTAAAATAAAAAGTAGTTCAAATATAGAACTAAATAAATTCAGTTCAGGATCACTTCACCCAATTTTATACATAAAGCCCCTTACCGGTTTGACCGCCGGTCGATTCAACATCTACGAACAGTTCGTAAATCGGTTCAATATCACACGAGAGAGAAGTCAACATCCTTGTTTGTCTGCTTTTAGAACAAGATGTGCACTTACCTTAAAAGGACAGTCGTAGAATCAAACGTATTGTCAGTCGTAAATTAAGATGTACGTAAGGTTTATGAAACATAATTTAATCAGGAAATTCTATTCTGAAAATAATTGGATAATAACTGATGATCATTTAGTGTGCAGTTGAGATGGATGTACATTGAAATATGTTTCAATTCATGGGGCAAGAAAAGGATTTTAACACAAGATATAGAATCCAGAAGATAGTGTAGAGTCTAGAATCCTATTGAGCATTGCAAAAGCATCAGACCATAATTCTTGAGAACACACGTTGTTGCTACCAGCATACATTAAATTTATGTAGAAGGTTGAAGATGCTTAAATAGAAGGTGAATCAGTTTTTACAAATCTATTAAAATTGAATTTCAATTGTGACGAACTGTGATTGCAGGTTATTTACTATACTTGTGTGCACATTGTAGACAATCTAATTACGTTTATAAACTTGATTCAAGTTATGTGGTAAGATGGTGGAGACAAACATCATTACACTAAGGCAATGCGATTAATAAATTTATGTATTGAGTTTAGTAATTGTTATTCAAGATATAAGTGGATAATCTAGAATTCTGAAAAATGAATCTTTTAACAAATTTCACTTTTCCGCAACACAATATAGTTCAAGAAACTTAACGTAACAGAATCAGTGTCTAGATGTGAGTAATAAGTTCCAAAGATTTGTTAAATTTAATACGAAATGAGATTTTATTAATCATGATTTCAGTTTCTGGTTCTACAAGATGATAATGCTGCTATTTAAGATTTACTACATAGATATCCAATTACTTTAATAATATATCAATTGGATGGTATTCAATACCCCTCTGATTCAATCACTCAATAAATAATAAGCATCACAAATAGTAGTCATCCAGTGTCACACCAACGGCCATCACTCTTATCTTCCTTCCCCCATCATTCAAAGTATTTTTCGTGTTGTAGATCTATTATAACCAGAGAGAATAGAAATAAAATTCTTCTTCTATACTCTCCGACTATGACTCTTCTATCTATTAAATAACTACACTCCTGGTCCTATAAAAATACTTTTTATGTGATAACATTATTCTTCTTGATGATTAAATTATTCAAGACTTTACAGTCAAATTTCAAAGCATCTCAAATACTAAAGATTAGTGCAGCATTGACTAGACGTTGAATGAACATCCAAGATGACAAAGGATGTCTCAGGAAGCACTTGAGACCTTGAGAGTGAATAGTCAAGTACAGCACGGTTCCAGGATAGAAACATATGAATGCATATCAAACTATACAGAATGAACAGAAACTGAATATGGAAGTATGCAAGCGTGAGTAAAAAGAGAAAAATGGCAAATAGGAAGGAATAGTTCCAAACCCGTTGCGGAAACAAATTATAATATTATAATTGCGTTAGCTAATTCCAATTTTATTTGAACAAAAAGAAAAGCTTTCTTTTTGAACATATTCAGACAGATTATTGAATATTTTTGTATTGTATTGTATTATATTGTACAATACATTGTATTAGTATTGTATTCTAATTTTGATTTTTCCATAATAATTGGAAATCAACTGGCATTGATTTATCTTGTGTTAAATTATATATTTATGTACAGTAGAATTATTATAAGTTGGTACACTTGGCGCAAGGAGGCGTGGCCTAAGTGGGAGGGACAAAAAGTAGTATAGGCTAGTGTGGCTATGAGGCTAGTAAGGCTGGTGACGCATGCGCAATTGCGCATTGGTCATCAACACTTTTGCTCATCCACTTATCTGTTTCATTACATATTAATCCTACTGTAATGGTGTAATGATATCCGTTTATTTTGTGTGCCTTTTTCAGTCTATGTTTTTTCTCGCTCTTGTTCAGTAGACTGAATTTTATATTAGCATTGGATTATTGTATAAGTCTAATTAATATAATTATTCCGAAAATAATTATTATACACAACTTTGTATACAATATTATATTACCTTTGTAAAAAATTGAAAAGAAAATTTTCTTATTCCACTGACACAGAAAGATTGAATTTGGGAGTACCGCATGGAAAGAGGTCTAACAGAGATATTGATTTTGCAAAGTGAAAAATTGCATTGTTTTCATGGATTATTCCAAAATATTATCTGCTGGAGTCCCATTTGTCTAGTACCACTCCACTTTCAACTGATTGAAAAATATGGCGTAAGTTATGCGTTTCTCCGTTTCTCAGCTCAGCACCATCAATCAACACAATCACTGTCATTCACATAAATTTATTCCCCTAAAAAATTGTTATCGAAACTTCCAAAGAACAAGAACTACAGTAGCTGTTGAACTGAAATTCAATTGAGCCATAACGTTAATTAATTTTTCGCGTTTCTGTAATTGATAACTTGATGAACAACGAAATCAACTGTTGGCGTTCCTGATATATGAGAATTGGAGGAATGCAACAAATTCTCAAATATAATACTAGCAGGTTTCCGAATTCTATTGAATCCAGATTACTAGGACGTAACTTATGTACTTTGAAAGCATTTACAAATTTAATTGTCTTATTTTTTCTTATCCCTCTCCTTCTTCTCTTTCTCTGTCTTCTCTTTCTTCTCCGTCCTTTTCCACTTGTCGCAAATCAATAATGCAAATATCATATTTTCTTGTCACGTTGAGCGCTAGAATTGTTGTTAGAGGCCATTTTCTAGATATCTAATATATATTGGATTAAAAATTATTAGAAAGTGTATATTTGTTGCTTTGACATAAAAATTATGTGTACTGTAATATCAACAATGAATAAAATTGAACTGAATTAAATACTTTAAATGCATTTTATAAAATATAACTATTGCAAACCTATTCCATGATAAAGTTTTTGTAGATTTCAAGCCTACTTATAAAAACCTCCTCCAGTGGTACTCATAGATATGTAATTTAAATATCTTATAATATATAATTATCTAAAAATTATCTATAAATATCTTATATATAATTTAATGATATGGAAATTCTGCAATTCTCAAATAATTGGAGGTTACTTCCTCTTATGGTAGAAAAGTTCTACAAACGGTTGAATATACTTGCTAAGGCGAAAAAGCGGAATAACTTGGCTTATAACAACGGGTCAAAAGTTCAGCCAACTTCAGTTCCACTTTGTATCGGTCTGAACTTTCGAATACTGATACATGGAGTACATCAAAAGTCATACATCTTGCTGAATAACCAACAACTACTAACTTCCTGGCTAAATGGATCGTACGTCGGATTCCAAGAAAGTTCGCATCGATTTCCTATCAATACTCAACAAAAACAACAACAGAAGGTTGAACTTTTATGGTCTGTGGATTTATCCGCTGAAAGAATAGGTCAAATTCTAGAATTCAGTTGTGTTGAAAGAGATGTTGTAGAACCATCATGAATCAAAAGTTTGAAATTGTCGAAAAAATTAATTTTCTTTTTCACAATAAGTAAGCTGTGAAACTATGGTACTGTGTCAAATAAATTAAGAGGTTCGATAATTTCAGACTTTTTCTTCAATCTAGAAATTATTTCACGTCAGGAATTCTCAAAACTAATCCTTAGGAATGCCTATACTTAAGTAGGATTCATACACAAAAAACTATCAACTCTATCTCCAATCTCTGATTTCTTCAGAAATAATTCTTCACTTTTTTTAAACACCCGCAAGATTTATCAACTACAATATGAGTCCTACTTGTGCATATGTAGTGGCAGAAATTATAATACAAAAATGCCACCTTGAAACTGGAATCGAACCCGTAACCGTGGGTGTCGCAGTCCAGCGTTCAAACCAAACCGAGAAATTGATAAATTAACCCTCAAAATTAACCAGCAATTCGCGTTCATTAAGCGCGAACAATATACATTGAAATATATTCCGATATTGACTTGACCTACAAAGGTTTTGTTGACATTATTTTGTAAAGAGGAAGCAGTGTTGGGCTGTGAAGCCTGTTGTTTCCTTTCAATTTGATTGTAATTAGCCTGGATGAATTGATAAATATCACAAGAGGAAGGAATCATAGTAATTATAATTCACAACATGTATTTAATTATCAAGATTGGAATTTATAAGCAGTCCTTTCTCCTGTTACTGCCATTTTCATACAAATTCTATTTTTGAAAGTTGGTTTATGGCAAGCTGACTATGTCGACCAGGTTATTATAACCTGAATTATGTTAGTGAAAAGTTACTGATTTTAGATTCTGGATCTAAGATGAATTATCTAGAATTAAATGCTACAATTAGAATGACCTTAATTTTTTCAGGATGAGATCCACACATAGGTATAGGTGTGAGACCTGTGCGTGGGTATTGAATTGGATGATGGAGATTTTTTTTATTGCTGATGATGCCCACATGAGTCCGAGACTTGTAATGAGGTGAATGAATACACATAAATGCCTGACGGTGGAGCGGAATTCGAACCCACGACCACTTAAACAACAGCAAGCTGAAGTTGCGACGCCCCAACCAACTGCGCTAAGATTGATGAGTTGAACATACAGTGTCGTATTTAATGTTCCAATTCCAATATTTTTAATTTTCCCCAGGGAAAACTATTACTCGTGACACATGTATAACGATAAATTTGAAATCTTAGCATAAGTCTTAAAATCTTGAAGCATTAGTGTCGCACTAAACCAGACTAGCTGAGCGATTAATCATTTTCTGCCAAATCAGCATTTCCTGCTAGGAAATGGGTCACCATCATCTTCTGCTGCCCTCCCATTTGAATAAGGGCAGACTAAAATCTGAAATGGATGCTTATCGAATCTCTTGAATTACTTTTTGATCTCACAGCTTTGAAAAGGCTAAGATGCGATAAACTACTAGCTCATCCTAAAAATTTCGCCATAACACAGAGTTATGGGTCTGTTCCAATTCCAGAAGCGTTTTTAAACAATGGGAAGCTTATTCACAGAATTATGAACGGGATTTTATGAAATTTCAGAAACAATATCTTTGTTCAAGACAACCGGCAAAACAGAAATGATACCAGTTAGATGATTCATATTAGAATAACTGATTATTTGAAACTTCGTTTTCTTTATCCAAACTGCGATTAGAAAAGTATATATTTTCACTTGGATGATATGCAGAAGTTCTGTCGGAAAGAAAGAAGTAAGAAAGAAAAATTCAAATTCTTATTAATTTTATTTATAAATTCTTATTTATTTCAATTAGTTTTGCATGTTGTCCAAGTGGAAATATCTACTGATCGTTTATTGGTTAACAGAAATGTGAGATGATTCCTGTTGGAATATCTGATAATAAACTAATAAGTTAAGCATTGAGATTTTAAAAAAAGCTAGGAAATTGATACTACGAAAATTCATTAAAAAATTAAGTTAAAACTTTTGAAAAAATGATATTAATAATCCAACATGGAGCGGTTGAATATGAATTCCAAATTTGATTAGGAATACTGTTTTTCCAGAAAGGGAAATTTAACTTTTGGGTATGTCTTGATAAACAGCGCTACATCACATCCCATATTTTGTCAATTATGACTAACATAACGTCAGAAAGATAGTCACTTAGGTACTTTTTAGATGAAGTTACTTACAGAGTTGGGTAGCCTACTCAAAGCATTGCTCCTGGTTCTCACCTGTAAAAAAACAAGAATAGTAAGAAATTGAAAATTACAAAGCAGAAATCAAAATGATAAACAGTAGGGCCTGCATATTTTTTTTTTTTATATGCACTCTCCATGACATTCATTTCAGCTTTCGATAAATACACGACTTTTAGGACCATTGTGGAAAAATGTATCATGAAAAAATTAGTAGCCTGATAGTACCAGGAACATGATTCATTTTTTTTTTTTTGTAGATTACGTCTTGGAGACTCCAGTTAAGGAGTATAAGACAAGACAGATCAACAATATTATACACTAGATACCATAATTACTTCAATTAGTTGAGGTGAGGCTCAATTTTGATGTGAAAGGAACTCTTGTACACTATAAAAAGCTTTATCAACTAAATATTTCTTCAATTGTTTTTTAAATATTTCTTTATTTTCAAGACTCTTCAAAAACTGCGGTAGCTTGTTGTAGAATTTCCTACCAATATAACTAGGTTATTGTTTGAATAAGCTACTATTGTGACTCACCAAGTGATAATCTCCTCGGCTTCTTGTATTATAATCATGTACATCAAGATTTTGGTTAATATCATTCGTTTTTACATATAAAGTAGCTTCATACACATATAAGCAGGGTACAGTTAGGAGACCAAGTCTCTTGAACAACGGCCTACATGAATCTAATCTATTTACTCTTTCTATACATCTAACCGCTTTCTTTTGGATCTTAAACACCCTATCAAGATTTTGTTTTGATGAATTACCCCATACTAAGATAGCATACCTAATATGTGACAGTAAGAGCCCATGGTAAGCTGTAAAAAGTAACTTTTTGTCATTCAATCTAGCGAGCTGTCGCAGGACAAATACCCCAGATGAAATTTTACAACATATTTTCTCAATATATGGAGTCCAGGTCAATCGTCTATCCAACATAAGTCCTAGAAATGCAATTTTTTCTTCCTGGTCTAATTGATTATCGTTTACAAACACGTTTATAGCCCTATCTTCATTTAAATTATGTTTGTTTTTGAATTGAAGGTATTGGCATTTTTTACTATTTATAGTTAATTTCAACTGATTTAAAAATTGGACAATGGACTGCACACCTATATGGGCACTTATTTCTAAATTATCTAGAATGGAATTGCTGAAAATGAGTGATGTATCATCAGCAAATAAGAGGGCTCTACCACTAATTAATTCTTTAGGTAAACGGTTGACATATAACAAAAAAAGCAATGGACCTAGTATTGACCCCTGAGGCACTCCAGCTTGCACCTCTAATTTATTAGATTTATTCTTTACTATACTATTACCAACTACTGTAGTTAGTTCTACACATTGTTTTCTCCCAATAAGATATGATTCAAACCATTTCAGTTCAACCCCATTTACACCTACATTTTGCAGTATTTCCAATGAGGCACTCCAGCTTGCACCTCTAATTTATTAGATTTATTCTTTACTATACTATTACCAACTACTGTAGTTAGTTCTACACATTGTTTTCTCCCAATAAGATATGATTCAAACCATTTCAGTTCAACCCCATTTACACCTACATTTTGCAGTATTTCCAATAAAGTTCTATGATTAACACAATCAAATGCCTTTGACAGATCTAAGAAGATTGCAGTAGCTTTATCACCTGAATCTATTATATCTATTACTTTTTCAACTAAAGAAACTATGTCTGTTTTTGTTGATCTCCCTTTCTGGAAGCCATGCTGTTCATCACAGATAAAGTTAGCTTCTTGAAGGTGCAGAAGTAACCTATTTAGAACTACTCTTTCAAAAATTTTACTTATTACATTTAAAATACTAATGGGCCTATAGTTTTCTACCTTTTCTCTATCACCACTTTTGAAGATTGGCAAGATCTTCCCCCCTTTTAAATTATCTGGAAAAACACCTTGTTCTAATGAATGATTGATCAGATGAATTAAAGGGTCTAACAATTGATCTTTAAATTCTTCCAGAATTTTACTGGATACCCCATCCATTCCAACAGTTTTTTTATTATTTAAATTATCAATGATATTTGACAACTCGTCTTGGGATACTGGGTGGAATTTTAAATCGTTCTGAATCCCCTCAGTATTCCTCATGTCACTAATACCTGTATTAAGAGATTTTTGAAGATCCTTAGCAACCAGTTGATAATATCTGTTAAAGAAATTACAAATGTCTACACTATCATCAATATATTTGTTATTTTCGTTAATTATTCTGGGGACACTAGTATAAGCATCTACATGAGCTACTTGCCTATTTTTGTTATTACATCCCACACTGCTGTGTTAAAGTACACACTATTATTCAAAATTTCAGCTGTTTTCTTACATTTCGCTCTTTTCACTTCTCTTGTATAATTTCTCTTTAGAGCTTTGTAATTATCTTCACTTGACATATTTCTAGATAATTTGTATTCATCATATGCATCTTTAACCCTATTTCTTTCTGCAAGGATATCATCAGTTATCCACTCTTCAATCTTGTCTAATTTGTTCTTTACAGGGACTTTTTTAACTGGACAACTCATAGTAATATGAAACCTTAAAATATTAATGAAACTATCATATTTGTCATTTAAACTATTGCTATTGTCAACCCTACTCCAGTTTTCTTGTAGCAGATTCTGCTTCAAACAATCGATATTCCCCTGTTCACATTGTTGAATTTCTTTCATTACTTTACTCTTTTTAATTGATTTATGACCTTGCAACCCCACCTCTAAGATTTGATAGTCATGATCAGATAGTTCCGAGCCGCCTAATCTTGTTTTAGAGTAATCTATATATTTACATCTATATATTTACATATAGCGGGCCTAGTATTAAAGATGACAGATGAGTTAAGAGAAAATGGTTATTGGAAACTGTTTCAAACTTGTCTACGGTGAGGACTATGAACTTATAAAAGTATCGACATGTTTAAAACTTTTTAGACTAAGAATGAGTAATAATGTAGTGTTTATTAACCTTTAAAAAAATCACACGTGACATAACTTCTATGCTAAGGAATTAGAACAACTTTTAAATATGAGTAATAATGTAGGTAGTTCAAAGTTGTTCTACTTCCAAAGCACAAGAGTTATGAAGCGTGTGATTTTTTGAAAGATCAACACTAAATTATTACTCATATTTAAAAATTGTTCTAATTCCATAACATAGTAGTTATGTCACGTGTGATTTTTTAAAGGTTAATAAACACTACATTATCACTCAACCATAGTCTAAAAAGTTTTAAACATGTCGATACTTTTATAAGTTCATAGTCCTCACCGTAGACAAGTTTGATACAGTTTCCAATAACCATTGAACTTCAGCTATATAACCATCATATATGGTAAACAATGGGTGGAAAATTACTGGACAAATTAATTGGAGCTCCAATGGAGCTAATAGATAAATTAATACCAACGCTATTTGTTACTACTGTGCCTACAGAATCCAAATAACAAACATGTATGATAACATCCACTCTTTCCACCACTGTGACCGAGGATTCCCTATGGAAAAATCATCCAGGGATCACTAAATGTGGAATCATTGGAGAGAGATGGAAAGAGAGGAGAGATGGAAAGAGAGATGGTAACAAATTGCACCTACAAATAACTATTTGGATTCTCATCTGACTAAAGGGGTGCATGGTTTCAAGTTTCAGAGGAGAGAATTGAATCACATTCTTGAAGGCAAGGGAACCCTTGTGGCCAACAAAACCATTGAATGGCTCAATCATCTCAGAATAAATCTATGAAATACATTATTGCTTTTAGTACTATTTTTTTCATGATTTTATGTTTTCATACTGATTGTTAACTTATGACAAGGGCCTAAAGCCTGATTTAAAAAAAATGTAATCATCTCTTAATACATAACCATAGGAACAAACGAACGAACTACTGTGGTAGAATTATTCTTTCTATAATTTGCTTGTAAATGTAGTCCGATAAAAAATGTAGAATGGCAAAAACGTTGTAACCTCTATATAGTAGCCAAAGCCTGTGAGCCTGTGATTCTATAATTAATAAGTTATGAGTCAACTAGTGTACAATTCGAGAATGATGCTTAAAATTCAACTCAGATTCTGTGAACGGGCGAAAGTGAAGTGCAGAGATGAGCTAATAAAGTTATAAAAGGATGTTACCAAAAGAGGGAAGGTGTTAATTATAGTAGGCAGATTGCTTTGAGCACAAGTCAAAGCGAATCAGGAATATGAAAGTTTCGGAATGGCACGTATTGCTATTTCCGCAGCGGCGGCGACAACTTTTCTCACAAAAGCAGTGGACGAAATTTGAGGAAACTTATTGCACAGAGAATGAAAGGTGAAGGAAATGGGTAAAGAGGTCCCGCTACCTATTTGCTATCTCTCGTCATAATAATTCCACTGAACTAGTCAATGATACTAATAATAAAAAGAAATAAAAGTTATAGAGTAATAGCGCACCTGTCATAATGATAAAATATAATATTTTCGCACAAATGCATACGTGATGAGTGTACCCACCAACATCGGAGATCTATTTCATAACAAGTTACAAGTTAAAGCCACAATCATCGAGAGGAATCTCACATAAAATTCTGCAGATTAAGCAGTAATGTAATGTAATCGTAATAAAACAATGAAACCGTTTCCATTTTTTTATTGTTTTTATTTGAGTTAGAATTTTGTTACAAAACAGTACTTTGATGGCCAAAGGACAATTAAAAACAGAAGTGGAACGGATAATGAACTATCATTATGATAGGACGTTTGTGTAACTGGGGGTCAATGTAGTATCATGTTTCATGATACTATCTATTCAATCATAATGTTGATTTCGTAGATTGTCAAAGGTTTGCCACGTTATTGTGTCATGTAAGACCAACCAATTCCAGCTCGGATCTTTGTTGGGATTGTGACGTGTTTTTCGCAGCTCTCAACGTTCCAACACGGCGATGAGATTCGTCCAGACAATAATGCACTTCGCATGACTGCTCTCCCTCCGCAACACAAGATATTGGCGCGGCTTTGTTCTTCCCCTCCGCTTCTTACTGCAGAAGTCAAATTCAGACACTCAGGCAAAAGGGACCGCTGCCAAACAACGTCAACCACACACACTCTGAATACAATCGTCTTTTATAGATGCTGCTTTTGAACGCAATAACCTTGCTACCATTGCACTGTACAAGGAAAATGTTGTCATCCAGAATAATGTCTTACACTCCACACACACACACACACACACACAGTACAATTATTGCTTATTTCAAAGACATCGATTCCCGCATCATACAAAGCCCACGCTATGGATCGAACCACTTCTGACTTGTCAGGAGATGATGGGGAGCGATTGTAACTCTGATAAAGCACAATCTTTATATCAAAGATTTCAAATTCTTTATTCATTCATTCATTTAACTAAAATACAGTCAATGTGAATACAACAGGCTATTGCCCAAAACTGCTTTTCACAAAATTTCATGTTTTTGTATGTATTATTATTATTAAATTTTATGTATTATTATTTTATGTACGTTTTTGCTTGTATAAATGATTGATGGAAGAAAAGAAAAAAATTCAACTTTGTATAAGCCAAGGATCTACAAGTGATGGAAGAAATAATATACCTGAACATTTGTTAAAAAGAATTGAAACAAGTATAAAACGGAAGGTAGTCAAACCCATTTATGCAAAAACGTGAGATAGTAATCCTTAAATTCTAATTCCAAGTCTTTGAAGTCTAAAATTGCATTTTTTCTAGCTAAACAACTAACTTCACAAGGAGAAGTGCTAGATTCAGATCAGCCATGCCAAAAATTGTAAAACAGGGATCTCACAGTGCTGTTGATTTATGTACTCCTGATGTGAATTTTGCACTGAAGTTATCTCTTTTGTTCAGAACATTACGATTTGGTCAACCTCCCAATTCTGTGGCCACTGTTGAAATCATTATCGCCCTATTAGAAAAAAGTGTTTGGATGTAATAAAAGGAGGCACTATTTCAAATCACGCCCAATCGGAGAGACTTAATGCGACAAAAAACTCTCATAGAGCAGTCTAGTCTTTAGCTAAACGCGTGTTTGCTCATTTATTTGAATTATTCTGTGTAGTTGTAGCCAAAGTAGGCTTTTATAGCTTTGGAAATAATTACAATAAATTCACAACTACCAAAAGATTATTTTACATTTGGGTTTATTGACTTCAATTATTTTGTGTATCTTTCCTCTAGGTGTGAGAGTCTATATATTTATGAATATCCCCATAATATATCCTCAAATAAAGGTTCTAAGGTCTTGTTTAAAATCAATTAATTATCCAAAGTTTAATTATGTAGCATTATTTATGACATGTTTTGTATGCTGAGTTTTTATTACAAGAAATCATAATTTATCCACTCAGTTGGAGAAATAGGATACTGTTTTCATGAGAATTCAGTTAAAATATGTTTAATAAGAATTCAGTTTAATTATAGTATCAAATCCAATACTGCAGTAACAAACAAGTCATATTAACGAACACAATAATTTGCTGGTTTTGTCAAAGCCCAATGAACTTATCAAGTTACAGGACCAAGTTCCAATAGTGAAGGTCTATTAAATTGATGTAGCGAACCAGAATTGAGTGCCGACTCATGACTACTGTTACTGGCAAGTTGGATTGAAACTGGCAAATGGTGAAGCAGGGCTCCGGTTTATTTGGGCAATTCTCCTACGGGATTACAGCAAATGTTGTCATTTGTCGGCTAAGTGGAATCCTGAACAACTTCCGGCATTGAATTACAACGGGGCAATTGATTCAAATAGTGAAACTGAAAAGCCCATTCAACTCGCATCACCCTCAGTTTCCTAAACTGCAAATTCGAAAACCATCAAAGCAGAATCGAATTTTCCAATAATTACAATAAAACTTTTTTAATGCGTATAATTCTCACATGAGTCGGAGGATTGTACGTGAGTGAGAGAGAAAGAAAGAAACAAACAAACAAAGAAAGAAGTTAAATTTATAAAACACAAAATAATTTTAAGCTTGTATGAAAAACAAATTTAACGCCACCCCTGAGAAACCTAATGAACATAAATATAATCAAATGATGGTTTTGAGGTTTTGTTTTCAAAAGAATTTTTCATTCTTATTGAAAATACTATCCATTTATTTCTTTCTATTTATCTTGAATTGTAAGCAATGGTAATAGCTTTCAATAACATCAAAAGAAACTTAGAAAATAAACAAAAAACTCTCCTTATCCTAATCAAAAGTGCTAATGTAGCAAATCACATTATTTTCAAAGGAATGTATCATATTCCATAACGAAACCAAAATCACGATAAAAATACTATTTTCATCAAGTAATTATTCTAATTAAGAAAATAAAGATTATGAATAACACACTAAGAATTTTGTAATTTGAAAACAGTAAGTTATCAAGGTAAGTTCCAATCGAATTGTTAAGGCACTCTATTCTCCGTAATTTTATGACATAACAATGTATGTTATGATGAGATATTTTCAATATAGTAACTACAAAATAGTACGAGTTACGTTTCAATCAGTAAAAGGATGAAAATATATAATTAAAGCGTCAGATTACAAGCCCGATATGATAGGTATCTTCAATGAAATTTATAACATTTAATGTTAATATTTCATTCCTTTCAAACAGCTTCCAAAATTTTGTGGACAGAGTTCATATATTTCAACACTAATTCTGGCGCAGAATTAGTAAGGTTACTAAGTAAGGTTACTAGATGAAGAATAAGGTAACACCTATTGGAAAATCAGATTTAAAAAATACCATTTAAATTTAACACTTAACTTCAACTAACATTGTATTTTTATAAAAAAAATAACCATTTGAACGAATAAGATATTCATTTCTACATTTTTTTCATGATATATGGAACAAAAGGATTGGAAGTAAGTTATGTATAGAAGTCAAGTTAGTCAAAGTTACTAATAGCAAAAGTAATGATTGAAATAAGCCAAGCCTAGCTTACACAACTTTCTTCAATTTCATTCATCATGAAATATCGCGTAATATACGTGATCTAGCTTACGTGATCTAATATGCGTGATTTGACTTACAATGGAAAACTTTCGAAATTTTTGATAAACGATCCCTTTTTTAACTGATGTACTGTAGTTTTCATATAACTTGGCAGCAGTATGCTGGGTTCAGATGTATGCTGTCCCATCTGCTACACGCTGCCTAGTTATATGAATACTACAGTATCTCACTTTGCAGTTATCACAGAGGAACGACGTTGATCTTGTTCTGTTGAAAATTTAGTCTTCTTTTGGACTGATGACTAAACAAATTGAGATATAGTTTGGGAGATATTTTCAAAAAACCTGAAAAATGTTCCAAAATTTTGTAATTTTTCTAAGACAATGAAAAAGCGCGCAGGGGGTACCCACGTGACAGAAACTCATATTTTTACTTTCCCATTACCCCAAACTACATGACTCAAGAGTTAGAGCTAGCTGATTTAATTACCACTGGATTTTGTTTGAAACTAATTTATTGTCTTTTAGACGAATACATATAAGGAGTAGTATTTCGTATTATTGATCATTATTTCCTTTTGCTGATTATAACTAATCAGGTGGTTCAGAATCCACCTAAAACTGTAGGTCCAACTTATTAATCACTTTTATCCAGCTTATTACCCACGCACAGGTATCAGACCTATGTGGGCTACATCCTCCAAAAAAATACATAAAGGGGATTCCGTATGATATTATAATTGATTACTTCATTTTTTGATTCAAACCTATTTCCTATTTTTTTTAAAAACCAACAGAAAAAATACGTGTTGAATGACTCTTCACCATGATTTTCACTACCAGTATCATTATCTATACGCTGAGATAAATTATGGCACATAGTATACACTTAAGTTAAGTTAGCAAACAGAGTGGGGTACTTTATTAATTACCTAGAAATGGGATGCCGTTCAAACTACGCCAAGTAATCCCATGTGTCAGATAAGTTACATAATTCCAGCCCAACTACAAATATACTTGAACGATCGCACACTAACGACAAACGATAGCTCTACAGGTTGGTGGTATAGTAGGTACACACACTCAGCCAGAGCTAGAGCTAGAGCCACTCACCTAAGTGTGACCAAATTAATTACTTAGTGAAGATGTATGTTCAAGAGATTAGTGTGGTAAACGATTAGAAAATGGAAATGGATTATGCTGAACTGAGCGAAGTGAATATTGGATGCAAGATATAAGGAAAAGGAGATAAAGTGACGGTGGAGAGACGAGCGGATGCGAGAGAGAGTGCGAGTGATAGAAAGGTCTGTTCTCCTTCAACGGCTCTAATTATTTCTTACACCTCTTGATTAAAGTTTTTGCAGCCTAAATTGAACGAACACATCAGCACTTGGAAATCTTGTGGAAGATAGGAATTAAGGCAACTAATGAATACACATTCAAGAAGTATCGCAAGAGCCATTTCATTTCATGGTAAAGTAAATTAAGTAAATTCGTATGGCTTTTCGTGGTGGGGAGACCCTTACGGGTATTTCATGGTGAACATTAGGGAGACATTGGGGACAATAGGTGCCCAGTCTATACCTTCTCATAATAATTGAATTCGTGGAAAACTGTATTTGGATTACACCGCTTGTTGGAATATGTGTAGCCCGATTCCCTCCCAGGCAAGAGGTTGTCCCTCGGTTTTCACAGGTAGAAAGTTGGACATGCCCGATTCCCTCCCAGCCTCTGATCTATAGTCACTGAACAATATTATTACATAATATTATTACAACCTGCCCACACCGATATTACCTCTCATAATGTTCGTCTCACCAGTGTCAAGTTGTGTCTAGTAAAAGAGGAAGTAATTTATTATAAATGAATAGTTATACGTTTTCTTCCAAAAAGTATTAAAAAGGAAATTTTAATACTTTCGAAGAGGCGAACTGACTTACACCCCATACAGTCTTTGCTGTTTATTAGCTTCATCAGTATTTTAAATGTGTTCAAATCTTATACGTACGGTACGTCAATAAAATGAAGTACTTACGATAAATTCTAGATTTTCGCTTCAAATATATGTGTTAAGTCATTTCACCAACGGGAGAGAATTGGGCTATGATTTTTACCTAGCTGAGGTCCTGGGAGGGAATCGGGCGTAACCCGTCGCAATGGGTTGATAATTCCATAGAAGTACAGCAGAACCTCTCTTAACCGAAACACTTTTATCCGAAATACCAAAACGAAAAAACAAAGATAGAAAGATGGAAGAGTTTTTTAAAAAGCAGTAAACTTGCTACTCTACACAGTGGTTGTTAGAAATGTATACTGTACTATATTATTAGACCTTAGCTTTCATTAAAAGTGAGATATATTACCAAAATATGTAATTTTATTATATTGCTGCCTTATTATTTCCACTTTAAACGCGGAGGAAAAAACCCTTTTAACCAAAATTTTGATTATCCGAAACGACCTCCCCGCCCTTTATTTCGATTACTAGATGTTCTACTGTAGTAGACATGTATGACTGATCTGCCAATTCATTTATACGCATGAATTTTGTACATTATATAATATTATCTAAAAAATAAAAACATTATTTACAGATTTTTTAGAAAAGGCTACAAATTCTTCGTTTTACAATATCATTTTGGTATCAAACTGGTATCATTTTGGAAAAATCAGTTATAACAATAAATTATATTTTGAACAAAAATTCATATTGATAGTTCATAAAAATCACGATTAAGATATACATTTTAGACAGTTTTCTACGTCATGAATTACTGTAAGTTCATATTCTGTAAAGAGTTACAACTGGGATCGCCTGGAGAGACTATACTTACTATACCTACAGAAGAGACTATGAGACTATACATAATATACCTACCTATGAAGAGACTATGCATAGACCCTCATACATTAGAAACATTTGCTACCTCTTTTTTCACTTTGCTTATTTGACTTCAACCACGGGATAGCATTCAGTTAACACAACAGACTATACACCAACTGTCTTTTCTTAACTTTTTAAGTGTATTCAACGACTTGCAGTCAAATTTTATTAAGAATAAGTAGTAGTTTACTTACTCTGTAGGCCGAACGTTTTTGAGTTGTTAAAACCCATCTTCAAGGCATCCTAAATATCGAAATATCTTTTCTTGTTCATTTGATTTATTTATGATTTTATAATTTTGTGTGAATGGGCATGACTTAACTGTATGGTTAATATTGGTGCATTAGATAAATATACTTAACTATATTTACATACGATAGTTTCAATTCTGCAACTAATTTATCCTATATATCAACTCATTTAGCTTCTATAGCAACTCATTTAGCCTCTATTGCAACTCATTTATCCTCTACAGGAACTCATTTAGCGTATATAGCAATTCATTTAGCCCGTGTAACTCATTCAACCTATAATGGACATGCGGTATGGTTAATTCATGAGAGTGCGTCTGCTCAACCGTTTACAGTATTCGGCCGTAAATTCGGTACTCAAGGACATCGTACGACCAGTTTCGATTCCGGACAAGAGCAGAAAAGAGTGTCAGAGAAAGCAGGAGGAAATGAGAGAGAGGAAGTGAGGATGAGAGAAAAGGAGAAGAAAATTCGCTTCATAAGATTCTTCTTACCACTCGCGACGGATACAGTGAGAAAGCTGTAATGTGGGGGATGGTTGGAGGGACGGTTGTAGTGGGGGTTGAAGTGGTGGCACTTCCGGTGAACAATGTACAGATCAGTAATTTAAAGTTCACTCTTGAGCGATCGTACCAGGAAATGGAATCGACGTCTCCCTCCAACTTGACTTGGACGTGTAGGCCTACTGTGGCCTAATACGATTTCATATTCCAAGCAGCTAGTGCCCGAATAGTGGCGCGCGTTTATTACTCCCCCACTTGCTATGAGTTCATTTCTTTCGCACAAGGAAAGAAACAGGGAATAATAGATGTTCTCTCCATAGAGAACACTAAAGTTCAACAACGACAGCTCAAGAAATCTATAAATCCATAGAGTGTATCAACAACGCGTTTCTGTTGTCGCACTGAAAGAATAACAAACAAACGCTCGTGCTCTGTCCGAGACAGAAACAAATAAAAATTTGAAACATCACCAAGTCCCCCTCGACAACACTCCACCTTCCTGACCACGCGAAAGAGCACCAAAGGGAAACGAATTGTTTGCCATATTCAAGCTCAAAAGATATACAGCCATCTTCACTTGCTAACTTCCTCTACCGGCGGCGATTTACCGTGGAGAAAGAATTTATCCGGAAAAATATCTTGTTATCTTTGGTGTATTTATGGCCGCCAAGAACACTCGTCTTTTCACGGAACTGAAAGCGAAACGGCGATAAAACTAATGGACAGAAAACGACAAAAGAAACACATGAATCTATTGCTCGCGGACATAAAATGTTGCGATTACCGGCTCCATAGACTAGAACGTATTTATAGTGGTCAGTTGGATTTGGAAAACGTTGCCAATGTAGGGTACAAAATTAACGGTAGTTTTCGGGTGAAGATAGTAGGTTAATGGCTTGTGGAATAAGAATAAAAGCTTGAAATATTACAAAAGCAAAAATACATCTTGTATTAGTTTGAATGCTCATCTACTGCCCTTCCAACTAGCAATTCTGTTGGTTGAAGATTTGCGTCATAAAGGGTTTTCGAACATAAAAAGCTATGCCAATTCTATATGTGATTCACTTCTTACCGACCCTAATTGATGTTGGGTAAGGTGAAAGAAGAAGTAGAAAAATGATAATAAAAAGAAGTAAAAGGAGAAGGAAAAGAAGAAGAGAAGAAAAAGAAAAGAAGAAGACAGTAGTATAAGAGAGGTGAAGCATATAGAAGCGAATTTATTTATTTATTCATTTAACTAACGTACAATCAATGTGAATACAACAGGCTATTGCCCAAGACTGCTTTCGCCAAAATTGGAAATTAGAATAGAAAGCTTAGGTTAGGTCTGTTCACTAAAAATTTCAACTTGAAGCACAATAATTCACGAGTCTTTATTAGAAAAAGAATATTAATTCTGATTTTAGTTTTAAAAAACACCATCACAGTCCAAAAAATATTAATTTAATATTGAATTTTGAAATTTCTGAGCCAAAAATCTGCACTAGTTACACACAGCATACAGCGTATAGCATATAGAGTTATAATGCTAGAGTAGGGATGATTGAGAATGAAATGCAGCATACCATACAAGTTGTTTAGAATGAAAATTTGTTTCTGCAACACAGCATAGTAGTAAACATTATGTACGGTTACAATTTCTATCATATAACTCAACATGAATAGTTTTCTAACAAGATAAACTGAACAAAATACTGTGATAAACATCAGACATCATGGTATGTGATAAAAACCAGGCATCCTAGTATGGGATAGACATCAGGCATCCTGGTATGTGATAAAAACCAGGCATCCTAGTATGGAATAGACATCAGGCATCCTGGTATGTGATAAACACCAGGCATCCTGGTATGTGATAAACATCAGGCATCCTTGTAGAATACTGTAGCTGCATTTGGGTTTCCTTTACAAAGAAAATAAGCAGGTTTAGTTCACTATATTTTTCTCGAGCCATTCCCGTGTTTTGGAGGACACGTTAAGCCGTCGGTCCCGGTTGCATATAAAAAAAAGCAGTCGTTAAAAAAAACGGCGAGGTGGAACTACCCGTAAGGGTACCACGAAAAGCCAAACAAATTTACTTAGTTCTGCACTATCCTTTTTTCTGATGATGATATCAAAATCCTGCCTGGAACGGGAATCGAGCCTGCTATCATCGGAGTGATAGTCAGACGTTCTAACCACTACTCTACAGAATCATAGCACATAGCAAATAACAAGCAAGGCCGTGGAGGTCAAAATGTAACTATGACTCAAATAAACCAAGAGAAGGCTAAACCCATAGCTATCTTCAATCACCAATTTGCAGACACAGTTTGTCATCGGAGAGCACTCATACCCGAGCATCCCATTCACTGTCAACACCAATCAAAATGTTGAATGCAAATGCTACAGACATGACGGAGAACTGATGGAACAATGAAGTCTCCAATCTGCACAGTTTCCGCAGTTGAAGTAACTACAATCAACGTTGACAGCAATATCACTGCCAGTGCAAAATGTCTCTGGTTCACTCAGCCGAGCAACAGTGTTTATGATGGAGCCGCAGTTGCTAGGAATATCGAGACAAATCGTCGAATGGTACAAGAGGCAGCGGAGATTCCATGATGAAGATTTGCAATAACTGTAGTTGACAGTACTCAACTGACTCTTGAATTAGTGATACTGTATAATGAATAAAAAGACTTGAAGTTTTCTCAACCACATTTTTGAAAACCGTGAGATACTAGTTTCGGTTGTTACACCATTATCAATCTCAAACTTATCAATTATGGATATCTTCCACAATATCACCTTCGCCACTAAAAAAAAAGAATTTCACTAGGAAACTAGCTACAAAGAGTACAAGGAAGAGGATAAACTTTCAAACTACAATAGTACAATTTGTTTTGTTTTTATTTGAATTTTTATTCATTGAGAATGTCCCTGAATGAATCATCTATGCCCATTCATTCCACTAATAAAGGAGATATATCTTCACAACTTTCGGTTGAGATTATTTGTTCGATTGTAAATTTATTTATTCATTTATTTATAGACAGAATAACAATAAAGTGAAGATGCAACAGAGACGAAGTCCAAACCCACTCTCTTCACAAAATTTGACTAAGCTATATTGTGAAAAACTTTGGGGTTGATTTACCACACTAACAATGTATTTTCTATTATTGCTATTCATAATATAATCATTATGAACCTGTTATTGTTGATCTTACAAGGAGCATCAATAAAAGCAGTGAGAAATATTGAGCGAATATCTATTTTTTATAATCTATTGGAAGTCATTTTGGGAAAACCTCGCTAATGTTGGAAGTTTTTTCAATTCTTTGAAGTTTTATTGAATTCAATGGAGAAAAAGGGTACTCTCTTATCATTTCATATCTATTTGAGAAATGATTAATAGATTAACCTGCTGCTTGAAATTAGAAAATTAAAAGAGCATTGAAAACCTTCTTCCAGTAAGACCTGTGCAATCTAATTCAACCTCAAGTCTGTTTCAAAAATAAATAAAGCCGTAATTCAACAGAAACGAATCAGTTCCTCAGTTTCCACAGGTGGGTTGGCAGGTGGTATGAAACTCCCAGTCAAAAGAAAATTGAACGAAGTTTCCAGGAAGTCATTTCACAAAGCTAAACTCAGGTTCATTTCAGAACTGAGGTTGGGGCATTCGTAATTTTCTTGGAAATCCATCTCGATTACTTTTCCAAAGTGTTCTGTTTATTTTGTTCCACAAAAAAAAACTCTGCGTTGTAAACTAGCCAAAGACCTGAATTATTCAATTATAATCTGATTTCTGGTTTTGACTCAAGTCTAGTCTTCTAAGATTAGTTCAAGAGAACTAAGATTCGAAGGCGAAGGAGGTTCTCTCAGAATCTCTTCAACTGAGTAGGCTTATTAGTTTTTTTATTTCCCATAAGCAAGATTATATTTTTGATTTTTATGTTGATACTTCTTTGAATTTGCGCTCAGATCCTTCTTGAACGTATCTCTTACTCTGAATCATATCTCTGGATTTCTTCACTTGATTACTAGTTCTATATTTCCCAAACAATTATCCGACTGTTACTGATTCACCGATGTATTTGAGTATACCTCACTTGAATAATTCAAGCAAATGAAGAGAGACCTATAAGACCTATTTATAGGCAACCTTGAGGCTTTCTTGACTCAAGAGAGACTAGAAAAGCACTCTTTATGCTGAATTTTCTCCCTTGATTCAAGGGTGCCTCGAAATAGGTTCATAATAACGGGCCTCAATTTATTTGCTTCAATTATTTAATAGAGCTTCACTCAAGTACATAGGTGAAGCAATACATTGGGAGTGATAGCCGCGAGCAGTAGCAGGTATCTGTTCAATCAGATAGATAAGCTGCGTTCTTGTAGGTCCTGTTGGTAACGGTAACCGATTAGATTGTCCAGCAAAAAAGACACTGTTCTCTGCTGAAAATCACTTCTCGGTGGTTCGAAACCCACCTAAACCTGTAGGTCCAACTCATAAATCACAATCATCCAACTCATTACCCACGCACAGGTCTCAGACCTATGTGGGCTTCATCCTCAAAAAAAAAAGTACAGTAATATCAGTTGAACAAACAGTCGGATAATTGAATGGGAAATAAAGTTTTAGTAATCAGGTGAAGAAATTCTGAGATATGATTCATAGTAAGAGATTCGTTCATAAATAAGGAGGACCTAAGTGCCAATCCAAAGAAGCATCCACATAAAAAAATCAAAAAGGAAAAAATCAAGATTCAAAACTAATAATAAAAAAACAAAAATTAGGACCGAACAGAGATGCATACTACCAAACGATTCACATCAGATATTTCGCTCTCCTCATCCGGAGAGTAAATTTGTTTTGAGTTTCGCTACTCTTATGTAAGCAAGGATAAATGTTGGAGCGCTGTCGTTCAGACAGTGGTTTACTGGGTCGGTGGCGCGGAACGAACGTTTTCAGACAGACAGAGATTGCCCGCAGGGGTGAAAAAGGGGATTTTTCAAAAAATCTGACGAAGAGAAACGCCCCTCGCGTGTGCATCAAGAGCAGTGGCAACAAAAAGTGACTACTGTAAGCGAAATTGGAGTGGTCATTAAAATTCTCCGCTCGCTTTACGTGCAGTTGGACAAGTGCTTCCATGAGAGGGAGGAAAGTGAAGTTCTGTCTACACAGAATACCGCTCAGGGTGGAGAGGGGTTGTTAGTGGGGGGGGGGGGGGGGGTTACTGCATAGGCCTACAGTAGCACAGTCGTACACGAGAGCCAATTAGAAGAATCATAGAACACCTGGAAAATGTTATGAATTGAAGGAAACGACTACAGTAGAACACAGTCTACATTGAACAGTACTTGAACAACAAACTACACCATACAACACTCGCACTCTAGTGCTAGCTAGTTGCACTACATAGTTCAACTACTTGAGAGTTCTCCGCAAAACATGGTAACTAACTATACTTTACCAACTACACTAGCACTTTGATTCAGTTTATCATTTTTTCAGCGAATGAGAATCGTTGAACAATGAAATTGTTGAGAATTCTCCACATAAAAATAGTAACTAACTAACTAACTACACTAGCACTTTGATTCAGTTTATTATTTTGTCAGAGAACGAGAATAAATTATTGAACAATGAAATTTTAGAGTTTGTGGTATATATTATGTTCTGCTTAAATAGACTCTTGACGTACCAAGATTGAACTGAAATAAATTAATCATTGTGGATTGTGGATGACTATAATATTCTAGACGACTATTTTCGAATACGAAAAACTAATCTCTAATATTGTTTGGCTTCCAATAATTTTGAATTTCCAAAAGCACATACTAGAAACTCGTTTAAATCGACCATTGTTCTAAATTATTAGTATTTCATTGTTTGTTTTATCATAATTTAACTGATTTTTCGATAACCTGTAGACTAAAAAGGAAATACATACAGCAAATAAAGCTGAAGATAAGAGTCTTATAGATAACAGTCTCCACCCAAGTCATCAAAAAAGAAACAATGGTATTTATAAAACTAGAAAACATGAAAAAATAGGTATCAGGATTGAGGTTATGAAATATTTCTAATGTTCAAAACCGAAGAAGAAAATTTCAAAGATCGAGAAAAGCAAAGCTCCTAAGAGGACTACTTAAATTGGTTTTAAAGACCAGTTATCAATCAATTTTTATTCAGTAAAATACATACACTAAGCCGGCAGGTTTTTCAGTACAATAATTATTAATATAAATAATTATTGGTACAACAAAAACAATTTTTTTCAATATATACATCAAAAAATAAATAATTAAATATTAAAAATGAGAATAATTGTAAAGAATAGAAAGCAGTAAAGTATTACATCAGTAAAAAACAGAGTTATAGGAAAACTAGAAAGAATAATAGATTAAGACAAGAAAGAATAATAACAGATAAAAAAAGAAAATGGGATGATACGCACATAAGTAAGACAGTAGACTAAACAGTGTAATCTTTGAAACACGAATTTCTTCTCCAATTTTACCAGAATTGTTCAAGGTACAAAATATATGAACAACATCAATATTATTAATGTCTGATTCTCAAACATGGATTATTCATAGTGGTTCATGACTGCCACTAAAACAATAGAGGTTTTCTCAAAATAATACTGTATTACTCGCACATTGCGAAGAATTAAAATAAAAACAATAATAGCCAAAAATCGAATCTCGAAAATTGAATGATGAAGTGACCATAATTTAAATACGGCAATGAGTTCAAAGAGCAAAGAAAAACAATTTTTCTAAGAATAAGCTAAGCATAGAGGTTTCATGTTCGTACCTAGGTATGTGCTGTTCGTCAACACCCAAAGCACCTTGAGGGGATCCACCATGAGCGGGCCGATTCAGCAGTAGTAGTCACATTATAGTTGCAGCAGTAGCATTTTCCAACACACCACTTTCACCACTTCTGCACCCACTCCCAGCTACTGGTCGACGGCTACACAACTATATTTCGAGCTGCGACTTCAGTACCGGAAATTACGTTCGAGATTTTCCGGGACGAAAGATTTTCCGGCGGAAAAACGGTCGCTCGCTCGACAAGAACGAGCGCACTAAACGCGACGGAACGCATCGAGAGGACGACTGGCGTGGCGAAGCTCGAGCGCTCCTCGCTAACAGCAAAGCAGCAGCAGCTACACTTGCGCTGTGAACTCCGCACAACTACCCCACTACCCCGCTCGCGCTCACACTCGCCACCTGGCAAAACGCAACGCCCCAAAGCAACACTCAAAATTATAAATTACTGTTGTCCAACAGACACAAGGCGTGTAACACGATTAAAATAACATCTTCGAGCATAAACAGAAAACCTGGTCTTCTTCCGCACAGTTTCCCACCACAACCACCCCCCAAGAAAAACATCTCGCAAAAAAGAGGAAACCAGTGGCCAAAAAATGAAAACGCCATTTGGAAAAAGCGAAGCCCCGTGAAATTTTCGCGCATAAATCGTCGCGAATAATTTTCGCTCGGACGAGTCTTGCCCCCGTAAAAAACTTCCCCAGATGCGAAAACGTTCCGGCTCCGGTGTGAAGTGATTTATAAAACGGCTCACCTTACAACTGAGCCCCTGGCCTGGTCTGGGACACTACGTAATGAAGATTGTTCCATATTTGACAGAAGTCTTCGAGGCATACTTATTAATGAGGGAGAAAAATTTAATGGACTTCACCTAGCATCTTTATAACTAAAAACGTAAAGCTTCAATTCAAAAAAAATATTTATTAACCTGGATCGCTATTTCCTTTATAACGAACTTTAATGAATCATATACCATAATGAACAGCATCTTTATGATAAAAAAATCAATAAAAAACCACTTCCTAGTAGCCTGAATTGCCAGATTAGAAGATTAGATTTAAAATTAGTTATTTATATTATCTAATAATAGTTCTGAAAAAACAGTAGCCACAAGATATGAAATAGAAAAGAATGACCATAGACGAAATAGAAGAAAATGATAATTATCATTATAATGTAAAACGAAACCGAAAGATAAATAGTTAGTGGGTGGGATATGAACCAAAACCGAATAAAAAAGATGAGATATTTGTATAGTGGATAGGCAAGACAGATAGTAGATCCTCTAGGAAAATCTTGTCTGATACAATGTGACTGACTATATTGGTCTATCGGTCTAACAAATCAAGTTCCCTTTTCCATAAACTTCGCTTCCAATAAATTTATGAATTCGCTGAATTCATATGAGTTTCATCAGCCCTATTTCAAGAATCATCGGTTAAAAATTACTGAAAACTCGTTATTGTTTTTTAAGATTTGCAATCGATACCTCTCTTAATCTTATTATATTCTTGTAAAATGTTTTTGGTCAATAAAGAAATAAAAAAAAAAACAAATGCAGAATACACTAGATGATAATAAAAGATGGGAAACGTATCTTCGTAGAGCATTCACTTTTTGGAATCATTTTTATGAAGAAGAAAGGAGAAGTAAAACACTCTACAAAATAAATCAACTTAGCACATCAACGTATGTATGGTTATCAACTTAAATAGCGTTCTAATTTTAATTAAATTTTAATCTTCAATTTTTTTCATGTGAGATAGTAAATGGTGAGACAGCTGCCTCCGCGAAAGAGAAAGACCCGGGTTCGGATCCCAGCGGTGGAATGATTTTTATTTTTTATCATTTTTTTCCAATTTTGGCCAAACCGAATTTGTTATTGCTTCTTTTATTCGTAGTTCGGGAGTCTTCCGTATACATTGAGAGAATTAAAATGAGAGTTCGAAATTCAGTTACGATACCTGTAAGCATTCGTGGCATAAGTCTACACATAATGTAAAGATTAGATCTCAATAGATTCTCTATAAACATGAAATAAAAATGAACCCTGTAAATATATTTTACAGTAAAATTTTATATAAAGCCGGTTTCTTTTTGACAATGCTTATCAGGTTATTTTCAATCCACATAGTCCCAAGCATAGCCTATTAGCCTCGTATGAAATAGCGAATTTTCGTTAATGTAATCTTTTTTGAAAAAGGTGTAATTGCTCATGCGTATGATTATACGTTGAGCATATGTTCCAGCGTTCACCTCTTAAAATATGCAGCAGAAGAAGAGCTTTTCAGAAGAAAATTTCGGTTCTAGTCAGCATCAGCATTAACTTAGTTAATGGCACAAGCTCGGGGCAATCCGAGCTCTCCCTCAGACAGCCTTACTGTACCTTTTGCATCCCTCGAGACATCTCCAAGCAGCTTACATCAAGCAGAATGTAAATAATGGATGCGCCATAGCAACGGTAATACTTCATTATAATATTTTTGGATTTGTATTTCAAACGATTTATTCTGTCTGGCTGAGATTCAATCAGAGAGAGAAAAAAGAGCGTTTTTTGGGGCCATACACGTACAAGGATTGTCTTAATTTTTTGTGCGATATTCAAGATGAATAGAAAAGTTTTTAAATAAATACTATAACGCCCAAAATCTTTATACTTCAATCTAATAGTATTCAGAGTATTCCATTAGTATCATTTCATTACAGTACTCAAGTATTCGATACGATAATTTTTCTAGTGAATTATTATTAACATGATGAAAAATGAAAGATGAACATGATGAAAGGTTGCTTGTTCTTACATTTATACTGAATGTTATATTGTTGCATGTTGCAAGAAATATAATAATTATTCAATTATAGAGCGTATATATTCTATTACAGCCTGGTAGAGGGTAAGTGGCCTGTTTTATAGCCTGTAAGCTATAAAATACTTATTTATTTTTCCAATATTAAAGATTATTTCTTAATTCATTTCATTAATTCTGAATTAACTATCATTAAGGTCTGATTATTTCAGTCATATTTACGGTTTTGGTCACAATGATCAACTCTGTAATTGCAGGTAAAGTTTGCAATTTTGTAAAGTTGCAGCGAATGTGCAGACTTTTTTTGAAAAGTCTGGAACAAGGAATTTAAATGGTATTGGAACATGTATAGATGTGAAGAAAATATTGATATTGATTGGAATTTTCAAATTAAAATATTGAAATACAACAAAAATTTCAAAATAATTCCTGTGAATTTTATTAGTGGAAAATAATTACAAAATAATGTGAAGGATAAAAAGTACATAATTATTACTAAATTGATAAAAATTTATTCAGCAGTGACTAGATTTTGAATTAAAATCATTCAATCAGCAATAAAACACTGAATTCAATTCAGATAAGTGCATATAGTAGGCGTATTATCACATTTCATGCATGATTAATTGCAGTTAATATGGAGGAAAGCAATTTAATATGATTAATGTTTTGTTTGTAATGACTACTCCCACTGGAAGCTTGGGTTCACCAGACAATCCCTAGAGGTATGTATATGCTCATGCCCATAGTTAACAAGTTATTTATACGCACAAGCAACCCATACCAATCAAGTTTTACATAAAGCACACTTCAAATATCAATACATTAGAAATATTACAATAAAATTGAAATTAATTTTAACAGTATCGATATTTCATACACTCAATCATTCTATTGAAATAGAAGCCGTAATCCTCATCATAATTTTTTTTGTTATAATTCAAGCTCTAATCATAATATTATTGACATCTTATTGTAAATATACATTGACAAATGAACATCTACATTGACAGATGTTGTCGCAACCACTAAAATAATGACCATTCCAGAAACTATAGTTTCGACAGTCACAACATTCTTTATCTCTGTAAAACAAAAACTTCAATAGAGTAGTTCAATATACACACTTCTTAGACGAATACTATTGGTTCATACTATTGGTGGTGATTGGTCATGCGGTGAGCGTGGTGTTCAAGTGGTCGTGATGTTCAGTCACGACCGCTCAAGACTGCGCTTGGATGGGTGACCGTGCTTCAATGACTTGATGTTACAAGCTTTATTATCACTTACCCGGTGGTTCGGAACCCACCTAAAACAGTAGGTCCACCATGTTCCCCGTAACATGGCTCAAACGGCGAGGTGGACCCCGTAAGGGTCTCCCCACCATTAAAAGCCATACGCTTATCATTATTATTGGTTCATAGACTGGGAGCCTTTCATTGGTCGTACTTAGAAAAAACAGTCGTTAAGTCACGTCAGAGGCCCTGAACTTATTCAGGTGCGACCTGATAACTCTGACACCAGACCTGAGCCAGCCAGGTTACACGATATTGTTATTATTATTGGTCGTACTCAAGTTGAAAGCCTGTCATTGGCTGTTACTAATCCCACACATTATTAATAAGAAATAGCCTCCCAATTCGGAACAGAAATGAAAATTAAGTAAAAACAGATGTCCTGGCGACTAGACTCAAATCAACAATAAAATAAACTTGAAAAATATTACAGGTCAATAACTTAATGAAGGTCAAACAAACGATACAAACATTTCTTGAAGTTGACCTGATTTATGATACAAGGTTGATAGTTTTAAATTGGTTGAAATATATTTGATCATTTAAATTTAAAGTATCAGCAGTATCTATCGTTCTTCATTACCCTAGTTACTTCCAAAGATTCTAAACATTTGGATTTTTATTTAAAAATTGTGAAGAAATTTTGTGGCAATAGAAGAATTTGAGAAGAAATTTGTGGCAATAACCCCTTGTATACTTAAAGACACTTAATTGTGTCTTTGTAATGGATAAATAAATAAATAAAATGTTTAAACATGACCACTCACGTTGGTGATATATAAGCATTCAATGAATTTAGAACAATTAACAGAAGAGAAAATCTACAGTTGAATTGAGTGGTAAGTTTGATTAACTAATTTATGAAGACATTATTTCGCCAGTGCTCACACAAGGCATTCACTGAATAATAAAAGTACGAAAACTCTACAGCATAAATAAATGTCGAGTCACATTCAGTATGTGAGTAATACATCAAACTAGCCAACCTACCATAAAATCCCTAGGGTTTTAATATGGGTAGCCGAGAGTCGGGGAGCCCGCAGCTCCCTGGGGCATCTGAATCGTTTTCAGACTGAAATCTGGAGCCGTCATAAACTGGAGCTTCTCTCACTCCTGGAACTACCTTTGCCTTCCTTATGCCTGTTCCGATTGCAATTACGTGAGCGGAATGTAAAGGTTGAGATCAGTAACCATCTTCATCACCAACTGAAACGGCGCCTATACTAGACTTGGGCTGTTCTTTACAAGGGTGAAGCTGCATCATTTATCGATTTATCTCATACGGAACACGCCAATACATGCCTCCAGTTGTCATAACAATATACTGTCAGAAACTCACTATGTCATGGCCAAACTTTAGCTACAGGACCGGAGCATACAACTTGGCAACACTGTTGTGTCACCATGTTTATCAGCTAAATAGCACTGTCAACAGATGATATAAATACGAGCTCATATAGCTCTACATTAGCTACATATAGCTCTGTATTAATTTGTCAGTGCAATTACTGCGTTGCCGTATTGACGTATTCCAGCTCTTTATCTGTAGTTTGGCCATGCATATGTTCAAATACAACTTTTTTAACCTTCCACATTCCAAATGCATTTGGGCACTGATTATTTTTCTTTGAGCTAATAGATCTTAGAACATACAGCATATTTTGCAACTCAGCTATTATGCAGTGGTTTGGTGACGGATTTGCCAACCTATCAAAATAATTTTGATTTTGCACTAAACTATAAGATGTTTTATAATAAACACACAAAATATAAGAATACAAGAGATATTCAGATGAGATCCAAGGAATACAAGAGTGGCAAGGGTGATCTCCCAAGGGAGAACTTCCCTGGAATCGAACTTTACTGATATTGGGGAAAAATAAAAGAGGGATTTTTTAAAAGGTCTGATTTCTCTTACTGAACATAGCCTGCAGGTACCGTCCTTGAGATACAATATATATTGTTATACAAGAGCTACAATGCTAAGTATGGAGTGGTATCCATCGAGTAGAATTTCTATGTCACTGTTATGAAGGTTATTAAATTAAATTATTTGGGTATTGTGTTTTAAGGTTATTGTGGTAATATAGAAGGTATGTGAAAGTTATTGGGTATCTATAAACGTATTATTTCATCCACGAGACTGGAATTCATTCATATTGATTAAATTACTTCATTTATGATCAATTTAAAAAAAAATTCAAACGGGTACTTACATACAACATTTTTAACATCATATAGAAAATATACCTGGTTGATACTATTTGCATTGTGTCTGAAATTATAAGAGTAGTCGTAGGGTAGAACTAATGAAATGAAATTCAAAGTGATGAAGTTTCATGAAAAGACGAAGTTTGTACAAAAATTCGTCCATTCCAGCACTTAACCAACAATGCACATGAATAGAAAAAATATTTATGGAGAGAATTCCTTTGTTTTTCCTTTGTTATTCCGTAACGAATCAGTGACTTACACCATGGAACAGAATCTGATAGCTGACACCATTAGGTGGAAACCAAAGAGGGTAGAATTCTATGAAGTAATTATCTTATATCACATCGTCTTTGGTGGAACTTATTTTCATATTAATCACAGAAATATTGAACTCTGCCAGTTTTGTTCCTTTCGGAAGTCGCTTTGTAAGTACGCGGGTACGTCTACTGCAATTAAAGCTTTGAGATATTACAAACAGATCTGACGTTTCATCATGAAGGGTTCCCTGTAAATATGTATTTTACTTTGATTACGCCGCGTACAAGCTCCGGTTGCCAGTTAATTTGGTTCGATAAATATACAGGATAATTCCAGGTACTTCCAGTTCGTATTCTCATTAATATCAACAAAGACTTCCACTACATCGCCTCTAAATGTTAATTAGTAATTTATTTAAGGAAGTGATAGCCGCGAGCCGTAGCAGGTATCTGTTCAATCAGATAGATAAGCTGCGTTCTCGTAGGTCCTGTTTGTAACGGTGACCGATTAGATTGGCCAGCAAAAAAGACACTGTTCTCTGCTGAAAATCACTTCCCGGTGGTTCGGAACCCACCTAAAACTGTAAGTCCAACTCATCAATCACCATCATCCAACTCATTACCCACGCACAGGTCTCGAACTATGTGGGCTTCATCCTCAAGTGAGTAATTTACAAGCTAATACACTCTCAATAGCTTGATGATGATCCAGAAAAATACAAAAATTTTATTGCTGTAAGATTTTAGACATTATTTGTAAGATGATTCCCCTGATTCAGCGAAAATTAGCAGTATATCAATCTCTGATTGATTATTCATAACGATTTTTTTAAGGCTAAAGCCCACACGGGTCTGAGACGTGTGCATGGATGATGAGTCGGATGATGGTGATTGATGAATTGAACCTACAGTTTAAGGTGGGTTTCCAACCTCCGGGAAGTGATTTTACAGCAGTCTTTTATGCTGACCAATCCAATCGGTCACCCTCTCAAAGGCGGCCCAGGAGTTTGTAGCTTACCTCTATCTGACTGAACCTGCTACGGCTCATGGCTATCACATCCCTTAACCATATATTGATATAAGCATTCACTGATTAATATAGATTGGATAGTAGAGCAACACTTTTTCTAATGCAATTTTGCAAATCACTAAATTAAATTACTGGAGTTTAATAATAAAAAATATGTATTTTTGAAGAATTATTCTATCATTTTTGTTTAAAATCTTGATTTATTCTACTGAAATATTTGTGGTTCATGTAACAACTGATCTGCAATAAATATTCAGAATGAATATTCCGTTCATACGATTGCAAATGTACTTTAAATAATGTATAAGGAAATGCAATAATACTCAATAAAACATTTAAATGATCTATCTATCTAACTAATCATTCACCTCATTACCCACGCACAAGTCTCGGACTAATGCGGGCATCATCAGCAATAAAAAAAAGCTAATTTAGTTGAATCGCCAAACCGTGACTGGCTGGCAGTAGATGGTTCGATTCCTGATCGTACTGGCATCTTTGAATCATCATCGTTCAACACATTACCCACGCACAAGTCTCTGGCATATTTGGGCATCATCATAAAAAATCTTACATGGAATCCCTGGAACTTGGGTGAGGATATTGAGGTGTGCTGTTGAAAAAAACAATATTTGATCCAGACACAAGATACCATCGTGCAATCTTTTGCGAAATTTCCCCTCCTTCCTACACCTCCTCCTGTAAATTTCCGATTTTGGGGGGTCATGACCCTCAAGATCCCCCCCTCCTGGGATCACCCTTGATCACTGATCACTCTCATTGATTCTTACAACGTGAACACTAGATTAGTATATGCATTTTAATCGAGGAATTTCGATACCAGTAGCACATTCAGGCAGAAATCTAATGCATTTTGGATGCAATCAAGAATACATGCCAATGGTGCATTGTGAATAGCCACAGGTCATTCGATACGGCTTCCCCAATGTATTCAAATCTACGATAATGCCCCGAACTAATACACCCGGCCCGAGTATGAGAGCTTTTGATTTATCGTAATTCTGCACTTAATAACCCTTACTTTGTGAGCGGAGCAATATTTCACCTGCACCAACCTCCGTATTGTCTTACAAACATGTTCGACTATAGGCTTATTATTGAGCTTCCAGCCAAGTTATGTGAGCACGTTCGTGACCACCATATAGAGGCTGTTAGTCAACTTGGGCCCTCTTCATCCACCTATATTGAGAGCGGAACGTCAGTCATGTAAACACCCAAACTTGGTGAATTCAAATATTGCCTGCTCAAAGGCATGCACAAATCAGGTGGGAATCAATCGAGGGAATGATACTAATGAATATAATATTATCAAGAGTAGCTTATTTCAAAATACAGATTTTCAAATCATATAAGCTATTTTCATTGAATTATTCCTATTTTTTGTGGGACTGTGCTATATGATGTGATTATATCATCTCATAATAATAATAATAATAATTATTATTATTATTATTATTATTAATTATTATTGGCGATAGAACTTCCAAGAGTGCAAAAGTAAATAATTCTTGAAGTAAGTAATGGTATTTTATTTCCTTGATCTATTCTTTTTGTTCGCCTATTCTTTCATTCTTTGTGAAAAGTTATTTTTTATTTCTTCCTCCCAACGTGGTCTCTGCTGTTTTGGGCGTAGCTCTGAGGCAACGTTCCACTTATCCACCTTTTTTTAAAAATTTCTCTGTTTAAGATCCCCTTTTCGTTTGTATCAAGTTGGGTTAGATCAGTGGCGTACCCCCACGTGGACCCTCTTTGTAAGGGTGACTAATTGAATTGGCTAGCAAAAAGACTCTGTTCTTTGCTGTAAAATCACTTCCCGGTGGTTCGGAACCCATATAAAACTGTAGGTCCAACTTATCAATCTCTATCATCCACCTCATTGCCAACTGAGCTTAAACGTGTACGTGTTTCAAAGATTTGGTCTCAAACGTAAGTGGGCTTCATCCTCAAAAAAAAAAAAAAAAAAAAAAAAAAAATGGAAAATGTTTCTTGTACAGTATTACACTAATATGGTATTATACACCATTACAGAATTACACTATCAAGGCACACCCAGCCACTGAAATCTGTGCTGAGTTTTTTTTTAACAATTGCTGATGATGCCCACATAAGTAGACTTGTGGGTGGGTAATGAGGTGAACACCTTAGTCATATCTGTGAGAATGAGTAAAAGAATGAGATGTACTGTGCTGTGCTGTTAGAGAGATAAGACTTTATTGGAAATCATTGATTACCGATAAACTCTTGGCAAGTGACACAGCACAGGTTTTGTTAGCCGGGCGTTTATTAAAAACCATTGGTTTGGTTTTAAAAGCTGACTTAGCACAGCACAGCACAACTTAGCACAGCTTTCAGAAGTTGGGCGTCCTTACAGTTTACACTATCACAGTATTGCACATTCAAGAGCTATTCTCGGGAATAACTTGACATCACTTCTATGACTAAGTTGTCACCAACTCTCTGGTTCTGGGGCAGATCATTCATGGATTCAAAGCGTTCAACAGTTGCAAACAGTGTATTTAACAGTCAGCAAAAACCCCCACTGGTCTATCGCTTCCCCTGGAATATAAGCTTAATTTGAAGAATGTCAAAGTTTCAGGGTGTGGACTGAGAATGCGCAGCACGTCTGCCGATGGATCAGCCATCAACTTCGAAACTTTCCTAATTCCCTCGATCAGATAGAATGAATAATGTTTGTCACACAAGTTTCAAGCTAAGTCATTAGCATCATGGCCTTTCCGAATGAGAATGATATTTCGCGAGCGAGAACGGCTGTCAGCATGAACTCGTCTCTTTCAAAGATTTGAAAGTGAATTTGACGATTTGAATGATAGCAGAAAAGTGAAGATACCTGTCACATTTTCATTATTTTAGAAAGTAAACTTTTTCAACTGAATAGCTTATAAATAGACGATTTATAAGGAAGTGATAGCCGCGAGCCGTAGCAGATATCTGTTCAATCAGATGAGATAAGCTGCGTTCTCGTTGCTCCTGTTTGTAACGGTGACCGATTAGATTGGCCAGCAAAAAGACACGTTCTCTGCTGTAAAATCACTTCCCGGTGGTTCGGAACCCACCTACAACTGTAGGTCCAACTCATCAATCACCATCATCCAACTCATTACCCACGCACAGGTCTCAGACCTATGTGCTTTTCATCCTCCAAAAAAAATGATTTTATAACATTTCTTAATAGAAATTTTTCAAAACTGTCGAATATTTAACTACTTACTTTTTTTTATTTAAATTTTTGTTATTACCTTTTATCTAGTTAAAGTTCATTTGGCTAGCTTAGTTCTAGTTAGTTTAGTCAATTTGCTCTTTTAATAACTTGTGCTATTGTTTAGTGAAATGTATATTTTGTAAATGATATGCATTTAGACCTTGAATCAAAAGAAATCAATCAATCAAATATTCAATTGACTTTTTTAGTAATAATAATAATAAGCGTATGGCTTTTAATAGTGGGGAGACCCTTACGGGTAGTTCCACCTCGCCGTTTGAGCCATGTTACGGGGAACATGGTGGACCTACTATTTTAGGTGGGTTCCGAACCATCGGGTAAGTGATAATAACGCTTGTATTACTTTAATACTTTTTTAGTATTATCAACAGTTTGAGGTGAGGTAATTAATTTTGTGCTCTTGGAAATAAATTGTCAATTGTGGGTAAAGTTGTAGCAAACAAGGTTGAAGTTGTGGTACTACTTTTCAAGTACTAAGGCCTATAATAAACATAAGGATGCTTGTTTCAAAAAAGTTTCTATACAATTGAAGGTGCCTAATTTAACAATAGTGTAAAGAATTAATCCTCTCTCTAACTTCTTCTGTCAATGTTGACATAATAGCAATAGAGGAAATGAGTATTTATTTTTTGTTAAATATAATTCAATTAATATTGAAGTATGTAGCCAATATTCTATTATGTTAAATAATTGAATTTGATATTTGAATTAGAAACTTGTGTTTTGAGTTTTGTTTTATCCTTGTTTTTATAGGGATAGTTCTTGTGAAGGGTTGGAAATCATTCATTATTTACTGGCATGAACTAAGAAACTTATTAAAAATTCCAAAATGAAATTTTTCATTCAAATTGATGTTTTTTATTTTCTAGTTAATAAATTTTTCCATGTTTTGGATACTATTTAATAGTTTACCTACGAGACACAACGTTTTTGTTGAAAAGATTACTTAAATCTAGCCCAAGTTTCTGAATCTCAGATTCAACAACTAGAGAGAAAATTCTCATTGTGTGAAATAGAATATAATTTAACATACATTTTTCTTCTATGGGAAAGAAATTTGATCAACTGAAAACCTCTACAACACTAAGAAATGATACAGTACACACCACAACCTTTTTAATTGAGAAATTTGGACATGAACCAAGTATAATTTTAGTGATAGCGAACCATTAATATGATCTTTCTGGTTTAAAAACTTCTTGATCAAGTATAACATGACCAAGTAAAACATGTTTCAAATTTACTTTCCGCCTGTCATAGAAATTAGACCCTAAAAAATTTGGACAAAGAGCAATAATTTTAGTGGTAATAAACCTAGGTAATAAATTTAGAGCTTGCTGGTTTGAAAACCGTTTGATTGATTACTGAGGAAGATGTTTCAAATTTACAATCTGCCTGTTGATACAAAACCAATAAAAAAGTTTCGAAAATTATACTGCTGAATTTCCAGCTTAAAAAGAGGTCAAATAAGGTAGATACGATTCCACTTTGGTCTGCAACAACATCTACAACCTCTTGACACGAACAAAAAATAAACTCTGTCCAAGTTAGCGAACGATCCACGGGCACTCAAAGAGCACTCACTTTGGTGGACAATGAAAACAGGAATGACAGTCCAGTGAAGGAGAATAGTGGACAGAGAACTTTATGGACTCCGGCTTTCAGTGTAGCAATTAAAATGTTCCAATACTTTTAGAATGATCTTCACTAACATTTGTTAAATTATGATCCTGTCTTGGACAATGACCCTCCACTACCCACAGAAAATGGACACCCATTGGAAAAGACATTAATAGATTTAGAATAATAAAATAGTATAGACCAACCATCATAAAATAATAGAATAGAATAATATAATGGGATAGAATAATATAATGAAATAGAATAATAATAGAACAGGAAACAATATTGAAAATCAAAACCACAGCCAATTCATGATTTCGATTTCATGATTTCAGAGAAACATGAGATTATCGGCCAGTTGCACAAAAGAACATTAAATTTAGCCACCGTAAGATGACGTCATCTTACGGAGCACAATAGGGAAGTCGCTGCACTGGCTCCGTCGAATGACGTCATCTTAAGGTGGTCAAATTTAATTTTCTTTCGTGCAACTGGGCGTTGCACTTGCAAATAAGCAGGAATTTATTGAGTATCGTGGTTTCCACATTTGGCATCCATGGTTAAGGAAAGACCAGGACTAGAATTTTCGAAATAGTACTGACCTATAGATAAAACATCCAACTCATTACCCACGCACAGGTCTCAGACCTATGTGGGTTTCATCCTCAAATAAAAAAAATAAAAAAAAAGAATAGAAATTATCTTAATCGATTACTATAATTATCATTCAAGATTTTTTGTAATAATATGACCGGAGTTATTTTCTTTTGACATTGAATTAGCCCTAAAATGCTGCATTCAACCAAAGTTGGTTGATAATATATTAATATACCACAAAATGCCAGCCCAGTGAATTCCTTTTTTCAATCTTTTTTATAAACCTTTTCAGTTCAATTGATCAACTATTATTGAACATTTTCTTGAACAAAAAATAATTTTGAAAATAAAGGGTACAAAGGGTAAGTTCCTATGCCTGATTCTCTATCAATATTGATTGCTTTGGACTTGGAAGAACAATTTCAATAAAAAAATATCAAACTCACCAAACAATTCTGCTATACGACAGCATCACTGATTCATAAAACCAACCTGAAAGACAAACAATACGGTATTAAATAGGCCAATCGAAAAAAATGTAAAAGTCTAAGACAAAAGAAATCTAATTCTATAAAAATGCATTATTAGTCCAGTACAAACACCGCAAGAGGTACATAGGCCTACGTGTATGCGTACACTCATACCATGGACAAATTTGGCAACGCAGGAACGTTCGAAAGCCTTGCAGAGCGTGGCAATTTCCGCAGCTGCTTGATATTCATTTTCTAGTGCCACGTACACGTTCATGTGGAGGAGTGAGAACAGAGGCACAGAAAGGTACGAAAAAGAAGTCAGAGGGAAATTTGAGAGCGGAAAACAATAAAACAGCAAGCAGGAAGTACAAATGGGCAGACAACGTGAGCTGCATGAAAAGACCGCTACGCCGCAGATACGTCTTAATTTCGACCCCGCAAAGTAATACCAGTCATAGACCTGGAGCATGACTAGCATAAAGCAAGCACACTATTCAATTCAATTCGATTCAATTTTGGCTACAATACGATCTCAGCTAATTTCCAAGCAACGACCAGAACAGTGTGTAATTTATTCTGCAGCTCGTCTACATTATTTGCTGCTAAGGGGGTTCTAACTTACTGAAGTTATCAAGTTGACAATCAACGGATACGCCGGCAGAACGTCTCTGCAAGATAAAATATTGAAGATTCACTGGTAGTAAGTAATTAAGGTAAAAAAGTCAATGACGATTGTACCATTGTAAAGGTAGTCACGATTCTAACATTGTAAAAATAGTCACGGTTGTACCATTCTAAAGATAGTCATAATTTTACTATTGTAAAGATAGTCTCGATTGTACTATTGTAAAAATAGTCACGATTGTACCATTGTAAAGGTAGTCACGATTGTACCATTCTAAAGATAGTCATGATTGTACTATTGTAAAAATAGTCACGATTGTACGATTGTAAATATAGTCTTTATCCTTATAAAAATGTTTTAGTTCAACAAACATTAGTTTAACAAATGTTATTGTTCAACAGAACGAATTCGAATTTATCTTTGGACCTTAGTACTCTATAGCTACTGTATGATTGTATATATTTCAATCCTGTTCACACTATGATAGTTTTATAGATTTCAAATTTTACCTGTTTGTTTCATAGTTTCATAAATATAATTTCAGATTTTTTTTCCAGAGCAATAAGTGATTATAATAACAGGAGGAGGAGAAGAAGGATGAGGAGGAGGAGGAGGAGGAGGAGAAGAACAAGAAGAAGAAGAAGAAGAAAGAGGAGTAGGAGAAGAAGGATTAGTAGAAGAAAGAGGAGAAGAACAAGGAGATGGTGAATGAGGAGGAGTAGGAGGAGGTGGTGGTGGGGAGGGAGAGTAGAAGGAGGAGGTGCAGGAGGATGATGAGAAGGAGTAGAAGTTGAGGTGGAGGTAGTAAAGAAGTAAAAAAGAGTGATGGTAGAAAAAATATAGGATGAAGAAGGATGCGAGAAATATAGTGTGCAAAAGCACTATACATAGGACGGGCAAAGACAACTGAAATTTTAATCCGGAGATTAGAGGGAGCACGGCAAATTGAAACTGATCCAGTAATGTTTAATTCAAAGTGCTGTCTGCTTGGTGACCGTTGGTGCAGTAGTGGTTGTCATGGTGAGGGGGGGGGACGACGTTCCAGTGCCCAGGACCAAGGTCCGTCAAGGATAAAACAGGACTCTTGAAACGCAATCGCTCCCCTCACCCCTCACCTATCTACCGCCACAAACAACCTGATACTTGCATGCACGCACACCCACACACGACAAACAAATAGAGGATTAGGTGGAATCATCCAGGTTGATACTCGTACACTCTCCGTTCTTGATTTAATTAATACGCCAGCAGATCACCGTTTCAAATGCATGAGTTAGATGAAGACCAAACACGCCAGATTGAGAGCGCAGATGTCATCAGACCCCAACAAGTTCATCAAATATTCAGAGCATTTCATTTGAAGCAAATGATTTCTCATATGGATAGAAAATACTTTGCAAGCTGTAAACAAAGCATTGGAAAATATCAGCGTAATTCCTAGAAACAGTGTCACCAAAACCGTTGATTCAGATTCTAAGTAATCGTTCGGTGTTCTAATTATAACACAGTATTAATAATTAAAATGCGGTATTAATAATTATAACTATACTCTCTCTATTAATGGATAATAGTATTGATTTTACAGATTAAACTGAAATGCCTATGAAAATATTTCTATTGATATATTATTTGATTATTATTCATTTGAATAGGCTGATTAGTTTTCATTGATCATTATTGAATTATTAATAAGTAGTTTTGTTGTTTTATTATTAATCATCGAAATTGAAGGCTCCATGGACTTTAATACGAACCCATTGAGCGTGGACTTTCCTATAAAGCAAAATTCAATTGTGTACTTTCCTACGAACTGCTAGACTACAATTTCTACTTGTATTCTGTTGTATATGTAATATGTAAGAAAAAGGAGTGTATTGAGACAGATAAGAAGTTGATAGGGATGAGAGTACTAATTGTATATTTGTTTTTAGGGAAACAACATTGGAGTTTTATCTCATGTTAAAAAGTAACAAAATAGAACTTTAGCACATGATGTATTGTTTGTAAGAAAGTCCACGCATGACAATTGCACTGCTAAATTACGATATGCACCCTATTACTTAGTAAGAAGTGTCACTACAAGTTCACCTACCTGCTCCATACAAATAACAGTAACAGTTACATTACTGGGCAAATAACAGTAACAGATACAAGTAACAAAATACAAGTAACAGTTCGTAGGAAAGTCCACGATTGAATTTTGCTTCGTAGGAAAGTCCACGCTTAATGAGTTCGTATTAAAGTCCACGCCACCAAATTGAAGCCTTGATTCAATCCTATTCCTATCTTTGATTCAAACCTATGAAATAGGAATCTTCTCTAGGTCTCTATTAGTGAATGATGATCATCAGAAAAACATTGTGATCTTCGAAAATGGAGCAGATACTGTTGAAAATTATAATTTAAAACTGTAATAATAATAGGGTGAGAAGATCTTCTTTCTTCTGCACTACATAGTTTTTTGAATTTGAAATCCCGTAATCGAATAAGTAATGTGGGGGTAGAGTTCAGTGTAATAGCATGAGTTTAACTTTTAGGTTAGGAGTTATAACTTACAAGTTATAACTTATGAGATATAATAGAGTGTTTGCACAAACCTACGTTAAATATAACAATAATTCTTACCTTATAATTCTATACATCTGCCTGCTCTATAGAATCTTGATTTTAGAACGTGCAGTTGCAAAGAGTGTTGTGAATAGCATTATCGTTGTGTAAAATAGTTTTGCGCAAACTGTCTATTACTCAGATTCAGATGACTTTATTTTCGCAATTGACAATATATATGAATGATCGAATATTACTAAGATTACCAACTCTCAGATCGAATAATACAATGATTTTGGAAAAGTTAACAGTAAAGTTGAAATAGACAATATGATCAATACATAAATAGATAGTTCAAATTAATTAAACAACAGGATTCAATGACGCAATTGGTAATAATGAATGAGCTTGATTGCACAAAATGGCGAAGTCTTAGCCATTGAGGCCATTTTTACACTCAACCTGTTAACTATTGAGAGAGCGCAAGTGAAAATAGGATAATAGGCAGTCACAAGATAGAGAAGATTTGCCAACTCTCTCAGCATAGAGCGTTATCACATTAGAACTCGATTACTATATAGCATGACCTCCTTAGCACTTCTCCTGGGAGAGTCTACGATAGGTATTGGTAGCGAGTTTTGAAAGAAAAGCTTTTCGATTATCAAAATAGTCCCCAAGGAAGCAGTAGAGATAGAGAGAGGTCTTGGGAATAAATCTCTCCACTTCCTCACATCTACAGTGATAAGAGCCGCTATTGTTATTCTGGCTGAATTCGCAAGCGTAGGTCACGCTAACACCGGCGGTGGAGATTTATGAGTATTCTCTATCCAGCTACCAGGAGCTACTGGAGTCTATTGGTCATTCTAAATGAACTCACACACCAACACATTCAACAAGATATTATTGCATGAAATCAAGGTTGCTTACGCCCATTTAACAAAAAAGTCGAATTTCATATAGCCATAATAATAATAATTCAACATAGCAACAGTAACATGTCCAAGAAGATACTGCATTAAATCAAGATAGTCCACGCCTATTTTAAGGGAAAAGGTTGCGTTTAATGTAACCATAATTCAAAGCAATGAGCTCCACTGCTTTTGGTACACTACTACTGTACCTGATCAGCAAGAACAAAATTATTCCAGTTTTTTGGGGAAGTGATAGCCGTAGCAGGTATCTGTTCAATCAGAGATAAGCTACGAAACTACTAGGCGCTCTTTTTAAGGTTGACGGATTGGATTGACCAGCAGAAAAGACTCGGTTTTCTGCTGTAAAATCACTTCCCGGTGGTTCGGAACCCGCCTAAAACTGTAGGTGAAGCTCATCAATCACCATCATCCAATTCATTACCCACGCACATGTCTGAGACCCATGTAGGCTTCATCCTCCGGAAAAATGTTATTCTCAATGTCCTGTTTACTGGTTCACTTTGACAATCTTGTAAATTCAACATTACTCCCGTGAAACTTGAAGAGAAATTTCATACTGTTCTTCTCCATAATTATTTTTCTTCTTATATTATATAATCTAACCTAAGATTATGATAATAATTCAACTCTTAAGAGAACCTTTTTAATTTTTACTATTCACTTGACAAACTGATAAATTCAGCATTATTCCAGAGAAAGGTGAAGCAAATACTGTTCTCGTGCATCATTATTTTTTGTGTTTTATTATTCTGAGTAATTCATTTCTTACATTATGGTAATAATCAAACTCTCAACCTGTTAGCTATCCACTTGACAAACTGATAAATTCAGCATTATTCCAGAGAAAGATGAAACAAATATGTTCTCCAAAATTATTTTTTGTCTAATATTATTCTGAGTTATTCATTTCTTACATTGTGGTGATAATCAAACTCTCAATCCGTTAGCTATTCATTCGGCAAAATGGTAAATTCAGCATTATCCATTTGAAACTTGAAACGAAATTAAATACTGTTCTCCTCCAAATTATTTTTTTCCTAATATTATTCTGAGTTATTCTTTCTAACATTATGATAATAAAACTCTCAACAGTGACCTGTTCACTATTCAATTGACAAACTTGAACATTCAACATTATACCAGAAGAACTCGAAACAAAATGCAAAACTTTTCCCTATAGAGCTCTCATGCATTAGCTATAGTATATTAACTATAGTGCATTAACTATAGTATAGCTATAGTAGAACAATTTAGTACATTCTCCAAGCAGCTCGGTCCCTAGAGTATGTCACAAATAGGTGTGACTGCTGACTTTGTAGAGAAATAAGACATCTCCAGTTTGGAGTGCATGTGAGATAAATTCGATTAGAGATCGCCAATCAGCCAGACTCGAGACTTCGAAATGAAGTGAGTGCAGCGTCAAGTAGCGATTACAAGCACACTGAGAAGCTGCAAAGCTAGAAAAGCGAATGCAAGACGGTGTTACATTAGTGCAAATTTATTCAGCAAGAGAGAATATCGAGCAAGAAGACCTCGACGACAGAGCAGCGAGAGACTAGAAATCTAGCTGCAGAAATCCCGTCTGTTCGCGCTGTCACCAAAACAGAGTAAAACCACTGAAAATACAACACCGACGCCATTTTCTCACATCGCAAATCCTCACTCGAAACAAAAAGCTCGAGCCATCGATCTATAGCATCACACTCCCTGTTGTGGCATCATCTGTAAATACATTTCGGCGGAAATTAAAGCGATTGACAACTCTGATGATGATCAAGATATGAATTTGATTTGAATCCGATATTTCCAGTTATCTGCACTCGGCCTATTGCTCATTTCATACAACCGACACGAATCAGTTACGATACATCATCGTCGTTCCAATTTATATACAGAGATGCTATACACGATTTTACTTCATTATTTTCATACATAAACCTTATCAGTTACATAAACACACAAATGTTTCACAATCGCTTCATTTCCGATACTATTCCATCCTGACTGCCCTAATTTTCAGGGTAATTTTTTTAATGAGAAACGTAACCTATACTGATTCAGTTATTTCGGAAAATATAATTCATAAAATAAATATAGTCTAGTGCTTAATCACTGTATTTGCTTTCACTGTAATTAAGCTACAATCAAGCTTTCCATCCTTGTTAGCTCTTGGTTAACTTGCATGAATAGTTCAATCATTGTTAAATTAATTAACTGCTAAATTATTCAAATTCAAATAATATTTATTCCAATGAGACACAATAAATAACATAATTTTACACAAAATACCATACAAGGAATTCCTCCACAAACACCAGTCGTCTGTGTGTGGGGGAGAGTTCCATGGACAGCACAGAATATTTAAAAAAAAATAAAAGTACTGTAAAATAGTTTATAGAAAGAAATAACTAAAGAAACTCTAAATAACTCTAAGAAATAAATATACTTTACAATCATCCAAGAAATGTGGAAGGATACGGGATCGCAGCGCACGGGCTTCCAGCAGATGAAAAGACTCAATGAAAATAAAAAATAAAACTTTATATTAATTTTTCCAAATTTTAGAAAAGTCCATGTGTAGGCTAAATGGAATTGAATTACAAGTGTTCGGTCTGCTTGGGCTGGTCATCAGATACAGCGTGAACGGAGCAGAGCCTCGGCCGCTTCCCAGCCGATAAACATTTGTAATGATTATGACAATGATTGATTGATTGATGCTGCACTGTTCAACTAATCTATACTTCTCTAGGTATTATTCCTGATTCATAATAACGCTTATAGCTTCTATATTAAAGAAAAAAGGTCCACTGATCCACTCGTCTGATACTGATGATTTCATTGAAAAAAATAATTGAAACTATTATTGATGTGCCTGTGCTCACTTTGCTTTTACTGCAATTAAGCTACAATCATCCTTGTTATCTCTTGGTTAACTTGCGTGAATAGTTGAATCATTGTTCAATTACCTGTGCAATTATTGTTTAACTAATCTATACTTTTCTAGCTAGAGCTAGAGCTATATTAAAGAAAACAAGCTTCTCTGATCCACACGTCTAACTAACGACGATTTAATCTACTGACGATTTCGTTAAAAAAATGTTTGAAACTATTATTGACTGTACCTATGTTCAATCACTGTATTTGCTTTCACAATAACAAAGCTGTATCAAGTGTTTCATCGTTGTTATCTCTTACGAGCCTGGCTAATGATGAAACAATTATCTGTTAGTGTATTAATTATGGAGATATATAGATCGCTAAAATCTTCATCTATTATTAATTCAGATGAGATAATTCGTAGCAATAAAGTATATTAGAAAATGTGAAGACTGGTTAAATTCAATACCCGTAACAAATGTTTGAACTCAATTTGTGGGAGATTAAATTTTAAGAGAGAGATCAAATCATCGCATGATAAAAATGGCTCCCGCTATCTACAAATTACCAGTTATTTTGAACGTACCCTCAAGCCATCAGGGATTGCTCTTACCCAATGTTGTTCACTTGTGTTGAGGTGTAATTAATTAGGTTAGGTTGGGGTTAGGTTACCTAACCTAACCTAACTAATGAAGAGTAATTACACCCTACATTTTGCACATTTGACAAAAACTACAGACATTTAAGGTTCAAAATCAGTAGACAAATAACAAATATGGCGCTCGAGTTCGACATTGGCTGCAGACGACGGGTGCTTTGCTAACCGCAACGACTAGCGTACAAAATTGAACGTCTCGAAGCCCACGCCGTTTGTCTATAGAGAGCGCAATGCAATCGAATAAAAGCGACCGACACCATCTATTCTCCTGTTAAATGAGATACTCATACACTCTCATACTATCTCTCAAACCTACTTACTTTCACTATTACACTCACACTATAACTAAAACCTATCTTCACTATCACGACCCTCTCAGCCCGTTCCCACATGGGGAAGTTTTATGTTTATCTTAACGATCGCCTTGAAATCAGTTGCCGTAGCACCTCTGGCCTTATATTATCGTTATTCGTTATTGCTCCCTGTGAGTGTAGGCTTGAAAAATCACGATATTAAGGATAGCTTGAGGATGGGAATAATACCAGTGAAGCAGAGAAAAATGAAAATAGTTCCTCCAAGCAGCTCCAAAGAGAAATACGCATGGAAATATATTTTTTTAAATTATCAGTAGATTTTATATTAGTACTGTGGTTATATTAGTTAGTAGTTATTATATATATTATTAGTTATATTAGTTCAAAATGTGACTAGCGAGGATACTAAGCAGGTCCAGTGCTCAATTAAATAAGTGAAAATGACAAATATTAACCGTTTTAAATTTTTTAGAAATACATTTAATAATGCTTCCCTAGAGCAACAAAAATGGGAAAAAAATGGGTGACGTAAGCCTAAAAGAAAAGAAACATGGGAGAGAGAGACACGGAATCAAGTTTAGCAGTACAGCATAGGAAAGTGCGGTATTGTACTCTAAACAGGTTCTCCAAAAATTACTTCTAAAAATTAGATACTATACTGAAGTTATTAAGCTGCTTTCATTGAACAATAGGTGTTAGTAAATGAGCAATTAGATTGCATTATATTGAATATAATTGTAAATTAAGTAGAAAGTATAAGATTGAAGAGAAGTAAAATATTGTAATACGCTCATTACTTATACTATTCAAAATAGAGGATGGGAGAGGCGTTTGAGAGGAATTATGTTCATCTTCTTTGCGATTGAAAACTACATTGACATCTTTTTTCATCATACTAATTAAAAAATACCGGGTGAGCAACATAAAACCGAACCCAGTAGAATCTGAAGGATCAGCTGTAATGATAAATGATGTTAATATTGTGGATAAAATAAGAAAGTTACACATACAACGTCATTTAAATGTAGCATTTATTTAACTTACTGTTACAAAAGATGTTCAAAATGGCCACCCTGAGCATCGGCGCATTTTTGTGCTCGACTAATCGTATTGAGAGTCGTAGTACGTAAAACGTTGACGTCAATTGCGTTGATTTCTCGAGTGATGTTTAATTTTAGTTGGTCAATATTTCGAGGATTAGATGCATAAACTCTCTCCTTCAAGTAGCCACAAAGAAAAAAATCGCAAGTAGACAATCCTGGGGAGCGAGGAGGCCACTGACCTTTACTGACAACTCGTTCGGCCGTGAAAGCTGCATGAATGCGATTCAGTGAAACATTTGACGTATGTCCTGTTGGAAGAAGCCATATTTTTTCTCATTATCTGTTAATTGCGCAAAAAATTCTTCAAAAATGTCTAGATACACTTCTGTATTGACAGTCCGATTAAAAAATATTGGTCCCACTATTCGATTACCGGAAACGGCGCACCAAACTCCAATTTTCTCTTCGTGAAGTGGACGCTCGAATAACTGGTTAGGATTAGTTGTCATCCAGTATCTGGTGTTTTGTGCATTAACGTGACCCAATAAATGAAACCATGCCTAATCAGTCATGAAATACGACATCGGATCCATCTGTCCGTCAACAATTTTTAGCTAGAAGCCAGTTGCAATAATTAAGTCGTTTCGGTTTGTCTGCCTCCTTCAGTTGTTGCACAGATGTAACGCGATATGGTTTCAATTTTAATCCATGAAGAATTTTACGGCAAGAAGTGTATTTAACACCCGATTGTTGGGATAAATTGCGTACCGATTTTCTTGGACTGGCAGTAATTCTCATCTCAATATCGGTGATGGCCTCTGGAGTCCTAACGGAAGGTTGCCTATTTCGTTTTGCATTTGCAACTGAACCTGTTGTACGCCATTTTTTCACTAAATCGTGTATGGTGCTCTTCGCTGGGATACTTGCATTTGAAAATTTTTCAACGAATACTCTACGCGTTTCTTCAAACGACTGAAAACGCATATACGCCTCAACTAAAGCTATCCTTTCCAGAATTGAATAAGGCATTTTTCACGACAAAAAACTGCACTGTATGTAACCAAATACTGCACTGACGCGTAACGGTAGCATCAATCAGTCGAACCACTACACCCAGTAGTACCAACACTTTTGTTGCAGCCTTTCGAAAATGTGTGAGTAGCGGTTACGGGTTCGGTTTTATGTTGCTCTCCCGGTATATAGTAAGGCCAGACCGGTTGATTACTTTGGGTGCAGATTTGCTAAATCATTGAAACTTTATAGTTTCTGAATCTTCAGACTGAAAAAAGTTATTACTGTAGTTTTCATATAACTTGGCAGCAGTTGGGTTCAGATGTAGAAACTCCCATCTTCTACACGCTGCCAAGTTATATGAATACTACTATACTTTATTTTTTGAAATAGTTCACATATACTGTTGTCACATACCGACTGCCAAAAATCAAATTTGGAATAATTTCGAGAATAACTGTAATCCCAAGATGAAAATTTTAAAGAAAAAATTGTTGGACCGATAACAGAAATAGAAGAAAACTTTACTTTCAAACACTGTACAGTAATAATGATGGTGATAGTAACAGACATTATGATTTGCAAGATGTATTTTGAAATTATGTAGTCTTCGTATCTTAAAAATAAAATATCTATATTATAGTTAAAAAAGTAAGATATTGTATAACCTGCTGCATCCATGGTACTGTACTGCGTTATAATAAATTAAGTGATCCAACAATATATTCATGATAAACAAGTTACACATTACTTTTACCATAACAAATATCAATATTTATTTATTCATTACAAAATACAATCAAGTAAAGATACAACAGGCACAGCACACAACTGCTTTCTTCACTAATTTTCAATAAAACAAATCCAAATTTTAGGTTATGACCAAGTTCTACTGGAAATTTCACTTTGAACTACAATAATTCCTAATTCAATATTATATCATATCTATATTGTTTCAAGATACGAAAAAAGTGCTTTGAAAGTTAATCCTAATTACAATATTTAATTATATCTGTAAATAAAACTCCAAGATGATTTTTTCTGAGAATTGCGTCGCCTGTTAGCATGTAACTATGTAGTACATACTTACTGTAAAGGTTACGTGACAACTTTTTTAACACTGTTGGAAGTTGCTTTGAAAAGTTTTAATGAGCGATCCCATTTTCCACATTTTTTCTGCTATACTGCTTTCAAGAACTTGTAAAATTAGTTCATGCGAAAAGACGATTACTGATGCTAGCTGAAACGATAACAGCAATGGAAGAAAACTTTCCTTTCCAGTACTGTACAGCAATAATGGTGAAGATGAAGATAACAGAAATTTTACACTAAACATTTATCAAGTTCAATTAATAATAGCAATCTGATAGGTTCTCAAGATTCCAAGAGATTAAGTAAATCTACTTCAATATGCAAAAGCAACGATAATGTAATAGGGGATGATAGGGAAGTACCGGTACTCACTGTGTTCCATCAGAATATTCAATACATTCGTAACAAAATAGATAGAATCGAAGTATTTTTTAAAGAAGAGGCTCCTGATATAGCTATTTTCACAGAGCATGGTTTAAAAGAAGATGAATTGTCACAACTTAATATTCCAAACTATTCATTGAAAACTTCGTATTGCAGGACATCGCATCGAAGTGGGGGAGTAGCTATCTTCACTAAAAATGCTAAGAATATGCAAACATTTAATTTAGAATATGTAGAGAAATTTGCTGTGGAAATGGATTTAGAAGTTACTGGTTTGAGAGTAAAAATCGACAATAATTTCGAAGTAGCGGTGTTAGGTATTTACAGGTCACCAAATGGGGAATGGAACAATTTTTGTGAACTATTCAATAGGCTTTTATAGATTACTACTACTCGTTTTACAAACGTTATTGTAGCGGGAGATTTCAATACAGACTTTGCAACACAGAATAAAATGACAGAAGATTTAAAAGATATTATATACATGAATAACTTGGAAATAAAAGTTCATGAATATACCAGAGTCACAAGAACATCACAAACAATAATTGATAACATCCTTACTAATATAGATTACTCTAAAACAAGATTAGGCGGCTCGGAACTATCTGATCATGACTATCAAATCTTAGAGGTGGGGTTGCAAGGTCATAAATCAATTAAAAAGAGTAGAGTAATGAAAGAAATTCAACAATGTGAACAGGGGTATATCGATTGTTTGAAGCAGAATCTGCTACAAGAAAACTGGAGTAGGGTTTACAATAGCAATAGTTTAAATGACAAATATGATAGTTTCATTAATATTTTAAGGTTTCATATTACTATGAGTTGTCCAGTTAAAAAAGTCCCTGTAAAGAACAAATTAGACAAGATTGAAGAGTGGATAACTGATGATATCCTTGCAGAAAGAAATAGGGTTAAAGATGCATATGATGAATTCAAACTATCTAGAAATATGTTAAGTGAAGATAATTACAAAGCTCTAAAGAAAAATTATACAAGAGAAGTGAAAAGAGCGAAATGTAAGAAAACAGCTGGAATTTTGAATAATAGTGTGTACTTTAACACAGCAGTGTGGGATGTAATAAACAAAAATAGGCAAGTAGCTCATGTAGATGCTTATACTAGTGTCCCCAGAATAATTAATTAACGAAAATAACAAATATATTGATGATAGTGTAGACATTTGTAATTTCTTTAACAGATATTATCAACTGGTTGCTAAGGATCTTCAAAAATCTCTTAATACAGGTATTAGTGATGCAAACATGAGGAATACTGAGGGGATTCAGAACGAATTAAAATTCCACCCAGTATGCCAAGACGAGTTGTCAAATATCATTGATAGTTTAAATAATAAAAAAACTGTAGGAATGGATGGGGTGTCCAGTAAAATTCTGAAAGAATGTAAAGATCAATTGTTAGACCCTTTGATTCATCTGATCAATCATTCATTAGAACAAGGTGTTTTTCCAGATAACTTAAAAGAGGGGAAGATCTTGCCAATCTTCAAAAGTGGTGATAGAGAAAAGGTAGAAAACTATAGGCCCATTAGTATTTTAAATGTAATAAGTAAAATTTTTGAAAGAGTAGTTCTAAATAGGTTACTTCTGCACCTTCAAGAAGTCAACTTTATCTGTGATGAACAGCATGGCTTCCAGAAAGGGAGATCAACAAAAACAGCCATAGTTTCTCTAGTTGAAAAACTAATAGATATAATAGATTCAGGTGATAAAGCAACTGCAATCTTCTTAGATCTGTCAAAGGCATTTGATTGTGTTAATCATAGAACTTTATTGGAAATACTGCAAAATGTAGGTGTAAATGGGGTTGAACTGAAATGGTTTGAATCATATCTTATTGGGAGAAAACAATGTGTAGAACTAACTACAGTAGTTGGTAATAGTATAGTAAAGAATAAATCTAATAAATTAGAGGTGCAAGCTGGAGTGCCTCATTGGAAATACTGCAAAATGTAGGTGTAAATGGGGTTGAACTGAAATGGTTTGAATCATATCTTATTGGGAGAAAACAATGTGTAGAACTAACTACAGTAGTTGGTAATAGTATAGTAAAGAATAAATCTAATAAATTAGAGGTGCAAGCTGGAGTGCCTCAGGGGTCAATACTAGGTCCATTGCTTTTTTTGTTATATGTCAACCGTTTACCTAAAGAATTAATTAGTGGTAGAGCCCTCTTATTTGCTGATGATACATCACTCATTTTCAGCAATTCCATTCTAGATAATTTAGAAATAAGTGCCCATATAGGTGTGCAGTCCATTGTCCAATTTTTAAATCAGTTGAAATTAACTATAAATAGTAAAAAATGCCAATACCTTCAATTCAAAAACAAACATAATTTAAATGAAGATAGGGCTATAAACGTGTTTGTAAACGATAATCAATTAGACCAGGAAGAAAAAATTGCATTTCTAGGAGTTATGTTGGATAGACGATTGACCTGGACTCCATATATTGAGAAAATATGTTGTAAAATTTCATCTGGGGTATTTGTCCTGCGACAGCTCGCTAGATTGAATGACAAAAAGTTACTTTTTACAGCTTACCATGGGCTCTTACTGTCACATATTAGGTATGCTATCTTAGTATGGGGTAATTCATCAAAACAAAATCTTGATAGGGTGTTTAAGATCCAAAAGAAAGCGGTTAGATGTATAGAAAGAGTAAATAGATTAGATTCATGTAGGCCGTTGTTCAAGAGACTTGGTCTCCTAACTGTACCCTGCTTATATGTGTATGAAGCTACTTTATATGTAAAAACGAATGATATTAACCAAAATCTTGATGTACATGATTATAATACAAGAAGCCGAGGAGATTATCACTTGGTGAGTCACAATAGTAGCTTGTTCAAACAAAAACCTAGTTATATTGGTAGGAAATTCTACAACAAGCTACCGCAGTTTTTGAAGAGTCTTGAAAATATAGAAACATTTAAAAAACAATTGATGAAATATTTAGTTGATGAAGCTTTTTATAGTGTACAAGAGTTCCTTTCACATCAAAATTAAGCCTCACCTCAACTAATTGAAGTAATTATGGTATCTAGTGTATAATATTGTTGATCTGACTTGTCTTATACTCCTTAACTGGAGTCTCCAAGACGTAATCTACAAAAAACAAAAAAAAATAAATAAACTCAGGTTATGAAATAGAAGAGCTGAACAAATGATACTTGAGGGGAATAAGACTTTGAATTTGAATCTACACCAATAGGAGTTGATGACAGGGTCTCCTGTCATCATTGACAACTTTTTAATGGTAGAGAATCACATGAAAATACCGGACGATTAGAATTATCCATTTTATAAAACCAACTCACTTTTTTAAATAGTTATGTAATTGAAAGGATCATAGGATACCGATTATAATTTTCAATATTAAATAAGCGCAATTCATAGCTCATTAGGAATTAAGAAAAAACTTATGTATTATCTGTTCAATATTAAACAATTAAATCACAGTAGCCTATTTCGTATTTTATGTGATAACCCTTTTTTCAAATTAAAGACCACCCAAATAAACAGTTACGTCGAAAAATTATAAAATACTAATTTTAATTTTTTAAGTCAGATGAAAACTGTGTGATTAAAGGTCAAATCAAATCAAATCAAATATTCTTTATTCCACTAAAAAAGACATGTTACAAAAAAATATGACACTTGCACATAATAACTGGAAAACCCCTACAAGACTATACGTCTGTGTGTAGGGGTGAGTTCTGAGAAGCCAAAATAAAACAGTAAATATACAAATTTAGCAGAACAATATAAAAATTTACTAGAATTATAAATTTGCTACGAATTAACGTCCTTTTGAACCAAAAAAAGGTGATAGAATAAAAAAAAAAATGTATTATAAAAAAATTATAAAATTATAGAAGATAACACTGTATAAGAATGATCGAAAGACAATAAATTCGGAAATAAATAATATCATCAAGGAACAGACACCAGCGGATCTCTAGGCGACTTTTACTTACAGAGAAGAGAGAAAACGAAAAAAAAAAAAAAGGGTAAAACTTATATTGGTTCTAGTGCCAATAAACAGAATGAAGCAGGCTTTCTGACAGTTCCCAGCCCAGGTGGTAGAGCCACCCCTCCACCCTGCGCTTGTATACAGCCTCACTGCATTCCATATTTCTCATCTCAGCAGGCAAATTACGGTACACCATTTGAGCCAGATAGAAAGGTGTTCTAAGCTCCATACCATGAACCACCTGAGGTGTCGCAAGTCCATAGTTCACTCTATATCGTGTAGGGTAGGTATGAAGAATTTCTGGGAAGATGTTCAATCTATTGTTTTTAAGGTAGATCAATAAAGATTTTATGTACAATTGCCTTATGTTCAAAACAAAAGGTTCATTATTTATTACTCGTGAGAAATTTTGAATATCCCCTTCTGTATCATCTTTTCAATTTTGAAAAATTTAATCACAGTATTTGGATTGTTGAAATTAACAGACTCCACTTTTAAATATACAGATCACCCCCTGAATTAATTGAATCTCATTTTGGTCGAACCCCTAAAAACTACTATCAATCACAAGTTCATGCAACATTTTCAGCCTCCATATTCAATAAATAAATGTGCAACAGTTTCTTCAGAAACGCATTCAACAAGTAGATATGAAATAACTTTTGAAAATCATACTTTTCAAATCGCAAAATGTCAACATGGAAGTAACAGAATGATATTCTTATCGCAAACAAAAATTGTTAGTTTCGCAATCGAATATGGATGAATTGGAAAGCAGAATAGAAATAAAAAATAGCCAAGCGAAAAGTGAACCAAGTGAAGTAGGAACCATCCAATCCAAACGTTTGAAATAAGAAGGCAGGAAAAGATGTGCTTTGAAAAAGCTTCGGTCTGTCAACAGAGTTGTAGCTTACAAGAAAAAGGAAGAATGAAGCGACATTGAAAAAGCAAAGCGGCGTGACAATTCTCAATCCTCAGTGACTTACTTCAGAGTATAGAGGGCTATTGTTTCATTGCACACAAAACTCTCAATACAAAGACAAAAGCGCAAATTTGAAAACCTATTGAATTTATTTAAATGTTAGTAGATAATTCTAGTATAATCTATAGATTTGCTTTGATAAAAGATCTGAAAGCTAATTTTCTTAATAAAATGAATTTTTTAGGATAAATCCCACATAGGTCTGAAACCTGTGCGTGGGTAATGAGTTGGATGATGGTGAATGATGCGTTGGACCTAAATTTTTAGGTGGGTTGCGAACCACCGGGAAGAGATTTTACAGCAGAGAATAGTTTCTTTATCGGTGGCCAATCTAATCGGTCACCCTTACAAAGAGTGCCTAGGAGACCGCAGCTCATTTCTGATTGAACAGATACCTGCTACAGCGCACGGCTATCACTTCCTCAGTTAAACTTTCTTAGTAATGAGTTTGATTGAGATTGATAATGGTGTAACAACCGAAACTAGTTTCTCGAAGTTTTAATAAATGTGGTTGTGACAATTTCGTCTTATTATCCATTCCTCAGTTAAACACTGATAAGAAATTATTCAAGTCCAAAATTACAAAGAATCTAATAGTTGAATACGAGAAGAAATTATTTAACTACAAAATTACAAACATCATGTCTGAAATGAAAGTGAATGTGTTAGTAATTTTCGCCAACCAATTCCTTAGCCGTAAACAAATCAAGTTGAAACAGCTCATGAAATTCTCAATACCACGTTATTGAGATATAAAAGAGAGTGGAGCATTGAAAGCACGTTTTATTCATGACAACCCAGTTACACTTGATCACTAGCTTTAAAACCCTCTCTTCAAGGCAAAAAAACAAGTAACTGCCGTGACAATGTTGTTCCAAGTTTTCTTCGAGCCGCTCTAAATGATGGTAGGCCTAATAATAATGATGATAATAATAATAATAATGATAACCGTAAAAAGACGATATGACACAATGTTGCAAGCTGAAGCGGTTGGTGGGATAAGAATTGTTAGGCGATCTTCAATGGGTGGATTTTAAGAGAGGGCACAAGTGGGGGTGCGCGTGCGGGGGTTAAGGGGGAATTCAGAAAGTGGCGGAATAAAGCTGGGGCACGGTGACTGGCTTGTTTACGACTGCCACGCCGTCGCCAGGCCAAGCTAATTCAGAGCGTTCTCTTCTTCTGTTTTTAGTGTCCTGTTCGAGGAGCCATTACTAACCCGGGAAACTGCTGTGCTGTGCCTTGCAAACAGGCCGACATTCATGCAACACACTAACAGTCGGGTCCCATACATAATGGCCACCCCCACACCTCCATCCATCATCACGAGCAGGGGAACAAGGGACAGGGGAATCGAGGGATGGGGGAAACAAGAGATAGGAGTGTCTCTTGCAAAAGAAACCACTCGCCATTGTGCTCTACAATTATTATCATTATTAAACGCCAACAAAATGACAACGCCGTTCCTCAATACAATATTTTCAAGGCCCCTTATTCATCTTGACACTCATATTGTTCCTGCTCTCTGAACCGTCTGGACTCATTTATTTCCAGCTCGAAAAATGAATAGAAAAAAGTAAAAACGAAAAACACGTTTTTATTGCATGAAATTGAGTAATTAATATTCAAAATTCACATCACATTCAAATCATTATAATATAATATAGGCCTACAGTTAATTTAAACAATAATAAACTGTTTTTTTTGTTTTTGTTTTTTTTGTAGATTACGTCTTGGAGACTCCAGTTAGCGAGTATAAGACAAGTATTTTGTGTATTGAGTGTATTTTACATACAGCCACGATATTATAACGGATGATACCTCAAAATGTGCTCTGCTTATGCGTTAAAAGACATTTCCGCTTATGTGTTTCTAGGAATCTAGGCATGAACAGAAAGTCCCAATAGTGCTGCATTATAATATATGAATAAAGTAAATCCTTTAGGTATAATCCATTATTCAATTGCATAATCATGTGAAACTAAAACTAATTCTAAATAATAGCTAATTCTATTCGGTTATTATAAACTGTTTTTCTAGTAATTGAAACTGTTTTTCTTCCAACCACAAATGCTAGACCTAGCTCAGAATCAAGCCATAGAACAGATCGGGCACGATATCAGTACATAAGTGAATGTTTCAAGCTAAGCTTTAATTTATTGAGATGTAATAGTTAACAGAAACACTACTGTTTAATAAAGAAGCCTCTTCTAGGTCTTCATACCCGAGAAGCCATAATAGCTTTTATTGCCATAATAAGAACTACATTTATTGAAAATAATGAGATACTAGTCTCGGTTGTTACACCATTATCAATCTCAAACAAACTAAAACTAAAGTACATAGTAGCTTAATGTATACTGCACAGGGAACAATACTATTGGCTGAGGGAGAAAGTTTCTTTAATAGGCTGACCTTCATTGAAGGTACATGATTGGCTGAATGCCAAAACAAGACCCGCCGGCTGGTGGGAGGAGCAACAAGCAAAATAAGTGTCAAATCAATAACCAAAAAACCGTGAACACATAGAAAGCAACAGACAAGAAAAATACACAAGTAGGCTAGAATTAAATAAATTTGAAATTAACAAATTGAAGCTTACTGAAATGCAGTCAAGGTCAACTGAGAATAACCAGGATTAAAATTTAGGCCAGAAATAGTAATAGTAGTTGAATGTATTAGAATTAGTAAAATGTATTGAATTGGTTAAAATAAATTTATTTTAACTAATTCAATACATTTATTAAAATAAATAAATTTATTTTAACCAATTCAATACATTTAACTAATTCTAATTCTCATTTAAACTAGTATTGTAATCGTTTTTCACCAACCTAATTATCTCCAAAGCTTCTAGAATGTTCAATTGTCTGCCTTTGCCAATCAAATGCAGAAATTCAACATTTTCTTCAGCCTTAACTTGTTAATAGCGGTATTTCCTTGTTATTCTCGGTTGACCCTGACTGCATTTCAGTGAACTTCAATTTGCTAATTTTAAAAGTTATTTAATTCTAGCCTACTTGTGTATAGTTCTTGTTTGTTGCTTTCTATGTGTTCACAGTTTTTTGGTTCTTGATTTTGAATATTATTTTTGCTTGCTGCACCTCCCATCAGTGGGCGGGTCTTATTAGAGAAACTTATCCGGTGGTTCGGAACTGTTATGAATTTGGGAGTAGCCCAAATTTTTTTTGTTAAATTACCTTGGATCATCGCCTTGTTTAGTATCATTTTAAACGTTATTAAATTTTAAAGATATTTTTTTATGTAAAGTTTTCTGAATTAGGTCATTTTAAGCTAGTTATTGGAGAGTTTAGATTTTAATTATTCGTTTTCAATAAAAGTAATTGAATCGATTGGGTTTTCATGTTGGGATTGGTAGTATAGTAGAGCATTGTTTGAGATTCAATATCGAGCAGGATTTAGTCCCATGCTAGTCTAGTAAAAGAGGATAGAGCTAGTTTATCATTCTTTTGCTCTATCTTACACTCTCTTTACCTGTTCATTTTTCATTTGCGGAATAGGCGTTCTGCGCAGGCCTGTAGGCAAATCTAGAGTTTTGATTCGATAAAAAGTACGTAGTTTTGTAATCCCCGTTTTATTTCTGAACATCGATTCCCACCAAGAGCAAACTCGGTTTGTAGGCAAGCGATCGGCTCACTACTCAACGAAATTGCATGGAGCAAACACCACGTTGGTTAGGACGAGCTTGTAGTCATTTTTTTGAGGTTATGGTGACGTGATTGTTTTGTTTTAGGCCCTTGTGCTGGGCAAAGTTTATAATATCAAATTTATTTTAATTATGTGATTTAAAAGTTAATTATTAGGAAACCGCCACTCACCTCATGTTTAGTTTGGATTAGTTTGTTTGATTTGAAGATAATTTGTGATGTACTTCGCCGCTTTATAAGGTAACAACAATAATCTTTTTTAATATGAAATACTTTGTGAATTTATATTTCTAGCTTAATTGTTCTCATGTACGTAATTGATGTAAGCAATTGTTTGTCAGAATTCATAGGCTATGGATAAGGAGTTTAGTATAAAAAAGGAAGATATTAAATATTCAATTTAAATCAGTAGTAAAAGTTAGCATACCGATATTAGTGTGATAAAAAGATTATGAATTTGATGATGTAACTAAGAAACTCAACTTCCTTATTGCTATAGATTAATGTGAACTATTTTGAATTCTGCGATGCTGTGATACTTATGAAGTAAAGGTTAGGTTTGTTTAATTGTTTGAATTTTAGTAATGTAGATGTGTAATTAAGCGACATAAATGTTTGGGATTTGTGGTCGTGAAAGTAAATTGGAAATAGTAGTGTTCATCTCAAGTTAAGGGTTTATTTCATTATCAAAATAGGAAGTTACAAAATTTGAAATTTCAGCGGTTCCCGAGTTGGGTCGTTCCCGGATCGCAGAGTCGTTCCCGAATTGGAGTAGTTCCCGAATTGGGGAGTTCCCGAATTGGAGTCATTCCTGAATTGGAGTCTTCCTGAATAGTCAAGACTTCGAAACTTCGAGGGCTTGAGTATTCCAGCATTGGAGAGTACGAGAATTCCTGACCAAGGCTGTATTAGATCAACATGAACTCTATACCTTGGAAGTAGTAAGGATTATCGAACGAGGTAACAAATTTATTATATTTCTTGCTTCGATCAGAGTGCAACGAATTGTGGGGAACTATTAATTCAATGGGATAACGAAAACGGCGATATAATTTTGTTAATTAAAGTAATCTTCGAAATGCGCATAATTTTAAAGACTTGAAATAATTATAAATTTAGGCTGTATTGTTGAGTGCAATGTATATTCTTTAATTTGGTTATTTTGAGGTAACTTAAATGGGGTGTGAATATATTTTCGAGTGGTTGTTTCCTAAACATGCGCTTCATTTGGCTTGGTAACCTAGTTCCTCTTGGTTTTGTATGCATGGGTATTTGATGGTGTTTTGGTGTACAAGCGTGTAGAAAGGAAATGTTTTCCTTTTTCCACGTTTCGCCTTCTAAATTTTTGGTTGTTTCCGTCATTCTAAATTTATTCTAAATTAAAACAAATTGATGGGACAGAACCCACCTAAAATAGTAGGTCCACCGTGTTCCCCGTAACATGGCACAAACGGCGAGGTGGAACTACCCGTAAGGGTCTCCCTACCATTAAAAGCCATACACTTATTATTATATTATTAGAGAAACTTTCTCCCTCAGCCAATAGCATCGTTCCCTGTTTAGCATATATTAAGCTATTCTGTACTTAAGTTTCAGTTTGTTTGAGATTGATAATGGTGTAACAACCAAAACTAGTATCTCATTATTTTTTAATAAAATGTGACTACTTCATGTCTTATTCATTAATATTTTCTATCAATTTTTCCAATCAAAAAATCTTTTTACAATAATCATTATGCCTCCAAGTAAAGTTTCCAGATTCATTCCCGCTCTTATAAGCCTAGTAATTTATTATCAATCTACGTCTGTGCTGTGCGAGCCCCTAGTTATTGATAGTCAATCCCTCAACGGAATTAAATATTCAGAATTTCCACTATATTCAACGGGAGGACAAAATTTGTACGACTGTCGTTTTGACCGACCTAGTAAACATAGGTGGTTCAGTCACCAGGTGATGATCTAGCCAGGTTAGGTTAGGTTTGGTTATGCAGTTATGGCTGCGCTAGCAGTAGGTCGATCAAACTGTTAGGTCGTCCTAAAGGAGGGAAGATGTCAAACCTGTACTGCAAGTGTGTTGTATATCGACTATACTAAAATGTCGTGGTCGCGTGAATGTGAACGGTTCCAATTTATATGTCGTTGGCGACCAAATGTCGTTGTCGTTTAGACGACCGGTCGTGCAAGTGTGAAAGAAGCCTTTAGAGTGCCAGGTTGTCGTTTGCATGCAGCGTCAAGCTGGCACTGTTTTATTCTGTCACCCGGCGCCAAAGGTGCACGCCGTCACAGTGGGCTGCATTCCAAAGTGTGCCAGGTTGGCGGGTGCATGCAACGTCACCGTGGGCTGGAAAACCAGCCCAGCTTGACGGCGTGCGAGTTTGGCGGCGTGCGAGTTTGGCGGGGTCCCCTAAAGGATACCACCCATATTCAACATCTGAATGGGCTTTGTGAATAAAGTTGAGTACGTTGAATGAGTGGACTCTGTTGAGTGACTGGAATACACATAACAGATGAGTCAACGTGAGTCCGACAGGAAGGAGTGTTTGACTCAATTTCCATTCACATCAAATAACAAGAATCCCAAGCTCCGATTCAAAAATATGAGATACTCAGCTAACACAACTTTATTCACATCAGCCGTTTTAACTTTTTTTTTTTAATTTTGATCAATCACACAGAACAATAAAACAATAATAGACAACATAAAACTGGACGGATTACACAGTGAAAGATATCACTTGAAACCGATTGAAAAGCTAAAATTCCCAATTTAAAGGATACGAGAGTAACTGAAGAGTCAAGTCAATACCAGAATTAATTAATTCATTGAAACCACGGTCTTTCGGATGTCGTCTAGATGACATGTTGAGGGCAGTATAATGTGAACAATGTCCACTGTTTTATAATTCATCTGGCTGATGAAATATGTTTTCACTCTCAACCTCAACTGAACAAAGACTCGCGATGACAGGGGAACAGTGTGCTATTGAGAATGAGCGGCGATGGTGAGGGGGTGAGCATCGGAACTGTCCTCAATGATTGTCATCCGTGTTTCCTCACCAACATAGAAAACAATGGGCCGGACTCAGTTCCAGGCATTATATTTGGCAAAAGCAATCAAATAAGCAGCGAACAGAGAAAGGGAATAAACGTGAAAGAGACCATGAGAGAGATAAAAGATGGAATGAAAGTGTTGTCGGTTTCCCCCGTCCGTCCGCCCTCCAACAGTAATTCAATCCAACACGAGAACCCTTTTGTGCAGCTCTCGAGCTCACTGAATTGTGCAAAAAGAAAAACATCGCACAAAACAGGGATATCATCCCAAAACTTTTTCGGCGAATATGTTGAGACGATAAGACGGAAACCGTCTTAGAGCAAAGTTCACTACAAAAGAATATTATCCCATTTTCTCAGCGTCTATCTCATTAATTTCCATTTGAACTGAAGCGTTAAAAGTACCCAAAACAGCCTACACTAGTGCACTATCTTCAATTTGTTCCATTTTTCTGAGCTTGCTCATTATCTAGGAATAGTCTGCTGCAAAAGTTCCACTCAGAAGTTGAAATTGATTCTACTGCAAAACTAGATTATATTGCAAAAGTTCAATTCGGAAATTGAAATGGATTTTTAAGGTCTAGAAAAGATGATGGCAGTACTATGATGGCATAATAATAAAAATAATAGTATAAAAGTTGTATTATAATAACGATAAAAATAATAACCTTTTAGAAGTGCAGAAACGGCAATTTTTACGGCAAAGAAAAATGATACACGAAGGAGAAAAGTAATAACATGGAAAAAATAACGTAAAGAAAGTCACCCAACTAAAAAATTGGTTTCCTGTTTCAAATTTCTCTAACTTCCATTTTAATTATTCTCCATTTCCTTCATGTTCTCTATACATTGAATATTAATATTCATGATATTCGATTTTAAAGAAAATTGGCTGTTTTATTTGGCTGAACAATAACCAAAACCAATAATCAAAAATTATTGAAAAAAGTGCATGAAAAAGAGGCTACAATAATCATTAATCAAAGATGAAATTGATGGAAATAATAACTAAGACATATATTGAGAGAAAAAATAGAAAAATTCATTGTAAGATTGAACTTTGAATATGTACCCCAATTGGCATGATCAAGACTGATTCGAATCCATATCACACTCAACAGGCTATCGCGTACTAGATCGATAATTTATTTTCTGAATCCTATCAATCCTTCCTCCGGAGCATTTCTAATAATTATAATGTTTCAATCTTAATAATAATTCAATTGTTTTTTATTATTCCAGTTATAATTATAACTGTTGTTATATTATAATATCTTAATAATTGAATAATTATTTTATTGTTTTTTTTATCATACCAGTTATAATTATAACTGATGCTGAAATGCTGATACTACAAAAACTGTCGTTGATAAAAAAAAAATTAAAGACTCACCAGAAACTGATATCAAACTCTCTTATAGTCCATGAACTACACTCACCTGGAAGAAATAAAAAAATATAAGACTTAATATGCAAATACAAAATTAGGTATTAATCGAAAAACTTAATTTTCAATGAATTAGAATTGAAGGAACATCCTTCATAAAGGCAATGAAAATTTGAGTAAGGAGTTATACAATCAAATTCTCTCACACACCCAATTCCTATTATATTACATCCTAAATACCCTAAATACTGAATGTTTAAATTATTTTTAATGTTTAAATAATGTTTTACTCTACTACATGTGTATTAGTTGCCTGATCAAATACTCTCACAAAGCCAATTACTATTATATTACATCTCAAATGTATTGAAATAATATCATATTCCTATAACATGAAAATTAATAATTGTCAAATCAAATTCTCTCACACCCCTGATTCCTATTATATCACATTCTGAGTACCTTTAATCCTAAATGTTTTATATTACATTCTGAGTACCTTTAATCCTAAATGTTTAAATACACTATTATACTATAATTACAAACGCACTCATTAGCTTATTCTCTATCATTCCATCACTTCGACAATCAACCACCCTCTCTCTCTCATACTCTCTGTTCCGCCATGAAAATAGCACAGTATCAGCTACTGTGGGATTCACGCTTGTCCTCTCTACAGATCGACTGGCTCGGATGCCCTTCTATGTCCGGCGGCAAACAGCCGTGCGGTAAACCAAGGCCTGGTGTTACTCACTGTCAGGGGTGGGGGGAGTTGAAAGGGGAAATTTCCCGCCATGGAGCCACCACGGTGTCAAGGTTTATCCCCCTAACACCACGATCTCTCATTTCGCACAACCAAACCACACAACGCGCTCTCCAACCGCGCAATTTAATAACCGATCTAGACAATTCGATTCCTTCCATTCGGCAAATGTGTTCTCTATCCCAAACCTAACACCCCCACCCCCAACACATAACCACCACCCTAATCTGACACCAAGCGCCATCGATATAATATATCGATAAGGTATTTGTTACAAGAATTTGACCGTATTTCGATTTGGATACTAACGGTGATCCGACGAAAATTTTGCGTAAGAATAATTATATAAATTTTACCTCTGTCACGTTATTTATAGAATAATTATATACATATTTATTATTCTTTAACATCAACATTATTAACATGTTAACACTACCATTATTCTTTGAAGTTATTCTTTATTAAGAATAATTATATACATATTTTACCTCTGCCACGTTATTTATAGGAAATGCACTTAGTGCACTATCTCAAATTTGATCTATTTTACTAAGCTAACTCATTTATCTAGGACTATAGACGAATAAATAGGTCATAATAATAAATAGGCAAGTATCTAGGACTATAGGTTAATCGCGCTTTATGTCGCATGTAGTTAGTGAAAAGCTGAAATTCTTACAGGTGTTAGAGACCACTACTAGAAGTGTGTATTTTCCCCAAAGTATCCGGAAATCCCTCCGGTGCCTTTTATCACCCCCCCCCCCCCCCAACTAAAAGTTCCAAAAAGTAGAGGACTACTTTAAATTCAATAACTCAGTGAAAATCATTGGATAGGGTTGATTTTTCACCCATTATATTAGTCATGGGCTACAATAATGGTCTTATTCATTTCTAAGATAAACTGTTAGATAAATGTTATTTATAGGAAATACTATGGACTATTAATAGAGGCATCGATAATCATCACTATGTTATATTCATAATGATTTATGAATCGAGAAAAACATTTGTGTCGTATGGCAAAACTCCAAACACTCTATAGAAAGTGTATTACTGTAATTGAATACAGAATATATACTTTCTGTAAAGTAATGTTATAAAGAAAGTATTATAATTCGAACAAATATGAAATTTCCAATAAACTGAAATGTGTTCTCTGAGATTAAGACAAGTTTAACAATGGAACTCATTCACGTAAAGTAACTGAATTTATTCTCAAAATTATAATAAAAATAAGTATAGAAAATAGAGTTTATTTGACGTTCAAGTCACACGCCATAATATGTGAAAATATCAGACTAGAATTAGCATTGATAATTCAGGGGAAAATGGAAAAGTTCCAAATGATGAGAGTGGTTAGATTTTACCAAAATGGTATTCTATTTTATTGGAAAATTTCCAAAACATCCACTACAATATAATGCCTTGTCCTAAAATAACTCAATTTTATTTTCTAGATCAAGTTAATTTCCTCATTATAATATCGAGATATAATAAGAATATTTATTACTTGATCTTATACTCGATCTATTTCTTTATTTTTATTTTTACACACTTCATGTACAGCATTTATTCAAATGCCATCAATGCTGAATGAACAGCCATTTTGTTTCATTTGGCTCCATGAGATCTATCTTTCAAACAACTTCTCATAGTCATCTTTGCTGCATATAGAATCAATATAACGAATTAAAAATCAATTGCAGAATAATTTTTTTATTATACAATTAATTCATGTGAATTTTGATGGCTGTTTTCACTAAGAATAATATCTACTCTAGATCAGGTACATTCCTCACAGATCACATCACATTCTAAGATCTTTTCTAATGTGCACACACTCCTAATTGGATGTGCACACACTTTTAGAAGCATGTGGAATGCTTTTTATGGCCCTGCGGAAGATCAGCTACGTAGCTATAAACTATACAACCCCTTCTGTTGATTCACCAGCAAAACATAAAACCGAGAACACATCAAGCTGTTTAGAAGTAAAAGGTAGGATGCAGAGCTGGTAGCTGATGGACCATAACGAAGAAAACTCTCAAATAAACCATTAGGACATTAACAGTTTTCGGAAACGACCAATAAAATTGCAACACATATAATTTGTAGCCTATGGTAGAGTAGAGCGGTATACATCTCCTTTTTCAAGGATATTCTACTAAATTGAAAATAACTGTTGAGTGATGAATATTACTGTTAGTTTTCTTCCCATTTATATGACTGTTAGCTCAATAACTGTAAGTTATTTTTCAAGATAAATGTGTGGAGAATGATGGAGATGTGGTGGCAAAGAGAAAGTAAGAGAGATGGGAATCAACGAAGGAAAGGCTTTTAAACTAGGACAAAAGTAAGAAATAGAAAGGGAAAAAGTGTGAAATAAGAGATCAAAAATAAAAATACAGCTAATAACTTTCCTGTTCTATATTTTGTCCCAGAGAGACGGTTAAATTTATTCTGGCTGAATTATCCTCTGGTCTGTTCTTTTAATTTGCTTCTTTATTGATATTCCTCAATATTCTTAAATTACTGTATTGCATAACATTGTAATAACATTTGAAAACCTTCATCTAGACACTTTACCTATAGACAATAATTTACCTATTTCTTCGACCCGAGATTCATAATTTTGATCAAGTATGAGTTCATTATTCCTTCAGTGACCTTTTCTTTTAGAAAATTGAATGTGAGGCTCCAATATAATTGATTGATTTTTTACTCACTTAAACAAAAAATCTGCTAAAATCAAATTACTGAATCCAAAAACTGCTATGAATCCAAAATGCATGCATTAATTCACTAGCAATCGCGTTATTTTATACTTTTTGATAAATTTATTCCTCACTCCTTGCCAATATTTTATAATAAAAGCTATTCTATGAATATTCATGAATTCTCCTAACGAAATACCAGTACAATATGTAGAGCATGTGCTTTGGAGTGGAGCATTAGCAGTATGAATATTCAAATTTGTCAACAGAGAAATCAGTTAAATCACTGTATTCGTCCAACAATTCATTCTGTTTGTATCAGGATAAAATGTTTAATTCTGTGAAAAACACAGGTAAAAAACCCTCGCCTTGGGAGTCGATCGGAAGCGACAGAGCTGATATGCTGATGCCACGGGTGAGGTGTCGAAATGGAATGCGATTTGTGCGGACAGACTCCCCTCCAGGGGGAAGGGAACCATCGGAACTCCCTAGACGATGAGAGGGGGACCACCGACTCCCCCGAGATCGAGCTGTGATCGTGTATTCGTCCCCCAGAGACCGTTCGCCGAGCACTTTTACTCGATTCCGCGGTAAAATATTTACTTTCTATTCGTCGAGTAGCCGAAAGCAAGTAAGTTACTCGTTCTCAGCCGGAGTTGGATCTCTCCTGCAACTGTTATATCGGAAACGTGCATTGCCAGCACCACTGAGTGCCACTGATAAAAATTCCACATCCACCCAGTGACGTCATGTGATGCCACTTCTTACCAACGTCTGAGAGAATTCCATCAAAATATATACATGAAAAAAGAATTTTTTAGGTGCTGTTTTTGATTCAATGTTGTCGATTCATAGGTGTCTATCACCATGAATTATGTGAAGTAATAATAATATTTCAAGAGCATCGGGGTTGGGAACTCGAAGGAACTCACATAATATATCCGAAAGGCTGGAAATCAATATGTCCAAAACTTTTTGGCGACGGTTGATAGTTTACTTGAAAGTGGGACCTATATTATTTGAAAATCTATCTTACATTCAAAGTCCAAAGATCTCGTTGACATTAAATAATTTGATAACAATATTGGTAATATATTGTTCATATTCAACGTGGATATGATAATCGATATACGAGGAAAATTGTCATCCAAAATTTGGCTTTTGCATGACAATGACCGACCTTACACGGCAAAGCATACACAAGAACTCTTGAACTCGTTCAACTGGGAAGTTTTCCTAATCCCCACTACAGTTCTGACCTTCTCCAAGTGAAATGAAGACCTGGCTAGCAACACAGCATTTTGACAATGATGAGGAGCTCCAGGTACGCGTATCTCAGCGGCTGATATCACAGGCGGCAGAATTCTATGACACAGGAATTTCAAAGCTTGTCCACCGCCCGCTATGATAAGTGCCTAAACTTGCATGGTGATTATGTAGAAAAGTAGTATTTTAGTCCCTTTTTCACATGCATATAATAAAATGTTTTTGAACTTGTTTTTTTTTTCAAAAAAAAAAAAAAAACGTCCTGAGTTACCCTAGTATCTGTATAATAATGTTGCAAAGATTATATTAATTTAAAATATAATAATTTTCTAATATCAAAACTTGCACTGTATTTCTATTCGAATTTGATTTTATACACTAAAACTGGAGGAATACCTTTCACTGCTAAGGAGAAGTTTCATTAGCCTTCTCTTCAGAAGAGAAGTGCATTCATGCAGTTTAAGTGAGTAAAATCATAATTCAAATACGAATGAATACAGTGCCAGTTTATATTTTAGAGTATTCATCAAGTATTTCGGCAGGGAAATTTCACAGATAATAACATTAATAATATTGTGAGACTAGGCTCAGGCTCAGGTCTGGTGTCAAAGTTTTCAGGTTGTACCTGAATAAGTTCAGACACTCTGACGTCATTTATGCAGCCGGGACCGACAGGCTCAATTAACGTGTGCTCCTGAACTCGGAAAAAATTATTTCAACTATACAATATCTGATGAGTCTATGCCTGAAGAATCGTCAGACTATGCCTGAAAATTTCAATTGCCATTAAAATTGTGTGAGAAGCCTTATTTCATTGAGAAACTGAACTAGGAGCCGAGAATCAGCATACTTTAACCTATTGACAAGGAGAAGGAAAGAAAAATAAGAGAAGGGAAGTACATATTTCTAGAAAAAGTAGGGTTCATCAATTTCCCATTACAGTATTTTTTTTTTTTTTTTTTTTTTTTTGAGGATGAAGCCCACATAGGTCTGAGACCTGTGCGTGGGTAATGAGTTGGATGATGGTGATTGATGAGTTGGACCTACAGTTTTAGGTGGGTTCCGAACCACCGGGAAGTGATTTTACAGCAGAGAACAGTGTCTTTTTTGCTGGCCAATCTAATCGGTCACCGTTACGAACGGGACCTACGAGAACGCAGCTTATCTCTCTGATTGAACAGATACCAGCTACGGCTCGCGGCTATCACTTCCCTGATATATATACTGTATATATATATATTCATACATACATTTTCTCAAGATTCAGGCAGTGAAAACTCAAAGGGTGTGCAGTGGAGATTCTCAGAAGATTTTGATATTAACTCATTTTCTGTGATTTAGGTTCCACTGATTCACAAGAAAAATAGACAGAGAGACTTTCTCCAGTTACTGTGACTAATAAATAGAATGATTTCTGGGGCAGATTAATCAGAAATCGCACTTACGCAAAATTGCACTAAACTGCAAACTGCACACAGAAGATAAGAGACATGTTGGTGCTGTTGTAGTATTGTTGTACTAATGTGTGAGGAGCCTGAGGATAGTTGCATGGGACTGATTCCACAAGTACATGCTCTAACTGGCAATGCACTCTGAGTACATGTTACTACGAATCCTACTCCTTACTCTGAGTACATTCACTCTGAGTCCTAGAGCAAACAAGACAGTTCAGTACTAAACAGGTGTCTATATTGAACTAGAATCTCCTAATTAGAAACAACTCAATATCAAGCTACACAACTGAACTCATTTACAAACTCCTAACTTATTTCCTCAAGGCCAGAGACAGTAATATACAGACAGCCATAAGATGAACATTTACTCATGTATGACAGCCAGTGGCGTAACTATGCGGGGGATCAGGGGTATCAAACCGCCCAGACCCAGAAACAAAAAACAAAAGAAATTGAATTTCAATAATCCCTGATAGATAATAATTTTTGACAAAACAGTCAAAAAAGAAGTCTTGAAGTGCTGAAAACATGGTTTTAAAGCAATTATTTTCAAAAGAATTTCCGAGGGACTACCCCGGACCCCCCTTTGGATTGCACAAGCTAGATAGTCTTGAACTACTGATAGGAAAACCCTCCTTCTTCTCTTAAAATACATTTCAAGTACGGTCCGTATTGTACTCCCATCAGGTAATGTGGGGGGATCAAAAATAACAGAATAAAAATAGTTCCAAGAAGACCTGCTTTAAAGTTTGGCTACTTGAACATTTTTATCACGAGAGTTCGCATCTCCCACTGACAATGATGCAAAAACTAAATGAAAATCACGATCTTTGACAGACAATTTGGGCTAGAATGTTGGAAAAAATGAATTTGTGTCTATTTGCTTAAAATGTGAGTTTAAAGGATTATTTTTCAAAAATTTCCAGAGGGAGCCATCCTGAGCCCCCCTTTTCTCCTTTTGAATATACTTTATATATTATAGACTTGATTTGTTGTTAGAGAACCCCTTTTCCGACTCTTGGTGTACGATATAGTGCCTGGAGCCTACCACCTCTCATTACATCATTAGTCATCACTCCCCCCCCCTGACTAACCCCTTAGTTAGGCCTCTGATGTAAGTCATGTGTACGTTTGCATGCCCATATTAAACTGTATTTGCCATTGACGACTTATCAAGATCAACCTACTCAACTAAAAAGTTAACTTAACCACTTAACTAATCCACCTAAAACTGTAGGTCCAATTCATCAATCAACATCATCCATTCATACCCACGCAGCTATGTGGGCTTCATCCTCCGACAGAAAAAAAGAAAAAACTGTGATATACTATCTACAATTTCAATCAACATGACACATAATATATTTCCTCAAACCCAGTTCAGAGTACCCACAAGTTCATAATCGGATCTTAACTAATATGAGCTAGTTAAAATCTTAAGTGCATCAACTTTCCCAACCAATCTCGACAGAAATTGTTAGCTACTTGGACCCGCATTAGCCAGCATACTACTAACTTTGTACTAGAATCTAGTTTGGTCGTCGTACTGCGGCCCCAGAAGTACTGCATCCAGACACTGCAGCAGCTATTGCCTTGGCTTGACGATCGATTAAACCCAAGTAGCAGTTTACACTCGAAGCAAATCTCCTGAGCTCTAATCTGGTGGCGATGGCCGACACTGCAACGGCACAGGCACAGCAACGACTATTCCCAGTTCGATACTTCCTTGGAACGAGCAACTGGCATATGCTATTATAACTTTCGACCACATGCTCGGAACCGTTGCCTTGGTAACCGTATCCTATTTGTTCGAAAAAGTCAATTAATACCGGGCAACTTTGCTAATGAAGCTGATCTCCTCTATATAAACACAAGCAACACGCCCTCTAGGACGCCTCCACTCATGGGATGGAGTGCTTTCACATTAAAAGCTTTTAAAATTAAACGATAAAAGACTATATTTATATGAAGGTCTTTGTGAGCTTGCAATTTGACAGGATAGCTAGATTCCATGTATGTATATAGTACCATAGCAGATACGACTGTAGGTAACTCTTCAGACTTTAACGTTATGTTTTAGTCTGAAGAGCGTACTACACAAACGAGGAGTGAGGTAGTTTGTGATTGCTTTCCTCACTGAGCTAACAGAATTGTATCAATATGCCAAGCCCACCAAAACAAATTCTGAAGCTCTATGCTTGAAAGTCCACTCCCACTTTTACACAGGGTCTGGCTGCACAGGTGAGTGTGTATACTATCTAGCACACCTCTGAGCTGCTTCCTGCGCCCAAGCCATCATTCGACAGAGACGTTTGGAAAGCAACACAATAATTGATGTAGCCTTTTTTGTATCTGAGATGGACAAAATTTAATTCATCGCAAGCCACAATAAGGCATTCCATAAGTGAGGAAAAGAAGGAATTAATAAACAAATCTTTTCCCGACACGTTCAATTAGAGAGGATTATATTGAAATATTGTAACTATGTATTGCCTTCTGTATTATCCCAAGTATTATAGCCTTATTTTAACTTGAGGTGAATTATGTTTTGTTCATCTCAGATCAAATTTTTGACTTTCCAAACGTGTTTGTCGAAGGATGACTTGAAACAGGAAGTAGGTCAGAGGTGCGCTAGATAGTACACACACTCACCTGTAAAGGTGCAACGTGCGACTGTTGAGCATAGAACTTCAGAGATTGTCATGGAGCGTATGAGTTTGATGAATATGTTAAGGTTGTAATTTTTGTATATTGTCTTTGATGCTGGGTTTATTTGTGTTTTTTTTTTTTTGATGAAGATGATTTGGATTAGGATGAAGCCCACAAAGGTCTGAGACCTGTGCGTGAGTAATGAGTTGGATGATGGTGATTGATGAGCTGGACCTACAGTTTTAGGTGGGTTCCGAACCACCGGGAAGTGATTTTACAGCAGAGAACAGTGTCTTTTTTGCTGGTCAAATAAGCGGTCACCCTTACAAAGAGTGCCAAGGAGAACGTAGCTTATCTCTATCTAATTGAACAGATACCTGCTACGGCTCACGGCTATCACTTCCCTAGTTATCACCTCTTTCCTGTATCCATCCTGATTCTTTTTTGATCATTTTCGAGCGGTGTTATTTGTTGAAGGGATGCATGTTATCTGCCAGTATTTTGTTAATTAGTTTCTATCATTTGATTAGTCAGTATCCATTTTGATTTTTACATTATTATTTTTGTGCATGCTTATTTCCAGAATACAAAAGCGTTAATCTTTCACTTGCACTCTATCCAACCTCCATCATCACCAACTCATATGCATTGGAACAATCTGGCCAAACTTCTGGCATGTCAGGCTATCACTCAATGAAAGAGACACGAACAATTTATTTTGCTTTGTCTCACTAATTCGTCTCGAGACAAGTCGCAGCATATAAGATTCGCTCCCCCACGACAAGATCCAAGCCATAGCCGTCAGTCAACTGATTCGAATCCAGTCTTCAATCAGCACTTGTGACTAATGCCTTTCATTATGCAAAGATCGAGTGTTTTATGAGCGGCAGAAGGCAGAAGCACTCTTGGGGACAAAAACGCCTCCAAGCCTCCAAGCATGTGCCTGCTGCCTTTGTGAACAGCGTTGAGACTAATAACCCCGCAGGGAGAATTTGTTATTGTCAGCCGGCGCGCTGCTTTGTCCTCTGAAGCTTTCCGCTATCAAATTTTCCGCCACTGTGCGGCACCAATATGACACAACGCACACCATGGAGTATTGGATTTGAAGTGTAATTAGTCATTAGCAACAAAGAGCATGTGCGAGTTTAGAAGTAACATCAATTGAAATCCACTTTACCAACTTATGTTGCCGTTTTCTTGAACCACGCTTTTAATTGACAACTTGTCGAAATACCACTCTGAAATTGACGTTTTCACGATGCCAGAAAGCGTTCCATACTGGAAGCAGGTTACATTGTTGGTATTATAAAAAAGCAAATAGTTATTTGTCATACCTAATAGACTAACCTCTGTAGTCATAGCTATTATCCTCTATAGATGTATTTTCTGCTCAGATACATGAAGGTTCTTAGCGCATTTATGTATTATGTTAGCTGCACAACGTTTTTTTTCGGAGGATGAAGCCCACATAGGTCTGAGACCAGTGCGTGGGTAATGAGTTGGATGATGGTGATTGATGAGTTGGACCTACAGTTTCAGGTGGGTTCCGAACCACCGAGAAATGATTTTACAGCAGAGAACAGTGTAGTTTTTGCTGGCCAATCTAATCGGTCACCGTTACAAACAGGACCTAAGAGAACGCAGCTTATCTCTATCTGATTGAACCTGCTACGTATAGCCTGCCACCTGCCTCTGCTCTGTCCATACGACAAAAATAGGAACAATGCTTATAATTTACTTTAAGTTAGGTGAGAACAAATTTGCTCATATTCTCAAAACAGGGTAGCAATAGAGTTCTTGAGAAATAGAAAATGGCTAGTAATTACGACGTGAAAAGCAAAATGGCGTAGTTTGCATCGTCGATGGTTTTGAATGAATGATATGAAATATCAAATTGACACTACATTCTAATTTGGAAGTTGGTAGAGTTAACAGATTCACACAAAATTGATAAATGTCTAAGAGTGTTCCTTTACCTGCCATGATCGAGAAAAAATAATAGGCTTCCGACAGAATGTTACTAGAGAATGTTGGCAGTGCATAGAAACACACACAATACAACATACAATTCGACAGTGCAATTCAACATACAATTCAAAATTTTATTCAACACACAATTCTGATTGTCCCACTTTGTGTCTCTGGTAACACAGTTCCAAGGAGTTCTAAGTTTAAAGCAATTTTCTGCGAAATTGGGAAAAATTTCTACTAATTTGGCAGAAAAGTGCTTTAATCTTAGAATTTAAAAATGTAAATTATTCATATACTACAGTTAGTATATGTTTATTTTTTTAAATCGTTTAATTTTGATTATTTTAATTTTACTTTCTGTTGCCTATTATGTTTTGCTAGAACGGGAACATACAATTCAAAATACAATTCAACATACAATTCTAAATTTTAAAACATACATTTCAACATATAATTCAGAATTTTATTCAACACACAATTCTGATTCTCCCACTTTGTGTCTCTGGTAACACAGAGTTCCAAGCGGCTATACAAGAAACTAGTCATTTTACATAGTATGTAGTTGCCTAATACTATGAGGAAGGATGTGAGAGCATGTGAAGTCTTCTAGTAGATAGATAGATAACATAGAGTAGCAAAGAGTAGTAAAGATAGTAGAGAGCTGACATGCGTGAGGCAAATCCATACAAATGCCAAAATGAGTTGACTAGCTATATTTGACTTAGCAATCTCAAAACTCAGTTACCAGAACGATTTGTCAGAAAACAATCTCAAAGAAGGAATGAGTTCAACAGATAACGACGAGAATGAAGTTGGAGATTTCCAAGAATCATGGCTGAATTCAAGTTGACGGAACGATCCCAGGGGATGCCGATCAAATGGAAGTAGGAGGTTGAAGACCTATATTGTGAATGCCCCAGCTAGATCGCTAGATGAGGGTTGGTGAAGACACGAAAATCGAAAAGCATTGGTTAGAAGGGCATGTTGGAAGGGAGGAGTTTCAAGTCTATATGCCTATACCAGCCAGATAAGTGGTTGTTGGGATTCCCCAAAACGACACAATTCGCCTCCCTATTCAAAGCCATTCTTACAACGTTATTATAGCTTTCGATCCCAAGATAAAAAAAAACAAGATGATACAACAGAACCGTGGGTCAAATGACTGAACCAATAATTAATATTTCTTCAATACTATATTATTATTTATCAATTGATTTTTTTTAGTATTTTTCTATTTATTCTGCTTTTGATTCGCAGCAGAGTTTGTCATTTTTAACCGTCACCATTGCATTTATCTGCACTTTACATATCTTTTCGAATGATGCCCAAATGAGTCTTGAGAACTGTGCGTGGGTAATAAACAGTGTGGATGACTACAAAATATCTAGGGGTCTTGGACCAAGGCTCGACGAAATTCGAACTCAAGACCGCAGGAGTAGCAGCCTATGTTCTTAATCTGAAGACAAGTCACATCAAAAAAGTCATAATTCTTTTCAATGCTTCGCCCTCTTTAGTCGGAATATTCCCCAAAAATATACAACAGCAAAAGTACTCAGAACAGAACCCATGGTGGATAGTACCGTTCCACCATGAACAGAACCACAGAACTGGGCGAAGCAACGTGGGACTGAATACTAATCGCCAAAGTCGTCCGTGTACAGTAGGAGCAATTAGTCTGGGCGCACGGCCGTTTGGTAGTCAGCCAAGACGAGGGGAGTGTTAATCGCTCATTTCTAAAAACATGTGGCCTGTGCAACGCTGCAGATGTCTTCAAGGTCAACTAGTCAACTTTTAACAGGACGGCTAGTAGTGAAACCAGAGCAACGCGCCCAGACTAATTGTTCCTACTGTACTGTATTAGCTTCATATTGCCCAAGTAACGCAAAACAATTTTTTTATTACAGGTGATGTCCATATGAGTCTGGTGACTTGTGCATGGGTAATGAGGTGAATGATGAGAAACAGCCATGTCTGAATATGATTCAAAAACACAAGCCTGCAGGAAACGAAGTCAGCCAGAGCCTTATCTTATCACAGACAAGCGCTCCAACCAACTGCGCTACTAATTAAATTATTCTATTCGTATAATTCACTTCTATCAACATAGCAAACGTCATATCCTGAATTTAGAATAGTTTTTTCCACTTTATTAACATTATTTTTTGGTAAGGAATCATCTGAGAAGCAAGACATAGAAAATAACATAAGATCAAAATTGAAAAAAAATCCAGCAACTGGAGTAAACGATCATTTGACAAAGAGGGGAGAGGGGAACAAGTGCAGTACATCATTCCAAAGGCTGGTACTGTCTGTTAATGAACTCTATGTAGCTTGTTGCATTGAAGATGCCAACCAATACACCAACAACATGAGCGATCAAGTTTGTTGACTGAATTACAGTAGCCGTGGACTATTCACTTCACTTCACATAACTACGATTGGGAATTGATCAACAGGCTAAGAGAGAGAGAGAGAGAGAGAGAGAGAGAGAGAGAGAGAGAGAGAGAGAGAGAGAGAGAGAGAGAGAGAGAGAGAGAGAGAGAGAGAGAGAGAGTTAGAGAGAGTTAGAGAGATACATAGAGAGAGATAGAGAGAGAGTGAGAGATAAAGAGAGAGAGAGAGAGAGGATGTGAGAGAGTAAGAGAGAAAGAGTGTGGGAGAGGGTGTGAGAGAGTAAGAGAGAGAGTGGAGTCACATTGCCAAGCACATCGATTGCAAATCGTTCTGAATGGAGATTAAGTGTAGCTAGGATAGGCACGAACAGCCCACCGCCGAAAGCCAAACTCAATTAACCCTACAACATCCAATTTAATATCAAATGTTCAATCCCAATGCGACCGGCACAGGGCACAGGACTCAACTCATTGCCAACTGGCTCTCATGCCGGATAATTCCGCCCAAATTAGGAACCTCACGTATACGCTTCCCACTCTGTTACTTTCGCATTTAAACGGGCAAAATACTGGACCAAACCAGTATTTTCAAGCTGAAAAGGGACACTTTTTTCTAATAGGAAAAGTCAGCCCAATAATCAAACCAATGTAAAAGAGAGTGAAAAATAATAGATTTAATATTATTGTTGTAGATATCCATTTTTCGTGTCCTGCAGTAGAACTATTCATATGTATAAACTTTCTGTGCAGAACTTGGTTGCAGACCAAGCGCCAAAGAAGAACGACATAGTTCGAAACGCGTCTGCCGCGACTCAAAAAAAAGTCAGTTCTGCACAGCAAGTTTATACATATGAATAATATTTATTGAATAATGAATGATTGGATTAAGTGAAAAATATGAACAGTGATTGAAAAATGAAGATTATTTCTCTTGATAAAAGTTCACTCGCTCAATTGCAGGTCTTTTCTCTTCGAATGGAAATAATAAAAATTAACTTTAAAGATAATAGGTTTAATATAATAGGATATAATTACAAAAAATAATATGCTATGAATTGATATTGAGACATGATGATTAACACAAATATAAACCAGAAATCATAAATCATTCAAATCTTGTATCTTTAAAGTTTGAAAAGTAGAAAAAGCACCAAAAAGTAAAGTGTGAATATAGGACCATTGGTTCGTTGATAGGAATTCGTTTATAAATTCGTCTATTAATTCGTTTATAATTCTCGTTGAATTTGAAACCAATTGAATTCCAATTCTAGAATGATTAGTAGCTTGTAATTTGGAAAAAATAAGCAGAAAAGAATCTACCTATATAGCAGTTTCTAAAGTATATTTGGCATGTATTGCGGCATTGCGCAGGGTTTTGTTCATAATTTTTTTATTGTATGAAGTTTATTGTATTGGATGTTATTAGGGCTTTGAAATGGTATCTGTTGCTGTGAGAAAAGGTTTTTTCATCAATTATTTTGTGAGATATGGGGCTCAAATTTGAAATATTTTTGGTTTTTGGGGGCAATTGATCTCACCTACGAGTGATTTTATACTTTTAGATTTTCCGTAACTGAAAGACACCTCAAGGAATAAAATGACATATTTTTGTACTCTGAGTTTTAAAAATTAGTTTTAGCAATTATTTCTTTCAAAATACATTTTTTTAAATCTGTAAAAATTTGAGTTTTCAAAAAATTATTTTGAAAAACTATTTGATTATAATATCATATATTTGATTAGAATACCGTGACATGTCACCAATCATATGAGTGAAACTCAAAAATTTGATGTAATTTGATGATAAATGAATAGATAGAATAAAAAATATGTTATTTTATTCCTCAAGGTGCCTCTAGTTATGGAAAATTTATCAAAAGTTTAAAACTACTCATAGGTGGGATCAATTACTCCCAAACACCGAAATATTTCAACTTTAAACCCCCATGTTTCACCAAAAACTGCAATTAAAGAAAAAATGTTTCCTCACAGCAAAAGATGACATTTTAAAGCCCTAATAATATTCAATACAAGAAACTTCGAAAAAATTATGAGTAAAAACTAATGAGTTACTCTTTCCACAAGTCAATAAAACACTTGAAAGCTACTACTCTACTACTTCATCTTTCGTTTAGAACTTAGAACAAGTTATTATTCATCTGTGTTTGCAGGTTGGTTGCAGCACAAACAAATATCGCTACTCCAAGTTTAGTTGCAGAATCAAGTTCACAGTAGTTGGGTTGTTTGTAGTTGTGGAGAAGTTTAGACTCCTACAGTTAGTGTAGAGCGAGTCGACAGATGCCGACCGCAGTTTAACGCGTTTAAATCTAGTTGCACAACTTTGACACAACTTCTTGACAGTACGCAGTTCCAATGATGTGGCACACCGCGTGCCATGATTGCTGGAGACAAGGCTGCAGATTATAAACTGATGATGCAGAACCGAACTGCATATCAACAAATTGAAAAAAAATATAGTAGACTATTAAACAGACAACTATTATATTATGCAGACTGATGCTGAAGTTCCATATTTATTTTTCACTTGATATTTAAACTTGATTTATTATTGAAAATAAACTTTAGTAGTGAATTTTACACGAATTCACTAGTAAAGTTATTGGGTCTTTCGCACTATAACCCCGCATTTCTTAAAAATTATCATTGAACAGTAGATTCCTAACCTAATCTAAGACCCGATTAGGTTAGGTTGGGAATCTACTGTTCAATGACACTTTTTTAGAAATGCGGGGTTATAGTGCAAAAGATCCAAATTATTTTCAATAAGTATTTGGGCCTATGTTTTTACACAGTCTGTATTTTATTAAAAGTGCTCCAGGAAATATCCACAGTCTAAACAGATTTATCGTGTCGAAGTTAGTTGATGTTTTAATATTACGTATTATGCTTCTATTAATTTCTATTACGCTATTATGTATTGAGTATTTTGTTATTATTAGTTATATATTGTTATTGCTTTCTATCCTGCCACGTCCAAGTTTACCCACTTATACTGGCTACAGATGGATAAGATAGAGCGTTCTCTCAGAAAATCTATACTTATTTACCACAAATCTTGGCTCGTGCTACGCTTGTGCTTCTCGAATATAGACCAAGTCGTAGTAATTTCTAAAAACACTATAACTTCTTGTATTTTGCAAATTCTCAAGTTTGCAAATCACTCACTCTAATAATTAGAACAAGACACTTCTCAAATTTATTTCCCACCGAAATGAATAAACTATAATAATAATAATTATTATTATTATTACCGAAAATTGTGAGTAGAGGAGAAGAATCTTTTATTGCTTCAAGTTGTATACCAATCCAAATTCTATCATGTTTTTTCCACGAAGAATAAATTGAAAGTATTGAAATTGAAATCTTTTATTGCTTCAAGTTTCAAGTTGTATACCAATTCAAATTTTATGATGTTTTTTTCACGAAGAATCAATTGAAAGTATTTGTAGTAATGAGCGAGAATAAACGGATAAGATGTATAGAAAAAATGAATTGATTTAGCACTGTTTACTCGAAGTGAATTAATGCACTGAAATTCCTAAGACCATGGAGAAGTTAGAAAAGTTGCAGGTACTGAATGTGTTGTGAAAATAATCGCTCCAAAGAATCACAGGAAATAGCTTTTCCACAGAACATTTCCTCTTTCTCTATCTAGATCTGAAATCTGAGCAAAGCTAACTGGCCACATATTGAAAAAAGAAGAAATAGCGACCGAGGAAAAGGTTTGGTACACTGAAACGTGTGCTGTCATTTGTTGTTTCATCTTGTCAAACAGAGAAGAAAACATAAGTCAAAGAGAAAGAAAATTATGTTTTATAAGACGGAAACCATCTCCTTCAAAATCCCACCACGAAAGATCTTATTGCAATCGAAACGACAGGCCTTGTTAGGAAATGCAACACTGTGAAAGCCGAGGGAATACTTTCTTTTTCACTCCAACTCACACACTTCCTCATTTGCCCTTTCACTCGGTCACACTTTATATTCCAGCCAAACATTTATAAGCATCATACTGTTTCTGCACATCCATTAATTCTCGGCTTCCCACAAAAAATGGATCGGAGCATTTATCATGCTACGAACATATATTGTAATGATAGGGGCGTAGATAAGATACACTCTCATTTGCATGTGCCGTGATAAATTCTCTCTCTGTATCAGAGAGCGATGATTCAGTATATTTCGCTGAGCGTCCGAACAGTCTCGACCTTAACAACGAGACGAGAATTATCGACTCTCGAAAACGAATAATGCATTCAGATTCGGATAAATCTCAATTTCAAACACGATGAACTCAAAACAACTCATCTCTTATAAAATGAATCACAAATTCTGAGTAATGTTTTATTATATTCTCAATCGGAAAGATCCGGTTATTCTAATGAATGATAATGACTGATTCAGATGATCTATAGATAGATGGAATCGCTTATTACCGGTGGTTCGGAACCCACCTAAAACTGTAGGTCCAACTCATCAATCACCATCACCCAACCCATTACCCACGCACAGGTCTAAGTCCTATGTGGGCTTCATCCTCAAAAAAAATCCATGATACTGGGAAATTAGAGTACAGCTTGAAATTCGTTTTGAGCACTTTGACATGGAAATGTGACAGAAAGCTCAATTGACACTAAAAAAAAGAGATATTCTAGTTGAATTTGGGATGGGCGAAAAGCCTTTTAAAAATGCTTTTTGAAGAGGAAAATGGCTATCTTCAAGTGTTTAATGGAATAGAATTTTCAATAACTTAGTACATGAATATTAGGACAATGAGAAATTTGCCTTATTAGTATTGAAAATGAGAATATTGTGACAGCTATACCTAACGAATAATAACAGAGATGTTGTCAAAACCAATCAATTGAAATTCGAGATATTGTAATTACGATAGTCACGTCATTTCAATCTCTATCATATCAAACTAAAACTAAAATACAGAGTAGCTCAATATATAAAACCTCCGTAGAAAAATACTAATGGTTCATAGAGTGGGAGCCTCTTATTTGTCTTACTTCACGTTGAATGCCTGCCATTGGTTGATACAAGACCTGCCCATTATTAACAAAAATAGCCTCCCAATCCTTACAGTCACAAAAAACAGGTGTCCTAGCTGCTAGACACAAATCAACAATAAGATAAACTTGAAAAATATTGAAGGTCAAGTAAACGAATAAACAACCGATACAACAAGCAAGTCTTGGCATTGACCTATTTTATAATGGAACAAGGTTGATAGTGTTAAAATAGATTTGATCATTTGAACTAGAAGCATAATTTTATCTACGACCATGTCATAATGTATACATTATAGTTTCACAATTGATGCCAAAACAGCTGTCTTTTCGAAATGCTTTTTGAAACTCGTTGCATAATGAGCTCATTATAGTGCAGGTTCTACATTATAACATGGGTTCTGGACGAATCAGAAGCATTTTTGATGGAATCAATATCGTAGTTCAATATTGTGAAACTATCAGCTGATTTGATCAAACTGCTACACCAGCTGCTTTAACCTAACAATCTACTATAACTTCTCGTATTTGAGATGAGAGGTTAGGTATCTCTGACAGTGACAGGTAAAATGAAATTGTTTTAATTAGATGTATACTAGTGGTCGTAGATAAAATAGTGTATGCAACGATTTTATTTGGCCATTAAGGCACTCGTGAGATATTTATAACACTCGCATTCGCTCGTGTTATAACTTACATCTAACTCGTGCCTTAATAAGGGTCAAAATAAAATCGTTGCATAAACTACTATTATCAACCTACTTATTTCCAAACAAGCAATAAATAACCACAAATTCAAGATTGAAGAAGATGTTGAATTTTTGCATTTCAATAAGAAAGGCTTGAAACAGGTTTTGAAATTCGTAAGGTGATAAATAACAATTCTGCTGATAGTTTAAATGATCAAAGCTACTTCAACATAATCAACACTATAGGAAGGACACCTTTTTTCTACTTGTTTTTGTAGAAGGAGGTTATTTCTTGTCAATGGGCGGGTCTAGTATCAACCAATGAAAGGCCTTCAATGTTGAGTGCAAAACAATGAGAGTCTATGAACCAATAGTATTCGTCCAACAAGGTTATAAATTGAAAAACTCTGTATTTTAGTTTCAGTGTAATAGAGATTGACAATGGTGTGGCTGTCGAAACCATAGTATCTTGAATGTTAACTTAGTGGTTATGAAAACATCTGTAATATTCGTAATGAGATAATTCAATTGCAATTTGAATGCGACAATGATAGTAGTTTTGTTTTAGTATGCGGCATCATTATGAAGAAATAAAAAAATAAATCACTTTGAGGGCTAAAAGGACTTCAAAACCCTTGAAAACAGACGTCCAGGTAGGCGCATGAAACACAAGCACCGCCAGCAGAATAAGCAGTAGGCCTGAGCTGGTGAGTGATGGTAGAGAGGAGTGATAGCGGGGTTGATGTAATATTTTAATTAAAATTCCCGAGAAGCATTAACCTTCCTTCACTCACTGCGGCATCGTGATTCACTGAAGCTCGTCTCTATAATTGCAGTTCAACTTTAATTTATTAAACAGTCGGCACGCAATTTCTCGCCTTCATGATTCGTGCGTCTCGTGGGGTTTCACACGCTGCCAGTGGCCGGCAGCAGTCCGCGGACTTCCTTCTATCCCCTCCATAATCTCCTTCACCCCTCCTTATGATCACTACACCCTTCTTTAGCCCCTCCATCATGCCATCATCCTTGCTACCCCTTCTTCTCCATCATTAACAATTTTTCGCCACCTCTACACTTCTTCACCAACCCAAAACTACCCTTCTCCTACCCATTCTTCACTTCACCTACACCAGAACTGTTTTATGCATCTCGTTTCCTGTCGCGCGTTTCAAACGTGACAAAAACGCAGTGACAAATCTGTCACACGACAGAAAACGCGGGTCAAAGATGGTGAAATTCAGAGACCAATAAAAAGCTTAATAATTTTAATATGATATTCACTCAGGTGATACGATGAATACGATTACAATATTTAAAATATTCGAAAGTTTCAATGCATTTGAGCCTTTCCGCGGCAGTATTCAAGTCGCACGTTCTAATTACCTGTCGCAAAGGCCGGTTTTTTGCACCATGTTTCCTGTCGCGCGACAATAAACGCGGCGATTCAATCACTATTGAGCCAAATGTGTTCTTTTATTCATGTATCGCGTTTCAAATGCGATTTTTGTGTTGAGCGTTTTAAAAGTAGTTGAAAAGCGCGAGTTAAATACTGCCACGGAGAGGCTCAAATGCGTTGAAACAAATGGAAAGTTATTTGTCCGGTCTTGTGCAACCGCGCGATTTGGGTCGTTCGAGTTCAGCCCGGCACCAGATCAAAAGAACATTGACTAAATTATCTGTCACAATGCCATCTCAGCCAAAATCAAAATATGTTAACATTCCTATGTTTTTATTTTTTTTTAAATTGTAATCGTATTTATCATATTCACCTGAGTAAGTATCATTTTGAAACTATCTTCTATGAGCAAACTTACCCATTTTATTAGTCTGAATTTCACCATCTTTACATCATCTCTGACCAACGTTTCCTGTCATGTGAAGAAATTGTCACGCAACGCTCTTTGTAGTGGCGAAGGTGATATTGTGGAAGGTATCCATAATGAATAATAAGACGAAATTGTCACAACCACAAGCAGAGAATAAAACCGGCCCAAGTCGCGCGTTTTAATTACCTGCCACTTTACTTTTAAAACGCATCTGAAACGCGCCAAATGCATAAAACGACACACTTAATTCAATAGTTAATAAAACGCCACGTTTATTGTCGCGCGACAGGAAACGCGGCACATAAAACCCGCTCAACTTCTTTCCCCTAAACCCCCTTCGCTGTCTATCACGTAAAGACAAAACAGATCATTTTCGTTAAGAGAGAGGGTGGCTGAGCTTACCCGACGTCTCTAATTATATTTTTGTCGACCCATCTTATCACGATTTGTTAGCGCGTCGAAATTGTACGCGCCCAAGTGGCATCTGCCACACTGCAGCAGCGCCGAGGCCTCATTAGACGCCCCAGCTTAAATAACAAATTAGTATGCTGCGCACGAATTGTATGGAGCGCGCGTTTGAGCGATTAATATTAACAATACGCAATGAGCGCTCACCACGCTCCAGACGCAGACAGCCGCCGAAACACCCAACGAAGACAATCCGTTCCCAATTAGATCCACTGATCCATCTCCGTTCGGCCTCAGTCTGATGGATCGACTCCTACTGCATTGATGGCGTGGAGCAGCACCAATAATTAGACAGTATTAGCCAGCTCTAATATTAAAAGTAATAGCAGGTTGCCCGATTCAAAGAAATCTGGATTTCTAGAATCTATAGTAAACTGTAGTATGGCACTCCAGAACATGGCATGCTATAGTGGGGTAGGTTGATTTCCTAAATTTATGATATCATATATAGATAAAATATGTTATAATTACCTGTAATATAAATGTTGAAACAAACTTTGTTAAAATAAGTTGGACTGTATATTTGAAGAGGGAAGTAAATTCTTTATTATGTAACTGTCTTTTGTTATCCCTCTTCTTCTCATCTTTCCTTTCTACTTCTTCTCCATTTTCTTCTTCTTTTCCATCTTCTTCTTCTACTTCTTTTCCTTCTTCTTCTTCTTCTTCTTCTTCTTCTTCTTCTTCTTCTTCTCCTTTTCCTCCTCCTGCTTCTTATCTTCTTTTTCTCTTCTTATCCTTCCTTTTCATCTTCTTCATCTCATTTTCCTTCCTCCTCTTCTTCTGCTCCTTCTTATATTTTTCTTCTTCTTCTTCTTCTTCTTCGTCTTCTTCTACTACTTTTCTTTCCATCACCTCCTTTTCCTTCAAATTCTTCTTTTATTTGTACTATTTTTCCTTCACCTACTTCTTTTTATCCTTCTCCTTCCTTTTTTCTTCTCCTTTTTCTTCTCAACCTCCTTCTCCTTCTCCACCACTTTCTCATTCTTCTCCTTTTTCTTCTTTTTTCTTCCTATTCTCTTTCATATCCGTCTTCTTCACCATCTCCTCCTCCTCCTCCTCCTCCTCCTCCTCCTCCTCCTCCTCCTCCTCCTCCTCCTCCTCCTCCTCCTCCTCCTCCTCCTCCTCCTCCTCCTCCTCCTCCTCCTCCTCCTCCTCCTCCTCCTCCTCCTCCTCCTCCTCCTCCTCCTCCTCCTCCTCCTCCTCCTCCTCCTCCTCCTCCTCCTCCTCCTCCTCCTCCTCCTCCTCCTCCTCCTCCTCCTCCTCCTCCTCCTCCTCCTCCTCCTCCTCCTCCTCCTCCTCCTCCTCCTCCTCCTCCTCCTCCTCCTCCTCCTCCTCCTCCTCCTCCTCCTCCTCCTCCTCCTCCTCCTCCTCCTCCTCCTCCTCCTCCTCCTCCTCCTCCTCCTCCTCCTCCTCCTCCTCCTCCTCCTCCTCCTCCTCCTCCTCCTCCTCCTCCTCCTCCTCCTCCTCCTCCTCCTCCTCCTCCTCCTCCTCCTCCTCCTCCTCCTCCTCCTCCTCCTCCTCCTCCTCCTCCTCCTCCTCCTCCTCCTCCTCCTCCTCCTCCTCCTCCTCCTCCTCCTCCTCCTCCTCCTCCTCCTCCTCCTCCTCCTCCTCCTCCTCCTCCTCCTCCTCCTCCTCCTCCTCCTCCTCCTCCTCCTCCTCCTCCTCCTCCTCCTCCTCCTCCTCCTCCTCCTCCTCCTCCTCCTCCTCCTCCTCCTCCTCCTCCTCCTCCTCCTCCTCCTCCTCCTCCTCCTCCTCCTCCTCCTCCTCCTCCTCCTCCTCCTCCTCCTCCTCCTCCTCCTCCTCCTCCTCCTCCTCCTCCTCTTCTTCTTCTTCTTCTTCTTCTTCTTCTTCTTCTTCTTCTTCTTCTTCAACTACTTCTCCTTCATTCATTTTCTTATTCCTTTTTGTTTTTGAGGATGAAGCCCACATAGGTCTGGGACCTGTGCATGGGAAATGAGTTGGATGATGGTGATTGATGAGTTGGACCTACAGTTTTAGGTGGGTTCCGAACCCCCGGGAAGTGATTTTACAGCTGAGAACCTGTCTTTTTGCTGGCCAATCTAATCGGTCACTGTTACAAACAGGACCAACGAGAACGCAGCTCATCTCTATCTGATTGAACAGATATCTGCTACGGCTCGCGGCTATCACTTCCCATAATTCTATCACTTCCTATTTTCCTCATTCTCCTTCTCCTTTTTTTCTCCACTTTTTCACTCCTTTCAATTCTCTTCTTTCTTTTCCCTCTCCTTTTTTTCCCTCCTTCTCCTCATTCTTCTCCCCCCCCCCACCTCATTCTTCAATCCATTATTCACAAACATTAAAGTTTCGGCGACACATAACACCAAGTAGTTGCTTATTTGTAATTATTTCAAGTTGCCGCCAAATCTTATGGTGGAATACAGTATCAGCCATTAAACCTCACAGTACAGTGAATACATTGTAATTAGGCATCAAATTACTCTAATTAGCAACACATCGTTTTTTTGAGCAGTTGGACACAAATTGAGCTCATCAAATTGCGCCGAAAAATGCTTGACTTATCTGAAAATTGACCAATTAAAATTTTTTTGTACTCTTTGAAAGAGTGGTCGTCAATGAAAATCAGGACATGGGAATTCATACAAAAATGGGAACTAATGAAGGAGCCATCAAAGACATTTTTAATGAGGATCCGCTAATCATTCATCATGCACCACAAAAAAAAACGTCAAGAGACGAAGCCCACTAATAACTGGTGGATAAACTCAGTATCCCATTATTTGCCAGTAAGCAGGATACCGCTTTCAATGTGGTGTAGAACTTGGTAGCGGTAAGGGTGGTGAAATTCCTGTTTCGGTCAGAAACTACGCACTAACACTTTTCCTTCCTCCAACACATTACTAGAGTCAACGAATCCATCCTCCGACCTTAAATCACCCTTGGAAATATTTTAGTGGAGTTCAATCTTCTAAATGTAGTTGCAAAGTTTGTTCATTGAGATGGCCATTCCGTAGGTTAATTTCAAGAAGTACTTGAAGTTGATGTGGTGAATTTGCTTTGCTACAACATTCAGACAAATTGGATTCTGCATGTTCAGAACAAGCAGTTATACGATAACACAGTGGTTCTCAATATTTTCAAGTAAGTTCCCCTATTCGCCTATTCTTGTCGAAATACCTCCTCAGTTCATAGTTTACATTCGCAATGAAATGAGTTGGTTCCTATAGCACTTTCTTGTCTTTCTATTATTGTTTGCTCATTAGCTTATTCACAATCACGGCGTTATTTATACATACATGATTTATTACTACTTTATTATCACTTACTTGGTACTCAGTTCAGTTTAGTTTTTTGTTAGTTTTTTTAATGAGCATTGTTCATTAGCTAATTCATAATCATGGCGTTACTCATACATACATGATTTATTACTGCATTATTATCTCTTACCTTTATTCCTTTATTGCCACAAATTAAAAGAAAAATACAAACAGAAACTGATACAACTAATTTATTAGAGTAATTACAGAATAAAAATGTTTCCTTTTAAATATTTGGCAACAACCAGCAGAAGGATAAACCTTGTTCGCTGGTGGGAGTAACACAGTTCAAACATAATGAAAAAGTATTTCCCTTACAAGCCCGTATTTCTCGAATCAAGCAAAAAGAGAGAGAAAATAATGAAATAAAATAAACAAAATAAAAAAATCAAACTTTAGGGCATAGACCATCATTTCTATTATTCCAAATTTTCCAATTTAAGGTTGAAATACTTAATTGAATATACCTGATAGTTAGTTCAGTTTAGTTTTTTGTTTGTCACATACAGCCGCAACCAGGGAAGTATATTGAGCACATTGGGAAGTACATTCACAGTACGTAATACTGGGAATGAAATAATGAGAATTTAAATAAATTATTTCATGAAAATATACCTATTGGTAACTATAACTCAAATCTCCATGCTCCAGTATCATAAGGTACGTTCGGAGTCCACCTACAACTGTAATTCCACCAAACATCATTTTTACCTACGCACAAGTCTCGAACTCATTTGGGCATCATCAGCGAGAAAAGTATATAAAACGAGCAGATACTTTTGCTTACATAATTTCTACAAGCTTTCATCGATCTCCTACTATTCAGGTTTTAAAATGAAAGGGTTTCTTACCGTCTTTTAATCTAGGTCCAGGGTCCTCACCATCTTTAAATCTTATTAGCTACAGATTGGTGTGAAGTGTTCAAAGTATATTGCGCAAAATAATATTTTCTTCACTGTACGGAAATAGAGTGGTATTTCCTTACTTGATGATGGTACTGTGGGATTCCGTATCAATTCAATTATCGTCATTAACTCGTCTACTCTCGTTCCACTTCGAAAACTTTCAGCCTGGGAAAATTTCTCATATTCATTAATTGTGTTGACAACATCCTTTTAGCTAGAATAATTTTCGATACATTCCCCCACCAATATTTTTCTAAAAATATTCCACAATATTCCAATTTATCGAACCAACATTTATATTTATTCTTTTCATTCCAATCTAATACAATTAAGTATTTCATACACACATCCTTCAAGCGCTGTTTAATTTTCGTTTTTAAAATTACGAGGTGTTCTATTACTTCGGATAATATAAACTCTGTATGAGCTGACAATTTTTCTCAGACAAAGTTTCCTTCTTTCTCGTCTCTTGAATTTCCTTTTTATGTAAATACGTCACTAGGATTTTCTTTAGTTAAATTAATATCATTTGCTGTACATTTGCTACCTATGCGACAGTAATAATGCTATTTTAAGCTCATTAAAGAAACTTAAACTTACGTAAATTTACATAAATAAAGTGTTCTAATCTGATCTACAAACTACCTCACTCCTCGTTTGTGTAGTACGCTCTTTGGACTAAAACATATCGTTGAGGTCTGAAGAGTCACCTACAGTCGAATCGGCTATGTTACTATATACATACATACAATCTGATCTAATATAATCTTTACCTCTCTTGTATTCTTCTTACTATAAATTCTAACTATATTCCTTGCCGCTAGGGTCAAGTTAACTATATATTACATCTACAACACGCAATACTAGACATAGAATAACGAGAATTCAAATAAATGATTCCATGAAAATATGCCTATTAGTAACTATAACTTAAATCTTTATGCCACCCTAGCACACTATTATAAAACGACTTATATAACAGCTCCAATCTAAGAAAATTATATCACATTTAATTTTTATTCTATCACAAGATTTATTACTGAATAAAAATCATTACTTTTTTGGAAAAGCTATACATAAGCTGCAATAAGCTTGTACAAAGCTATAATAAGCTTGTAAAAAGCTGTACAAAGTGAACATAATCCACGGGAGAATCAGAACATACCTTCAATATGAATAATCTATTCAATTTTTTGCAATAATCATACATACAAGAATGCCAGAATAAAAAAAAGATGAAATAAGAAGAATAAAAATAAGTATGCTACTTTTTGCTTTTTGTTGTGGGGCGCGCGCGCGCGCGTGTGTGTGTGTGTGTGTCAGTATGTGTTTCTTTTTTTGTAATTTTGCTCCACCAGAAGAACATGATTTTTTATATTTCTTTTAATAGTTTTTGCATTTTTATGACATGTCAGTATTGTTTCATTGTACTAACAGCTGTCATAGTAGACTCTTCCATTTTATCGAATTTTAGTTATGATTTTTAAATTATTTGCATTTTTCCTCTATAGTGATATTGTCAGATTTTGTAACCATAGATTAAGTTTAATAAGTTTGTAATATGCTTTTTTAACATGATAGGATAGAACTCTTTCATCACACACAAGCTGATACCCATGTGGGGGACTTTCTTCTATGTTCACTGTATAGCTGTGCCTTTGTTACCGTTTTCATGAAGGAAATAAATAAAATTATCAATCAGTAGTATACATGTCAAGAGTATCCCATTTACTACTCACAGAATCATGTTCACATATGAATGAATCAACTTTATTTGGTCTAGGTTGAAACTACAGGAGTTTTTCCTTACACCTAAACCTCAGACCTAAACCACCTTACACCTATATATGAGAACGAGGAAAAATAACATCCCAGTAATACTGTAGTTTGAAAAGAGTTCAAAACGGTCATCATGAAAATGGTCCAATCAGCATATCACCATATGGTCATAGCTAGTACTAGAAAATAGCAGTGCATTTTCAAACATACAAAAACTTAGAATATCAGAGCGATACACAATAGGAAAAGAATCGAATAAATCTGAACAGCAAATGAAGACGATCGAAATTGCTCGAAGCCTGTCACAGAATCCTCTTTTCCGAGTCTCCTTCTTTTATTCCAGTCACTCAGCGCTTTCTATCTATCCTGCAGATCTCTCCATCCATTCATCAGGTCGCATTGTGTATTCAGGTTGTATGGTCCATTGCGAAGTTCCGGGGTCGTCTCTCCCGGTTTTTTCTCTCTCAGGTTGCCACCTTCTAGGCCTCAGGCACTCAATAACAACGAGCTTGCCTCTCTCACAAATGCGCGCTCACGAATTGAAGGACACACACCAACAATACATCATGCAAAATTCCCATTCTCATTTCTACACTATCCGTGTATCCGAATGAATGGAACCTTATTTTGTGGTAAACCGACATAGAAAAAGCAGCACCGACCAATGACAATATTTATTTGAAAAGTACAACAGTTCCCGGAGACTATCAAGTGGAATTGACATAGATCATAACATCTATAGACCATGATATGTATACCAATCTTTAATATTATTCATAAAAAACGAAAACATTTTCTGTAAGAAGGCTCTAGATAGCCACATTTCGATTTACAATGCATCTTTATTGCCAATAAAAAACAAATACAAAAAATCTATAAAAAAAATTCTTATACAAAAGAAAATTTGTCAAATAATTTCGCGATAAAATTAAAATTTCCTGGCCCCACCCTTCAAAGGGAAACCCCTTTGTATCAGTTCATAAAGTACAGTTAAGCCGCGTCTCCATCAACCGAACATGCTCGGCGAACAGCGTTCGCTGGAATCAGCTGATGTCGCCGAACAGTTTTTGGAGTTGGTTTGGTGTGGACGCCTTCTCGAACATTATGATCGGTATGGTAGGGTTAGTGGCGGGAAACTGTTGTTGGTCGTCACTGTTCGCTCACAGACCGAACATTTCAATTGAACTCACGAACATGTTCGGTGACCCAAATGTTTAATGTTTGCCCGTTTTTTATATTAGCCAACAATGTTCGGCAGACATGTTCGGTTGGTAGAGACGCGGCTTAAGAAAAACACATCTGTTTAACCATCGTCGTCATCGTATTCTTTCAAGGATTAGGAAAGAATACCTGTTCCGACTTCAAACATTTCTTACTGGTCAATTTCAAACAGCCTGTTTAACCTTCAAATATTCAAACTGTATTAGACAACTTATACACCAGATAGCTATACACAGAACATACTAATAACATCTAAAAAAATATAAAACATAGACATCGGAACAGTCATATTACATATTACATTGCTGGTTTAGGCTGTAGCAAACATATGAAAACTGAGAATTCTAATATATATTCTGGCTGAAGGAATTGTTATAAGAATCATTTCGGGTAAACTTTTAAATTGATAATAATGTTAAGTGAAAAAGAATTTTTATTTTTTATTTTTCAAGTGAAGTTTTTTAGCAAATTAAAATGTTTGGACTTTTTTAACCTCAATGTTTTGACAATGTAACATATTCTAACATTGTGAAGAGAGCAGTTTTGGACTTGAATCTGTTGCTCCTTCACATTCATTGTTATTTTTACACCATAAATGGTATAATAGAATTTGGGTTTGGTGGGGGCTTTAGTAGCGCTACTGATTCTGCACAAAAATGGTATGAAGAAATCATCTTGCATTAGTTACATCATCTTCAAATTCACTAGTTTAAAATCAAACAAAAAAATTGAAATATAAACAGGATAATTTCAGCCTCAGCACTAATAAAACGATAAACTTTATAAATGAAACAAATTTATAATTTATCATAATCAACTCTAGATCTCCTTCTACTCCCCATCCCACTCCATAACCCACTCCGAGGTTCCTCAACCTTCTTTCTCTTTTTTTGCACTATTCTCCATCTTGTTTTCACTACTCCACACCTCCACTAACCTCGTCCACCGCTAACGAATTACACAGTACACACCTGTTCTACCTTTACTACACCTTCCTCCTTCTCCTTGATTTCTTCAGCTAATCCATTCAACAGGACAATATTGCTTACATTAAACCTCAAATCACCCCTACAGCAATTTTTTTAATAACCATAAGCCACTTTCTTCCCTAATATAAAAACATCTTCAGAATGGGTAGGCTACAACTACGTAGTTTCCACGCTAATTAAAATCCTATTCAGCACTAATATTAATGAAAGCTCCTCCATTATGTATACACACTAAGGGCGTTCATTGAAGCGTTTTTCCAAGTGCAGAAAAAGTAATAAGCAGCATGCAAAAGAATTCAAGCTTATGAGTAGAGAAAAAACAATGAATAACTTTGATGATGGAGCAGCCACTGAAAAGATAGTGGTTTGACTTACATTACGAAAAGATTGAAAAATTCAACTTTTGCCTAGTTTTAGTTAGCAGCCTTATTCCAAACTGGAAAAAGAGGGTGTGAAAGAAAATGGGTAAATAGTGTAGTTGAAGACTAAGGATAGAACAGGAGATTAGGGAAGAGTGAAAAGTGATTGAGGAAGAAAGAAAGAAAAAAGATGAGAAAAAATTTGAGTAACAAAGGCCTACTGTATTTTCTTTTTCTTCTGTTTGTGGCACAGAAGTACCCTACTATTATTGAAAGCACTCTCTTGTGCTCTTCATTTCCGTTGTACATTTGAAAATCTCCGCAAAAGGAACAGAGCAGAACAATGAGAGACTAGATGAGAACTTTTAACAAGGCAAATGCGAGAGACTGTAATTAACAGAGAAAACGAAAGGAGTAGGTGACAGTTGTAGCACCATACGTGTTGCACCTCACCCCCCCCCCCCCCCACACGCACACACAAACACACATGAGACAAACACTCAACTCAAATCCCAAGATTGTATACGCGCAAAACGAATTTCTACAAATACTTGGCTTCTCCAAAGAGCTCAACTTTAATATAGTACTTCTCACAGTTTACCGAGTGAAGTTGACTCTTCATTCATAGTCTTGTTCTTGTTGCGTCAGTAATTCTCCAGACATTTCAATTATCAGAATCAAAATTCATTAAAACTTTCGAGTAAATGACAGGAACAATTTGAGTGCCAACTGACGACTTTCTGAATAAACTGTTCCATTTCAAACCACCTCTCTTAATTGATAAGTTGCTATTCTTAACTTGAGGTAAAGAATAATTCCTCTTTCAATTAAACAATAGTGGTGGTAGTAGTAGTAGTAGTAGTCGTCGTCATAAGCGCCGAATTATGACAAAAATGGGGGGGGGGGGGGGCGGCTCAACTATAGGATCACGGAGTGGTGGGCACATTGTTTGGAATATATACAATATGCCTATATGCACTTTGGATGGAATATATGCAATATAGTATAGTATGCAATATATCCATATGGCTTCAAACTATTTGAGTGGTTTTCCCCAGTTACAAAACCCGATATGGACAAAATAATTCTCCTTTTTTCTTAATAAATCGCAATAACCTCTTAGAATTTGCTTCCCTACATATTCTACAGAATACCTTATATATTGGAGCATACTGTTCATTCCACTCAAAATACCTCAACCAAGACCTCTGCAAGAGCCACAATGTTTGACATTTCACACTTAGTTTTATTGATTAAAAAAGATTAAAATTTTTGTTGTGCAAGTTCTTCTTTCATTCATTGTACACGACCAATACAACAACCAGATTTATGGTATAACTGTGGGGGGGGGGGGAGGCCCACAAGCCCCTCAAGCCCCTAGTAGTCGGCGGCTATGGTAGTAGCAGTAGTAGTATAGTAGTAGTATAGAACCATAATAGTATAGTAGTAGTAGTATATGGTATATTACTACCATAGTAATGGTAGTACATTAGATAAAGAACATTTTTGGGACAGTTTTCCGTTGTTTTCGGTAAAGATTTTCGGTGGTTCGGAACCCACCTAAAACCGTATGTCCAGCTCATCAATCACCATGATCCAACTCATTACCCACGCACAGGTCTCAGACCTATTTGGGCTCCATCCTCCAAAAAAATCACCAAAAGCCTTCCTGTTGGCTAATATCAAAACAGCTACTGAAACTGTTTATTAGTAGAGTCTACAGTGAAAGACGAATCTTCTGATTATATCTTACTTATTGGTAACACTCATTCAGAAGACACCTATTAAAACGTAGTTTCTTATCTGAAGCTTCTACTTCAAAATCATACATCCTGTTTGAATCCACTAATTAACTTCAAACATTACTTCAAGCCCATGACCAGATTCAGGGCAAACATGATAAAATATGTTGTGATTAAGATAGGAGCACATTTAGTGAATGTACCGGAAAAAAGGTTTAATTCACTTGAAGACTTCAGAAATGCTGAAATGCTGCCAAAAACATTTAGCTATTAAAAACTAAATATTTTTAAATGATGAAGCCATACTAGGATTGAAAAATTTGAGGAAATATAGGGAATTGGTCCCCCTAACTCCCAAATTATAACTAAAAAGTTACATGGTGGACCTACAATTTTAGGAGGGTTCCGAACCACCGGGAAGTGATTTTACAACAGAGAATAGAATTTGTTCTGCCCAATCCAATTGGTCACCCTTACAGAGAGGGCCCAGGAGTGCGTTGTTTATCTATCTGATTGAACAGATACCTGCTACGACTCACGGCTATCACTTCTCTTGAATTCTAACTGTCAAGGCTTCAAAAAACATGGAAATGCTGATATTAATGATTCAATATAATTAATTATCACTTGAAGTAAATGTAATGGTGAGTGGAGCTAGTAGATTAAAGAGACAGCACAAAGAAGATATGAAATAATTTTAAAATGAAAATTACTCACACAAAAATGTTCATCCAACTCATAGTCGTAATCTCAGTTAAATTACCTGAAACAAGAAAAACACAATCATGGAATGTCCAAAAAATGACAAGTTCAAAACTGACAAAAATTTGAAAATTTTCTAATTGTTCCAACTATGGAGTACTGAGATATCAATCACAAATATTCAAGAAGTCATCTTAGACGTAAGAGGCTCAACTATTCCTCTGGGAAAGAAATAAATGAAAGCTGTGTAAGTTGCTGAAAAGCATATACGAACAAGAAAAGTTGTTCAAATACACTAAACTGGAAAGTTTAAAAAATTCTTTGAAGAAAAACACGTAGGCATTATAGGGTTACTATATTTTAATAGGTCATCAACATATATGAAGAGGGGAGAACCAAGAGGGAGCACTAAATCCTGACTCGTTCCACAAAAAAAGCTACTGAAAAGTGCATGCACGGCTGATATTGGGACAAACTAACAGAAAACTCCTGAACCAGAACTGCACCAAGTTCTGCCAAATTTTGCTTCCGTTGTCATAAAACACTTTGTGTTTATTGGGGAAAGAGGAAGAAAACATAACAACATTATTTATTCATCTGAATCACTGTCAAAGCCATACAACGTACAGGAATTGTTCTAATTATTCAGTCTGATAGAGGGTGACCTTATAGTTTAAAATTCCCATCTATAAGCTTTCAGGATGACCAACACACACATACTAGATTGTTGAACCGTGCTTTTAAAACATTATTTCTCTACGCGGACTTTCCAAACTATCAATGATTTATCGATTAATCGATCGATACCGAGAGAGATAGAAGAAGAGAGAGAAAAGTAGCAATTTTGTATGAAGCTCTAATTAAAATTCGCAATTAGCCGGCTAATTTTCGACCAGGATAAACAAATTAACAAAAGTCATATCAGTCCAGCCAAAATAATGAACGTACGCGTTAATGTTGATATTCAGAAAACCAAATAGAGCGGAGCCCTTTGTTCATGCGACACCAATAATAAATTTGAAACTGATTGAGTATCACTGCTAGCCTATGCATACACATAGTGGTAAAGATACGGTTTTTAATGGAAAAGCAACGCTCGATACTATTGAGCGTTCTAAATGAGACCAGGACTTCATTACTGCGGGGCAGGCTATAAAAATGGATTTGTTGGAAGGGCATAAAAGCAATGAGCCATAAAACGTTTCCATTTCAGGACGAAATAATGTTTCTCGATAATTAGTAAATGCAAAAAAGAAACTTCGTTGGTTTTTTTTTTAATATAAGCCACCTCTAATGAGCATGATTGAGAACTATGTTAACGATTTTAAGAACAGTATTTGAAGTAAATTGACGTGCATGATAAGATCGACGTGCATAAGATAAAGACGTGCATGATCTTGTCAAATAATATTGCAAAAGTTCTTGTAGGAGGAAAAATGAGCAGAGCATTTCAAATAAAACAAGGCGTTAGACAAGGTGATGCATTGTCCGCACTACTTTTCAACCTGGCTCTGCACAAAGTAGTTCAAGAACTGAAGTTAGCAGGACACATAATCTTCAAATCCAGACAAGGACTTGCATATGCTGATGACGTTGTATTGGTGGCTCGAAATGCAATGGCATTAAAAGAAATATTCAGCACATTAGAAAAGGAAGGACGAAAACTAGGACTTCAAATTAATTCAAACAAAACAAAATACATGAAAGTCACTCCAACTCTGGCAAGAAGAAGTGCAGAAGAATTTCAAGTCGGAAATTACAAATTTGAAAGTGTGAAGAACTTTATATACCTTGGAACTGAGCTCAATGTAAATAACAACTTGAGTGAAGAAATTAAAAAGAAAATAGATCAAGGTAACCGAGCCTACCATGCAAACAGAAAATTGATCAAATCTAAACTTATATCAAGAACAACAAAAATGAAACTCTATCAAGCACTAATAAGACCGGTAGTGACATATGGCTGTGAAGCTTGGGTTCTCAACTCACATAACATGAATGCATTGAGAATTTTTGAAAGAAAAATTATGAGGAGAATTCATGGTCCAATATGCGAAAATGGAGAGTGGAGAATCAGAAACAATGCTGAAATTAATGTCATCTTGCTAGGCAGAGATATAGTGCGATTCATCAAGTCTAGAAGAATCAGCTGGCTAGGGCATGTTCACAGAATGGAGCAGAGTAGGATGCAGAAGCAGATGCTTGTTGGAAGAATGGAAGGAACAAGAAGAAGAGGTCGTCCTAGAACTCGCTGGCTGCAAGATGTGGAAGGAGATCTGATGTGCATGGGAGTGAGAAACTGGAAACGGAGAGCAGAGCAGAGAGATGACTGGAGGCATATCATTGAGGAAGCCAAGGTTCACCCAGGACTGTAGCGCTTCGTATGTATGTATGTATGTATTTGAAGTAAATAATTGATTGAACATTTTGAAAATAATTCTGTCTAAATGTCTACTCTGAAGTAATGGCTTAACTCACAATATATTCCATGTTACGCATTTTTATCTGCATAGAAAAAACCCCGCTTTGTGACTTGACATTTTAAAACAGTTAACTTTTGCAAACTGACTGGTATAATTTAATTCACACTTCTCCAATATACTGCGAACAAATTTTACAAAATCTATAATTAGATTCCTGTTTTTTAATTCCTTTTTATTATAAATGTATAATCATATTATTTATGCACAGTGATGTATAGGTCATTTAAAATTCGTGTGCTGTTTGATCTCTCTAACAGACAAAGCTTACTCTCCCGTCAACGTAGTTAAATTTACAAGTAGTATTACCGTATTACAAGTAGATAAATTTACCCTCATATTACACAGCTAGTTACACCTAATAGATCTAATTTATCGGCTATGTTATTTAGTAACCTAGCAGTTCAGATCATAGATAAACAATAGCTATAATTCGGATGTGTTCAGATTGCACATAAAAGTGTTATATAGGTCAACCATGTTTCTCTTCACATGGCTGAAACGATAAGATTCAATCATAGATATATTAATAACATATAGTGTGTATCAAGTGTGTTGGTTTCACTTCAAGCCTTGAAGTTCAATATCTATGTTATTTTATTATTATCTATGGGTCAAACATAAGGCGTCTCTCCACCAATGAAAGCCATAAGCTAGAATCAAAACTTCTTAATGTTGAAGAAATGCCGTAATATTGAATTGATGGACGATAACAATTTATTATTAATATAACTATATAAATATGCTGCTTTAGCCGAGTAGTCTACAGATCAATCTAATGAAAGTAAGACTTCGAATTCAAGTTAGGTAGAATAAATAAAACAAGGAAAAATAATTTTCTCTCCAAATCCATAATTTTGTCGACAAATTGTGACAGAACCAGAAATAAGTCTTCCAGCAGCGAACTCTTCCAAAGCTAAACAGAACGAATAATTATTGTTTGCTTGTGGATGTGACGAGTAATACATGTCTACTGACGCGTCTCACTGTTTACAGTCAACCAACATGGGAGGCGGTAAAACTTCCACGCATGAAACAAAAGCTGATCTCGTCGTTGGATGCTGGAGAAGAGTTTTAACACGACCACGATGTTCTAATCGGCCGACAAGGGTGGGTGGTGGGTTGTTGGTAGAGAGCGGAAAGATGCTTTCCCACCAATTCTGTAAACATTTCACTTCAGCGGCGACGGAAAATTGCTCTCATCATTTTTCATGATGTTTCGTCAAGACATCGCGGACTTTATCTACTGCTATTGATTCATTCGAGTTTATTGGAAATTCGTGAAGTATAGCACAATTTAATCATGATACTTCCACTATAGAAATAAAAGCAAATAATTTCTTTATTTCTATGCTTATTTATTTATCTATTTATTACAAAACACAATCAAGTATACTACAGACACAGCCCACTACTGCTTTCTTTACAAATTTTCAATTAAATAATCCAAATTTTAGGTTGTTTAAGTTTAACTAGAAATTTTACTTTTGAAGTACAATTCCTGGTTCTATCCAAAGCATGAATATTAATTTAGATGTTCACTTTGAAAACGAAGCACTAAAACTGATCAATTACCCAAAGAAAGTGAATATATTTTTGAATATTGTTCGAGATTTTAGAGTCGAAAATGTAGAAGTCAAGACAATTCAGTCACATTAACATTGTAAGTTTATAACCTATATACATTCTATAATTGAAAATGAAGAATTATGGTTTGTTCAGCTTATTTCATCTACAAAACAAGTGATATTGCTATATTTATCATTGCTTCTTTACTCGTAATAAGCATAGCACTACAAAATTTACTCAATTCTCCCGAAGCTCTAAGTAGAAACGATAGCTAGGTTAGAAAGGTCAGTTAAGTTTAGTTGAGTGGAAAAGAAGATGGTCAAGACGATGTGGGGAAAACTTCAAATATTGTTTAAAATTAATGCACATTGTCTGAAATGAATTATAGAGACTAGGCATTTTGTTTATTCTCAATTCCAGATAAGCTTCTGATTGATGAGAGCACTTTTTTCGACTACAGTATAATTGATTAAACTTGAAAAAATCAGTTCAACAATAATATTTGAACCTCAACCTTTTGTTTTCGTCTGAAGAGCGTACAACGCAAACGAGGAGTGAGGTAGACTGCGGTTGTTTCCTTCACTAAACTCAGAGATAACTTGTTTAATGAAGATTGAACTCTTTTTTCAAATAAACCTTGAAAGGAACAATAACTTGAGTGGAACGAGAATAGAAAATGGGCCCTATTTGAAAAAGATAAAAGCAGTACTTTAAAAATAATGGAAACTGAGAGAGAACAATTGCTGATATTTTACCAATTTTACCACTCATACCAATTTCTTTCTCCTTTTTCAAACTCCTCTTCCTTTTTCATCTCCTATTTCACTTTCCTAATACATGGCTTTGCCATAGTTGGATAAGTTTTCGTTTTCCTGCACACCCCACAATGAAGCCACCTATTTGTAACAGTCAGTATGTTATTTTTATTTTTGCTTTGTTTTTTTTAATATTTTGTATGTTTTAGTGTGTTAAATAAATTGAATTGAATTGAAAAATTGATTTTTTCACCCTTTCAACAATATGGAGGGATTACCTATTTATTGAGGGAAAGTCGAAGATATTGATAGAAGAAAACTAATATAAATTCTATCTTTGTAGACATCCCACCAATGAAGAGCAATTACAGTGTCGCTCCACATTCTCCACGAAGAAATTGAGAAGAAATCACTTATATAGTGACTCAATTGTATTTTATAATAATTATATTGAGTTACTGCATTGAAATCGAGGAGACCACGAGATCTAACGGAGATACAGCAAACTAGGCAGTCCGGATTCCCGCCACATGGAGCGGTAGTGGAGATCAATAGGGAGCATCCCTTGCCGGGGAGCATGCGCCAGGAAAGCCCGGGAAACTACTTATTTGAACAGGAGCTTGAAAAGTTCTATCAATTACACAGAACCAACAAGAAACGAAAAATGAACTAATCATTTCCACTGGTAAGTCAATTCAAAATGTTTGACATCAACTGGAAGTCAATAAGAACTTTTGATTGCAAAGCCCAAAGTGTGCTGATTGACAAGATGTTTGTCCAAATTCAATTTATTTCGATTATTTGTGTCATGAGTAGGTTTTCTATTTTCAGGTATTAATTAAATATCCTTGTTGATGGTAACGTACACATGATGGTATCCTATGCATGGAAATGTTGAGAATTATGTATTTATTTCTGAGAAATTCTAGTAAAAATATTAGGTTCTTCAAAAAGGAGAGTATTAAACAGAAAATATAAGCGTTGAACGTTTAAGGAGACTAATGGTAATTCAGGTCTGGCACAAAGTTGAAAAGTTTCAGTTCTTAATTTAATCAGATGCAATACTGACGATTTATAACGATTTAATCGATATCCAAACCATATTGAATAGCTTACCTTATTCAATAGCATTACTTTGGACATTGAAGGCACTGAATACCTTACATTCATGATGAAAATTTGAGATAAATGATTGTGAACAGTCTGTCTTTGAGAGAAGTAATGTGTTTGATTTTCAGTTAGTGTACTGGTGAGCAATTTTATCTTGTTTATTGTGAAAAACTCAAAAATACAGACCCTCTGTGAAAAATACTTCTTCGAGATTCCTCATCCTATTTCATAGTTCACTCGTTGAAATGTACAAAAATCAAAAATTTCTCTGAATTCAATAAGTTATAAAACAGACAAGAAAAATCTATTTTGAGAATTGCAAGTTTGATCATATGGAGAACTCCAGTAGTTTAATTTGTCCTAAGGAATAATAAAAATCGCTTCCCGGTGGTTCGGAACCAACTTAAAAAACTGTAGGTCCAACTCATCAATCACCATCATCGAACTCATTACCCACACACAGGTCTCAGACCTATGTAGGCTTCATCCTTCAAAAAAAAAATAAAATAATAATAATATATATTATTTGAACAATAATAATTTATAGCGGTCTATAGCATTGCTGATTGGAATTATTATGATTTTATTTTTCGGGTTTTGATAAGGGAAGTATTTTTATTTGAGTAATAGGGCTTGAGGGAACAGTCTCTTTTGTTCTGCTTTTCTACTTACTACTATATGACTTCAGAATACTGTTTATCCACTGCTATTTACTGCTCAAAACACTATTAGTGACTTTTTGTACAATTTTCAGAGAGTAGGCTTCGTTCAAACTGGAGGTCTGTAGTACACTAATTCAAATTCAGGACTTTACAATTTTCGCAGTAGGCTTCAAGTTCAAAATTTAAGCTATGTACATCAACAATTGAAATTCGATTTTCGGCTACTAATAATAATAGGATCATTTCACTCGGAAGTAGCCTATTAATATTGAGTTGAGTGAAAAACTAGATACGCAAACTAGTGATAAATTTTAAAAGTGGGAAACATTCGCACCCTATCTTCTCATTGGACCAGGAATATTAGACAAAAGCCAATGGCGCATGAGCAGTGGAAATCGATTTTCTCAATGCTAGTGACTCCGCTAGATGGTGTCACAGTGCAGAAAGAGAATTGCTGATGAAATTTCGCACAAGCAGATGGCACCATGAGCTCAAGAGAACGGATTGGCATTCCCAGAGTACATTACATCTCCATTCACAGCGCAAAATCAAATTTTCATTGAAGGAATAGTCAAGTGAAACGTCATGCACGAAATCTTGTGTGAAAATCCCTTCACTTGAATTCAATTCATACTCCAAAGTCATTGAGCAGTTCAACGCATTCAATAATAATGATCTGATCTAATTAGTGGAAATCCAAGGGATCTATCTCCCATTAAAATAAATTATATCCTCGTATCTCTCCAAGTAATTATTTATCTATGTTGAAAATAGCTAGCATTTTCGAAAGAGGCTACATCGGGCATGTTTAGAAAGGAGAGAATTAAGCATGTATGTCGTCACTCAAGGCACAGACAAATCTGTTCTTTAATCTGCGCTCAAGGTAAGGAGTTTTTTCAGAATATTTCCGCGAATATTTTGTTATTCGCTCACGATAAATATACTGGGCTCACCTCCTAGTTCCTGGAATCTATCTATTCTAAAGAATAATCTAGAAAGTGATAGTGATAGCCGAGTGCCGTAGCAGGTATCTGATCAATCAGAGATAAGCAACGAAATTCCTGGGTGCTCTTTGCAAGGGTGACCGATTGGATTGGCCAGCAAAAAAGACTGTTCTCTGCTGTAAAATCACTTCCCGGTGGTTCGGAACCCACCTAAAACTGTAGGTCCAACTCATCAATCATCATCATCGAATTCATTTGCCCACGCACAGATCTCAGAGACTCAGACCTATGTGGGCTTCATCCTCCGAAAGAAAAGAAAGAAAAAGAAAAGTCCCATTAAGCAACCGAATGTACTGATCATAAAGATCAACACAAACAAGTGATACAAGTCCTACATCCAAAAACAAAATCATGATTTTGGGAGAAGAGAAACAGTTTGATCAGCCCATTAGCGTTGTAAAAAATGAAAGCTCATGTGCCGTAGTGAGGAGTATTATAGGGCTAATACTACTTAGGTCTTAAAACCTAAAGGGTTTCTTTCAATGTTAAAAGTAAAAAAACTTAAAAACTTTTAATAAAGCAATCAAGTAGGGCATCAAGTTATCAAGAAGTATAAATGCATCATCAAATAGTACGAAAGCATCAAATTATCAAGTAGCATAATTTACTGTAGCCTAATGTAATTCAATTTATACTAGGCAACAATAATAATTAGTAAGTGATGGGTTGTCTGTGTCTAGTTAATATATACCAACATGGAAGTTCATTAGATCACCACATCAACATCAGCAAAACCCCCAGCCGCTTCAGAACACAAATTCCACGTCAAATTCAACCAACTATCGCTATTTCCTAATAGGGCGAAACTTCTGTAATTAACTCGAAATCAGGAACAAAACTTGAATACGGAAACCACACACCAGAACAAACAACCCACACTAAATTGCAGCAGCAGTAAGGAGCATAAAACAATGTAGAACGTCATAGGCATACACAATAATAAGGAGTCAGGATTTAAAAAACTGATTTTATGCAGAATATTATTATTTCCATTCATACTGCAGTCTTTCTGTACTATTATAAATTTTTTTTTAAGAAAAACAAAAACTACTTCATTGCTCGCCCATGATACCAAATTATACAGTAGCACAAAATAATTGCCCAAATTTGAACATTTTTTTCGTTATTCCGTGTAGCATTTTTTTTTTCGAGTAGCAAGCGTATCGTCGGAATCGATATCAATGTTTCATACACAAGTATACAGTACAGCATAGAGATCTTATTGTTATTAGCAGTATATTTTAGTTTGATATTATTGAGCTCCATAATAAAAATAAAAACTGTTAATATGTCTATATAATTTGCCTATAAATTCCACTGTTTTTTAATGAACTCTGTTGAACATGTGACTAGTAGGTCTACGAAACCGGTTCTGTACTTAATTAAATAAGTGAAATCGATAAATATTAACCGTTTTCCATCTTATAGATACTGGTGATGGTGAAATTGTGGTAGCTATCCATGAAGAATAATGCAAATGTTATCACAACCACTCAATGAATTAAAATTCCAGATACTAGAGTTTCAACAGGTACGACATTGTCAATCTCTCTATTAAACTAAAACCAAAAATACAGAGTAACTCAATATATACCCGTCTTGACGAATACTATTGATTCACAGATTACGAGTCTCTCATTGGTCGCACTCCACGTTGGAGGTCTGTCATTGGTTGATACTAGACCCGCCCACTATTCACAAGAAATAAGCTCCCAGTACGGAACAGCCATGAAACAATGTAAAAAGGAGTCTTGTCAATCAAACAAAAATGAACAATAAAATAAACTTTAATAATATTGAAGGTCAACAACTCAATGTACGTGGTAAAGTAGGTAAAGTGAAAGTAAAATCAACCGATACAACAAGCAAGTCTTGACATTGACCTATTTCATAGTCTAATAGAACAAGGTTGATTGTGAGATTTCATCATTCAAACTAGAAGCATAATCACCATTTCCAAAGCTTCTAAACTGTTCAACAGTTTGCCTTTCTTTTTAAAATGTAAAAGTTCAACATCTTCCTCGACCTTGAACTTGCGGTTATTAATACCCAGAGATGCTCAGCGAAGTTTGAATCCTTTTTTTTTATTTTTCAAATCTCTAAAATGTTCATTTGACCTTCATTTAGTTATCGACCTTCAATATTGATCAATTTAATCTATTGTTGGTTTTTGTATGGTCGATAGAAACTTATTTTCTACTTGTTTTTCATGGCTGTTTCGTATTGGAAGGCTATTTCTTGTTAATAATGGGCGGGAGTAATATCAACCAATGACAGACCTCCAACATGGAGTGCGACCAGTCTATGAACCAATAGTATTCGTCTAAGAAAGGTATATACTGAACTACTCGGTATTTTAGTTTGATAGAGAATAACGTGACTGTCAAAACTACCTGGAATGTTAATTAATTTAGTGGTTGTAACAACGTCTGACAAGACTGTTGTTGATTATGATGTTAATGATTACGATTTTCTGTGATACTGCGTAGAAACAAAACTCTTATTTTTATAATACCGCGATATTGAAAATTGGAATATTTATTTTGTGATATTGACAAATTGGTAGAACAATTTTATTTATTTATGACAAGACTCTACATGTTTGTATTCCAATATCTTGGGTCAATAAAACATATTTATTATTCGTTTCAGCATAGATATCTCTGTATGCTGGTTTAATTTCGTTTTTATTTAGACAAGCATGTAAAGCTAATAGAAACTTCATTATAACTGAATAGATAGATGCAATTTTCACATTGGTATTATTATTTCACAACGACATGCGCAAAGCATAGAATTAGGCTTCAAATCTTACAATCTTATGCTCTATCACTCATCTAGAATCATTCTCATCTAGAATTAGGCTTAAAATCTTACAATCTTATGCTCTATCACTCATCTAGAATCTAGATTCTCATCATTGATCCAAGAAGGTAATAACGGTGAATCTGAATAAAAAAAAATTATTCACTATTCGAAAGCAAGAATCAAATTGAAAAGGATTTTAGTAGTGCTCAACTCACAATTACGATCTAAGCGCAATTTTGAAAAAGCTAGGAAAAATGGCAGTAAAATAATTCAAGATTTTACGATGTGAGCTACTACTACGACAATTTTCAAAGTGCGATAGTAAAAAATTCAAGTTTCCAAATCGATGTAACACCTGTATGAGCAAAAACGACGTTTCAACACTATCAACAGATTGTAATTGTCAATTTGGCAAATTGTCTCCAGAATAAGCAATTCGAAATCGTCGATTACGATTGGCAGAGGACAAACAGAGACAAATACAGGCAAACAAGAGCAAGCGCCAATAATTCCATCACTGTCAGCCATGATTTATCCGGCAAGCCGTGTAAATGGGAATCGACGCCATCATCCATTGTAGAGAGACCAACTCCTCGACTCTTGAGAATCTTCCCTCGCCCAAAACAACACTACTCATCGACAACAATGAAAAATGAAGCTTACATTGTTGTTTGGCACACATCCAGATTTTGTCTAGAATCGAAAGTCAATTTGATAGTCTATTGTTGCTGTAGGGTTCACGGTGAAAGTGCATACGTAACTGAACAATTTATTTTTCTATTGAAAACCAAGGAAAACTGAAAAAATCAAATTCAAAAAAGTTGAATTCCGAATCGGGGAGCTACACTGAATTAAGCGGATGGTAATTGTTAATAATTATTGTAGTATCCTTAGATTATTCCACTATTAATATATATTAGTCAGTCGGAATTTAGTGTGTCATTAATTTTAGGTTATTGAAGATCCATCTTGTTTCCACTAGTAACTATAGTACATCATAAAAAGTTGAAAAACACTTTTTAATGGAAATTGTGACTGACGTTATGGCATGGTCACACTCTGTACTGCGGGTCGTCTGATGATAGAGTGAAATGATAGGTCGTCTATCGAAATCGATAGGATAGATGATAGGTCGTCTTTACAACAGAGTGAAACGGCTATCACGCCATAACTTGAGTTACAATTTCCACACAAAAGTTTTTTTAAAGTTTTGATTATGAATTTTACATAAAACTGTTTTTAATAATTCTTTCAAGGATGTGGACACAACCACGATAGTTTCTTACCTAGTTGGTGGACAGCTGTTTTTAAAGATCACTTACATGAAAGAAGCAAGAAAGTAATGAGTGATTAATTCTTCATGATTGATTGTTTAGAAATTCTGAGTTGGAAAAATGTTACCGTAGGTACTTGAAATGCATGACCATAATTGCCTAAAATGCACGAGGGCAAAGATCTATGAAAATTTTTCATAAAGATAATTGAAAGTGAAATAAATTAGCCTCTATAAAATAAGAGCATGTGGATCCTACCCACTTCTTTAAAACCATCTAAATTAACTTGGTATCTAATTTCCTACCAGCCTACCACCGAATTCCAAGTATTTTATAATTATTATTTTACATTCCTGGATTTCCTGTTCCATGACGAACTGCGTTGTTAATATTAACTTTTCATGTGAAATTTAACGACTTGCAGTCAAATATTTGACTGCAAGTCTTTAAATTTCACATGAAAAGTTAATATTATTTTACTTCTGCACAATTCATTTTCTTGTATCCCAGAAGTTTTTTAATTATCCTTTTTTTAAAACTTTCTCAGGACAGATTTTTACTTATTTATTACTTTATTTTACTTATAACATTAGTATGAAATATATACATATGAGGGTAGACATGAAAGATTGCTGGTATTCGAACACATACACACATCTTCAATTATGTCGGTGAATTTCCTGACACTTCAATTTCCTGACATTTCATGAACAACAAAATTAATGAGAAATTTTCTGACAGAAGCATGACCTTGAAAGTTCCAGAAGGAAACTCCAATTATTGAAGAAAATACCTGCAAAAGTTTACAGTCGCCTGCATTTACAGGTGCATTAGACTGGAACCATGACACAAAAATACACGTTAGACTACTTCAAACAACTTTCTTGACACGTGGATGCAATCGTCCAATTCATCATTTTTTTTTTTTGAAGCAAAAAGATCTGAGTATCCCAATTACAACGCTCCAATACGATAATAATTATAGAAAGTAGGAAGAGCACCTTTGACAGGAGCGTGTTGACATGTACAGCAAAGAAAAAGGAAAAATATGAAAAATACTCTCGTGGCAAAAACTCTTTCAGAAACTCATCAATCGTGAATGATTTAGCTTTTCAATGATTTATATCATTATTTTTCTACTTTCTGTGCACAGAGAATTGCAAGAGGGCTTCAGTGAAAGAGTAATTATAAACATAAAAGTCAAATGAACACTTAATTTTTTTGTGAATACTGTATCTTAAAAAATATTTATCCGGTTTTTCTCAGGAAAACGATGAGCATTTCCAATAATTCAGTTACGAATAGTAAATTTACCAAAATTAATAATGAATATACAGAGAATGAGAGGTTGCAATTCGGTGAGGACAGAAAGCAACAAACTCTAATCTGCTAAGTATATTCCTAGGACTATAAAAAGCATCAAAAATAGATTTTAAGTCAGGGAAAATGTTTTATAAGGGAGAAAGGTCAACTCTGAATGTTCAAGTTCATTGTTCATCTTAAGTTCATTAGTCAAAATAAACTTGAAGCCAAAAAAATCTAAATTGATAACCAATCTTCCCAATTAATTTTTTCGTAGTTTTATGAAGGCTTTGAAATAACTCCAAAGTTCTTTGACTTACAAGTCTGTAATATTATTTGATGATGATCATAGGTATTATTTTGAACAGTCCGTTTTTTTTTCAATAAAACCTATAGCTAGAATAATTAGTCCCTAAAGCACAAATTAATGCTTTCAATCTTGAGTTGGTTCAAAATCGTTCTAGCCACGTTGATTAATTAATTTTTAAATGAATCCCTTCTAGGACTATGCTTATGCCGCGTTCGAACCGCTAACTCACATAAAATCACCGCTCACTCACATAAAATAAAATCAAACCGGAATGCAATTAAAATATCTTTTTCTATTATGAACGATGCAAATTTCTATTGCAGAATACTTGAAAAAAAATAGTTCATGAAACTATATGTTGAGGCTGTGCGTCTGTTTCCCAACATTCCTGAAAGAATTATTATTTAAAAAAAGGAATAAGTGGTAACAAGAAACCAGGAACAAAGAATGGACCGAAATTCAATTTATAAATTATTATCGAGAATCATACAAAATAGAATACTTCCTCGCAATACTAAATGGAATATCTACTAAACTATTACAAAAAACTGTGTTCTGGAGGGAACCTCTTTAGATTCTTAATAACTTTTCAATATGTGTCTAACATTTAGTTTTACATTTATGTTTCTAAAACTTGAAGAGCTTCTTGTAAATAATATCCCATCTGTATTGTTTAGCACATTATGAAAAAATTCAATTATAATTCAAAGTTCAATCACTTCAGAACTTTTTCAATTTGTATTTAAATTTTATTATATTATTATAGAGTCTCTCAGATCGAAGTTATCAGGGTTAAGTATGAATTGACGAATCTTTGTCCAGACTTCGCCCTCATTACGTAAATGCTTCACATAAAACCTCATTGTTACATCCAAGCTTTTTCTCATATAAATTAATTGCGTTGTAAATTATATGCTTTTATATGCTTTTACGTCACAATTTACGTAAATAAAGTAACTCTATCTTATCTTATCATAAAAAGAAGTAACTAAATAAGAAATTGGGTTACTTGAAAAAGGATGAGGGAGCCATGATGGTCATTGAGTTAAAAATTGAACAACAAATTTTTGGGTGCTAATTTCCTAAAACCTCTACATTAATTTTTCATTCAGCTGCTCAGCGTGCTTATCTGATGCTTGTTTTGTAATGAAGCGCTGCTGAACCTCTACTGTGAACATGAATTTAAAATCTTATTTAAGAGCATGCAAACCATGATTCAGTCGGGGAGCATTACCTTGAGATGAACGTCGGTTAGCGTTAATATAACGCGGAAAGTTGGGGTCGTAGCTGTTATATTGGGGGAAGAAGTGAGACAGAAGACAGTTGCTGAGACAGAAAGTGGTGTGTTTCGGTTGGCCACTCATATTCAATTAAATAGAAGCAATTTGCTCGTGCGCTCATAAAAGCACTGCTAACCAGGCTACCAGGCTGCCAGGCCATTTGCCAACGCCGAATTAATCAAATCCACCAGCGAGCGACGTGCTCTTGGTTATGCCTGGTCCAACCCCAACCACAGATTAAGACCACTCCAAGAGAGTGAGTAAGAGTGAGAGTGAAATTCGGTTAATTGGGAGAGGATGATCGTGGATCATGATGATTATTGAATGAAAATTAAATTAATGAGTATTATTATGTGAGGGGGAGATGAGCAAGAACGAAAGAGAGAGGAATACAGATGACTTTAGAGAGAGTGAGAGTGAGATTCGGATAGCTTTGAGTAAAAGTACAATTTATATGACTACTGACTATAACCTTACAATGAATCACCGAGATTTTCATGGAAAAATAGATAAAAAATAGATGCAAGACACGTCACATTTATGAAGTTTTCTCTTCTCACATTGAGGCTTTGTGATTTTAAGGAGTCAAGTGCTGAGGAAACCAGATTTACAAGCCTTGTGATTGTAGACTCAGTGTTCAAACCTCTGATGACGCCAAATTGGGTTGTGCTCAAGATTAGATTAACACAAAGGAAATTTAATATTTGCTCATTTGCTGTCATCTCAAAAAGCTTTGAGAATGCAGACAGGATAGAAATGGGTTTATAGTTACTGAAATCATCCTTGTCACCCTTTTTGTAAATTGGCTTAATTAATGCAAACTTCAGCTTCTCAGGGAACTCTCCTTAGAAGGATTTAAGAATTTTTGTGAGTGACTCTGCCACAATATCAGCAACAAATATAAACACTTTTACAGGAATCTCATCCCAACCGGCGGAATTTTTTCAAGTTAATGACATTGATGTAGAGAGGAACAAAGACAAAATAAATAGGTGAACAAATTACAAAATAAACTGGAAAATTTTTCTCATACCTGAAGGAAACCAAGGAATCTTTCTAGTATCACTCACCTGGAAAAGAGAAAAACAGAGTGAGTATAATATTCCATAATAAGTTTTTCAACACTAAAGAAAATCTAACCAGCATTCCATGACATTTGAAAGCTTAGGAGAGAGAAGAGTAAATGCATTGTGAAGGTTGTCATCATTCAGTGGATTGAAGTCATGTATTGCTCACAAACCTGTTAGTTCAGTGAGAAAAGTAATCGCAAGAGCGTATTACGATCTTTGGACCAAAACATGATGCTTAGGTCTGAAGAAACACCTACAGTCTAAATCTGCTATGCCACTATACACACATGATTAATCAACTTATATTTATTTTCAGCCCAAACTTCAACATAGAAAAAGAAAAAGAATAGACAAGAATGATTCACTTGATAAGAGATATCAACTTCAGAGATGCCGTATTTCAATCTCAGTTTGAGATACATACTCTTAAAAAACTAAATAATTTATTATTCAATGAGTTTTGAGGGACAATAATTCATGAATTAAAATCAAATTAATTCACTTTGCTTCTAGTCATAGAACTTGATGGATAGGAGAAATTAGTTGGCAACTCAATAAGGCGTCATTCGAATTGCAGCTTAATTCAAACTGAAGCCAAGAAATATAGCAGAAAACTAAACTAGACGAGTTTAGTGAGTCAAATGTAATTAGAACACAGACCTAATCGAATGAGGGAAAACAGACAAAGACAGTGTGTGCGTCACGCCTTCGGTCTTTTCAAGTCTCTGTAATCTATTATCAAGAGGCGCAGTGACAAAGAGCGAGTGGAAGAGAGAGAGAGTGAGAGAGCGCCCCTATTTTGATGAAAGTAGTTGCCGACGAAGTCAAGGATATAAGAAGACGCACAATTGGAATTTACATCTTCATAACGAATTTTGCCGTTCAATTTCGACTGCCACTATAGGCAACCATCTTCCTTTCCACCAACCTTTTTCATGGCGAAATTCAATGTAGCCTATAACTATGTATAATTTGATAATAAAAGTAAATCAATTTTGAACACTAATAATAATATAAATTCAATAATCGTTTGTAACTTTCGGTGATTTATTAGCTTCAAAAGGGGTTCAATACTTGAGGAATTTATGAACGTTCCTTCAGAGTTTCGTGACTGGAGGGACTCTGGAAATGCCTATATCAATACATCTCAATCACCTATCAATACCTATTTGTAAATGTCTGTTTGTTATTTTTTTGGCGTTGTTTTATATTTTTTGTGTATATTTTTAGTGTGTTAAATAAATTGAATCGAGTTGAATACATTGCATTCCAAGAGTCCCTCGAGTCAAGAGAGACTAAAGGAATGTTCATGAATACGGCTCTCAGAATTAAACGGGGACTCACAATTCAGAGATTGGACTTTTATTCACATGGGTAGATCCACACCGGTATTCAAAGAAATCAAAAAAATAATTCCAGTTATGCTGAAAAATCCTTTTCCTATATGTGTTCATATAAACCATTAATTGGTCCCTTCAGCCAATTTCAACTGCGAGTGTCTAGACTATTTTGACCTCAAAATTTTGTTATGGTCCAGTAGATTGAGTGTAAGATGGAGCTATTTATGGGACCAGAACTGATTCAGTTTCAGATGACTTTATTTGTGTAAATTTACAATGTACATGAATGATAAAAGTATTATTAACATTAGCAACTCTCAGATCCCCTAGTTGAAGTGATGTACAGTTATTTTTGAAAAGTAAACATAATGGTTGAATAGTTTGAGTAGAAAAGATTATAAATACAATAAATATATATTTTAAGGTTTAGTACGGCAGAAATTATGGATGCGATTGTTTAAAAAATAGAGCTTGGATCTGAGAGATGAATTACACAAAGAGGCGAAGTCTTGGCCACTGAGGCCATTCACACTTAACCTTTATCTAACTCTGATCCGGGTTAACAAAAACTCGGGTTATCTAGAGAATCTAGACGAAACTGTATTATTTACCGGAAATATTTTCTATTGGGCTTGAACATTAAAAACGTTATGCACATCACTATAATATCCACTTTACATTAAAAACATAACTAGTCACTTGGTTTGAAAAATGTCATATTCAAGTTCCTTATTGTAACAGACATTATTAGGCCTACATACTCCATAATTTTTATTCAGAATGGGTCCGAGTTATGCGAACAGCCGGGTTAACGAGGTCCAGGTAAGCGGGGTTTTATTGTATCTGAATCTGAAAAAGCGTCCTACGCAAACAAGGAATGAGGTAGGAGTCACTAATGCATTTTGGATGATGAGAAATTTACTGTACTTTGCATGATGTACCCCTGCTTCCATACCAATCCGAAATCGAGGATCCAACAGGGATAATACCGTTTGTGTCCAATGAAGAGATTCCATTAAAAGCCTGCAGTGCCTAATTATAATTGGCAAACCCAAGCGACAGTCTCTTTCTCGTTTCGGTTGTTCAGGCTGTGTTTGTTTAATTATCAATATAAGGTTGATTTCCGTGCTTATGACAAAGCACATCTTATCACAATATGCGGTTTTCCTGTTTGATTTATTTATTGTCAGCAATTCAATCGTTATGTCATTCAAATCATCCAAACCAATTTGTACGATGCAGTTATCAATTATTTTCAAGAAAACAGTTTAATATTTTTTGAAATTTTTCCCAGCTTGGCTTAACCGAAGACTTTGAAGTTGAACATTAAAAACCTTTTTTTAATACACATCACTATAATATCTAAATTTTATGGTAAATTTAGCAACTTACAGTCAATTTAAATTGAAATTTAATAAATATTTACTGACCTAGACTGAAAAGTTCTCGAATCGTGATTATTCATTTTCAACAGCATTCTGATCGTCAGTGTCAGTGTTTTGGTTAGAAGAATTATTGTGGTTTTTAAGAATTGTTCATACAATTAAATTTTAAATCACAAACTTTTCGATCACATTCTACAAAAGTACTATAATTCCTACAACTAAGACAAACACTGACGATCAAGGATGCTGTTCAAAATGAATCATCACGATTCGATTAAATTCGATTCAATTTATTTAACACACAATAACATACGCAAAAACAAAACAATAAATCAAAGACTTTCGAAAACATACAGCCTACATGAGTAATATATCCTTAACTAAAATTGAAGTCGTTAAATTGACCATAAAAGGTTAATATTATCAACGCAAACCGTTATGGATCAAGAAATTCAAGAATAATATTCACTTTGAATTAAACAAAAATATAGTCAATGGTAGAAAAAATTCATTTTCAAGTTCCTTACTGCAACTGACATTTTTAAATTTTCGATAATGTTTTATTTAGAATGGGTCCGAGTTATGCGAACAGACGGGGTCCAGATAAGCGGGGTTGTATTGTAATTCGTAATTTGTTCATAATTAAAATCGACAAGTTTGAGATTCAACTCCATCAAAACCCCTCCAATATTGAATACTTTCATCATAACAATGTTCGATAATCTACAAAAAATGTGAGCTATTCAAGTGTAAAAATAAATTCCTTGACAGGACGGGCGCGCATATTCTAAATACGCACAAGTGAAGTAGGCGGCTTTCGAGAGCGCGGCGCGTTTTTGTTGAACTGAAACTCTCGACAACACAGCTTACGAATTTCGAGCAGCTTCACCTGCTGGCGCAATTCACTCGCGCCAAGCTTCGGCTCCATTTAAAAAGTTCAACGAAGAGACGAGGCTGAGTGAAATTGGATGCAAGTATTTATTCTGATAGCTTTTTTCTCAAGCAGGTCGGAGAAAGATCTAAACAGGTTGTTTGTACAGGCATCTCTCGTATTAATCGATCCTCAGACGAGACACTCATCCTTTATTCTTTTTCTCTATACATCCTCCTTATTCCTCCTCCTTCCCCCCCCCCCCTAACTTATTCTAGACGTTTATTCGCCATCATACTCAAAAGAGACGTCTCTCTGATCCTTTCTCAGCAGTCTACTTTTCGCGCCTCTTCAAATCACTACTATCGAGTAAATTAGATTTTCTCTCATCCAATCCCCCCTCTTCATCTCACCATCAAGGATGCACCTCAACGAACTCATCTCACAACTCCTTTTTCTCTACTCCCTTTTTCCCAAACAAACTCGTTTCATAAGCCCTTGAAAAAATTCTCGCTCGGTATAGATCGGGTCAAGGTCAAGTATATGCATCAAATTTCCATCCTGCATATACTACCTCTAACTGGATTATTTATTTATTCATTTATTTATTTATCAAGACAAATTAACAATAAATGCAAAGATGCAACAGACTAGAGTCCAAAACTCTTCTCTTCACAAATTTTGATTGAGCTATTTCATCCAAAACTTTTAGGTTAGTCCACACTAAAAATTTAGATTCACTAAAAAAAAACATTCCAAAAAATGATTTTTTTTCACTTAAAGACTACTGATTTTAAAAGTTCACTCGAAAAACACTAAAACAATTGAAAAGAATTCAAACTATAACATTTTTCGAGACCAAAAAATACTAAACTAACTAACATTCATATATTCATATATAGCCTTTGTACATCACTTGCTTGAAGGCCACTCCATAACGATATAGAATAGAACTTCAAAAAATAAAGAACTATCAGCAGAAAAATATGAAAAGCTACTCAGGCTTATCCGAGGCCGTCAGTCACCAAAACAATATATTATTCAAATGAATTTTTTAGCCTATTTGAATTATTACCCATGTGAAAAACTACACGAATGTGCGCGCCTATGTGGAAAATTCAAATCATCAGTTATTATTATTATAAAATTATTCTTCCTTGAATACGAATTTTAAAAACCACTAATTGAATACTTCGGCTAAAACAAATAAAATACAAAATTTTATATTTTTGAGAAAATGTGTCCAAACAACATAGCAGAAAATTAGAACAACAATAAGTTTGACTTTTCATCTCTAAAATACTGTAGCCTATCTCGATTTCTCGATTACTAAACCCGTTTCGATGTAAAATTAAATGACATTTTGACAAGTTTAAAAAAGGTTACAACATGCTAATTTACCCGATGTGTGATTTAGGAACTACTCATTTGTTCACAATATTAAAATGAATAAATACCATATTAATCAGTTTATTTAGCAAAAAGTAAAAAAGTATCAAAGTTTTTTGTGTTTTCCGAAAGTATTAGATTAGCAAAGATTTCCCGACGGTGCAAAATTAGTCCCACAATACACATAATAATATGTGTCCAAACAAATAGCTATTTCTATTTCTCTTTCTATTCTAGCTATTCCTATTTATATTTCTCTTTAGTTATTTCTATTTCTCAAAAATTAGAGCTACAAAAGTTTGACTTTTCATCTCTAAAATGACAGGTAAATGAACTAAATCACAAGTTTGAGAAAGATTCAGTTCAGTCGTTCAAACGCTGATGAGGGTGGGAGAGCTTTTGTAGTTTGTTCAGAACAAATGAAGAGTCAAGACTTGAATGAATGAAGTCACCAATGCTTACACCATTAATCAGAATTAATTACTCTTTTCTGTAAAAGAATAGAAGCGGGAACAAACGGTAACGGAAGGAGCGAACGAGGTCCGATCGATACGGCACAGGATTCAACTTATCAAAGAACTTAGAGAGAACGGTTTCAATAGATGACGTGCGGCAACTTTTTACCGCCAGAAGTCAATTTGGAAATTCGGGAAATCAATTAAAATTACTTAATCTACAGGCATACTCTTGAAATTCGGGTAGCCTAATTGATTCAAATAACTTAATCTATAGGCTTATTCGCCAACGCACATTCATTGTAACTTTACTCGATTCAGGCTGCTACGTGGATTTCAACATAATAAACCATTATTAATAGGTGGATTAATGTTGTAACGTGGTACTGTATTGTGACGAAATTCTACGAATAACTATGAGAATATTGAATAGGAGAGAAAACGTTTTCAGCGTGACCAAATAGAGTTTGAGCAAAGCTACGATAACGCTAATTTTAACTTGATCACTCTATACCTTAACTAAAAGGGAACGGGCGTCGTCGTCAGAGAAGACTTGACTCGACGAAGAATGCAAGTTTATAACGCGGCGGTGGAAAAATTCGGCTATAGATGCGTTTGGTCTTATGATGGTATAATCTTTTGGACCGACTCTGATGGAAAAAGACACAGTGCAACCAACAAATTGTGAGACTCTACTATTGCTGATTTTTGAGAGTTGCTATTATTGAGATTGGCTATTCGATTGGAAGAACTATTTGTTTTTTTTTTTATATATTGTTTTATGTATTTAATAAGAGCGTTGCATGCCTGGTGGATGATAGAGAGGTGTGTGAGTGGCAAATCACATTTACTCATAATTATGCATAATTATTTTCTTTCTTCTATTCGACTCTGATATGTGTTTCAATTTTCAATTGATTCTATTTTCCCTTTAAGTTTTCTCTCTCCCTCTTTCTTCTTTTCTTCTCCTTCTTTGATGGTTATATTTAGATAAATTTCATATCGGATTTCATCATGAAGATCTAATGATTCTTTTGTTTTTCACGAGGTTAATTTTCATCGCATTGACAGTTGCCAATTTTGTGATTTTTATTATCTTATCAATAATTGTTTCATGTCCTTCATTCGAGTGATGATTTGTTTATTTGATTTCTGAAGACTATTTTGATTAAGGGAGATAATTTATTTGATTTCTGAGGTCAAATATCAATATTCAATTAAATATTGATCACAATTTAAATGTCAGTACCGGTATTGATTTCTTTAATTTTGATTGAAGGAGATAATTTATTTGATTTCTGTTACTATGTTAGTCAAAGGAACGGGACTCATCTTAAAATCTCATGAAAGGGATTAGCATTTATTATTATTCGTGTTTATCTTTTTTTTTTTTTTTTCTCCCCTATAGATAATGAAACAGGTTTTTACTCTCTCAAAGAACTTCCATGTTTCTTATTCTCTTATCTTCACTGAATAATTGACAGGTGAAATTCAATTGATTATTTCAGCTAAACTGTCCAACTTGAAAATATTTTATTGATGATTTTTCTGCTCGGACTATCTGTCATAATGGTTAACTATTTGTATTTTTTCCACATTAATATGTGTTTGTGTGTGTATGAGTCTGTGTGAATGTTTGAAAGAATATAATTGCCTGCTTGATGTCTTGCATCTCTTCACTCATGCCGTTCTGCGCCTTTGCTCTTGGTTAATATTTTTCGATGAGCATAATAGATGAGCCTACAGCCGCGCCAGACTCAAAGGGTTTAGTACAGCAGGCCTTTTCTCCTTTTAAGAAATATTTGAAGATATCACATGTAAATTCACAATCCTTGCAGTGTCACATCGATGAGTTCCGTGACTTATTCAGTGTGCAGCTCTGCGATGTGATTCTCGTCTCTGAAACCTGGCTGAAACCTGCTATTTCTTCCATAGCTGTTCAAACTGATAACTTTACTATCCTTAGAAACGATAGAATCCATAAGAATGGTGGTGGTGTTGCTGCTTTTGTTAGGGACGACTTACATGCTGTTATTGTATTCCAGTCTGACACCACAAGGCCTAACAGACCCGAGTTTATGTTTTTTGAAATTTCTGTTGATAATGCCAAGGTGCTGATTGGTGTTTGTTATCGTCCTCCTCACATAGGTTATTTGTCTGAATTTGAGGATGCCCTGCTCCAGTGTATGGCGGCTTACAGTCATGTCATTGTTATGGGGGACTTCAACACCGACCTCCTTGGACGAGACACCTTTGACAGGACGCAACTGACAACAATATTTCATAACTGTAATATGACTCTACTTCCTCTTCAGGCGACTCACCATACCACGACTTCAAACACATTGTTGGATCTGATAGCTGTTTGCGATGTGGATGCTGTTAGACGACATGGACAGATACCTGTTCCGGGACTTTCAGCACATGATCTTGTGTATTGTGTGTATGCCTTGAAGGCTCCAAAGACACAACCAAAAATTGTTAACTTTCGTGATTACAAAAATATCAACTATACTGAACTATCTGAAGACCTAATAAGAACCCCATGGCAAAATGTACTTTTAGCAGATGACATGAATGATAAATTGGCTGTATTCCAAGAACTTATGGGTGGATTGTTTAATAGACATGTTCCCCTCAAGTGTAAAAAGGTAACAAGAAGTCCTGCTCCTTGGATTACGCTGCAAATTCGCCAGCTAATGAACGAGCGAGATAGTAAATTTAGGTTGGCAAAGAGAACCAGGAGCCCTATAATTTTTTCTGAATATAGAAGACTTAGAAACCGTTGCAAACTGGAGCTGCGAAATTCGAAAGTAGTGGGGAAGTGTGTGTTTTGGCTCAAATATGGCGCCCATGACGTCACAAGGTCACGTGACACCCCTCCCCTCTCCCCCCACCATCCCCTGGGTGGGCGGTGGGAGGGAGAGTGGTGAGTGGGTTGTTGAGGGGGGAGGGGGTAGTGGTGGGGGGGAGGGGGGTGGTGTGGGAGGGGGGGGAGGGGGATGGCCCATCCCACCCCCACCCCCCCGTGGGTGGAGTCGGTGGGAGGAGCCAAGGGGGTGGACCCCTCCCATGGGTGGAGTCAGGGAGGAGCCATGGGTGGAGTCAGGGAGGAGGGACCCCCCACTACCCTACCCCCCCTGGGGGGGGTGAGAGGAACAGCTGGCTCAACCAAGCTGGCTCAACAACCAAGTTGGCCAGCTGACAAAAGGTCAACCTCCCAGTGAGCCAACAGCTGACACAACCAAGATGACCAACCTAATCAACTTAACCTAAAACCAAACTGGCTCAACCTACAGCTAACCATGGCCAGCTGACAAAAGGTCAACCTCCCAGTGAGGCAACAGCTGACACAACCAAGATGACCAACCTGGCTCAACTTAACCTAAAACCAAACTGGCTCAACCTACAGCTAACCAAGTTGGTCAACCTAAAACCAAATTGACTCAACCTCTTGTGGGTGGAGTCAGGGAGGAGTCAAGGGACCCATCCCCCTAGAACCTAGCTGGGGGGTGAGAGGAACAGCTGGCTCAAACAAGCTGGCTCAACCTAAAATGTGGCACTATCAAGATGAGCAACATAATCTGGTCCAACTTAACCTAAAACCAAACTGGTTCAACCTACAGCCAAGTTGGTCAACCTAACCTAAAACCCAACTGACTCAACCTACTGCTTAACCCTATGAAGCTGCATCAGCTGACTCACATAGCACTGAAATCACTGCTATGCTACCATCAATTTGCACAGAATATAGTGGCTTGGTTTCCTCTCCAACTGTAAGATAATTCTTATGCAAATTTGATACAACAAATTCAACATGTAAATTATCTATGCAGTACAAGCCTCTGGCCGCTTTTTTTATAGTGGTGTCGCCGATTCCTCTAAGGAACTAGCCCTAGTCCACTACACCTATTAAATCAATACATCAAACCTTCACCATTAACCTCAGAATTACTTCTTCACACATTTTCTAGCTGCTAAATCAAACAATAATGTCCACAATTGATTAATATCAAATATTGAAATAGCATTAACATCAGCTTTGTCACAACCATAATGAAAATGGCCATTTTGTCTCACTAATATATCAAACAAATCATATATTTCACTTGCAATTGCAATACTATCTGATGTCAACAAAGCTATTCCACTATTACCATCTGATTTAAAATCGTTACCATCAATTATATGGTTTGCAATACTTTCAAACTCCTCAAAAGTAATACCTAATAAAAGTCTAGACAATTTTCTAAACCTCCAACCACCATAACAGCGTGACATAGCAAACCTCTCTGCTCAATATTCAAACACAGAATAAATGGTTGCTCATGCAATTGCAGCTACTTATATGTGAGCAGGTATCCAATCAGCTGAAATAAAAAAGAATCCTTGCTTTCCTCCTCAACAGTAAGATAATTAGCATGTAAATTATAAAGGTGTAAAAAAGAAATAAATTGACATGTTAATCACCTATGCTGTACAAGGTTATGTGAGGCGTTTTTTTTAACAGTGGTGTCCCCGGTTTAAAGGTATACAAAGTCAATTGTTCAATACAAACTATTAAAACATTACTGTTTCAATATTTTATACAGATATTGACAATTCATACACCTAAAAATTAGGCCTAATCCACTTTGCACCATATTCACATACCACTAAATAGATTGTTCAAAGCATCATTTTCAAGTTTTAACAGTTTACCCACTGGCAATCGAATTGGTCTGTAAAAACTCAAATATTCATTTATATCAGTAACATTTACTGTACTGAGAAATATACATTTCAATTGTTGAGCAATATCAACTAATTGGTTATCACCACTATTCAATGCTGTATTAATAGCACTGTCACATTCTGCACTCCACTCCAAATAGTTTTGCAGTTTTAGCTCCAATTCACTGCTTGCCGACATCCAGCTAGCAGGATCCATGCTGTAACTAAAGTATTCACCTCCATACAATCACCTTATATCAATGGCACAACTACAGAAAAGTCTATTGGTCTATTTTCTGTATGTAGAGCGCAAACTCGTGCCTTATGCATATCTAATGCATATCCACAATATATACACAATATACATTCTCCATTGTAATAAAACCCTTGCCTAGCATACTTCCTTTTGCTTTCTACACTGTAAAATGGACACCTCTTCATTGACCTCATCCGTTCACTCTCTCGTGTATAATCTGGAATTGATGAAAGCATAGGTATACCATTTCCAATACTCTTCAATATTAAAGTCATATAATGACATGCACTGAACAATGCACACCTACCATCTATCACTTTACTATGAATCTTGCACACATCATTACACCAACTACTGCTTCCATTTCGTGTAAAATCTGGTTTCTTGAAAACATCAGGTATTACCTCCACCTTATTATGAAACTTTGACAAAAACTCTGCCTTCTCTCTTCCCTTGGTGAAAATTTTGTCATAATGCATTAGAAAACTTTTGATAATGCTATCAGAATAATGTAAATCACCATCTTCCCATTTAATCTTGTGATAGTTATCCTCTAACCAACATGCATCATTATACAATTTACTATTCAGCTCAGATTTTTGAAATGGTGATTTAAAGTGTAAAACAGTGTATGCATTTGACATGTCAATTAAGGCGAATTCTTTCACTATAAACTCATTTTCATTGTTCTTAAAACCATGAAATTCTGCTACAGCAAACGAATTGTATCTTCTAAACTGAGCTCTCTCTTCATTTGATTTAGCTCCTCCTCCTCCTCCTCCTTCTCCTTGATGGTTGAGTGATGTAGTTGATGATGATGATGATAATGTTACCCTCTCTTCATCCCACTTTCCATTCTTCCTCTCCTCACCAGTACATTCAGTTTCATCATACCCCCACTCCTCCTCTTCCTTATCTAAATTGCACTGTACTCCAACATCGACTGTTGTTCTTTGGGGTATGTAACGATTTCTAGCAAAATCCTCGACCTCCTTGCAACTAGTGTGCTTATCAAGATTGTTGAACATCATATCTGCTGCCAAGTTAGTGCAGCGAGCAATGTACACTAACTGATAATTGATTGTCGACTGTAGGTTCTATTTATACTTGCACCACAAGCGGAAATCTATTGAACTCGACGCACCATTGATGTGAGTGGTGTATATTCCATTATACAATCGCTTATAATAATACAATAGGCCGATGTATTATCTGGTATTGTTGTTGAAAATTCAAAATCTACCCTTATATCGGTAGATGTTTTCATATGTTCACTTTGATGGCTGCAATCAATGACAACCAATGGTGTTTTTTCATGAAAATCTTTATAGTTTACTTCAGTTCCATGTTCTGAGTTGATAGGTAAATTATAATAGTTTCTTGCAAAATCTAAATACATTTTGTAAAGAACACGTGTATTTCCTATTATGTTGTCATAAGGATAATATTGACTGTTTAGAAATAATTTCACATTGTACAATGAGCATAAATCAAATTCAGCCATACTTTTAGACAACTGATTCTTACGATTTGTCTGAAAGGCTAAAATAACAAATCTTGGCACATCTAGATGTGATGCAGTTTTAATAGCCCAACTGTGCACTTTTGTTTTCGGTAAAACTGGATATTCGTGAATTTCCCACTTTCGAAAAGCCATCTTCAATGGTCTGTCAGCATCAAGTATTTGAAGGAATTTCAATCGAACATGGTCTTCTAGATGTATATATGGTACTTTCCACTGTAACTTTGAAATATTTATCTCAACCTTTGTTCCATCTGTTGATTGAATTGAATTAACATCTGTTGATGATCGTAGTAGCACTAGTTCCTGCTTAACATTCAAAATGATATGTTGAAAGTCGTCAAAAAAACCCAACAAGTAACGTAGAGGGATACAAAATATGAAATTATTATCGCTTAATCGTATTCCATCACGATCAAATCCGGCAAGATTATATGCATTTTTATCGTCAGTACGTTTACAAAGCAGACTTTTTATTGTAGATGTAAGACCCACACTTCGAGCCTTGTCCACTTCTGTACCTGCCACCTCATAGCGAATCTCATCAAAGAGGTAAGAAATTGCATTATTAATTAAATTATAGCTCGCATTTATATCAGTCTTTGCATCTTTATCATTAGACTTTGTACAACTTACACTTCCTTCAATTAGAAGAAAGCTTTTACATGGCAAGCTGTAATTGTCCTGTTGATTGATAGGAATACGAATTTCATCAGAATGTGACAATTTTTGGTTTGCATACGGTGTATGCGTGTGATACTCAAACTGAGTTATGTCATTATAAAATTCTAGTGTATGATCGACTCTGAGAATGTCGCTTAATGACGACATTTTTTCCAATTAACTATAAACCCTAATTTCTCCAAAAGTCTAGCGTTTTTAGATGTTAACGCAGCAGTGTCTGTTCTTCTACTAAAGCTCTTTTTTGTGCACGCTGTTGTCCCACTTCCTCGATCAACAGGTGTTGGAATTCTATTGTTGTAAATAACAAATCCTCCCATGTTCTACTAATCACTTTACTAATCTCGTTTGCGACGGATATGAAGGCGAATGGTAATAGTATCACCTCTGAAATTGATAAGAGAACCTGTTTGATCGACAAGTTTCACATGAATGGTTTGAATTTTATTCATGCTGATACTCATATAAATTACAGGAGATGGTTTTTCAATTATAAGAAATCCAGATGGTACTCGTGGAAAAAATTCAAAGATTGTATGTTGGTCTACACCACCGTCACCGTACGATCCTTTAGCTAAATTACACCAAACACGAATTGTATGTATGCGTGTAATTGAGACTTGATTTGACGAATAATGCCAAGTATTTGCAGATAACAATTTATTTTCAAACCCAAGAATCGAAGCTAGAGATTGTTTACTAGTAAAATCAATATCTTTATCAGAGAAAATTTCACATTTCATGGTATTATTATTGCCTTTTAGAATTAATTTGCTAATGTCTATATTTTCATTGTCAAACTTATGTTTTAAACTAGATACAATATTATCTATTTCATATGATCCCGTATCTAGATTCACTTCTTTATCTCCATACTTGAAACTAGAATTTATACCAGCTTCAATGTTAGGTATAGAATTGAATGTATATAAACTAATCAAGCCAATCTCCCATTTATGATTCTCATCCAATTGCAAAGGTTCACGTAAAATCTCTTGAATATTGCTGGTGTTAGCGCACAACGTTATAACAACCATTTTTCTCTCTCCAAAGAATGCTGGCAAACAACTGAACTCCGTTGTAAAGCAGCAGATACTGCACGTGTTGAGGGAAAAGAGAGAGCGAATGTGTGAGAATGGCCGGCTAAGACCCGCCCATGCCTATATGGCGAAACAACTTTCCTGTTTCTTTCATTCCACAGCTAATCGCTCGATGCTATAATTTATTCCAAATTGTGTCGTGTTGAAAAACAAGGATATAATTAATTCCAACTGCATTGAAAATGCACCTTGATATTTCATGAGCATCATATTTAACAAGGATGTAATTAGCTCCGACTACATTAAAAAATTTGCACTTGACATTTCTTGAACGCCAAATTTCTGTAAGATAACTGTACACTGTTATTTATTTAATACAAATTTTTGTTTATTTTTACCTTTTCAGAGATTCTTCCTGCTCTACAACGCCGCATACGCTCACTTTCATTATAAAAATTCTGTATAAAAGAGTTAACATTTGGTATAGCAGTTATCAGTTTTCTTACTACAGTAGCCTACATCGAGTCAGCAATGAATTCAAACGCAGAAGATAATGTGAGTTTTTCTCAGTTTTTCTTTACAAGCTTGCTCTCCAAATCGTTAAATTTACTGTGTTAAAACTTTAATTCACACTTAGTGTCGTCTACTCAAAATAATATTACATTCTTTTAATTCATCTATGATAGAGTTAATTTCAAGGTCATGTCCTGTATGACCTGACTGTTGTGATGCAATTAGCATAGCTAAACGGGTGCAAAGCTCATTTGGGTTGTCCCAATACACATAATTCCTATCAGAAGATGAATTTCTAATGAAATTCCAAACACCGGAGCCAACTTTAGCAGATGTTTTTCGACTGCTTCTGTTTGAAGAATATGGGGGAAATAGACGTTGTATTATTTTTGATTTGAAACCGGTTGATCGTTTAACAAAGCCAGAGGCATTTAGATGTGATCCTGTCTCTTCTAGAATTTTCTTATAATTCCGCAGGTCTTGTATTTTATAATTCTCAAATACTGGTCTCTGACTAAATAAAAGCTCCAACAGTCCACGAGTAATCTTGTATTTGTTTGATTTTATGTAAATATAAGAGTTATCAAAATGTACACTTATTTTATCACCCATAAAATATGTGTTTAGCTGATCATCATATCCAATCCCATATGGTACATTCTTTCCTTTTCTATGAAAATTGTCCAGATAGGTATTTAAGAGTAGTTCGTTTGCTTTTGGTTTAACAGTAAATGATTTTGACAGTCTCTGTTCTACAGATACATCTTTTTCATCTTCAGCTGTTAACGACTCCTCCCCCTGTTCAGACTCCTCCTCTACCTCCTCTTCCTCCTCCTCCTCCTCGTCTTCTTCATACTCTTCTTCCTCTTCATCCTCAGGTTCTCTTTTAACTTCACGCTTTATTTCGTTTAAAACATCTTCATGTTTTAGCGATGAGCTCTTGATATCTTTTATAGGATTAATTAATGGACGAAATGTTCGTTCCAATTCTTGTTCAGATTGAACCGCATCACCAATCAACTGTTTATGTTTTGCAATAATAGATTTACGTAGACGATCAATTCTCTTTATAGTAGGCTCATCGTATGACACGAGTCGCTTTCTTGCACGTGCACGCTTCATTGCTCTCAACAATGACTAACACACAAATGATGAGAGACTATAATGAACAATAGCCTACACTGCAGGGTTAATAAATTTATCGAATCCCTTACGATATTTCCCGTTGTTTATTTCATATTCTGTACATATTGTGATAAAATTGTGATTACTATTATTCCACACTTGTGCACACATATCTCTAAATTTATTAAATGTCATATCAGTGCTAACAAAATCACGATGTACCAACTTTAGATTGCATTCATCTTGTCGGAATAGAACAATCAAGTTGCAATTGTCCCTAACATGATGCTTACCAGTGGAAGCATAAGTTTGTATAAGATAGCATGTATCAATATTTCTGTGACGTCCCATAGTAAAATAATCTCTAATTTGACTGTGTGCATCGCAAGCTATATCGTCAAATATTATTAGGGTGTTGAATTCTACATTATTAGGGTGAGGTATATCGTCAATTTGACTGCTACACTGAAAAGTTATGCATGGAATCTTTCTAAATACTCTTTCTAAAAACTTGTACTTTGGCTGATACAAAGACTTGCTAAAAATGTACAAATGTGCAAATCTAAATCCATTTTCAGAGAAAATTAAATTGAATAGTAGATTTGTTTTACCGCTGGCTGATGGACCTGCAATAATCATTCGAATATTGTTTGGAAACAATTGTCCATGTTTACTATGTACTTGATTCGATCTAGTAACAATAATTTTATCATAATTCACAATCGGAAAGCTGTCGCCATGATGTTGCTTCAATGCTGTCATAATTTACAATGATAATGTTTGCTTTAGATCAGAAATAAAAACCTTTTTTCAGTTGTACACAATCTATTTTAATTTAGCACGTAATGCACATTCATACACAATTTCATCAAAATCATGCAATTTTAAAAACCTAACTCTATTAAAAATAATTTCCAATTTCTCTTTGAACTCACATTCTTTAAGTTTTTTTCTTATATAATTATGTGACATAGCTATTATTGAACAGGTGCAGGTGTCTACAACATCGCGAGCCGATGGTGAAGCTGATGCACACATTGAAAAATGACCTTGTTTCTTTGTTAAATATTCCTCCATACTTAATTCTCCACGTAAAGACGATAACAGTTCAATATGTCTCGTTATAATGCTGTCCATACAGCAATGCGATGGTGTAGTACAAAACATCTTGAATGATCTGTAAATATTGAACATATTACTTTAGCCCAGCTTCAATTGCACATTGAAGAATAATTTCATGGAAGTTGCAAAATTTAACTAGTCTTGGCTTTAAAAATAGCTTTTGCAGAGGTACATGAAAATGTGAGTTGGCAAGTAAGTCCTTCATTAAATGCACATTGATGTATAGTATTTCACAAATGCAAATTGATGACGGTGATGATTGTAGTATTCTTCCCTTCAACCTCCTGCAACAGGAAAGATGTCTTCCGCGTTTGATGTTATTCACATACTCCAATCGTCTAACTTTTCGTCGAATTTTTTTCAGAAAATAAACTTGTATTCTCGCTAACGTATCCATTGTTCTTCGTATAGTCGATCTGCTGCTCCTTCAGTATAGAAAGTGCTATTTCACCACTTCATTTGATTTTATCCATGAAGAAAACTTTTCTGGAAAACCTAACCATTTAACGAAAATGTATCCGTTTTTGCGCTTCAACACTTTCTCAACTAAATACACCTTTCGCTCATTCTCATCCAATTTGGTTTTTTTCAGTTCCTGCTCGTAAAATGTTCCTAAAATAACTTCACCATTGAGATCGTGTATTCTATAAACAACTGGATTTGAAGGAATTACACTATGTATTACAAATATTTCCGTTGACCAATTAATTTCATATGATTTATCAAATAGATGCCTGAATTTTGATATTCTTACATAATCACCAATTTTAAAGCGAGGTTTTCTCACTTCGACCGGTGCATTCTTATTTAATTCAACAAGTATTTTCTTTTCATGTTCTAGCCTGACTTCACTCGGTTTCATTCTAATTGTTCTATGAACAGAGTTGTTATATTCGTTCACAATTTTTGGTAACTGTTTCAACCATTTATAGCTGCCTTGAGCGGTGAACATGCGCCATAACTTTTCCTTTAGAGTACGATTGAACCGCTCTATTATAGCACCCTTTATTTGTGAGTATACATGATAGTGATTGATTTTAAATTGTTTCATTAGTAGCTGAACATCTTTGTTGAAAAATTCACGTCCCTGATCAGTTTGGAAATTTGATATCCTATGCTTTTTAAATATTGGCTCCAATGCTCTGCTAACCTCTCTACCCGATTTACTTTTTAATGGTTTCACAAAGGCAAATTTAGAAAAACAATTTATAACTGTCAATAAGTATTTATATCCCGAATTAAATCTTGAATATGGAATCATTTCAACTAGATCAGCTTGCATTAAATCATGTAATCCTTTCAACTCAACTCGTCGTCTAGCAAAGTTTTTCCTAACTGGCCCATGAAGCTCATAAGATAATTTAGCGCGAATTTTCATGTTGCTATGCAGTCAAAGTGTATTCAACTACTAAACACTGTGTTGTGTAACATTACTACAACAGTAAGAATGATCAAGTTGTACATTTTCAAGTGAATTTTTAATTTCTTTATCGACTTCTCTTTCCCTAGATTTCATCTCTTGTTCAATCAAATAATTCCCCCACGCCAGTGTTTTGACACCATCTTCACAAACATAGCGTTTGTCATCGTATGGTGATAAAACAAGTTTACCACTATTAATTTGAAAAACATTATGCTGATAGCTTCTGATTGAGTATGATGATGAATATTTCAACCGTCGATCAAATAAACATTCTTTATACATTGAAAATTCCAATTGTGAATTTATTATGGATTTGGGTACACCTTTTGCCACATGTTTAGCCTCAGATTGATTAGTGGTAGCAGAAATGTATTCAAAACTATACATTTTTGGACGGAGTCCAACAAAAGCGGTTGCAATTTGTCCAGATAATTCATCTTTAAACTTTCCAATTTTGCGTGAATTTTGTACACTGTAACATGGGTGATTTTTAGGATAGTTTGATGTGTCAAATAAATCAATATTTGCTTTTATATCTGCATACACATCTTGCGTTTCAATTTTATAAAGCAGCGAGTCTGTATCAGACATAAGAAGTTTTATCTTGTTGTGTGGATAGATTTTTAGAATTGAATTGTAGTGAAAGTTGAACATTAGTAACTTTGATAATTCAAGAACTGTAAATCCAACAAATATGGGACGATTGAGCAATACTTCAGGTTTTTTCAGAGATATTCCTACAACTTCATCATTGAAAATTATCCACCGTTTGAGATTAGGTTTGGAAACTAATTTATCCAGTTTTTTAGATGAAGTTACTAGTTGAAAGTCTATTCTTGATCTTTGTGATTCTAAACACTTACCAAAAATACTGTTATTGATTAATTTGAACAAATCTTTTTCAAAATCATTCTGAGCATTTTTTCTTAATTCTGTATTAAAATCAATGTAGCTTTTGAGCCAAGCTGATTGACTGAAGCTGACTATGCGATGAACTTTTTCAAGAACCATACCTAGACTCAAATAAAGCTTGAGGTTCCTATAGTGAATTATATAGTTTTTACGATCGCATAATGTAGCTAACAGTTTTGCTTGCACAGTGTGTTTATTGTTTGGTGCTGTTTGATATTTTGAAAGAGAGTGTCTTGGCGGACATTGCTTCATTGGAGCAAGGGGGAAATCATTATGCAATTCATGCAACTGATCAGGATAAGTGAGATCTACTTCTAATATATACCCAATTTCAGATTCATCATCAATTTGTTGAATTTTCAAATTTTCAATTTCCTCTACTGATAACCATCTAAAATTAGCGAATGGGAGGGGGAGACTCATACTGTATCCATACAGGTTGTTTGCATCAATATATAATATGAACGATGTTGGTTGATCTGGGTTATATAATTCACCCATGTATGAGTTGTTTGCCTCTGCATATCTATGTGGTATAACACTTAGCCCTCCTCTAACTCCTGATTCTATAAAGAGGTGAAGATCAATATCTGTTATCAATTCAATTTCAATTTTTGTCATATACAACATAGCATTCCATGAGTAGTGTGGGAGTGAATAAAAGTGGCATGGATCAAGATTGTATTTATTCATGAATGTTGATCGAAGCTCTTCAAAAACATCAGCTAATAAAAGAACGTCTGTAGTTAAATATAGATCATGATATTCACCCATGTTTTTAATGTTACAATTGCTCCACACATTTTGTGCATGACAATATTCTTCACAGCTTATTGTCTTATTTGATAGGGTACTGAAAAATGATTCGATTGAGGGTAGACTAGTTTCATTAAATTTTTCACAGTTATCCATATATTCATATGGATACACCCCCTTCCCGATTAACAGTTTGCGCTGTACTGGGGTAGAATACCATGTACACATTCGTCTAAATTTGCATACTGAATTAGCGGATCCTAACAGATTCTTAACTAACTTATTGAGCGATGAGCTCATAAATTGTAAGCTGTCTAAGAATCTGAGTGGTCCAATGCTAATTGAGAGAAACTTTTCACTAGTGTTCGCTATGCAATGGATATTATCATATTTTGCAAGTGCCTGAACAATAAAATGTGAATCATACCCACGAAAATTGTGAAAAAAGCATGGTATAAAATCTGGTCGTTTTGAATTCAAATTACATGATATGTGCGCAGCACCAATAAATTTTCCATTTGAATGAGAATGGTGTCTAACACGTTGCTCATTGAATTTAAATACAAATCCGCATAGACAGCATAAAGTTGCTGTTTTAAATTCATAAACTTGAGCTTGATTCATATCTTCCATTGGCACTGATATTGTTATTTCTTCTTTCAATTTGCTTGCAATATCTGTTAGTTCTCTGAGGAATTTTTCAATAATTTTTTCATTCATGTATTGAGCGTGATATGTAACTGGCCCATGGAATATGTCACCATTCTCATCCAAAATGACATATGAGTAGCCACATGCAATGTGGGTACCAGTTTTTCTAGTATAACTCTTTCCAATCTTATCACCTTGTTTTGAACTATCATCATCATCATCATCAAGGGGAACAATAAAACTTTCAAAGTCTGCATAAATCACATAGGGCAGTTTGAGTGTATAGCTATAGTTACGAAATTTTAAAATTTCCTCTTGCTCTACTCCTTTTTGTGGAAGTCTAGTTCTTTGTTCACCATACTTGCTACACATTACTATGTGTTTCTCTAAATTGACTCTACCATTGCGGATTGAATCTGATGTGAAACGGTGGAAGCAGTATGGACAAACATGTGATTGGCGTTTAGATTTTGAACATTTTGATAGCAATCGTGATAGGCCATTCTTTCCATTTTTAGTATTAACTAGTGTATAGTGAAATTTAGCAGATGTATCGTTTGTGGATAAGAGCAACAATGTGATTTGATGTTGCCTGTGTCTATGTACTGTTGTTTTGAATGGGTACAGAATGTCACGTTCACCATCATATGCTATCACAGTTATTGCTATTGTTGGGTTCAATTTCTCAAACAATTTGATCTCATTAGTGGTTACAGGGAATTTCAATCCTTTTATTTCTACAGTATTAATAAGCTGTTTCAAATCGGAAATTCTATTATTATGTTTAGTATTGAAGTAGGCTAGCACAGACCAAAGAAAACACTTATCATCATGCAAATTTTGAACATTAATTATTACTTTTTTGTTTGCAAGTTTTAAAGGAGTTTCAATGTAAGTTGAATTTGCACCATATATCGGCCGATATCTTATTAAATTTATATCTACATGTAAAACTTTTTCAATAACCCATCCACTCCCATATCGAACAAACTTTTCTAATGAATTAACAATTTTATGTCTTGCCTCATTGTACTGTTCATCTAACTGATCACAGTTTTCTTGAAGATTTATAATATTACGTGATGCACTATGAAATGTTACATTTGTGCTTGTTTGCTGCTGCTGATCTTGATCTAAAATAGTGATTTTTCTGAGAGTAACAGTTATTGCAATATACCATCGTATGTTACCATAGAACTTTGCAGATTCAATGGTGAGAAAGTGTAGAATGCTATCTTTGAATATGTTAAGTAGAAGATTTATGTCAACTTGATTGGATGAGAATGTCCATCTTGATCTTATTGCACTATTACTAATTGCACGTGTCACAACAGATTCTATTTCCATCACAATTGATAGTAATGTTATCACCTTTGAAGATAACTCACCACGTTTCTTTCCAGATGAACAGCCCAAACTTCACAGGAATGATGCAGATAAGATGTTGTGAATCGAGGACACTGCTGATAAAACAGCAAATTTTTCAGACGAGAGGTCCTCGTGTTCCTCCTCTTATATGGAATGAAATAGTATGTGCTGATTGTGGATGTACAGTGAGTGAGTTTATGGTATTTGACACGAGGGTGATGACGATAACTGATGTTTCATAGCAAATTATTTTGTTATATATAGATGATAAAAAATAAAAAAAACTTTATTTCAATATGTTTTCCTCATCAATTAACCTTGTCATTTATACAAGACTTAACAATACATTCAACCTTGACATTTGATGTGTATGGGTGTGATGCAGTTTGGAATAAACTTTATTTCAATATGTTTTCCTCATCAATTAACCTTGACATCTCTACAAGACTTGTCATACACATTCACCCTTGACATTTGGATGTGTGGTGCAGTTAATATGTTTTCCTCATCAATTAATTTTGTTATTTCTACAACACATATTCTGCACATTGACCTTGATATTTAGCTGTGTATGGGTGTGGTCAATATCTTTTCCTTATCAATTGAACTTTACATTTTACAATACTTATCATACACATTTTAACCTTGACATTTGGATGTGTATGGGTGTGGTGCAGTTAATATGTTTTCCTCATTAATTAACTTTGTCATTTCTACAAGACATATCCTACACATTGACTTTGATATTAATTGAACTTCACATTTTACAATACCTATCATACACATTCAGCCTTGGCATTTGGATGTGTATGGGTGTGGTGCAGTTAATATGTTTTCCTCATCAATTAACTTTGTCATTTCTACAACACATATCCTAAACATTGACTTTGATATTTAGCTGTGTAAGGGTGTGGTCAATATGTTTTCCTTATCAATTAAACTTGACATTTTGACAATACCTATCATGCACATTCAGCCTTGATGAGAGAGTATGGCTGTGGTGCAGTTGATCAGTAGTATATAAGATGTTACAATCAAACATAGTTCATCAGTTGTGATTTTCAGTTGTGACTGTTACATTGTGCAATGTCATCATCACCATCATCAGCTACATCGCCATCATCGGCAACATCACCATTTTCAGTGGATGATTTCAATAAGCAGCAGGTGAGCCAGTATAGGACTGTACCAGTGAGAGAGTTGGTTGACAATGTGCTGTACAAAGTTTTGTTGGCAAAATTTGTCAACACACAATATGGAAAGCGAGTGATTCTACGATTGCAGGGTAGTGATATTTTTGAGGTTTTTTTACCAAAACGGTACAATGAGGTTATTAGAGAAGACAATTTGGAGAGCTTCAACAAGGCCGGCTACCTGGTGAGTTTCAAAACTATTGGGAAGTATACTGATGTGGTGTTGGCTACTGCTACTTAAGCACCACCCCCTCATGGATTAGGTCTAAATATGATATAGAATATAGATGAATCTATAAACTATAGTGTTATATCTATAGTTTATATTTTAATTCTAATTTTTTATTATATTGGGAGATACCATGTAAAAAAAAGCGACCCATATTCGTACAACATGGATAATTCATTATGAAATTAGCATTCATAATGTTCAATCCTATTGTGGGAGAGGAAACCGAATATTCTTTATCAAATGATATGTTGATTTGGTAATGGTGATTTGCATGTTTCAACATGTCTGTGGAAGCAGAAAAGGTTGGTGATAGTCTTGCATGGAATTAGTTCACCTGGTGTATTGAAGGTGTAAAGGTGTATGTAGCTAATATGACAGATAAACCATGTGTTACATGTCTAGTTGTAGACAAGGATAGAATTCTCAATAATCTTACAACAATAGTCAATTGCTTGATTGTGCTATTACCACTGCTGATTTGCTGGATTGGAGTTTTAACTGTATGTCTAATTGTGGAGCATAGAATGTCATTAGATGATGAACATTTCAACAAAAGTATCTATGTATATCATAGGAATGTTAGTGAGGAGCACAATGTGGTGAATAGTGTTGTTGATGATGATAATGAGTCAATCAAGTTTTCAACTCATCTTGGTAACATGGAAAAAATTAAAAATGAAAGTCTGTTTTATCTAAAGGGATGTATAGATTCTGGACTCAATTACAAAACATTGCCATTATTTAACAGTCAAATTGAAAAGTGGTACACATCATTAATGATAGCAAATGACAATGTTTGCAATTTCTATAATAATTATCAGATATTAACCAATTGTGCTAGTCATACAGCAATTGACCATGTGAACTTTCTTATAAATAAAACAGTTTGCCTCTGTGTATAATTAATAGTTCTTTCCACTATGTACTCAGTTCTTGATTGACTGTCTCAGTGAAAGGATGGTTAATGGGAAAAAGAAAAGTGGACGTGGTATTTTATCTTCTGTAGGAAATATTGTTGGAAGTGTTTTAAACAAGGGAATAGATTATCTTCCTTTTGAGGCTCATTTACCTGGTGGGTACGAATTCTGTGGACCAGGGACAAAGTTGACAAAGAGATTAGCAAGAGGAGATCAAGGTATTAATGCACTTGACCGTGCATGTAAAGTTCATGATATTGCATATTCAAATTCATCAGATAACAAGACACGAAGTATAGCTGATCGACAACTTGCAAATTCTGCTTGGGAAGTTGTCAAAGACCCAACAAGTCCACTATCTGAGAAGGCAGCTGCTTATCTTGTAACAAATCTTATTAAAGCAAAATCTGTATTTGGAGGAGGAATGCGACGGGGGCGGCGACGGCAGCAGCGAAAGCGGAAAGCTGATAGAAATAGTTCTGCAAACAGTATTCGTCAGAGAGCAATTAGAAAACTAGCAAAACATATTAGTGGTAGAGGGTACTATCTGAGACCATATCCAGATTTTTATGGTAGTGGGGTGGGTGGAGTACGATTATTGACTCCACCCAATTCACAAGACAGTGCAAGAAAGAGGAGGAAGAAGAAAAGGAAACGTCATTGTGCTAAGAAAAAGTTGAAATGAATCTCAATAAAGCATTATCCAATCATGATTTAGAGAAATGGGCTAGATCATTGAATATTCCTTTGAGAGGAATATTCATGTTAGATACACTCCCTAGGAAACTACACAAAAATGAAATGGCAATTGTCAACTTGGATAGTTCTAGTGGTCAAGGTACTCACTGGGTGGCATATAATAAAGTAGGTAAGAATGTGTATTATTTTGATCCAATTGGTGACATGCAACCACCACTACAATTGACACATTATTGGCAAACTGAGAATGTTCAAATCTATTATAATTATGATGCTGTACAGAGACCAGATACAAACATATGTGGTCACCTCTGTCTATTATTTCTACTTACTCAAATGTAACATTGTTAGATGGATGGTGGAGTATGTTTTTCACAACAGTTGGGCTCAAATAATTTTGGGTTTCAGTTACGTCATGTCTGTAGACAGGTTCGGACGTGTTTCACGTGGTAAACATATTTTTGATAGTGAAAAAGAAATAGATGAACTTAAGAAAACAATTTTGACTAGATCAAATTTTGATAAAGAAAAAGCAGCTTTAGTCTCAACTGACTATCTTCATTCAAGTTTGAAAATAATTATCGAAGAAGCAAAGGGGCAAAGAGAAAAACTGCTCAGTAAAGATGAATTCAATAAAGAGAAAAAAGATAATTTAATGACTAGAACAGAATTCAAAAATGAGAGAGAAAAGCTGGTTAGTAGAGAAGACTTTAAAAAAGAGAAAAAAGATAATTTACTAAGTAGAATAGAGTTTATAAATGAGAGAGAAAAACTTCTCAGTAAAGAAGATTTCAATAAAGCTAAGAAAGATAATTTACTGAGTAGAACAGAGTTTAAAAATGAGAGAGAAAAACTTCTCAGTAAAGAAGATTTCAATAAAGCTAAGAAAGATAATTTACTGAGTAGAACAGAGTTTAAAAATGAGAGAGAAAAACTACTCAGTAGAGATGACTTTAATAAAGAGAAAAAAGATAATTTGCTGAGTAAAACAGAGTTTAAAAATGAGAAAGCCGGATTTGTATCATTTGAGAATCTTAACACAAGTATAAAATTATTAGAAAGCCTTTTAATCGATTATGTACATAATAGTCAGGATTACAAGAACCATTTAAATGATATAATGTATCGTTATGCATATCATTTGATAGGAAAGTGTCTAATAGCTATGAGAACTTTCAACTGGGAAGAATTGGAAAGTCGTGGGCTTACACTAGAACATTGTGTTGATGAGTTTTTTCGTAAGATCAATATGTCAGAGCCAGAGGTTAAATATGATGCTAACCAGTTTCCAACACCAGAGCAACAACGGTTAATAAATCGTTATAAGAACTACTCATAAAAAATTTTTTTAGTAGTAACAGTGCACTATTCACTAGATAAAATGTGAAATGGTTAACTGTTCCCTCACACTTAAATATTGACAAATTACAGTAATGTTGCACAGACACTATTTGATAGGAAGAACCAGTGGACTAGGGCTAGTTCCTTAGAGGAATCGGCGACACCACTATAAAAAAAGCGGCCAGAGGCTTGTACTGCATAGATAATTTACATGTTGAATTTGTTGTATCAAATTTGCATAAGAATTATCTTACAGTTGGAGAGGAAACCAAGCCACTATATTCTGTGCAAATTGATGGTAGCATAGCAGTGATTTCAGTGCTATGTGAGTCAGCTGATGCAGCTTCATAGGGTTAAGCAGTAGGTTGAGTCAGTTGGGTTTTAGGTTAGGTTGACCAACTTGGCTGTAGGTTGAACCAGTTTGGTTTTAGGTTAAGTTGGACCAGATTATGTTGCTCATCTTGATAGTGCCACATTTTAGGTTGAGCCAGCTTGTTTGAGCCAGCTGTTCCTCTCACCCCCCAGCTAGGTTCTAGGGGGATGGGTCCCTTGACTCCTCCCTGACTCCACCCACAAGAGGTTGAGTCAATTTGGTTTTAGGTTGACCAACTTGGTTAGCTGTAGGTTGAGCCAGTTTGGTTTTAGGTTAAGTTGAGCCAGGTTGGTCATCTTGGTTGTGTCAGCTGTTGCCTCACTGGGAGGTTGACCTTTTGTCAGCTGGCCATGGTTAGCTGTAGGTTGAGCCAGTTTGGTTTTAGGTTAAGTTGATTAGGTTGGTCATCTTGGTTGTGTCAGCTGTTGGCTCACTGGGAGGTTGACCTTTTGTCAGCTGGCCAACTTGGTTGTTGAGCCAGCTTGGTTGAGCCAGCTGTTCCTCTCACCCCCCCAGGGGGGGTAGGGTAGTGGGGGGTCCCTCCTCCCTGACTCCACCCATGGCTCCTCCCTGACTCCACCCATGGGAGGGGTCCACCCCCTTGGCTCCTCCCACCGACTCCACCCACGGGGGGGTGGGGGTGGGATGGGCCATCCCCCTCCCCCCTCCCACACCACCCCCCTCCCCCCCCACCACTACCCCCTCCCCCCTCAACAACCCACTCACCCCTCTCCCACCACTCTCCCTCCCACCGCCCACCCAGGGGATGGTGGGGGGAGAGGGGAGGGGTGTCACGTGACCTTGTGACGTCATGGGCGCCATATTTGAGCCAAAACACACACTTCCCCACTACTTTCGAAATCACGCTATTTTAAAAATTTATTTTCAGAAAATAATACCTCTGCATTTGTGTGGAAAACTGTAAAAAGTATGGGATTGAGGAAGGAGAAAGGAAAGTTTAAGGTTTTGCACAGCCTTGAGGAGCTCAATTTATTTTTCTGTAACATTCCTGTTGGTGATGAGGGGGCCCGTGTCTATGCTGATTCTCTCGAGGTTAACCCATCTGAGAATGAATTTCGTTTTTCTGAAGTAAGTGAAACACAGGTCTACTACAGCTTGAACCGAATAAAGAGTAATGCAGTTGGTGAAGATGCACTTCCAATAAAGTTTATAAAAGATACCCTACCTTTTACCCTTCCTTATATTACTCACATATATAATTTCTCACTCATGTCTTCCATATTCCCTAATTCCTGGAAATATTCTACTGTCTTGCCTCTAAACAAAATACAAAATCCGACTTCCCCTTCTGATTTTAGGCCCATTCATATCCTTTCTGCAATGTCAAAGGGTTTAGAGAGAGTAGCCCATCAGCAGATGTGTGATTACATTCTTCTAAGAAACTCTCTTAGCGGTTTCCAGTCTGGATTCAGAAAGGGCCATAGTACTTCTTCTGCTCTACTGTGTGTTACAGAGGATATACGACTGGCAATGGATCACAGGCTGGCAACCTTGCTGGTTCTAATTGACTTTAGTAAGGCCTTTGATTGCGTCTATCACCCGCTTCTCTTGAAAAAACTCCAAAAGTTAGGATTCTCCACTCAAGTTGTGGAGTGGGTGACCTCTTATTTGAGTAATCGATGTCAGTGTGTGAGATATGGTGGCTCCTCATCGGGATACAGGATTGTTGGAAGGGGAGTTCCTCAGGGATCTGTCCTGGGTCCATTGTTGTTCAGCATCTACATTGATGATGTAACAGATGTGTTCAGGTTTACTAAGCAACACTTATACGCTGACGACTTACAGATATACATACATTTCGACCCCAAAGAATTTACTGCTACAGTTGACAAAGTGAACTTTGACCTTGCCACCCTCTCAAACTGGACTGATAGACATGGACTTAAAATTAATGAGATTAAATGTAAATCTATAATTATTGGCTATACACGACTTATTTCACGACACATTCAAAATTTTTCAAATGGACCTTTTATCAAAATTAATAATAAAGATATACCCTATAGCAATTCAGTTAAAAATTTGGGACTGACTATGAATACAACTCTGGACTGGACTGAACACATTAATTCAACTTGTAATAGGGTCTTTGCTGGCATACACTCCTTGAAAAAAATCAATGATTTTATACCATTCAATGTTAAGGTGATGCTGGTGAAGACCCTGATATTTCCTTACTTTAACTACTGTGATGTTGTTATAAATGACATGACTGTTGCATTGTCTGAAAGATTGCAGAGAGCTCAGAATTATTGCATTCGACACATTTTTGGTTTGAGGAGGGATGATCACATCACGCCTTATTTCCAGCGACTTGGTGTTCATAAGCTTGGGTGTTTGAGAGCATATCACATACTTATGCTCCTATTTGATATAATAAAATCTAGAAGGCCTGAGTACTTGGTAGGTAAGTTCATTTTTTCTGGTGATCGAAGTGGAAGAGACACTAGACATGGAGCTCAGCTGCTGATCGTCCCTAACCATCGCACAATGATGTATAACAAATCGTTTCATGTTACAGCTGTCCGTTATTGGAATCTTTTGCCTCCACAAATAAAGAATATTGAGAGTCGAACCCTGTTTGGCGTGGCGGTTCTAAACTGGCTAGGAGCGGGAGGCGTAGAGCTGGCTTGAGTTGCATTGAAATCTTTTGAATGGTGTTTGCAGGAAAAATGTGTTTTATTGTAGGTTCTATTTACATATATATATTTTTTTTTATCTCAAAATTGTTTTTATTTTCTCTATTGTTAGTTGAACCATTTAGCGAGGGTGTATGTGTGAGTGTGGGTATGTGTGTGTGTGCGTATGTGTGTATATTTAAAATGTGTACACTATATATTACCATGTTCTATATATTGTTCATGGATTGAATACTAATTGATAATGTAGTTGTTAGGGTTAAGTGTAAGAGAGGACCTGCGAGTCCTAACTTCGCCTCAATAAAGACAAATTATCTATCTATCTATCTACCTTACTCTAAATGCAAGTTGCTCTAAAGCAAGCCGAGACATAGAGTGGTTAGTCTAGAATCGTGGTCAGTTAGCGTAATTTTGCTTAAACTCTCTATCATTGGACTGAATTCAGCCTATATTTATTTGATTATGATCTGCTTGTTATGTTTTGATAGGCTGATGAACTAACAATGTTGCATCAATACATTACAGTACGTTATTACAGTAATTTCATGAGCCTATTCGTGTATTCAATTAATCTAATAAAATGATATCTCAATTGAATGACAATAATAACCATCCTATTGAATTATGATACTATGTTAATTGTATTGTGTTGTATTAAAATGGATTGTACCAGTTTTTAATAAAAGTATTTAATATTTTGTCTAGGATCAGACCCTGAGCAGAAAGAGGATTTAAAATCGGCTATTTCTGTACATTTTTTGATAAGGTTCATTCCCTACAGTTAGATATCCTCCTCACTATTTGAGGAGTTGATTCAAAGAAGAAATTAATTGAAATTCTTGAATATGTACTAAATCTTACATTAAAAAATAATAAGCGTATGGCTTAAATTGGTGAGAGACCCTTTCGGGTTGTTCCACCTCACCGTATGAGCCATGTTATGGGGAACATGATGGACTTACTATTTTAGGTGGGTTCCGAACCACTGGGTAAGAGATAATAAAGCTTATAACATCAAGTTATAACGGTCACCCATCCAAGGGCAGTCTTGAGCGCTCGTGACTGAACATCAAGATGGATAAACACCACCAAAATTCATTACGCAAGCGTTTACAATGCTTACACAAGCAGAGGCTGATATTTATCCAATTTTAATTACTTTCACCAGTAAGCGAAGTGTGGATACAAAGTGCCTAGCAGAAAAGCTCGTTCATTTGAATGTGACAGTGAATAGCAAAACCTATGCTAAGGTTTCTTCAAACCCAGGCAGACTTATACCGCAAGGAGAAATCTGAACGTGTCAAACATATTGTCTATCAGAGCGTTCTTCAATTAATTCCGTTCCCGCGCAAAAATTGATATCTTTCTCATATTCTCATAAATTTAAGTTAAGAGGGAAACCTCTGCGTAATTGCAACCAAAACTTATTTGAACCTGGCTATCATTTTTACCAAATGAAATAGGCGACCTGCGGGGGTTCCATACGATATTTATAGCGTGAAATTGATAATAAACTCAGTGTACACGCAAAGCCCATACCTACGAAAAAATCTTGCAAGATTTACTTTTTTTTATATTGACACGCATTCTACACAAGATGAACAACTGTCATTCAAACGAGTGATCACCATATTTATTGAAAAATCACAAATCGCTCAATGAAAAAAAATTATAAATAATCAAGTGGCAGCTGAAAAAAATTGAACAAGTGAGTTGTTCGAGATCACTTTTAATAATAGCGAGAGACCAGGTGACTGTTTATAGGTGACCCTTGTCGAACCAGTAACGAGAACGTACAACTAATGTCAACTATCTTGAATCTAAAGAGTGTAAAAAGTAGTTATAACTTCTCCATTACTAGATTTTCTATACTTATTATATCACTAGACTTATTACTTAGTTATTTAGTTACTAGTTACTTAGTTATTACTAGACCTACTTACTTACTCATCGATTAATGAGCGAACTTCACAATTCAAGGAGCAAGATTCACGGACCAGTATAAGCACATACTGTATTTTCCAAGTTATCTAGTAACAATCATGCATAGAAGATGATAATAATATGTTGGAACTAGATATTGTGGGGATGGTGAATATTGCTCTTTTTCACTATCTCTCTTGCAGCACTAGGGAGAGAGAGACAGTGAGTGAGAGAGAGTGCGTAGAATCCGTGGGATAAATCAACTTATTAGGATGAAGTAGGTCTTTGGTGCCGGAATACGGCACGTACGCCATATATAATGCCCGGCAACCGTTCCGGAATATTAACATAGTGCGTTCCCTTCTATATAATTTGGAACGGGTTGCGTTGTTGGTCACGGGGAGGAGACGGCTGAAAAAGGGGGCTGGACCACTGGAACCACTTCGCATGACAGACGGCAACGTCGCTTGATTCTTGGCTACATAATAAATAACCGGCTACATGATTGTATATTCACATTGCAAATGCCCATGGAGCAGGCTCTCATCTATTTCACATAAATCTCTCACAGTTAGTGAACAAAGATGGTTCTATCGTTTCACATTGGTTGTTTTATTTATGTAATTTGTTCAAAGTGAAGTCGACTTCTCCACAAAATATCTAAGCTCAAAATAATTTCAATGGGGAATAACATGTTTATTAAATAACTATGATTAGACATAATAACGTGCATAATGTATACGGCATTGGGAAGTGATATATATAACAATGTTAGGGAAGTGTACAGAGTGCCGTAGCAGGTATTTGTTCAATCAGAGACAAGCTATGAAACTCCTGGGAGCTCTTTGTGAAGATGACCAGCAAAAAAGACTCTGTTCTCTGCTGTAAAATCATTTCCCGGTGGTTCGGAACTCACCTAAAACTGCAGGTCAAACTCATAAATCACCATCGTCCAATTCATTACCCACGCACAAGTCTCAGACCTATGTGGGCTTCATCCTCCGATAAAAAAACAACAGTCCCATACCAACCCTCTTTGCACGCTAACACGCTTTTTATACTACGACGTCAATGACTGAAGAACTATTTTGACTTTGCATTTTTTACCCTACATTCTTCTTTTTTTTTATTTAGTTTGAATTATTTGTTAGTTTTAGTTTTGGTGCGTACTATATCATATTTGGACTTTATTCTATATATGAAACTCACTGCCTTGCCTTGCAGTGTCTTCAAATGTAATATGTAATACTTTAGGAAGGGATTATTAGGTACCGTACTTAAATTTATTATTTTTGTTATTTTACTAAACAGCTTGTAGCTTTATTTATACTTAACTTTTCATGTGAAATTTAACGACATGCAGTCAAATTTGACTGCATGTCGTTAAATTTCACATGAAAAGTTAATATTAACAACGCAGTTCGTCATGGAACAAGAAATCCAGGAATTTATTTATACATTTGAAGAAAAAAATAATTTGATTTGATCTGAAATTGAGAAGTCAAATCATAAGCAAAGTTGAGTAGAAATGATATCCAGTGAGCCCTGAAGAACAATTGAAAATGATACGATTTTTTTAGTTTTTGTGTTATACAATAAAGACTTCCATGTTATTTCAGTTTGGCAGCTCAGCTAAAATTAATTATGACGTACAGTGACACCTTATGTAGGCACTGCGAGGTGTGCTATGGCATCATATAATATGAGAGGACCTACCTTTGACAGCAACAAATGGATGGGTGTACAGCTCACCTGACAATCAACTCAGCTCGAGCTGACAATCGTGAGCATTGTAGAAACATTTTTAGAGAACTTGGTATTTTAACACTCTTTTCATTGTACATAAGGCAGTGTTTGTTGTTTTTAAAAACCAACCCAGATAGAATGCTGATGAGAAGTGCTACACATTCATATGATACAAGATTTAGTCAATCTCTAAATGTTACCCGAAGTAGACTTCATAAAACGGACCAAAGTCCCTCAAATGCATCAATTAAGTTCATGAACAGGCTTCCTATTGAGGTAAGGCAACTTGATCATAGGAAGTTCAAACTTATAATACAAACATTCCTCTTGAGTAACCCCTTTTACTCAGTTAAAGAGTTCTACAACAGAAAATTGACTGTGGAGGATTTTAAAATTTAATAATTGACCAATTGATTAAGTGACTATAATGTATTATTTTTATTTGATGACTTATTTGTATCTAGTTTTATATTGACTTGCCTATGTATCAATGTGTGATATTCTTTTGGGCTAATAAAAATATTCTATTCTATTCTCTACAGGCAAAACCAGAACTGGACAAAAGCCAATAGAAAACCAGTTTCCTCTTCCACGACTTGCTAGGCCCGCTTCATCGTACCTGGGCCAATGTCGAACGATGTAGTGGGGCTTTGCATGGACACAGAGCGGTATAGAAAGAAATAGGTACCACCTACCGCTTCAACACAACCGCATCGATCTCTATACTACTACAACTATACTACTCTATACTAGTAGTATAGATATCGATGCTCAACCGTCAGTATCAATAACTATTCAAGCGGTAGTGGTACGCTACATCTATATACTGCAGCCCTATTGGCCAGCCAAACATTGGACCGCCTCTTTCTTCCGGTTGAGCAGATCATAAGAGTGAAGCATATTGTGCGCTGCCCCATTAAGGATGTGGGCAGGGTTTTTGGTCATAATTTTTTTTTAAAGTTTCTTGCATTGGATATAATTAGGGCTTTGAAACGTTGTCTGTTGCTGTGGGGGGAATTTTTTATGAAATATGGGGGATCAAAGTTGAAGCTTTTCGATTTTTGGGGGCAATTGATCCCACCTACGAGTGATTTTAAACTTTTGATTAATTTTCAAAAACAAAGACATTGAGGAATAAAATTACACAATTTTTATTTCAATCTAAATAGTTTTTACAAAATAAATTTTTTAAAAGCCTAATATTTTTAGATTTTAACATTTTTTTTGAAAAAAATAATTGTTTTATCGAAGGAAAAATATGTCATTTTATTTCTCAATGTGTCTTTTAGTTAATGAAAATTTATTAAAAGTTTAAAATCACTCAATTGCCCCCCAAAAAAAGTTTGAACCCCCAAATTTTACAAATTAATTTATGAAAAAACATTTTCTTACAGAAATAGATAATATTTCAAACCCCTAATGATATCCAATACAAGAAGCTTCGAAAAAAATTATGGCACGAAAAACCCTGCGCACAGCCTTAAATTTCATGGAATAATATCAGATTTTTGTTTTTGCTAGTACTGTGCTGGACAAGTGGGTCTACTTGAGAGAGAATACTATGAGTTCAAGTGACTGCTATCACAAAATTTTAGTGATAGCATGATGTTCTTCAGCTAATAAAGGGTAGTCACAGCAATAGAAGTCATATTTTTTTTTAATGCTCCGCCCTCTTTATTCGGAATATTCCCCAAAAATATACAACAGCGAAACAATTAAGAACACAATCACAGAACTGGGCGAAGCAACGTGGAATGAATCCTTATCGCCAAAGTCGTCTGTGTCGTTAGTTTCATGTAACTCGTTATTAAGATAATTAACTTCTGAATTCTTTTTAATAACTCGAGCTAAACACGTTATACTGTATATTTTTTTGTTTGTAAATTTCTATTTCATTAAAGCTGATATCAAACATCAAGCAGTACAGTATTATAGGATAACATAATGCAAATTTAGTACTGTATATAATGTTATGAACTCTGAAAGAAAGAAGGAACAGTGATTTTCATCTGCCTGTGTCAATATTGATTTCCGGAAGCGGTTAATTAGGCTACTCTTCTCCTGTACTCTCCTCACCTTGTAATTTATCTGTGACACCTTTAGAATGTTTACTTAGAACTTTATAGAATTTTATGAAAAATTGGAGAATGTCTTATCTGTTTATTTTAGAATTCCATAGAACATTATAGAAACCTCTCCATCTTTCTAGATTATGTTAAAATGTATTTAAAGCGAACGCTCAATAAAAAAAAGTAAATTCGTATGGCTTTTCGTGGTGGGGAGACCCTTACGGGTAACGCTCAATAAATATCAGTTTCATTAATTGTTTGAATCTTGTTGACATAACAATTGGCAGTTCCGTTCATAGTATAAACGCTTGTTGTTAAAGTGATAATCGCAGGGTATTGTTACTTGTATTAGTGATAATTCTTTTACATTTTATACGAGTTGACTCTACTCTTAGCTATTATTGTATTACGGACTTGTGCTACGTGAGTTTGATTGTTCTTCTTAGTCATTCTTCTTGAATTATTGGACAGTTTATTGAACAGTTATTATTTACCATTTGATCGGTCTTTCAACAGTTAGTGATCGATTTTTGTAGAGTAATATAGCAAATCTTTATTAGCTGAACATTATCGATTTGTCTTTTTCTGATTGCTTTATTTTGTGTAAGATATAACTGATTCGTGCGTGTTATGGATAAAATTTGTGTAAATAAAGTGCAAGTGTAAATTTAACGTGTTGCCAGCATTATTTTAGAGATAGAACCCTTAACAATAAATTTACCTTACCAACATTGACTATAATGTATGTGATATGGAGCAGAGAGCATGCCCTACTTTTCGTTTTTTGTTTCTCCCGAAACCGTAGCCTTGGTGTGTATTTTGATACATTAATAGTGTGATGCTGTATGAAACAGGTCAACTATGCTTTTGCTTGGGTTCACGCGGTCTCTGTTTAGTTTGAGCATGAAAACACTCCCTCCCACGCCCTATGAAACTTACCCTACCCCTCTTGCAAGGGAATTGAGAGGGCTCATCAAATTTCTACTGCCAAAAATCTCCCATGCATTACCAACAGTTTGTGCGCTAACTAACAACGCCTGTAGAGCATGAACGTTCCACCGAATACTTGACAACTCCCTATACAGTATCCTACACTATAACAGTAAACTGTTTCCTATACAGTGCCCTATTAAACTCCAGCAGGTAAATATGTGTTGTTTAAAAGGTATGCAGCTTGCACCGCTTGTGTGCGGAGTCCTCCCGGCGTTTAAGCGGTACTTGTCTGTTAACTGGCTTTAAATTTGGCTGCATGAAACGACTGTTTTCAATGCGTTAGCCACGCCCCTGTTGTGTACTCACTAATTTTAAAACAACCACTAGTTCACTTTAGTTTCCAACGACAATAATGATGTCGATGATAGCGATAATCATATTGCTATAATTGCACAATGACGGAGTCAACATAGATGAAGAGAGTTTGTGCTCATTAAGTTGTGAATACTCGTTTTGAAGTAAATCAGAAATTCATCAATTACGGCAGCTTTTAATTTATTACAGTTCTATAAATGACAGTATTTTACCTATTCAGTTGCATTAAAAATTAATTCATTACAGTATAATGTAGCATGTAATGGTAGCATAACGTAACGTTTGAAAAGCTAGATAAATTTTAATCATGATAATCATATTGCTATAATTGCAAAATGAGGGGATATACATACATAGAAAGAGGTTGTTCTCATTAAGTTTTGAATAAACCCTCCATACTCGTTTTGAATTAATCAGAAATTCATAAACTATTACAGTACGGCAGCTTATAATTTGATACTTACTGCTATCGGTGCTATCTAAGTAGACATTTGGCCGCACCAACAAAGCCCCTCCTATAATTTGATACATTGCCTTAAATTACAGTACATTAACTATTCAGTTGCATTAAAACGTACTTCATTACTGCTTAATGTAGCATTATGTAGCATAATGTAGCATGTAAAACTAGATAAATGTTTAAAGTTAGCCTATAAATAAATGTTCCTCATAACTTTACATATAGCCTAGATCAAAACTATTTTAGAACTATTTAAATAATTGTATATTCTAACACAAGCTTGTTTTGAATTAAATAAGAAATTTATAAATTTTACAGTTCGGCAGCGTTTGATTAAATACAGTGCCACAAATTACAGTACGTTTAGTTGCATTAAAAAGTAGTGCATAATGTAGCATGTAATGTGAAGATTAAAAAACTATATGAATGTTTAACAGCTAAAACTGTTCCCCATGACTTTGCATATAAGTCACAACTATTCTAGAATATAATTCTACAAACCTTCAAGGTTTGAAAGCTAGAAGAAATTGTCTCAGGCTCAACAAAAATATGGAGCTTGGAAAAAAAACTTCATGAAATTTAAAACTAATAAAAGTCTTGAGCGACGGAAAAATCTTAAGGATTTGTGCAACGGGAAAGCAGATGATTTGATTATTTGATTCGATGGTTTTAAAGCTCCCTTCAATTATTATTCCTGCCACGTAGTTGACCTGCATAGTCCTTGCTCGTAATATTAAGATTAGGATTAGATTGGAACAGATATCGTGAATTATAAAGTAGGTGCTGAAAGCCAACTCCTACTACAGAACGATTACCACGTTTCACAGTTACCCATCCTCATCTAATTTTTACGACAACAAAATTACTGTATCACCTCAAACTAACTGTTGGGAACTTATAACCTGAGTAAAGCAATCCAAATTTGATTAGCACAATTTGTTGAATTCAAATATTTGATCATAAGTTATTCATCAATTTATTTGTTTATCTATTCATCCATTACAAAAACAATCACGCAAAAATACAACAGGCTGTTACCCAAAACAGCTTGATTTGTTTGATTAATAGTTAATCATAAGTTATTCATCAATTTATTTGTTTATCTATTCATCCATTACAAAAACATAATCGAGCAAAAATACAACGGGCTGTTGCCCAAAACTGCTTTATCCAAAAAATTTTCAACTGAAAATTACGAGTTAGCACGCAAGTTTCTCTTTGTTGGCTATGCCATATTATACTCATAAACGTGTATTTAAATTGAATTCTTGTAATGTTTGGTGAGTAAAAATGTTTATTATTATTCATTATGATTATTATTATTATTACTACTATTACTATTACTATTATTATTATTATTATTATATTACAAAAATCTTAATTTTTGGTTATGTCGGAGTCAATGAATTAAAATTTGTTTTACTTTCTCGAAAATGTGTTGAGGGAAAAAATGATAAATGAGATCCTAAGTAACAAAAGTTTGGATATATGTTTAGCTATGTCATGATTATTATCTTCTTATATTTAAATAGAATGTGGATTGATAAAACTGTGAATTAATTCCTTAATAAATGAATCATTATTTCATTATTACACATTGATCTACCGTACTCAATTAGAAGAAACTTCACATTAATTTCATTTATTTATTTTATTGTATTGGGGATGATGCCCACATGAATCTGGAGACTTGTGCGTGGGTAATGATGTGAATGGGTGAATGATGAGAAACAAAGAATGAATGGGATTCGAACCCAAGGCTGCAAGAAACGAAGCCAGCTAGAGCCTTATCTTATCTCAGACACGCGCTCCAACCAACTGCGCTACCAGAGCCTGCCAAAAATAAAAATTCTTGAAAATATTCCATGATTTCATGACGGACCTCATTATTGTTGAACATGTTTCATGTCAAGGTACACGATGATATTGAAAAATTCGGTCAAAAATATGGTAATGCAACAATATTTTAAAACGATCCTCAAGGTCTAACAAAAAATGTCACACCTATGTGGGCTTCTTTCTTCAGAAAAAATTATTCTTCCTTTTGAAGATTATCAAGTTACAAACAATTGATACTACTCGTCGTGGCGAACCAGGTCTATATCTATTTTCGAGGAGGGGGATACCAACAAAAAATACTTTGGGTGGGGGGGGGAAGTTTACCATCTAAAAAAACTTTTCTCAGAAGAGTGCATTCACTTTTCATACTGTTATTTTTAGTGTTGTTTGAGAGGCTCCGTGGACTTTCACATCGTGGCGATTCAAACCACAGTCATTATTGTGGCTTTTCACCCCACCCAAATTTCAAACGTGGCGATTCACACCAACTATATACTATTATTCTATCCCAATCTGTTGCTTGTGTCTGTTAACCTAACCTAACCTAATCGTACCAGATTTAATTTTGAAATGAAAAAATACAAGAAATAGTAATATTACAGTATATAAAATCACAGGGTTATTAATTACACAGCGAATAATTATAAATCAATAAAAAGATTGATCATTTCATAGAACAAAATAGTAATAACCAGCCTAAGTACTAGAATTAAATTCTTGGATTTCTTGTTCCTTAACGATCTGCGTTGTTAATATTAACTTTGTATTGGAAATTTAATGACTTGCAATCAGTTTTTGTAGGTGAATAAATAATAATTGTACTCACACTTGGCCAAACGCTTTCGAGTTCTGGAAACTCATCTTCAAGGCATTCTAGATCGGCGATGTTGGTTAGAAGAATTGTGGTTTTTGTATCATGTGGTCAAAAAGTATGTGTGATTAAAATTTAATTCATTGAGCATCTAACCAACAAACCAATATCGCCGATCTAGGATGCCTTAAATTTGAGTTTCCATAACTCGAAAACGTTCGGCTAAGTGTGAGTACAATTATTATTTAACCACCTATAAAAATTGACTGCAAGTCGTTAAATTTACAATAAAAAGTTATTACTAGAAATATTGAATAACGATATTTTTATGAAAAGATAGAGCCGGAACCTAAAGTACGGTACTGCATCCTTTTTTAATAATGATTTCCATGAAATCACTGGACGGACCCAAAAATATATTTTAGTCCTACACAGGATGATTCAATATCTTGAAGTATTTATTGTAAGTGACAGATTCACTTTTAATAACTCCTAGAGCTTAACATTACTCAAAATTAGGGGGTAAATCTTAAACGAGCAAAGTTCAATAATTAGGAGAAAATTTTGCAAAAATCAAAAAATATAATAAAACAGGATCTTTGTCTTTGAAGAAGACTCTAGTGACAAAGTACTAGTTTTGAAAACAGCGTGCCATGTTCACAGAACACATAATATCCTACTACATACACACAATGAGTGAAATATGAGTGGTGGTGCGAGCAGTCGAGTGGACTGCTTGAAGCGGTCCGTGTATTGCAGACCGACTGCATTTTTGCAGTCGGCAGCACGGCGGAACTCGACTGCAAATGGACTGCTTGTTTTGTTACCGACCGCAACTCGACTGCTCAAGCAGTCCGTGTAGTGCGGTCTTGATTTTAACATTGAAAATGCGATCCGCCCAACTGCGACTGCTTCAAGCAGTCGAACCCGACTGCTTCAAGCAGTCCGTCTATTGCCGGCCTAAGTGTGTGGTGCTCCGTAAGCGCCCATGCTTTCTCTGTCGCTCAAGACGCCTTTAGTCGAAATACCTCGCCTTTAGTCGAAATGCCTCGCCTTTAGTCGAAATGCCTCGCCTCGACTGTTCATGTGTGTGGCCGGCCTAACAAATACAAGTAACAGAATAGAACAATAGAAGGCTACCCAGTGTATTGTTGGTGTGAATCGCCACGCTTGAAATTTGGGTGGTGTGAAAAGCCACGATAATGACTGTGGTTTGAATCGCCACGCCACCGTTTGAGACCCTTATCCCTTGTTCAAAGTTTCCTTGTTTCCTAATACCCGCTACTTGATAGTGCATAAGGCTGTTTTTTTTTCTTCAAATTAGAGAGCATATGATTAAGACGTCCGATAGTCTGTGGTTCAAATCTAGCTTAAAAAATCTGGCTTTAAAACCTTACATAAACTAGTGTACTAGAAGTTCTTCCAGAGGTAAGATTGATTCAAGGAGTATTAATGTTCATTTTGAGGCTTCGAGTAGAAAAAAACTGTAACAGTTTTCAAGATTTTTCATCTAACGTTGCTTTCGAGGTTTCAAGTAAAAAATCAAGATTTTCCAAGTAGGTGAGGAAAGGTTTCTGATGTTTTTTACATTTAGTGTGAATTGATCGATCTGTAGCTGCATGTAAGTTAAGCCCCCCCCCCCCCCCCCCCCAAACAACAACTCAGGCACCATCACTCACCTGAGTAGTCAGCGAGCAAACAGTCTTCAATCATGAACTAAATGGTGGAGTCGCCTACAGAGCGTGTGATGAATAAATGTAGCTGATAATGTGCTTCAATGTCGACATCGAAAGTCAATTTATTCGAGTTCTAGATCATCAAACCCGTGACTTGAGAGTTTATTCGATGAGTTTCCTGAGGAAAGCTCCAAGAAGATGTGGAATACAACCTACACCGACATTATTTCAACACGTAAGTCAACTCTGGGAAACTGCTGAGTTCACTTGATCCGGTTGTAGATGAAAAGGGGAAATTGCTAGGAATCAATGAAGGATTAACACATGTCAGACACTCTGAACTTGTTCAGGTGCGACCTGATTACTCTGAAACCAGTCGTGAGCCAGCTAGGTCAAACGATATTATTATTTTTATTATTATTATTAATATTGTTGTTATTATTATCATTATTATTATTATATATAATTATTATATATATATATAATTATTATATATATATATATATATATAATTATATATATATATATATTATATATATATATATATATATAATAATTATATATAATAATAATAATGATAATAATAACAACAATATATACAACAATATATATAACAACAATATATATTATATATTATATATTATATATTATATATATATAATTATATATATAATTATATATATATATATATAATTATTAATAATAATAATTATTAATGAAGGATGACTTAGTAAATTAGACCAACTAAAGAATATATCTTTAAATTCGTAATCCAATAGTTGTAGAAATTGCATCTAATGATCAAAATATGGGTTGCAGACGTTTTTGATGATGCTCACGAGTCTGAGACTTTTGCAAGGGTAATGAGATGAATGATTACACAAAATATGCCAATCTAAACAGAAATCGAACCCGTGACCGCAAGAGTAGCAATCAATCAGATAGAAACACCTTAAGTGATTATACATCCACTGCAACGCAGTATCAGATAATTTACAATTTAGTGGGATAGAAGATAAATTGCTATTTTTAATGCATGAGTTAGAATTAAATTATCAGAGGGAATAATCCGTAAATCGCCCAGAATATCAAGTAATTCAGTTGGTACAGTATTAAAAAAAAATATCAAAGATCCGACATTCGGAATAAAACTAAAACAATATATAGGTCTGAATGATGAAATTTCACACTCTACTCAGAAGAGTTTTGAACGGCTACAAAGTCGATATAAAAATTTAATTTAGAAGCCTATTTCACCAATTTAATCATTTAAGCATTTTACTCATTTACTTATTTTGAACTGCTACAAAGTCGATTTAAAACTTTAATTTAGTAGCCTATTTCACCAATTTACTCATTTAAGCATGCAGGAAAATTCAAGGGTTTCAGTGCATTATGAAGATTTTATTAATTTCAGATAACGCCCACATGAGTCTGGAGACTTATGCGTAGGTGAATCGATGAACAATGGGAAACATCCATTGCGGAATGAGATTCGAAACCACGGCTGCAAGAAACGAAGCCGGCCAGAGTCTTATCTAATCACAGACAAGTAAACAACTGCGCTTCAGAACCGTGAATGTACGGTTTATTTTTGTAAATGTAGGTCAAATCTCTAATATTCTGCTGGTAGAGAATTCAAAAAGGCATTTATAAACATGACTATGCGTAATTGATATTATAGTCATTTTTGAACTTTGATGATTTTTCCACTGAAAAGGATTGATTCAAAGCAGTCCTACCACTGTATTCCAATTCGTAATCAGGCAAAAGATTTAATGTATTCCTTTTGACTCTGAACTCTTGTCGAAATAAAACTTGCATGAGGCTTGGTGCTGCACTAATGGTTTCTTTGAGAGCAATGCATCATTTGAAGAAATAGATTAGCACATTAAAAAATCTCTCAACTGAAAAAACTTCTTTCGGCTAACATCAAAAGTTAAATATTAACCAATTGAAACGGAACTAATTTCGAAGCAAAGTTTTTGAAAAATCAGTGAAGCCCGAATTTTTTTAGTTGCTGATTCAATTATATTTGCATAACAATGATTTATTGATACGAGGCTGGAGCTCACTTTCACAAAAAATGTCAATTTTTTTTTAAATTTGAAATTCAAACCAAATATTGATTGAAAAAGACATTGGAAAGTTGATTCTATGCAGTTTTTTCATCATTGTGTGGCCTATACAAATACATAGATTGTGAAGGGATTCTCGAAACACGTGACAGGAGAGAGGTCAGGTGACCCTTTGTAGATGAAAGAGGATACTGTTGAGTTGTACACGAGCTCCACTTTTTTCATTATACTAGCACAATATTTTCAAACAGAGCTTCATGCTTACAAAACAGAGCTTGAAGAGTAATCCGTAACCTCGAATGGCTTCATAAAACTACGTGTGTTTCAATAAACTAACTGAAAAGATAATATATTTTTAACTAACTTTTATTATTACTACTCGGGGGGAAAAGTGATAGCAGTGAGCTATAGCAGGTATCAGTTCAATAAGATTAGATAAGCAACTCTCTCCTGGGTCCTCTTTGTAAGGGTGACCGATTGGATTGGCCAGCAAAAGAGACTCTGTTCTCTGCTGTAAAATCGATTCCCGGTGGTTCGGAACTCACCTAAAATTGTCGGTCCACCATGTTTCCAATAGCATGGTTTAAGTCTCCCCAACAATAAAAGCCATAGGCTACGATTTTACTTTGTATTTCTACTCGTAACAGGTTGCCCGATTCAATTGAATGTGTAATAACCTATCTACAAATTTAATGTCATTTAGTGATCTCTTTTCTCTTATCTCGCTTCTACTTCTCCTTCTTCTTCTTCTTCTTCCTCTACTTTCTCTTCTTCTTCCTCCTCTACCTTTTTTTCTTCTTCTTACTCCTTCTCATTTTTCTTCTTCTTTTCTCACCCCATCTTATTCTTCTTCTCCCCCATTTCCCCCCCTCATTCTCATTCCTTTCCTCCTTTAGCCCCTCATTCTCTAGCGTTAGAGTTTCGCCGACAGATAACATCAAGTAGCTGTTTATTACTTAGCTTATAAGCCAATTAGGAAAGGTTGATCACAGTACACAAAACGTATAAAAATACTGGCGAATGAAAAGAACACTTTCTGAATTTCAATGGGATGCAGCATGGAGTAACAAATACTTCATAAATGAATCAATATAGTACACAAGTATAGCCTACTTGTCCATAAACTGACATACCTGAAAGTCATTCGGTAAAGTTTACTTTTAGTAGGCTCTAGTAGCTAAACTGCAAAGTGGAAATAATACTTTATGAATTTCAATGGGCATATAGTAACATGAATATGCAACTATAAATATAATATGTAACATGAATAAAATGAGCATGTAGTAACATGAATACTACATGAATAAAATAGCTTCGCACACAAGTATAGCACTTGCCTATAGATCGACATAATTGAAATTTATTCGATAAAGTTTAGTTTAGTTTAGGTTTAGGCTATGAATTCTATCATAAAATTTCTCATCAAAATGTGACTTGTATACAATCAAAATTATGTCCCTATAACTTGATTAATGTCAAGAACTCATATCAAAATACCGTAGCTCAACTGAACTTAGTAGTCTATTTAGTCTATGTAATCATGCTTTTATTATGTGTAGCCTATACTCAACTAGTTTTGAATACACTAAAACTGTACTGTTTTATAGCAACCTTAATCTTTGGAATAGCACCATCAAATAAGCTATTTGCAGTGTAGTAAAGGCTGCTTCAAATGCCGAAGAATTGTCAAGATAAGCAAATACTACTTACTAATTACCAATTTTAGCTTGGATCACAGATTAATCATAAGTTGGTTGATTAGTTAATCTATGCCTAGACGTTATGCCGATCTTATTACCGAGATGATCGGGGTTTGAATTCTGATTTACAATCCTCAGTCAAATTCTGTTTCAACATAATCTATTCCATCTATGCGCGGGTTAGTGTGAATGCGCATGCGTAAGATCAGATCAGAATTCCCTGGCTGGCCAACCGGAAACGCTAACGGCCGACAAGCCCATCCCAAGGGACCTCTAATTCACATGCATTCTTCTGGATTACGCCTATCTGAATGTGTAGATAACTGCGCAGCTCTATTATAATATAGCAGTGATGTATGTTGTAATACAAGAGCATGTTCTTATTGCCAGCGGCAATTTAGACACTACAGATTGCCAATATCTGCATCATGCTGCATTATCGGGATTTATAGTCAATTGTGACAACGATATTATTCTATTAACATATTTATATAATATCATATACTATTATAACCTATATTTCTAGACAAACATAATAATTACTACATTAAACTAACAGAAATTAAACAATTTAAAATCCCAACTCAAGTGTTTATTTTTTTCGACTCTACAGCCCAATATGGGCTTTGGCCTCCTCCACTACAGCCCTCCAAGCATCTCTATCATCAACCTCTCCATCCTCTATATCCCATCTTTGAGATATCCTCTCTGATTTCATCCTCCCATCTTATCCTTGGTCTGCCTTTCTTCCTTCTTGAGTGAAGTTTTTTTTAGTAGATTATTTTGGGCATTCTGGTTTCACTCATTCTGCAGATGTGCCCAACCACCTGAGTCTCTGCGCCTTTATAAAACGTACAACATTACGGCCGTGTATCAATGATTCCAACTCTGAATTTGTCCTTCTTCTCCATTCTTCTCCCACTTTAACAGGACCATAAATCTTTCTAAGTATTTTTCTTTCAAATACACCCAGATTATTCTTGTCTTCTTTGGTTAATGTCCAAGATTCAGAGACATATGTCAAGTGTTTATAATTACATTGAATTATAGCTGGCGGGAATCAAACAATTTAACAATATTTTCAATCATTGTTTTCTATGAAACAGTTTGTACACTAACGATTTCAAAAGCCACACTAATTTTCCTTACTTGACAAGTTGATAATTAATAAAATAAAATAATTATATAAATGTGAATCCTTTACTGGATAATAAAATAAGTAAAGAATTGTCAAATTCCATTTTATATGAATCGATTTTCATTACCAAAGATTGACTTCTATTGCAAGATATAGTAAACATGCAGCCTTATTACTAGCCAGAAACTAGGACTGCTTTCTTACATGCATTGTCCAAAGCAGTGTTTCCCAAACTCATTGGCTCCAAAGACCCCCTAAGAAGTTAAAACCAAGCCCTCTTCGCGGACCCCCTATGTTTTCCCCCACTCCTCTTCCCTGTCTCATGGCACATCCACATAGTATTACAATTGTACAACGAGAAATTGGCATACCAATTTTAGAGGCGTAAATTACATATAATTTTTATGATGGTAGCAGTACACGCTGCTACCATCGCAGTATGATTTAGATTTGAGGAAACTACATTTTATTAATTATCAAAGAGCACTGGGTAAAAAAAAATGTATTTCTGAAATGTTTATTTTTAAATTTCTCAGGCTAGTCCGCGGACCCCCTGATATAGGCTTTGGGAAACACTTTGGGAAACTCTGGTCCAAAGGACCTCGTTTGTTCAATGTTTTACCATCAAGTTAATCGGGGAAACTTACAACTTGTTTGAAAAGAAACTCTATTGCCTTCAAACAAATATATTTGAATATTTGGGGGAAGATATTTGTTCAACTTTTCATGATGATTGAATTTTTATTTCCTCAATGCCTGAAGTTTTCCTTGGCTTATTAAAAAAAATTACATCAATGCAAAGATATTTGGTATTTTTTGATTTCTATGGTTTTCTCTAATTTTTCTGATTGGTATTATATTTATTTCTGTGGGAGAATCAGTATAATTATTATTATAAAAGATATGCATGTATATTCTTACCCGAACACTGTTCTTTACTATTTAGGTTCACTTATTTTGGAAAGCTTTGATATTGCTATAGAAGAATAAGTATGACTATAATTATAAGATTTTTTTTCAATCGAACACAGTGACTGCTTTTATAATTTAAGTTGACTTATTTAGAGTGTGAGCCAACCCCTCCATACAGGTATAACCTAAAGAGGGATGCACTGCAAATACATTTTGTATTACTGTTTTGTATAATGCATGTTGCTTTACGCTATATCATGTGTAAAATGCTTGTAAATGTTCGCAGTGAAATAAACGAAGTATTATTATTATAATTAATATTATTTATTAGTCCGGGATCACTCGCGCTACAAAAGGTTCAGCGAGGACTCGCACCCTTAGATTGAATCTAACATGTGAAATTGGCCTTAGAATTATTGTAGTTATCATTGTTAAAAATTGCAACTTGGGGGATTAAAGTCAGCTCTGAACTTTAGATTCAATCTTATTGCCGACTTTCATCAGTACCCTCGATCATGGTGGCCTTCCTCCACCATACTAGCGTAGAGTGGTCGAAATACCCAAGAGAGCATAATTATATCTAGAAGATGAATGACATGCAACGAAAATATTTAAAAAAAACAATAGGAACTAAAAATGTTAGATTCAATCTAATAGCGCGAGTGATGGCGGGTTAATAATATTTATACTCAGGTTCTTTTCAGCAACTGCAATCATCCAAAGTAATAAGAAGGAAGTATAGTAGGGAACATGAAGGTAAAGAAAAACCTCTTATTTTTCACTTACACGATCAACAAATCCAATCTCCTAGTACACTGACAAGAATAAACGGTAACCAAGCCACATTGCCTGGTTCAATTTAAACCAAAGAGCGACGTAAATTAGCCCACCTATGTCTCAGTTATTGAATCAACATCCGAACTAAACGAAATAAGTGACTTGGCGAATGAAATTATTCATAAGTTGGTATGATCGTCGGAGAAAGTTTTGGAAGGGTGGAATGGAGAAGGGGAGGGGGATAAATTCAACTGGGAGCAAAGCGACTTCAGCATGCCGCAGAACTACTTGAGATATTGTTAGCTTCTTTCCTGCAGTGCCACTGACTTCCTTCCTACTTTCCTCTACTCATACTTTAAGCCGGCTGGAGTGCTACTCAAAATGGCGTCGTGCCATTTAAAGTCCACCTCTTTCCTTTTCCAACATCCACCCGACTTCGTCAACAATTTACTTCTCGTCCCCACTTATTCTTCAACCATCCCTCCCCTCACGCGATGATCATAATCTGCAAGCAGCAGGCACCTAGTGCTGTCAACGGTAAACACACTTTTCTTGCCAAAATCAATTCCATTTTACATTTTCAAACTTTTCGCTAAGCTGCAGCAGCCAACTTAAAACTAGCCGCCTGTTGTCCCTGGGTATGTGTTCGACACAAGTTTAGGAATGGGAAAAGAACCGGATACGGCCAGCCAACAGAACAAGAGGAGTGAGTTAAGTGATCTGATTAGCAACTTTTAAGCTACGCTCTATTCCGACGAACAAGTTAAAAAGTCTAGACGCCGGCTAGCAATATCAGAACGGCGAAGGAATTTGAAAGTGAAGAACGATTATTAGATTTAGTCGGCAATCTTGGCCTGCGAACAGGCTCAAGGCGGCATGAGACGCCTCGCCTCTGTTACTGCATTATTCAGACTGTGCATGGACGATGGAAATCTCTTTGGAAAAGAAAAGGGATCATTTCAGCCCTTCAGCCATCAACGGTCGACTGTCTGCCTGGATATTCGCATCTGCGCCTCAACCTGCTTTTAACAGGCAACGTGATCATTGCATGCCAAACACTACTAGTGTAGGCTAGCAGATTTTCTCTGGAAAGACTGATACTCTCAAATAAGATAACAGGCTTATGGGAAGAAAATATCGAAGATCTAGGAAGTCTGTAATCAACCTAGCCCGAATAATTTAGTTATCAGATCAAATATTGATGTTGATGTTATTTCTTAAATCATCTCTTCAGTTGGAGGGTCTCCCAACCAATAAAAACCTTACGCTTATTATTATTATTAATCTAGGTTTTAAGTAGGTTGTTCGTTGAGAACTTTTCAAATTATCAATGTTAAAAAAAGCCACCGATAAGAAGCGATGAGTTTGGTTTATCTTGATGAAAAGGAAAATTTGATGATAGAGGTTATGGAGTGTTGATGAATGTTTTCAATTCTATGAGTGTTTAGTAAGCGTTCACAGTTTAAATGTTTAGTAGAAATTGTTTAAAAGACTCAATCAAAAGCCTCAACCAAAATCGGAAAAAAACTGATAGAAAACTCATTCAGTGCAAATTTATGAATGTTTAGTAGAACATTAATTATTCTCAACAAGATAACATCATGATAATATCATTGATATCGTATAACAGGCCAAAGTGAAAGCCTCAATCAAAATTGGAAAATGAACTGGTTTGAAACTCTGTTCCTTACATGCAACAATAGCAGCCTTCACAAAAAAGCAGTCAAATAAATATGCGAAAAGTACAATCAATGAACAGAATTAGGAAATTCATCTCTAGCAGATCAATAACTAGTAAGGAGAACCAGCGGGGCCAGTAGAAAATCCAATGACCAATAATATTTCGAATGTAGTAAAAATATAAGACCGATTTAACTCTACCAATATTTATAAAGCTTCATTTAGCTATCATTTTTAACTCATTATTTTCCGATAAATTCTAGAATAAATAATATTCTGATTGCAGTATCAGATCATGAACTTGAAAAATCAATACGTACATTAGCTGAAGGCATTGTGATACTACTTAGAAATTAAAATTAAAGAATAGTCCTTTAATATTTCTTTGACAACAATCTTTTTTTAAATGGGTTCTTAAATAACGGCGAATAGTATCACATCAATTGGAGGGTCTCCCCACCAATAAAAGCCATACGCTTATTATTATTATTATTATTGTTGTTATTATTATTATTAATCCAGATTTCAAGTACGGTAGACCTAGAAATGAAATTGTTTGATACAAAATTTTTAAATTATCAATGTAATAAAATAGGCTAACCACCGACAAGAAATTGCCGAACTAAAACATTGAGTGAAATTTTCAAATGAATATGTTACATTTTCTATAGGTGGTTGAAAAAGACCACTAATTGGAACCGTTACACAGTTATATTTTCAATGGTGGTCGGTGAAAAGTTTGACGCCGTTTTTTGAGGAATAAAGTTTGCGGTGGCAAGGGACGACAGACGACCAAAACATGTTTCACTTTTCTCTCCTATTCAAGTGCAGGTGGAAGGAAACCCAATGCACACACTATCACACAAACACGGTTGCAGTCTCCTCTCCACAACTTCGTCTCTCTTCCATTGCAGAGTGCGGTAACTCACTTTTTCACTCACACAAATTCAACGTTTGCATGGAGCAGTATCGATTGCAAAAGGGTTCTGGTTGCGGCTTATTCAAGTGTAACTGCCCAAGTTTTTACAACATTGCTATCGGATCAATCTCCGCATTAGCCTACAGGCAGTCAAAATTTATTGGTAGTCCGAAGGGTGGGAGGAGGATTGCGGAGAAGTAGCAGGTGGTGAGTGAGGGGAGGAGGAAGTGGAAGAAGATGAAGAATGGGTGCGTGCAGAAGGGAGGAGGAGGAGGAGGAGGAGGAGGAGGAGGAGGAATAGGAGGAGGAATAGGTAGAGGAAAAGGAGTAGGAACAGGAGGAGGAGGAGGAGGAGGAGGAGGAGTAATAGGTAGCGGAGAAGTAGATGGCGAAGGGTGAGGAAGAGTGGGGGGGGGGAACGATTGGATCAAGCTTTAAGTTGTATGGAATCAAAGCGTTAAAGCCGCAAAAAGAGGGCTGCCAGGTCAAAGCTTGCCAGATCTGTTAAAATACCTGTGCAAATTGTGCAAATATAAAAACGGCTCCCATGCACAACCACATCACAGCTCAGAATACAGTCAAAGTGATCAAAACCAAACCGCTTGTTCAATTCTCTCCCAACTTTTATTATAGAAGTATATTATATATTTATTTAGCATTATATTAGTAATAAAGTGCATATTATTTGGCCTGCAGTGTTCTGTTCTGAAATGGTTTTTCACATCCAACGAATATGTTTATTTATGATTTATTTGTTATGAAAGTGAGCACGTAGTTTGTAGAATAATTTGTACTAAGTTGCATATTCCAATTTACCTTGACAAGTAAAATTTTTACAAACCTCATCCAATGATTCAGTTTATTTTGTCCCCAGTTGTACATTAGGATACAGGTGAAGCAATGGAGAATATCGTCAACAGTCTTAGGTTATGTGATTTTATTTGAAAAATCTCAAACAACTTTGGATTTCACAAGTTAGTTTTAAGTAACTGACAATCTAACAAACTGACAAATATTCAATGCTGTTGTCAATATCCGCCATTGCGGAAGTCTTCAGTATGAATTAATAGCACTTTGAGGAATTCGAAATTAATAAATTCAACTTAGGATTTATTATAGGTTTAATGAACATTCGTTATAAAATAATAATTTTTATAGTTCTTATGAACATGGTTTACAGAGATGGAAATCAGCTAGAATGAATCAGCATTTATAGTAAAACCATGAATAATGGGGCTAGGAGTAGGAGACATTTCATGAGCTTTAATATAATTAGACAAGCATAGCTGACAAGAAATGAAAGGAATCAAACTGGAGCTATATGACTCGCATCAAGCACTAACAATGTTGAAAAATCTAATGAATCTCTGATTCTATACAGTGTTATATTGCTTATTACCGTGAGTTTAATATATAACAACATTTTTTATTTTATTTATTTATTGACAATAGTTTCAATTGAAACAAACTCGAAACAAACTAGCTTGAGCCTATTGAAACAAACCTAATTATGAGAGAATTCACTCCATTTTTATGCGAAATAGTTGTTACGTGGGAATGAGTTCCTTACAATTTCAATGTTTAATTCTGAATGTCTTGATAATTGATTTCGCGAGTTTTTGAAGAAATTTTAAAGCCCCGTTTCTAAACTCCTCAGTGATACACAACCTTTTTTCGATACTGATTCAATGACATTTTCAAAACAATAATTCATTGGTTTAAAGCTGACAAGGGTCAATTTTTTCAAACGAATTTGAAAAAAGCCTTCATATATCGGTTACAATAACATAGCTCCATCCTTAGTTTAAGGAAGAGAACTGTATGAAGGCATAAACAATTTCCCTCATCACGGAAAATCCTTGTTTTTTTAATTTTGTACCATAATTAAAAGCATGATATACGTATTATGTTTACAATATCTAAGGCATAGATGTATGTACCATAATTAAAAGCATGATATACGTATTATGTTTACAATATCTAAGGCATAGATGTATTTTTAAAGGAATGAGGGACGCTGGAGCATCAAAGAAGCCCTTCAAAAGTTACCGTCCTCAAATAATTTCCAATTATCTCCTCGCTTTTAGCTTGTCTGGAACATTAATAATTTTCAGATCTCGGTCAAGAGAAAGAAGAAACAAAGAAAACTTTCCAGAGGGCAAGAACGATCCCATCATCCAAATTGAAAAGAGAACGGTTTCATAGCATTTTTTCAGGAATTATTACGAACAGCTGATACAGTTATTGCTTATTTTAATTATTATCAAGCGTTTGTATTTAGGGCACAACATACTTAATGTTCCTTCTATAGCCAACATTAGTCCATTTTTTTTTCATCCATCTTACAAATGAACGGCGTTTTAATAATTGCCCATTCATCTCAAGACATTTTTGGAGTAAAGTTCATGATAGGCTGAGCTTGACTTTAAGACTGAAATGAGATCTAAGCATATTTTCAAAAACCAAAGCCTTTAAGACTGAAATGAGATCTAAACATATTATCAAAAACCAAAGAATAGACACCAGGGAAGCAAGAGTAGTTGCACAGGAACTTGGAACTCAATAATGAAGTTTGTGCCTTTAATGGTTGAGTTCCTGGGAGTCTTACCGGTAGATGTTAACAGTGGCGTCTGATTGGTCTATTCAAATTCATAGACGTTAAACATTTGAATAGACCAATCAGATATCACCGGTGACATTTACCGGTTACCGGTAAGGCTCCCAAGAACTCAACCATTGATTCACTCGGGAAAGATATTCATAGATTAGTATGTTGACAGTCGATTGTTAAAACCTGTTTCAAAAGATTGAATAAAATTTATCGTCAGTTTGACACCGATTTGGTAGACGCCAGCAATCAAATCGATAAATTTATCGGAAGTTTTATTGGCGGTATTCACAGAACAGCCCGACTACTCCAAAGAACAATGAGTTTTTTGTCTATAGGATAAAAGAAGAAAATGAACAATGCAGCTCTCAAGGCTCACAATCGACTGTTGAAGAAGAAAATCAAGTGCACTGGAGAGATTAATCAGCGAGATGGAATGTGGGTAGAGCTAAAAACATTCAAGAGAATACACTTACGAGGAGGAAATAGGGGTGGAGAAGATGGAGAAAGCTAAGATAAAGAAGAATAGGAGGAACAATTTGAGAAGAGAAGGAGAAGAAGATTATCAGGAGAGAGAAAAATCAAAAAGATTGTTGAGGAAGAAGTGGAAAAGAGATACGAATAAATGAGGAAGTGAGATGGGAAATATAGAAAGTGCTGAAAAAACTTCTATAGAATTTCTAGAGCAATGGATGGTGAAGATTGAGAGATGACGCAAGAAACGGGTAGAAGACAGAAAAAGAAGGGTACTGATAAATTTTAGAAATGAGGGCATTGAAGAGAATGACCTACATTTATGAAAGGTAAATAGGGAAGATGTAAAGGAACAAGCAAGAAACGAAATATTAAAATAAAACAAATACAGAGTAAACAGAGGGGGGGGGGAAGAATCAGATGACTTTATCTGTGTAAATCTACAATGACTGATTACAATGTTACAGAGATTAGCAACTCTCAGATCCAAGAATGATTTTATTTTTGTAAAGTTGACTTCATATGTTCTATGTTTTTCTTTTGAAGTCCCATATAATTGTCAAACAACAAAAATAAACATACAAAGTAAGCTTGAACTAGTATAAATAAAAAAAATAAGTTTTTAGATAAATATAAACAATTTCACATGACATGCATTACAAAGGCACCACCAGCATAAGGAAAACATGCTCACTATCGTGACAGTCAATATTCTAGATTTATATGTATTTAACGTAAATGTGATTTTTGATTATTATAAGACAATAGGCACGATATAGGAAAATAGGTTGAAATATACAAGAAAATAAATACAATAAAGTATATTTTAACGGATTGTACTGCAGAAATTATGCGAGCCGTAGGCAATTAAGAATGGGAACTTGAATATGAGTGATGAATTACATGAAATTACAAATTCTTAGCCTTCGGGAGAGAAATGGAAGGATCAGGAAGATGAAGAGAGAAGAAGGAAACGCACTGTGAGAAGGAAGATGTGCAGATCGAAAGTTGGTGAAGAAAGTGAAAGAACAAAAAAGCTAAATCTTTCAAGAAAATACAGCGCAGGAGAAAAATAAAAAGGAAGGAGATTGAAATTGATAAGAAGGAGAAGAAGTTTGGACATCCGAGTAAAAAGAAGTGAGGAGGTAGTCCAGGAGTGGAAGTGGGAAGAACGGCGATAGCAGAAGCAATCAAGACAAAGAGCGTAAAAGAAACGAAAAAGGAACAGCTACAAATCAGAATTACCGATTGCCAGTAGGGCTACTGTTGAGCGTATATAATATATAGAGGAGAACAACGCCACAGCTATAATTGGATCCAGTGATGATTTGAAATTAAATCTACCGCGCGCCAGGGAATTTACCGTCTCTTCCACCCAACAAATGCCAATATAACATACGCAAGCTGGTAACAGGTTTTCCACAGCTGTACAGGATTTGATAGGCGCTCGCTCGTTGGCTCTACAGAACTCGTTCACGTTGGGTTGGTAGGAACGGTTTTGGGTGGGTGTGGGGGGGAATATCGTTGTGAGGTACAGTGATTGGGGAGGGGTTGCAAACGTATTTCACAACCACTGTGAACGTGACAAAAATGTAGAAAGCTCGGCTAATAACTACAATTCTTCCAAATTTGAAAGTTTATTTTTGGCCAAAATTTAAAGCAACAACTTCTTGGAATATATTTACATCAAACTCACAGCCACTCAATAATATCATAATTTCAGCAGGGACAGACCCACAAAATTTATTATTGGGTGGGGAAATCACCTAAAAAGAATTACATATTAGCCTCCCATGAGACATAATACAGTTATTTTTATTGTATGAACTTTTCTGTTATAACCTAAATAACTTCTTAATGTATATATTGAGAAAGATCAAAACCTTATTGAATTATTTATATCATATAATATAATCTCAATAAGTTCTTAAGGTATATAGTGAGAAAGCTCAAAATCTTATTGAAATATAGACTATCTAGAAATATGAACATCATTTTTACAACCAAGTAATAGATTTAGCGGAGGCCAACTCAGAATATTTTGCAGGTTGGGGACACAAGCTAAAAAAATATTCGGTGGCTACAGCTCTCCCTCCAAAGTGACATAAATACAGTTAATTTTATTGCATGATCATTTCCGTTGGCTATATTACTCATACACAAACCAAGTCTTGGTCTTTGGTGGGAAGCATAAATAACTTTAGTTAATTTTCTTGGCTGCCTTTCCATCATAGCCTAATAATAATGGAATTATTTCACAAGTTGCAAAGCTCATCCAAGAAGTGAGACATAAAAAGTAATAACAGAACTACGATTAAAGCTTAAACGACGTTTATAGATGATAAACTACTATTCAGTATTATTATGAGTAATAGCTGGTGGGCCTAATGTAGGCCTGTTAGCGAACGAATTATGAGCCGAGGATTTTCCACGTGATTTAGCTGGCAGACGTTCAGAGCTTTTAACGAAGGAATCAATAACCAGTAAGCTGAAGAAGAATTATGCTAACTACGCAAGAACGGCACAATGCCAGAGTCCTTCCCAAGAAGCCCCCCCCCCCCCCCCCCCCAAACAACCATCGCACATTTATTTGGAAGCCCAGCTTTATTTTGGCAGTTAATGTTGACGACTTAGAAAAGTTGTTTATGTAACTCATCAACTTATTTGATAACTGAAGAGACTAAAATTATTACACATTTGAAAGTTTATTTTTGGCTAAAGTTTGAAGCAACACTGTCGAACTATCAACAACTTCTTGAAATATATTGCCATCAAACTCATAACCACTCAATAATATCATAGTATCCCAATGAGTCTTGTAAAAAACTGGCATCAAATTTCGTTTTCAATCATTTAATCACTAGAAAAATTAAAGAATCATCAGAATTTTCAATTCTCAGTAATGTTAGTTATTTTGTCTTCCTTACGAAACATTATACTCTCAAAAGACATGAGACTATTCTATAGAATTATGAGTTTATGCGCCAAAGCTCCATTCAAGCCACATGTGTAGAAAATCCAACAAAGTTGATGTCAAAGATGAAATTATGGGAATACAAGCGGAAATTGGCAGAAATTCTATGAAGCTGTGTTCAATTATGAAATAAACATTGTCAAAAGACAGAAATTAATGAGCTCTTGGAGAAATCCTACTTTCTAAACCGACTATGAATTATTATAATTAAAATACAGAGCCACTCAGTAACAAAAGAAAGTAGAATCAAAAATTTTCCTGCCCTCCAGAAGATTGATTCATTTGAAAGCAACTGGCTTCTTTAGCATGTTTAAGAGCTATAAGTATATAGGAATAGAAGTTATAGGTGTAAGTTGAAAATAATGTTTTATATCATATTATATATTAATTATTATATTAAATAGCATTGAAAATTGTGACTTAAATGAAAAATATAATAACATACACAAAATAAAAAATTTCAAATTAAAATTTAAATTCTAAAAATAATTCACTTCGAATTTCGATTGAAAAAAATTTGTGATGAACACACATGCAGTAATGTGGCTTTATCTGATCATGTATTAAACATGGATAACACATGAATAATTTCACAGAAAATAAATCAACATTAAGCCACCCAGATTTAGGTAAAATACATGTATTTTTCTATTGAAAGTATTGAAACACTACTATTGACAAAATCCTACAAATATTTCAACCAAAAGTACTCTTCTATTCATCGTAGTAGATTTATATAATTTTTTTGTGCTAGTTCACGACGTTGGATAAGCTCGAATCGCGAGTGGGACAGCATGAAATGACTTAACATCGATATTAACGTTAACTGGCACCAATGCAACGACTGGCCTGAAAGTGTCACCGCAAATACTGTACTTGACCATAAATCTGACGTCGATGAATGTTTGTCAACACTGTGTTCATTCCCCGCAACCGGATTATGCAAATCGCAATATTTAAATTGATTGCATGGGGCTCATTCGCTAATAGGGTCCAACCATGACCAGAAATTAAATATCCTCGGCGGATCGGCGAAAATAACGAGTGAGTGGGAGAGATAAATAGAGTGAGAGAGAGGAGAGGGAAATATTGAGGGAGCAGAATTGAGAGAGGGCGTGAGAGAGCAAGAGGGCGGGAGAGAGCGAATGATAGTGAAAAGGAATAAGTAAGCGAGGGAAAGATTGGAAAAAGAGCGAGAACGATAGAGAGTTGCCGTGAGAGAGAGTGTGAGAAAAAGAAGAAGAGAGAAAGAATTGCCAAATGAATTTTACATCAAGCATGAAAACATGCCGCATATTCGGAAGCCGGCTCTAAATTAGAGCTCAATACAAGTCAAAAGACTTGGAATTTATAACGCAGCAATGAATTTTAATGAGGCTACATACAGCCCAACTTATTAAATTACCATTGAACGTTCCATGTTCTAATTTTTTCTTCTCTCCTCATACAAAATCCGATTTTAAATAAGCTTATTATCGTCAAACTATAGACACAAATCCTATTGATAAAACCCTAGACTTACAGATTAGCTGGAATCTGAAAATATCAATGGATATTTGGAATAATCTTTCAGGCTGTAGCCTATTATCCATACCCTAATTAGCATTTATTCCTTGTAATATATAGTTTTTTTCGTATGTTGAATTAGCTAAAAAAAGAAAATCGTATTATAACAATCTATATAATAAGACATAGTAGGAGTGTGTTTTGCCTTAAGCATTCCACAAAAACAGCAACTATTTAGAACACTAAAGTTGGCACAAAGCTTTCTCTAAACTCGTTTCAGTGCACCTTGAGGCCCAACTTTTTATTTTATGTTCAGAATTTTCAAAATTAATGGTTAAAACATTAAAATTCCACATGTTGTTGTTGGATCGTATGATAGTCAGGATTATTATTGCCTTTCGTAGTTTCAAAAGAGCTTTTAGTAGCATTTGTTTCCATTGGGAATTATAGCGCAGCTGCACAACATGCTTGAGGACTTGAGTTCACATCTCTGTACGGGCAAAATTATTTTGCTCACAGAAGTCGACTCCAAGGAATAAGTTTCCTATTTTCGAAACCAATTTGGTTGAGAAAATATTTAAATTTTCTTAGTAATGGCGAAGGTGATATTGTGGAAGGTATCCATAATGAATAATAAAACGAAATTGTCACAACCACATTTATTAAAACGTCGAGAAACTAGTTTCGGTTGTTACAACATTATCAATCTCAATCAAACTGAAAACTGAAGTACAGAGAAGCCTTATATATACTGTGCATGGAATGATACTATTGGCTAAGAGGGAAAGAGGCTGACCTTAATCGGACGTTGTGATTGGTTGTCAAGTCACGCTCCCTGGTGGGAGGAGTAACAAGCAAAAATACGAGTCAAATTCTTCTAATTTTAAGAAATTTTTTATTTTAGTTTGATTAAATTCTAGCCTTATTACAATTTTTTGTTACTTTCTTGATTTTCACAGTGTTTAGTTATTGATTTGACTCGTATTTTTGCTTGTTACTCCTCCCACCAGGGGGCGTGACTTGACAACCAATCACAACGTCCGATTAAGGTCAGCCTCTTTCCCTCTTAGCCAATAGTATCATTCCATGCACAGTATATATAAGGCTTCTCTGTACTTCAGTTTTCAGTTTGATTGAGTTTGATAATGGTGTAACAACCGAAACTAGTTTCTCGAAGTTTTAATTGAGACACATTCTCAAAAACAAAATAGTAACTAGAGATTTCCTCGAATTTATTTTTCCAGTATCTTCTTCCTTTTTGTTGATAATTCTTCTAAAGAGTATTGTCCTTTCTACCTACATTTTTTTCTAGCAATAAGAGCTTGGAAATTTTGCTTGCTAAGTTCTGGTGGTTGATTGTCAACTCAAATTTGCTCACTCCGCGGTTGATTTTCAATATGCTATGATTTTATCCTCAAAAGCATACACCATTACACATATTTGACCGAACAAAGAATAATCTCTGTTTGAAGTAGAACGTTTTTCTGTCTATCTGTAACGCATTTACGGCTAAACGTGTGGACCATATTCAATGACGTTTTGCAAGGATCTTTTTTAAATAAATGCAAAGCGATGTATTCGAAAATAATCGTAAGGGTTTTCGAAAATAGCTTGCACTAGCAGCTACCCGTCCTTCGTACGGAATATGTTTAGAAATACGACTAAATATGTTTCGGCTTTTTTTATAGCAACGATCATGAAGTTGTTAGCAGCTTAGTTAACAACTTAGGACGTAAACAATTCACTGACAGTTATCAGAATGAATATTTGAGAACAGCTGATTGATATATCATCATAAATTACGTGATTTGTTGTTGTTCTTATGTTGTAATAATAGTGCTACCTGGCGAATTCCCAAGAGCCTAGCACAAACCGCACCTTCCTAAAATGTTAATTTTTGTTTTGATAAATTATTGAAATTAGAAAATTTTGTTTTTTATTCAACAAAGAAATAATTGATAAAACATAAGATGAGCTTTGATTCACCAGACATATGTTTCCTAAAATACTGCAATGCTCCGACTACACAAGTCTGCAGACAGCGTAAATAACGCCGCGAAGGGCCCACCATTTATATTTGAGAACAGCTGATTGATATATCATGATAAATTACGTGATTTGTTCTTATTCTTATGTGGTAATAAAACTTGGAAGAAATGTATCCAAAATCGCACAATACTTGGTTTTTAAACGTTTATTATTCTGTTAAAAAAAAGTTAATTTAGTTTTTTATAGCTAAAGACATTGTCAATAATGTTTTCAATACTGTTCAATAACTAAAATCCCGATCGATGCTCTCGTTTTTGAGGAGAAGGCCGCGTAAAATGTATCCAAAATCGCACAGTACTTGGTTTTTAAACGTTTATTACTCTGTTAAAAAAAAAGTTAATTTAGTTTTTTATAGCTAAAGACATTGTCAATAAAGTGTTCAATACTGTTCAATAACTAAACTCCCGATCGATGCTCTCGTTTTTGAGGAGAAGGCCGCGTAAAATGCCTTTGGGGCCGTGACAGACAGACAGACAGACAGACAGACAGAAAGTGAGATAAGACTATTTTCGGCTTATTTAATGTATAAAACGTAAAAATAACCAAAAAATATACAATTCTGATAAATGTAAAGACAAAACTCTAATTTTATTTATATAGATTTAAACGATATATTTTTAAAGAAAAAGAGAAAGGCTCTTAGGCTACCTTCTATAGAGAACATATGTTTTTTGTTTTTTTTAAATGAGCTTCTCCATCACATGCAATTGAATCAGATTTGAAGATAGTCCTCGGGCCCTTTTATTCATCGAGGTATGTGTTCAATCAGATAGATAAGCTGCGTTCTCGTAGGTCCTGTTTGTAACGGTGACCGATTACGTTGGCCAGCAAAAAAGACACTGTTCTCTGCTGAAGTGATTTTACTTCCCGGTGGTTCGGAACCCACCTAAAACTGTAGGTCCAACTTATAAATCACCATCATCCAACTCATTACTCACGCACAGGTCTCAGACCTATGTGGGCTTCATCCTCAAAAAAAAAGTTAAGCCTTCATATGAATCAAGTTATCATTCATAAGAATAACATATTTGTTAAATCATTTCTAATATTCTAATTATTATTATTATTCATTATTGCCCTCAGGACAGTGTTTAACTTGAATACATCAAATGATCATCCATTATTCCTCTTCTTCTTCTCTTCCCAAAATCTCTTCATTCTTTGGCTGTGTTGTTCCTGCTTCCTTTGCTCTGTCCATACTCTTCCAGTTTTCTTTTATCTTTTACTCTAAATTTTAATATTCTAATATTTTAATATTCATTTATTTTAATATTTTTAATATTCTAAGTAAGATAACAATTGATTACTAAGTGGATGATAATTAAAGAAACATTATTAGTATTGTTATATAAATTCATTCAACAGAAATGTGAAATATCATCTAAATTCATTCAATAAACATGAGAAATCTCATCTGATTTAAGAATTAGCTGTATAGAAAATAGAAACACTGCCTTGGTGATGAAAAACAGAGTTTTCTGTGGAAATTGAATCAAGGGTTAGATCTGATAATTGTGTTTAATTCCGCGGTGGTGATTATCATTGAGTACGTTCCTCTGTGCAAGCACCCTTATTCTTCGGTGTGAGGTCTGCTGTTGACAGAAATACTAGTATTACTGTACTAACATAACCGACTGTAGCATTAGATAACTAATTGGGTTAGCGGACTCCGTTCGTATGTCAGATGTTTTAAGTATCTTTTCCAAGTATTTTAGACTGAGCTTTCCTTGATCAGAAGGCTCTCTTGACAATGACAACTGGAAAACAAGCTCCCAACCGAAGCAAAAGTTCCAAGGTTGCGACAAAGTCTATTGATAAAGTTTTGGAGTCCTGGAGCGAGTAAAATTTTAATCGGTACGACGAAAGAAAAGCGACAAGGCTTACGAGAACTTGCAGTAGTCTCTTCTCTATGCTAATTAAAATGGCCGGAGTTTTTAACACAGCACCACTCCGGGCTCTGAGCTCACTTCAACGATAAGAGAGGGTCGTATCAAACAAGCCACACCGTCTGCTTCTCTATTCAGAGAACATTCTTCTACTTTTAACAGTGAATTAATTCTTAACGCTTATCTACACTCATTAGCAAAGCAATACTACAAGGAGAAACAGAATTTACTTTCTATAAAACCCTAATGTTCCCCACGAAATATATCAATTTTCTCTATAAATTATCATTTCACTTATCAAGCTTCACTTATTTTGATCGACAAATGTGTAGAATATATTCATTTATCTGATGGTTTATTGAATTGATTCATTTATTCATTGATATAATTTTTATAAATTTATATTGCTGAATATGAGATATATTGCGAAATTAGTACTCATGCTGTTAGGCATTACAAAATACTTGAGCATATTTTTATTCACCATTCCATAAACTGAATAGGAATTTGATACCTTTCTTTGTAATGGTGAAGGTGATATTGTGGAAGATATCCATAATGAATAATAAGACGAAATTGTCACAAGCACATTTATTAAAAATATAGATTTACTAGTTTCGGATGTTACTCCATTATCAATCACAAACAAACTTTTTATCTGTGATTGATAATGGAGTAGCATCCGAAACTAGTATCTCTATCATTTTAATAAATGTGGTTGTGACAATTTCGTCTTATTATTCATTAGGAATTTGTTACTTTCTATAGTTTTTAACCAGCTTTAAAAGTTTTAACGATACCAGAAATGTTTTAAACACTAATCATACAAAACAATGGATGGTTCACTTAATACCATCAACCTCAATGTAGATATAAGAAATTATGTATTTTTTCTATAGTTTTATTTATAATTCGTAAAATACCGTTGTATATGTTTAGAAGCCTTGTTGCACAAAGGCAAACAAGATTATATAGAGAATTTTCAACTCTTTTATTGGATGGATTAAAAATTTGTTCATTAACTTTAGGAGTCATGATTTTCTTGGCTGTGTGTGATGAGCTTGACTGTAATTAATTATTTTATGTGTGATGAATGTACACCTTGTATACACCTTGAATTGAGCTGAGGCTTTCTATACTGCCAAAAACTGAGAGCCAACGGTTCTTTGGAGATACGTTTATTAAGTTTATCTAATCTTCAGTCATTTACAGAATAATCAATGCAATTCAGATTTTCCCCATTTCTAAAACCAGGAGTTTCTTCATGTCTACTAATTGATTACATAAAATACTAATTGAATTGACCTATCTGAATCTGACCTATCATCTGATGACTATCATGATGATATTAAATTTACTCTATCAAACTGTGAAACAAATTTTTTAAGACAAGACCTGTCAAAAACCTGATTTTTTTATTTATGTAGAAAATGAGTCCTACATAACCTTGTAGTTATGGCGAATTTGGCATAAGTTCATACAAACTATATAACATTCAATCCTACATTCATAAATTCTATCAGCTTATCATCAAGCTTATAGGAACATCCCTTTTCGGAGCCCAATAAAGGTCAAACACTGTGCATTAGATGACAAAACCGTAATGCTGAAGATAAAACGAAAAGGGCTGAAGACAACTTTTGGGATATGGAGCAAAGGATGGGACTGAGGAACTAAAGCTAAAGTTCCCTGGGGGAAGCTGAAGAAGTTGGAGCATCAGCAGCGAACAGGTAAGTTTTGAAGTTGGGAAGACGTTCAACTCTATAAGTTGGTAAGATACTCGACAAAGATAAACAAAATTTGTTTGGCTGCCGGTGGCTTAGCTAGGAACATATTTTCAGGATAATATATTCAAATAAAGGCTACTTTTTGGTGAGTGTTCTCATACAGGCCGATGATTTCAAATATTCAGGGGGATAGGACTACATTTATACTGTTCAACCATGAATTATTTGAAGATAGTGGTTGCTACAACTTCATCAGTCCTACTGAAAAGCCGATTCACTGTAAGAAAACCACTACTGTCACACTCATAAAAACTCAATGTTTTATACAATTTCACTTTTGGGCTCGCATTGAGGGCATCCTATCTCTCCATAGCTAATTTTTATCTCGTTTCAAACATAATCTATGGTTTGTTCCACACATAACCGGCAACGGGTAAGCGGTGACGTTTACCCAGCATAATTACATTGAGTCGTATGATTTCAAAAAATGTGTATGTGTGAAGCACTCAATATTATACAATGTCCTATGGCCGGGTAAACGACACCAGTTACCCCACTGCCGAGTATGTGTGAAACAAGCATATGGCAGCTGTAAAAACCATAAATATATTTAAGAAAAAATATTGACAGGAAAATTATATTGTTTTTATGAAGAAAAAAACATACGTGAATAGGCCTGATACCGACTGATATTATTTGTTTTATTGCTGATGATGCCCACATGAGTCCCGAGACTTGTGCGTGGGTAATGAGGTGAATGATTACACATAAATGCCTGACGGTGGAGCGGGATTCGAACCCACGACCGCGTAAACGACAGCAAGCTGAAGTTGCGACGTCCCAACCAACTGCGCTAAGCGGCCCGCCTCCTCCACGACCTATTCTACTCAATTCAATAAAATTAATTCTCTCTAGAGGAATACTTTTTTCAAATAAAATTTTATATGTTAATAGGCTTGTAACCGACTAATGTAACCAACTAAAAAGTATTTAATGCATCCATTCTAATTTTGAAACACTAGCAACAATTGGGAAAGTAACAACATTATACAAAGAAACTAAAAAAAAAAAAAATAGAATTGCGGGAAACTAGGAATGATACAAAGCTGACTGAAAGATTATGATGGCGAATAATAATGGAAATTTATCGGTAGATTTTAGATTGATAATGATCTGGCGGGATTAGGTCACAAACGAGGATGTCCTCAGAGGAGTGCAAGAAAATAGATCTTTTTGGCAAAATGTAAAGAAAAGAAGAATAACCTTCATAGGTCACATTTTGAGGCATAACAATTTCATTAAGAGAATATTGGAAGGAATCATTGAAGGATGAACTTGCCGAGGACGACCTAGATTAAGCTACATCCAATAGAGACATCGGGTGCCAGACCTATGCGGATTTGAAGAGGAAAGCTGACAGAAGGACGGAGTGGCGTGTTGCTGCTAACCAACCTTCGGATGGAGAACCTAAGAGAGAGGGAGCATGTGCAATTCCATAATACAAATAAAAACGGTTAATATTTGTCAATCCCACCTTTGAGCACTGCTGAAAATGTGACACTGTTGAAAATGTGGCCACGAAACCAGCCCAGTGCTCAATTAAATCAGCGAATTTGGCAAATATTAATCGTTTTTATTTCTATAATGGAAATTTAATATTATGAACGATTTGGTATTCTAGGAAGGCTACAAATCCAACTACGAAACTCTGATTCCATGGAAACCAATGACAATTAATATATCAACAATGTAGGGATATGAAAATGGGACGGCAGTGACGGTGTGTGATAAGTTAGTAGAATTGCAAAGGGAACAAAGTAATGAGCTGGATGTGATGTCATTATGAACAGATGGGTCGGTGGAGTTTTGATGAGAGATGATGATGATGATGATTTTGATGGGTTCATACTGTGCAGTGCTTTTGGAATGCTATTCAATTGTTAAGCGAAATGAGAAGAGGGATGATTTGGAGGTTTGGTGGTTACGCGCTGCGGCGTAACGGACTTACGCCCCAATAAATATTTTGTATGCCAGCTGGACCCGACATCCTGATTGTATGTGCAGGTGGAACGTCTCATCTCATTCATCCAGTTACCATTCACATCGTGCTCAATGTGATAATCACCGTAGCCCGATGTGATAATATACCCAAGTCTAGTGCGCGGCACAAATAATGAGCCGAAATAGTGACGAGGAACATTCAGGACTGTAATTTTAGACATTTTCATCAATTTCTCCACCATAGGCTTCCATGAGAAACGCAGGAATTCAATTACAACATGGAATAGCTTGAATATCAGACATATACAGAGATAGCGGGCTCAACAGTTTTTACAATACCCATGTTCAAAATGTGAGGTGAGCAAAGTTTTTGAGCAAAATTCCTAAAGCTCATCTCTATGACTGATATTTTTATTTTGTAGTTACATGAATTTTATTGTAAATAATTATTAAGTAAGTTAGTATAAGCTGTATAATATTACCAATTCCGTAACAATGGATCTTTCATAGGAAGATGATAAATGTACTGTACTTTAATTGTTAGGTTATTTTAGGTAAGTTTGGAGTAGTATCAGCTGTGTAATATTACCAAATCTACAACAATGGATCTTGCAAAGCAAGATGATAAACATATTCTCATTGTTGGGATATTTTTGGCATGAATTTAATAATGGAGAAATACTCGTATTTGATATTATTCTGTAAGACAGTTAGAATCTCAGTTTTTAAATACATGAATGTAGCTGAGAATTAGCAATAGCCAACAAAATGTTATTGAAAACATTACTTACATTTTGAAGACAAAGAAAACTGGACAGTGAACAGTCAGAAACATACCTGAAACAAAAAATATATAATAAAATCAGAAAATTGACAAATAAATGGTTGAATACTATGAACGAAATTGGCACATAAATAAATTTCATAGAGGTTTCAGAATTTTATGACAGTTAGGTTACAATTTTCCATATTGCAGGAATAGGATCTAGGAAGAGATTAGACTCTAGAGGGTTTAGGCTAAACACAAAGGCTTCACTTTGAGGAAAGGTTAATTATGTAGCGATGAATAGATTGTGCTTGAATACATTTCCCATAACATAGAACATGTTCTTATCAGTAAAAAAGTAAAAGAATGTCCATACTAAAGTTTATGCAAAAACGTTTCGAGGGTAAGCTACTCAGATTTACACCTTCATAAAAAAATTAAAAACTGCAGAATAAGAAAGAAAAAATAATTGGAGAGAGCGAAATAAAAATAAAGATCGAGATTGGAGAGCGAACAACACAGCAAAACAGGGGAAACAACAGCCAATGAGAACAAAGGAATCAAAAACCAAATACAGAATAGGAGAACGTGAAAATTGAATGAAAATAACAAAACTATGTTGCATCGATTTTGCAGTTGAATAGTAATATTTTTCATAAAATAATAAGTGTTAGAATAATGATAAATTAGAATAGATTCCCCTTTCACAATATTCGTATTACCAGTAGTGAGCGATACATTGAGGTTACTATACATAAACATATTACCACATGATAACAATAATAATGATCCCCTCTCACCTATACCACGGCCAAACTATAGCTAAAGGGCAGGAATACGTCAATAAGGCAACACAGCAAACTCACTGACAAATGAATAGCTCCTATAGCTGTATAATATGACTATATACATTATGTATGCAGTGATGTTTGCATGACACAACAATGTTGCTAAGTTAAATCCTCCGGCCCTGTAATTATAGTTCGGCGGCCATGCCTATACCCAAACTTAAAATTTAGATTAGAATTCTTTTAGATTCTTTACGACCGAGGCAGCTCCTAGACAATTTTATTGGGTGGTACCGGCAGTGTATTTGTTATTTGGAAAGAAGAGAAAAACCTGAAATTTTGAAGTAGTGAAAATAAAAAAATATATATTGAAAAATCAATTGAAAATAATGAAAAAATAGAATTCTATTAAAAAAAAAGGAAAAGCTGCTAGAGCCGCCCAGAACCTAGTTGGAATGCCTACTATGAACATGCATATAGTAAAAGTATAGTATAGTAAGTAATTAGCCTATAGTACAGTAGGTAAGTATAGTATATTAAGTGCATTCTACCTTTTTCATTGCTAACACAATTCTCCCAAAATTGCAAATTTGAATGCTTATAAATCGAAAACAAAGGCATTTATTGAAAAACGGTTTACGCCATTGTTTTTTTCTTGAAATTTCATACTGAAACAATGTGTCATATGACCATCATCCCATTTGAAAAAAATTGAGTTGAATCCAATATGGCGGATCCAAGATGGTGGAAAAAAATTTCAAAACCAGCAAAAAGTTGGATTTTTAAAACTATGCAGATCCACATAAGTTTCTTTTGCAAACAACGTCTCAGTTACGCAATATAAAACCGTTTCCATACTTAAAAATCACCTTGTAGAATATAAGTATAGTATACAGTAGTCTAGCATAGCCGATTAAGACTTTAAAAGTGACCCTGCAGACCTAAACGTAGTGTAGTAGTCCAAAGAGCGTACTACACAAACGAGGAGTAAGGTAGTTTGTGATTGATTTCCTCACTGAGCTTACAGTTTTATATCAAGCCGACCGAAACAAAGTCTGAAGCTCTAAGCTTGATAATCCACTCTCACCAATAAACAGAGTTGGCGTTATAAATGAGTGCGTTTACTATCCAGCACACCTCTGAGCTACCTCCTGTGTACAAGCCATCATTCGACAGAGACGTTTAGAACACAACACAATTTAGCCTTTTTGTATTTGAGATGAACAAAACTCAAGCCACAATAAGGCATAAATAGATATACTCACCTATAATTAGCCGCAGCAGGCTAGCCGCCAGGTAATGGATCTCCGTTGGAAAGGCCATTCTAGACAGGAGCAGGAGGACATGGGTTCTGGTTGCTGGGGGAGCACGCCGGCTCCTTGTTCATAGCGCTCTGCATCTGTATGTCACGTGCTGTTGATCGCATTCACAATAATTGCGCTCACTTTCATGTCACGGCAACAATGTCAATCACAACTCTCAGAAATTAATAAAATTTTTCAGTTTCGAAAAGCCACACCAGCGTTCAATTCATACATAAGTTCCCAAACTACATGAAATACGTAGTTCAAGTTCTTCTAGTGTCACTGTTCATTCAAGAAGATAATTCGGAAAAAGATGAGAGTTGATGATAAGAAAACATAGTTTGAAGAGTGTTCAAGAGTTTGACACAGTCCTCACAAAACTATACATAAAATGGAATGTTCAATAATTAACTTGGGATAGTACCTTTTACAAATAATTGACAGTTCGTAAATACAGTACAGCTCAGTACAGAATGGAGAAACTGTACTTCATTGAAATATGATTCACTGTTCAGTCATATGTTTAGAGCACTCAAAGTCTATTCATTTGAAAATAATTTTCTGTTTTCACTATTCATTTAAGTATAATTATTATTGTAAAGTCTATGAAACTCGAGGAAGATAGTTCAGTTACCTAAACACAAGATATATCTTATTAGTCAGAGATCAGTGCACGATGACTATAGGAATAGAAAAAATGAAATAAAATCAGCAATGCAGACTCAAAAAAGTATATTAGAAATTCAATTCAATTGTTTATTGCCACAACTTTACAACAAAATAATTTAATGGTTACAAATTAACATAAAGGAAATAAAAGAAACCTAACTAACCAGAAATAAAAAAAAACTAAAATTTATGTTCAGAAATGGTACTAGTAGACCAAAAACACCCTCATTTTTTTCGTAGGCGTTAGTCAGCCTAATTGACGAATTCTAAGCCTGAGAGACAAAACCTAAGTTAAGCTGGGCTAGCGGAGCGCACTGCGCACCAGTGTTGCAAGACGCCAGCTAAAGAATTGTGGGGGATTTGGTCAAAGTTACTGTACGTCTGTAACGTACGGTAATTTCAAGTCAAATTCCCTACAATTCTTTAGCTTGCGTCTGGCAACACTGGTGCGCAGTGCGCTCCGTATAAGTGCGGTGCTAGGAAAACACAGCTTTATACCGCTCCTGAATTGTATATGTGATAGGAACCTTATTTGTATTCAATTTATTCAGTTATCTGTGACTTTATATCAGAAACCAACTCTCTATTAGTCCTACTAGTGTCCCTATAATGTGAAGTAACCAACTGTAGTAGAATACGGTACTGAGAGGAAAGAAGATAACTTGAAAGGGAGTCAGTGAATCATCAATGCAAACCTCACTTGATTCGAAGACAGCTGTAACCGAGGTTGATGATCATCATTCGCAACTATTCAAGTTTTATTCCATTAGTGGCCTATGCCGCCATTGGCTGTCGTAAATTACATCGAATGTAGCCAATTTCAATTGAACACTTGTGGGAATTCTGCAAAATCATCTGAAAAGCTCTGCTCTTAGCTTGAAAAGCGCCACTCGAGCTTCGTATGGTAATTATTCGTGAAACGCTGAATGGAGTGGATTAGAATCCTCTTAGGCGCATATGCTCTCTCTTCCCTTTCTTCTCTTATTAAGTTATCGATTTTGAGAAGTAGGTCCCGTCAAATTAGCATTGAAAATCAGCTAAACCACTATTAATATTACGGAGCCACGCAGAACAGAACCATATTTCAAAATTCAAAATACAAACCTATATTTTATCTATAATATAGAGCTTTAATGTAGGGTCTGCGATATATATATATATATATATATATATAAATATATATCTCCAATAGAGCTTTAGATAATGCACTATTGGGAGCAAGATTACAGTAGTAAATAAATAAAGCACAGTAGTCAGACGAAATTATCGTGTTGAGCGAGATACAGAGCTTCTTATTGAATTCTTTGGCCTCCAGATACCAGTAGAAACATAAATAAAGGTTAAATACCTGCGTTTTGATATCCAATTATTAGATATCAAAACGCAGGTATTTAAACCTTTATTTAGAGAGCTTCTGTATTCTTCGTTGCTAAAATAATGTGAGAATTTTCTCATTATAAGTTCTTTTTATCGACATGACTGTTTTACAACAGCAATAAAGTCAAATATACTAGTACTACACTTTGAAAGCAAAAAATATTTTTTTCATAAAAATTCGTCAGTAGAGTCGGTTGAATACATATTCAAGGTATGTTCTATATGAGTTCCATGATCGCATAACCTATTCATGACAGCTAGGGCACTGGCAGTTCGAAGTCGAGTTGTATTCGGAACACGTTTTGTGAAAACACACAATATAAGCCCGTCTACAACATGATAGATGGTTTCATGAAACGTTTCGTTTTAGAAGAGTGATGGTCCCGGCATACAGAAGCGTGATTCACTTTCAGCAAGCCGCGATTTGTTTGAAAAAGGAATCGTTAATGAGATTCAAAGTTATTTGAGGTTTACTAGTAGCCTATGTTTATTATTAATATCGAAAATATCATCGAATAAGTTCCGGAATAGTTACGTTATTAATCTTAACATGACTCTAACGTCGAGGGAACTACCCTTATGCCCCCCCCCCCACCTACAAAATCAATATGTTAATTAAATAAATTCTCCAAAAATACCCGCGATAATATATATATGCATGCATCCTTATGTTACAGAAGCAGAAAGAAACTGTTAACATATTGCCCACATTTTTATTATGCTACACTCTCGATTCCCAAATTTTTCAATTTTCTCTGTTGGTACTAAACGACTGACTTCCGACAAAAAATGCTCAAGAGTTTCTCACTTCTTGAAATTTCGAACGCAGTTATAAGTTTATGGGAGAAGACGTGAAACATAATAACAAAAATGATAAGTACTGTAGATTAATAGCAACTAAGCCGTTTTACAAACTGGAATATTGGAGACGATAATAATGTAGTGTTCATTCATTTCAAGGTTAAAGATTGTCGATCACCTATGAAACATATACAGAGTGTTTCGGAACTCTCTACCAATACTTCTAGGCAGTGTTTCTGTACCACTAGAAGTATTGGTACAGAGTTCCGAAACATCCTGTATAATGTATTACATAAGTTGAGCCCTGAGCTTACCACCTGGTTTCTTCTATTATTCATTGAAATAACTATGGAGATATAAAGAAATAGAGGGTGCATAAAGTTTGAAAAGTGGTGCTGAAGATTATCGTAACAAGATGGAGTCGGTAGGTCTGATATCAGAGAAACTGACGCCATCTTGCTTCCATGTTAGTTTTCCCCACTTTTTTAACATGGGCGGTAAGCGTTATGCTCTTCCACTTTCTTATACATCCATGGAAATAACATTGATGTTATTCAAAAACGGTTGAGTTCCTGGGAGCTTTACCGGGAACTGATAAATGTTACCGATGGCGTCTGATTGGTCTATTCAAATATACTAGTCTGAATTTGAGTAGACCAGTCAGACGTCATCTTTAACATTCACCGGTTACCTGTAAAACTCCTGGGAACTCGACTAATGATAAATGATGCCAATTTAACTGAATTCATTCAGACATTTTATGTCACATGTGTTGGAATCGAAATTTTACCCTATTTTCAACGAGACTTTTTGCTCAGGGCTCAAATTTCTCACTTGAAATTTTGAACGCAGGTTCAAGTTTATGGGAGAAGATGTGGATCATAATAAGGAAAATGGCAAGTACTGTAGATGAACAACTGAGCTGTTTTACAAATTGGAATGAATGTTGGAGTCGATAGTGAAACAGTCGAACAATGCAGACTATTAGCATTTATTGATACAAGTAGTGTGTAGCCTAGAGCTTGGTACCCTTCAATTCATTTAAACTCGCGAAAAAGAAGGTAGAAGCAGACCTGATGAACGAGTGGAGGAAGCCTAGAGCGCGAAAAACGTCGAGTTTTTGTTGTTGATCAGATTGGATGACGGATGAAAAGCTCTCAAGAGTGAAGGAAACGCGACATTATTCCAAGGTTGATGGGGAGAGCAAAAGGGCAAATCGAGCTTACTCCTGCAGCCAGGAGCCAAGAGTGAGCGGGACGAATGGACCAGAAAATAGGGTCGCAAACGTGAAGGAGGCGAGTGACAAAAAGAATTCCATTTCTGGAAGTGTTGCTCAACCGGTCCTGATCGATTCCAAATGAGGAGTCGCCGTAAATATCGCGCCAGACAGCCCAACGCCATCAATTTCCACTGGCAAAAGACTAAAACCTCCATTTCGAAAAAACTTCTCAATTCCAGCGCAGACACTGCCACTACATTCCATAGGCATCGAAAGATCCTTCAATCTGCCACAGCAAAACACCCACACACACACACTCACAAGCAGTTCTTCCTTGACGCTATATAATTTGTTCCGAGAAGCCTTTGCTTTTTTCTCTCCAGTTGCCTTTGGGTCTATCCCTGACACTCGCTTCCAAATAGAGGGGAATCAATTTTGAGAGCCCTTTTCATTTCTCACACGGTGACTGCTCAACCCCTCCTCCAAATCACATCTCATCCTTGACCTACAAAAACCAGCGGTTTTCTGACACACAACCCAATATCCGCCATCATATAACAGTTCCATCATCCTAATAACGACTTGGATCACTGCGGGGAAACTGATATGTCTGGGTGTGCACGGCCACATTACCAGAATCTCTCCAGGTAATAAAGAAAATGGATTGTGCTCGGTTTGAGAGACATGTCGATCCATTAATGTGAACCACTGTAGGAAGGATGGAGACAAAAGGTTTTTAAAAGGTCCTCTAGAATAAATGCAGATCGATAAAGCTGCTATTCGAAAACTCTGAAGTTTATAGAACATAAAATAAATGAATTTCTAACCTTAACTCTTATATATTTTCAAAATAATTCACTTCCTGATTAGAACTGAATAGAATTAGAAATGAATTAGAATAGGTAGATAAAGGTGATAATTGGGAGTTGGTTGGGGAAACAAGGAATGGAGAAGAAGCATTAAATACTTATTATTTGGTTATATTAGTCGGTTACAAGTCTATTAACAAATGAATTTTTATTTGAAAAAATATTCTTCTAGATAGAATTATGGGAAGTGATAGCCGAGTGCCGTAGTTGGTAACTGTTCAATTAGAGATAAGCTACGAAACTTCTAGGCGCTCTTTGTAAGGGTGTCCGATTGGATTGGCCAGCAAAAAAGACTGTTCTTTGCTGTAATATTACTTCCCGGTGGTTCGGAACCCACCTAAAACTGTAGGTCCAACTCATCAATCACAATTCATTACCCAATTTATTCATAGGTCTCTGACCTGTGCAGGCTGTATCCTCCGAAAAAAATTTAGAATGAATTTATTATGTTCAAATCTAATGTTAGTTGACTAGATTCGAAAAGTCAGTCATCTCCAAGATTAAAACATTCAGAACTTGACTTTTTATAACAACGATTGACTGAGAAATCGATTATTCATTATTGGCATGATAATCAATATTTTTTACATATATACCTTCATCTATGTGATTATCAATCAAAAGCTACATTTTTGAAGAATCGCAAATATAGCTGAGGAATTGATTAATTTTTGATAATCGAAAAAGTTGGAGAAGCCTGTAGATCAATAAGCTACAATATTTTCATTTCCTGTATACACTGTTTAGCCTGTAATTTGTGATAAAAAGTTTTCGATCCGTTTTCCGTGAACAAATGTAGGTAGTTGTATCCATCAGGGCAAATCCGCATTTTAAAGAGTAGACTTTATCGAAAATATCGTATCGAGTATCGAAGAGTTCTATCATAATTTTCATTTATCAATAAAGCTCCATCAATGTTTGTTTCCAAGGGAAATTATTCCCAAATTATCACTACATAAAAGTCAGACATGATATGATTGATTCGTTTTTTAATATATTTTTTACAACATACAGAACTGTCTTTTTTATTATCGTTGTATTTGTATGTTTTTTTTTTTCAATACCCGATCTATCACAGAAAAAATGGAGTGATTCAACTTTTCAATAATGTACCAAATGATCCACTGAAACCTGTATAATGATACTGAGTTATCAATCAATCAATCAATCAAATTTATTTTCAAAATTTACAAACATTGTAGGGTCCTGCTAAACCCGTAGGTTTTTTAGCAGGTGCCAATCTTCACAATTGATGCAACGAAAGAAACAGATTCACTTATATTTTAATATTATAAAGAGAAAAAATAGAGATTAGTTAATGAAGACATACATTACAAAAGAATGTAGTGATAAGAGTAAAAAATAAACTGACTGTAAATACAGAACTGAGAAAGAAAGAAAAAAATAAACTACAATCCTATCAAAGAAAATAATTAGAAAAGATTGATTATGATTAATTATTATTATTAATCATGATTATCAAGTTTATATGGCTGTCTTTCAAGATATTTCACTAACGTAACAGAATGATTATGATAATTGGATCGTTCTCTTCATATTTATAATGTAAAGGGGTTGTAATGTGTTATATCTGCCTCCCACTTTTGAAAATGTCGTGGAAGAGCGTGTGACTTGGGAGTGATAAAGAAAAAGAAGAGTAAGAAAGAGAAAGAGATCTTACTAAATGTAGGTAGTTGTATCAGGTTTTCGCGATAAGAAGACAACATTCATCATAGAGCTTTGTCGTTTCTAGTTCACCTTCATATCTCTGCAACCCCTGATAACGAATACGGCGTGGGACTGATGTGCTCGATGAACTACAAGCTGAATACAAGAAAACATTTCCTACAAGCTTTCACAATATGAATTCAATGTTATCTCAAGACTTGAATGAGAGATAGAGCTGGAATCATTCTTTTCGAAAATGAAAGTTTCATAGAAATATTTAAAAATGTCTGTGTGTATATGAGAAACCACATAATAGTAGTTTATGCAACGATTTTATTTTGACCCTTATTAAGGCACGAGTTAGATTTAAGTTATAACACGAGCGAATGCGAGTGTATTAATATCTCACGAGTGCTTTAATGGCCAAATAAAATCGTTGCATACACTATTCTATCTACGACCACTAAAATACATTTAATTAAAACAATTTCATTTTACCCGTGACTGTCAGAGATACCTAACCTCTCATCTCAAATATGAGAAGTTATAGTAGATTGTTAGGTTAAAGCAGCTGGTGTAGCAGTTTGATCAAATCAGCTGATAGTTTCACAATATTGAATTACGATATTGATTCCATCAAAAATGCTTCTGATTGGTCCAGAACCCGTGTTATAATGTAGAACCTGTACTATAATGAGCTCATTATGCAACGGGTTTCAAAAAACATTTCGAAAAGACAGCTGTTTTGGCATCAATTGTGAAACTGTAATGTATACATTACGACATGGTCGTAGATAAACATTATTTATAACATTGTAAAGTATTAGGCTTTCATTTTTTCTTGTTTTTAGTCGAAGCTAAGAAGTTTTTGAATGGCTAACCTATTGTGTCATATCGGTAGATATTCTATCATATGTATTCGGCTATAATCGATATTGAAAATAGTTAATTTTCTTTGCAGTGGCGAAGGTGATATTGTGGAATGTATCCATAATGAATAATAAGACGAAATTGTCACAACCACATTTACTGAAATGCTGCATCTAAAGTGACACCGTTAAACCGTAGTTAGAAGATAACGATTGTGATTCAACCAAGCAAACAGCAAGATCCAAGTCTGTGATCTAATTAGACCAAACTTCAAATTTTATCAATCACAACGGAACAATGACGTCATATCTACATTCTCATATATAAGCAGCTGTATTACCAAAGCATACTCATATAATGTATAACCATACTCATTCTTAATATCTCATTTAAGCTACAAACCCATCAAGGTGCTTAACACCAATAAATCCAAAGCCCAACAATTTACATTAAGCTAGCAGCGTGCTTACACACTTGTAACTGGAAGCTATGTAATTTTAACCGTATGGCATAGGCATATGAATTTAGATTTTTTCGGTTGTAGCATCCAATACAACAAGTGTTAGAAGCATGAAAAAAATTAATATAATCTAGAACGATACTTTACAAGCTTGTATAAAGATTCCTCTTCAATAGCCTTGATAGCACTACCAAAATGGTTTGACTATTCAACTTGATTGCTAGAACTGTTACTGCCTCGATCGATTAGACCCTGAATGGAAAATAACAAAATGGCTACCATTGGTCGTTGATGAAGTAGGTTTACAAGCTGTTGGAATCGACAGTGAGTGGCCACACCAATAAACGACAGGTCGTTGAGACGCAGACTGACAAGACCGCGAGTCACCAATCGAGTCCACAATGCAATTGAAGTGAGCGACATACGAATCAAGTGACTCGAGTTCTGGAATCTGACTCTCGTGTTCGTGACCTAACGATCGGCAATAACAGTGATTCCCCGAAACTAATTCTCGAAATGTTACAAACGTTAACAATTCACGTCGCGTTCCGAATACGTTCGATACGTTCCGCCAACGCAATTCGACCGTCTGAATACAAACAAGGCCAAAAACGGATGGAAATTTCAATAATTGAAATCGCCTTAGACACAATCGATCATTAAAGACTTGAAATGCAACGATTTTTGTAATTTTACGAAGTTGCTTGAAGCTTGAAGTATAGAAGTTTTGGCAAAGCTAGATAACAATCTCACCTTGAAAACCTATTCATGAAAAGGTTATTTTAGCAAGTAGCCTACTTTTAGAAATTGGAGCCGATTTCATGCTCTTTCTGAAATGTTATTGAGCTCGAACGTGTTGAATAAAATCGAAACAGAGATTTCGATTCTTCTCTTTCTAATGACGAAATGACGTAGGTCCCACATTGGTATCGTGTACAGTTTATTCAATTTATTCGAAATTAAGAATTAATATTTATAGCATGATATGACACTAATTAGATGGAAATCAAGAGATTATTACAAACATAAATTAAAAGAAAAAGTATTTAGTTTGAGTTTTTACTTTGTTTTCAGTTTTTAGTTTGATTGTGATTGATAATGGTATAACAAACGAAACTAGTTTCTCAATATTTTTTAATAAGTGGTTGTAACAATTTCGTCTTATTATTCATTAGAAAAAGTATACCAAAACATAACAAAATATAGGGTTTAAAATGTGCAGGAATATTGTTCTCCCACAGGATAGATTTGGTGTGTGAGAAATAGCAATGAATACAGATACTATTTATAGTATCTGTATTCATTGGAAATAGATAAGTTTATCAGAGACTTTCAAAGTACAATGAGAAAATATATATCCTCTTCTTCAGTCAATATTATATTGTAGGTGTGATGAAGCTGGAAGTTTGATCAGACTCCGTACTTGAATATTATTTTATATTATAGTCAGCGCCACTAGTACCTAATCAATGAATAAGAAAACATATTTTTCAAAAGTAACTTTGAGGAGAGAATTCCAAAATTCAACAAAGTTTTTTAATACTGTTATGGGTTCTATCTCTAAAATAATTCTGGCAACACTTTAATTTATCACTCGCAATTTAATAACACAAATTATCCACAACTCGCACTAATCAGTTATTTCTTACACAAAAGAAATAAATCAGAACAGATAAATCGATAATGTTCAGCTAATAAAGAATTTGCAATTTTTCTGTACAAAAATCAATTAATAAATGTTAAAAGGCCGATCAAATATCAAATAATAACTGTTTAATAAACTGTTCAACAATTCAAGAAGAAACGTCTAAAACATAAAAGTCGAAACACTACAAGCTCTTACGAGCCAATGTATAAAGAAGCTTGAATAATAATCTGTCACAATATACTGCCATTCAGTGGCGTACCGAGGTTTCAAGCGCCCTGGAGCGGAAGTGTCTTACGATGCCCCCCCCCCCCCCCCAACAAAAAAAAATCGGTCTCACACTCAACCACCCGATTGGACTGTTTTTAATATAGTGATCATTTAAAGAATCCCGCCTCTAACTACGCCGTATTTGTCAGAGATGCGAATCTCCGATGAAGGATTTTTTGCCAGGCCAGATTCTACTTTAATCAATTTCCAAACATCTTGTTTTTGATTTTTTTTTATCATTTTTCTATCAATTTATTTGCAGTTATTTTTCTAGAATTTTGTCATTCCTATAAAAATTTTCTTTTATTTCGGAAGTAGGATTCAAAAGTGAAGTATTTCAGTCCTGTTCTTGTTAATATAAAAACCATTGAACTTCTAGTGGATTTATTTTTTCAGAATAAATTCAGTCTTCATTCAATTACTTGAAATTGTTATACCTTTTGTCACCCAATATAAAATGTTTTGGCTTTGCTACTTTAGACTATTTACTACTTTTGATTCGACCGTTTTGCATTCTGTCTGTTAGTAAAGCATTTACGGCTAAACTCATGAACCAATTTCTTTCATTCATTGAACCGATTTCTTTCATTCAATGAACCGATTTCATTCATTTGACATGAATGTTCCTTTTAGTAATGCGCAACGATGTATATACTACATAAGGCTTTTTAAAATTGTGTTGCATTTTCCCATTTTGGCCTTCATTATAGTAATACATTTTTTGTAAGTAAAAGGCAATTTTCTCTCAAGAACGGTGCGCCCCTCAGAGCCTTGCGCCCTGGAGCGACTGCTCCACTCGCTCCATTATCGGTACGCCACTGCTGCCATTATCACTTTAACAACAAACGTTCATAACACAGTTTGTATTAGCGCTCACTGGTAATCCGGTTTGTATGAGCGGAAACTATCACTGTCACTATCACGTTCGAATCACAACTGACTCACTTTTATGAGCGTTTCTCCTATTTATACATTTTTCAATAATCTAGAAAGATCTACATATCTCTCCATTTTTCTATCAACTTCTATTGAATCCTAAAATAAACAGATAAGACATTCTACAACTTTCGATAAAATTCCATGAAGTTCTAATTAAACATTCTACAGTTGTCACAGATAAACTACAAGGCGAGGAGGAGAGGGAAGTGATAGCCGCGAGCCGTAGCAGGTATCTGTTCAATCAGAGAGATAAGCTGCGTTCTCGTAGGTCCTGTTCGTAACGGTGACCGATTAGATTGGCCAGCAAAAAGACACTGTTCTCTGCTGTAAAATCACTTCCCGGTGGTTCGGAACCCACCTAAAAAACTGTAGGTCCAACTCATCAATCACCATCATCCAACTCATTACCCACGCACAGGTCTCAGACCTATGTGGGCTTCATCCTCAAAAAAATAATAAAATTGATTCCGGAAATCAATATTGACACAGGTAGATAACTATACTTCTTTCTCATTAGCCTTGTCCTCAACAATACCATCAATTGTAAATATATTTGATGACAAATATCACATCTTGAGATTATCACCCGCTCTGGACCAAATGAAAACATTCGCCAGCTCCTTGGAAAAGAAGATCAAAATGACCCAGATAACGGGAAAAAGAAATAGGATGACTTGATAAAATAGCACTGTGGAGAGAATAATTCAATTATCCAGTCCCGCTACAAATTCGAGTCGTATCTTGCCCGTTCAGATCTTGAAGAAAGTTCACTTTTTCTCTTTTTATGCTGAAAAGAGATGATTTTTCAACAGGAATTACTGATATTCAAATTAGTGATAATTTTTAATCACCAGTTGAGTACACAAAAAACAGATCGATAAAAAATGAAAAATTGAATTAGTGGAATGAAACTGCGATGAGTAATCAACGTTCTGCAATTTTTCTCTCAGAAATGAGCGGAATTTTCAATTTCCACAGTAATTTGATCTCGGAATCAAGTTTACAACAGAGATATTTTATCTATTTCGAAATTGTTTTGGATGCTGTTGAAAATAGATTAACACAAACTATCTTTTAAATTAGTCCCAAAATTAAAATCGTTTATATTACTACTTTAATCAATTATTTTTCAATCAGTTCATTACTTGAAGTTTACTCGAGAAAAGGCTATCGATTATAGAACGGTGATTTGTTAACATTATTCATAATAATAAATATTAATAGATGATTTCCAAGTATAAGGCCTATATCATCATATTCATTATATTAATTTATCATTAACTTTTATTACTATCGACATCTATTTATTATTAATTTATCATATCATAATATAAAATATTTAGTTTGAAACACTATTAGGCTGAAAAATTATGAATATATTCATAAAATTATTTTCCTACAACTGCTCGTAAAGTAGTTCTTTACGTACTGAAAACTAATTGTAAAATGCCTCTTTACTGCTCAGCAAGCGGTAAAGTACTTTACGCTCGCCAGCTGTTTTCTTTACGCTTCTGTTTTGATTTTGATGTCTTCTCATTGGTGGATCGCGGAATCCGTGAATTCACATAACCTCAAAATGGCGCACGCTAACCAAATCCGCGCACGGTCTGTGATGTTACAAACTACAAGTTTTTATTGTGTTGTAATCCAGAACTGCAGTTGTAGGAAAAATATTGTATGCAATTCGCGCGTGAAGCTTCTTCATCGCTCTCGCAAAATTACTGCGCTCCGCTATGCGTCGCGCAGTAAATGTTTTGGCTCGAGCGATAAAGTCGCGCTTCACGCTCTTAATACATAAATAACTAATTCACCACATTGTATTTATGTGAATGGGCTGAGCTGAAGAGAGAGTAGCTTCATCAAAATAATTGAAGAATATTCACTCTGAAATTCTATTAGACAAGAAAATATTCACAATTTAACAATATTCACTGCATTATATTTATGTATTTCAGGTGAGAAGGTTTAACTATAAAGAGACAAGGTTTTTTTATCCTTTCGAACTAAAGGCTTAAAACTTAGAACTAAAGGCTGCTTAAAAAATCGTTACTGGCTTTGAGATTGAAGCCTGGGTACATTAGACCCCGTCAATTTATTGTCATAAGTGAATGAATCCTACTGATAAAATTACTTGAGGAGAATGAATAAATATTATTCAAGGATAATGTTATATAATATATAGGATAATATTGAATTAATTACTCAAGGATAATTATTTAAGGATAATAGAAATGCAGTAAAAACTCTGAACCCATAAATTTCTGCTATTTAACCATTACACAAAAAAATGGATCTTTTTTTAAATAGACAGTGGCATAGTAAGGATCTTTAAGTAGAGGTATGTTCTAGATACAAGAGAGAAGCCGATACACGAGGGGCTGTTTTAATGGAATGGTTCACTCCTAGACCAGCAATAAACCTAGTTAGAGCTGAAGAATGGGGCTTATTTCGAATAGAGTAGGTTGGTAATTCATTTATGTAGATTTATCAAGTGAAATAACCGCGTTAAAAGCTTTTGGCAATCTCATTGGTGAAAGTAGAGTTAAAACATTTGAAAAGCATCTAGGTCTTGGCTTAGTCTGAAATGATCAATCTGGGATTCGAGTGCATGGTATGGGGTTTTTAATAGGAGCGGATAATTGGTTTTTAGGCACGGTTTTCGAGGAGAAAGTTGTTCCTCAGGAATGCCCGCCCGTTCTGCTTTAATCGGGTGGTCTAGCTGAAACAGATAACTTTGCGCAGGGGGGCAGGAGGGGGGTAGAGGGAGATTCGGGAATGATCTGGAAGCGAGCCAGCTAGATATTCGGCTAGATTTATGGATGCGACCATGCCTCTGGAAGAGTGCAGGAGGACACCCTTGCTAAAGAGCACAAGCCGCTGAATACGACAAGCCACAGTTTTCTTCTCTGCATCTGCTGTGAATGCGATGACCGCTACAATAGGCTTGCACCACCTACGAATCTCAACTGAAAGTAAACAGGAAAATACTTGATGCATGAGGACCTGCAATGCATAAGTCTATTCTAATCAATCAATTTTAGAGAGATTTATTACCAGTAAGAACTTAAGTTTATTAGTCCAAGCTTAAATATCGATGGCAACTACTTGAAAAAATTAGTAAGTGATTCAGAAAAGAGCTTGAAAAAGACTGTAAAAATAATGGAGAAAGTGGCACTAGCTTTCGTCTTTACAATATTTGTAGCCACGACCTCTTCCTCATCCTCATCCAAGACCTCCTATTCATTGATGGTACTCATTAATCTGGGTGAAAGAGGCAAGATTAATAAAATACAAACGATATACCTTGTGTAATAGGGAAGTGATATAGCCGAGTGCCGTAGTAGGTACGTATTCAATCACAGATAAAAGCAAAAAATACACTGATCTTTGCTGTAAAATCACTTCCCGGTGGTTTGGAACCCACCTAAAACTGTACGTCCAACTCATCAATCGCCATCAACCAATTCATTACAGGTCCCAGTCTTACATTACAGGTCTTCATCCTCTCCCAAAAAGTTCTTATTTGTGATCCCCAAAACGCCATGGTAATGGAATGGTTCAAATGGTAATCAATGGTAATAACGGTTCAACGAAGATGTGTGCATTGTGCCAATATTTCAAGAACCTTTTGTTTATCTAAGTGCTAATGAATGTCGCATTCATTGACATAGAATAGTCCACCACGAGTATTTCATTATTCTCATGTTATAAATGTAGGGAAGAGTACAGAAACAATAGATTATGAAGAGTATTGAATAGAGAGAAAGTCAAAGTGAGTTGAGTGTGAATTTCACGCTTGAGTATTTATAATACTTATGAATAAAGCCGAATGTGCGGAAAGTTTGAGATAATTGAACTTTGGTACTCGAGGAGATAAAAAGCAACAATAAGCTTCTTCAAAACAAATGGAAATCTAGTGCTCCTCATATACTAACTAAAATATATAAATATAAATGTGTAGTTCCTAAACATTAAATATTTAAAAATTAAAAGAATATTGAAAGTTTAAAATACATAAACCTGAACGACGGTTTCAAAAATTTCTGATAATTAAGGAAGAGACAATTACTTAAGATACCAGATAAAAGTTCAGCTTTCAAAAAAGAACTAGTAACTATCAAAATACGAGCCAGAATCAATATTCAATTTCCAATATTCTTAAAAGTGTTCCCTCACATTTTCACTCCCTTATCGACATGCAATTCATTCCAAATTGTTTGAAATTTTGCCAGAAAATTTTCTACTTATTCATGTTGACAGCTGAGAGAGAGAGCAGCTCTCATTCTCATGTCTTGCAGACAAATTATCTGGGATTTCAAGAAGAGTAATTCAATACTCCCAACACCAGCCCCCACAAATACAAAAGGTCAATACTTTCAATTAGGGAAAGTGTTCAGAAGCATGTAGATAGAATTTCGTAGAGGTTGAAATTTCACTTGAGTAGACAAAGACGAACGTTTTCAATAATCTGGAAAGTTGATTGTTCAGTTTTTCACAAAGAAAACTTTACAAAGTAAACATTACAAATACTATTATTTTTTTGTTGTAAATTTAACGACTTGCAGTCAGTTTTATATTGTTAATATATCAAATTGTATTCAGACGTGGCCGAACGTTTTCGAGTTGTTGAAACCCATCTTCAAGGCCAACAACTCGAAAACGTTCGGCCACGTGTGAGTACATTTTTTATATATTCGCAATCTAAAACTGACTGCAAGTCGTTAAATTTACAACAAAAAGTTAATATTAACAAAGCAGATCGTTATGGAACACGAAATCCAAGAATTAAATACTACTCTGTCATTGTTGAAAATTCAAAACAACTAAAATAATCATTAAAAATTGACATTAAGTCAAAACCGATATCATTATTAGCTGGTCAGCTACAAAACTCCTTATAATCCAATGATGATGATAATCATTCAACATTTTTGTTTTAAAATTTATATACTATGAGATTGCAAACTTTTCAATGTACCCTTAATGAAATATCACCATCGCATTCATGAAATTATAGAATTTTCAGACAGTGAGTACACTTCAAATTCAAAAAAACAAACTATTATCATACATTTTTTGTTTGAAATCATTCTAAACATCTGCGTTAAAACAGAGCTTAGAACTAATTTATCAATATAGCTGAAAGGGATTTGTAACTATGAAAAAATTCAATTTGACAGAAACATACAGGGTGGGGGAAATGTTTGGAAACGGCTTAATATTTCATATACAAAGGTGATTTTGCGGTAGGTATGATTGAGGATCCTACTCAAATTGAAAATACTATTTTACTGTGACTTTAAAAATCTGGTCCGCCATCTTGGAACCGCCATTTTGAATGTAACTTTTTTTTTTAAATAGGAAGGGGGTCATGCGATACATGATTTCAATACGGAATTTTAAGACAAAATGAATGCCGAAAACCGCACATCGATATGTCAACCCGTTTCGGAGATATTTACATTATTAATCGATACCATGAAAAGCAGAAATGAAATAAATAAGTACATTAAAATCTTACCTATCAAATTTTTTGTTAATAGTGTTTGCTAATAAACATTAAAACCCAATTATTTTAATAAATGTTCAAACTGTTTTCCTTCAGCTGTTTGACAATGTGCTAATCTTAAATAATAGCCATCAAGCACATTTTGAATCATTTCGCGTGATGAACATCTGACTCTGGATATCATAATATCAACAATAATCATGATATCAACCTAAAATCATCTGTAATAATCCAACTGATTTAATGAATTCTTTTTCAATCATGAAGTAGTGAGTGTGTTTAAAGTCGTTCGCAATGGCATTTTTAAATGAAACCGCACATTTTGAATCATTTCGCGTGATGAACATCTGACTCTGGATATCATAATATCAACAATAATCATGATATCAACCTAAAATCATCTGTAATAATCCAACTGATTTAATGAATTCTTTTTCAATCATGAAGTAGTGAGTGTGTTTAAAGTCGTTCGCAATGGCATTTTTAAATGAAACCGAGAGAATAACTTTGTTAATGATGCGCGGCTATGGAGATAGAGTACGGTCTTACCAAGAAGTTTCTGATTTATTTAACGAAACATTTCCCAACAGAAATCCAATTAGTAAAAGTGTTGTTTTTAAGACAGTAAAGCGGTTTCAAGAAACGGGCAAAGTGACTGATCGTGCTCGCACTGGAAGAACAAATACTGCCACCAACAATGAAAAATCTTTAGAGGTAATGCAATCATTTGTTGAAGATCCGCATACATCAACTAGAAGCGTTGCCAAGGAACATGGTATGTCTACTCGTTCTGTCAGAAAAGTTCTTAAGGAATCTCATTTCCATCCGTTTAAGCTTCATGTATTACAAGAACTGAATGAGGATGATTTCGACCGCCGGGTAGAGTTTTGTGACATAATGATGAACAAGTATGACAATGATCCAAACTTCTTTAATAATGTAGTATTTTCGGATGAAGCTACGTTCATGCTTAACGGCAATGTAAATAAGCAAAACTATCGTTTCTGGACCGATGTCAACCCATACTGGATGAAGGAGGGTCATACACAGTATCCTGAAAAATTAAACGTATGGGCTGGTATGGTAAATGGTCACATTGTAGGACCATTTATTATCGAGAATAATTTAACAGGTGCCATTTACGAGAACATGTTAATAAATTTGATCGTTCCAGCCATCCAGAACATCAACGGACAAGAGTTACATAACTTGTGGTTTCAACAAGATGGGGCGCCCCCTCATTATGCATTAGGAGTGCGGGATATATTGAACCAAACATTTCCCCAACGCTGGATAGGTCGTAGAGGTGCAATAGAGTGGCCCGCTAGGTCACCTGACCTCTCTCCACTTGATTATTTCTTTTGGGGCTACATGAAAGACAATGTGTACAAAAAGAAACCAGCAACAATTAATGAACTGAGAGAATGTATAACTGAAGTGGCTAACAGAATTCCACGCGAAATGATTCAAAATGTGCTTGATGGCTATTATTTAAGATTAGCACATTGTCAAACAGCTGAAGGAAAACAGTTTGAACATTTATTAAAATAATTGGGTTATAATGTTTATTAGCAAACACTATTAACAAAAAATTTGATAGGTAAGATTTTAATGTACTTATTTATTTCATTTCTGCTTTTCATGGTATCGATTAATAATGTAAATATCTCCGAAACGGGTTGACATATCGATGTGCGGTTTTCGGCATTCATTTTGTCTTAAAATTCCGTATTGAAATCATGTATCGCATGACACCCTTCCTATTTAAAAAAAAAAGTTACATTCAAAATGGCGGTTCCAAGATGGCGGACCAGATTTTTAAAGTCACAGTAAAATAGTATTTTCAATTTGAGTAGGATCCTCAATCATACCTACCGCAAAATCACCTTTGTATATGAAATATTAAGCCGTTTCCAAACATTTCCCCCACCCTGTATAACTTCATCTACACTGCATAATACGGAATGCAATGCTCATGAAGGCGTAATTAATTCAACCTGATTATCAAATTTAACATCAGTTATTCATTTGAATTCCCTTCCCGGAGGAAAACAAGAGCAAACAGAGCGATATTGGGATTTGAAAATGTAATACCATTGATCAGGGATACTTGATGGTTCGTCTATGGTAATACTGAACAAGCAAAGTCAAAAACTCGTTATTGAATGATATTCCATTTTTTCATGTTTGAAAAGTAATTAGTTTATCCACTGAACAAGGTACAGTAATTGAAAACCATTGCCATGTATTTAAAATTTTTAACTAATTTTAATATTTGCAAACGATTCAATGTTAAGACCTGTTCAGTCTGAATATCTGTATCTGTTCAGTCAGATAAAGATAAGCTACGAAGTCCTGGGCCCTCTTTGTGATGGTGGCCGACCGATTGACCAACCAAAAGGCAGTGGCGTACCGATAATGGAGCGAGTGGAGCAGTCGCTCCAGGGCGCAAGGCTCTGAGGGGCGCACCGTTCTTGAGAGAAAATTGCCTTTTGCTTACAAAAAATGTATTACTATAATGAAGGCCTAAAGGGGAAAATGCAACACAATTTAAAAAAACCGTATATACATCGCTGCGCATTACCAAAAGGAACTTTCATGTCAAATTTAAAAGAAATCGGTTCATGAGATCAACCGTAAATGCGTTACTAACAGACAGATTGCAAAACGCTCGAATCAAAAGTAGTTTCTTGTCGAAAATAGCAAAGCCAAAACAATTTATATTTGGTGACAAAAAGTATAACAATTTCAAGTAATTGAATGAAGACTTTGAATTTATTCTGAAAAAATAAATCCACTAGAAGTTCAATGGTTTTTATATTAACAAGAACAGGATTGAAATACTTCACTTTTGAATCCTACTTCCAAAATAAAAGAAATTTTTTATAGGAATGACAAAATTCTAGAAAAATAACTGCAAATAAATTGATAGAAAAATGAAAAAAAATCCAAAACAAGATGTTTGGAAATTGATAAAAGTAGAATCTGGCCTGAAAAAATCCTTCATCGGGGGGGGGGGGGGGGGGCATCGTAAGACACTTCCGCTCCAGGGCGCTTGAAACCTCGGTACGCCACTGCCAAAAGGAGGACTCAGTTCTCTCGGTTGTTGTAATCCCGGTGGTTCGGAACCGACCTAAAGCTGTAGGTCCATCTCATCAATCACCAATTCACAATCATCCTTTTTAAGCTTCATCCTCCCCGCACTCCCCAAAAAATAGTGGGATATGCAAAACAGGAATTCTGGAATAATCAGAGGAGCTTCAAAAGTTCATCTGAAATATAAAGGTTTTTCAATAGTTTTTTCTTTATTCACGGAAAATGAGCTCAACATCGATACTGCTCCATATTCTTCTTAAAATAAGGCCTACTCGAATTTCCATAAATGAGCCGAATGTGTAAATTTAATAATTTACTATCAAAAGGGCGAAGGTAGGTTATGCGTGGATGTAGGTAACCAAAAGAAATAAGGGAACAATAGAAATAATTGAAACAAAAAATCAGATGATTGGTGAGTGACTGCGAACACGGATGAAAGACATGAAAGCAGAACCAAACTCATGTAGACCAACTGCACAGTGAATTCATTAACCAGTCCCTTATTCGTCATTCCCCATTTAATATGAAACACAGGCAACGAGAGTGGGATAAAGGCATGTAGAATGCATAGAAAAGGGATCAAAGAGGACGCCATTGTTGGCCCTATTTTACACCGTCACAAAATACCACTGATATAACAACGGAATGGGAATATTCTCTTTTGAAGAGCTTTCCACCTAGAACCACTCTCTCTCTCTCTCTCTCTCTCTCTATAGGCATTGTTGAAATCTCTCAGTGAAAAATAAAATAGCACGTTGAAAAATGTGGTTTGATATCAATCATAGTACCAGGTTGATAGAAGATTAACGTGGAAGCTTGCAGAGCGGCATTTCAACCGCCTGAGTTATGATTACAACCAAGCATAGGCTATTTCAAACTACACCGGATCAAAAATGCAAAAACTGTGTCAAAGCTGAATATTGAATGGACGGATAGTGTATAGAAAGATAAGTATGGATTTATTTCTCAATATAAAACTATTAAACCTCAGCCAAACAACAAATGCAGATACTTATTGCAACCTGTCAGATAGCCTACGACCCGCTGTCATTTCTAAGCCAAGTCTAATATATCCATTAACTTCTGCACAATCCTTTCTTCGGTTACGTCCATTTCGCAATAAAAAATTGAACCTAACCTAACCTAACCTAACTCCGCAAAATACTCTTGTTAGATCCATTTGTTTGCTTTGTTTGCTAATCTCTTCAAATTTCCTATTTGACAGCCTCAATCTTTCTAACCTCAGTACGAATTCCACTCCAATTCTTTCAGTAAATAACCACAGTTATAAAGTACTAAATGGATGACATTTCTAGGGAGTACTTATTGATAGGATTTGCCGCTCCTTTTATTGTTCTTCTGAACAATAGAGCCCTTCATCTGGTAGATGGTCGCGGAATGGACTGTTTTTTGCACGGTCGTCAAATGGACGGTCGCGAAATGGATGACACACTTTCTTCAACACCCAGCAGGAAGTGATAGCCGTAGCAGGTACCTGTTCAATCAGATAGAGATAACCTGCGTTCTCCTAGGCACTCTTTGTAAGGGTGACCTATTAGATTGGCCTGCTCTATGCTGTAAAATCACTTCCCGGTGGTTCGGAACCCACCTAAAACAGTAGGTCCAGCTCATCAATCACCATCATCCAACTCATTACCCACGCACAGGTCTCAGACCTATGTTAGCTTCATCCTCCAAAAAAATTACGAACTTCAAGCTATTCATATGGAATCATCTTTGATTGGAAGGCTGGACAATTCTATAGTATTTTGTAAGGGCTGCTTAAATAGTATATTTCGCACCTAGGGCCGAAAATGTGTGTTTGCCGGCTCGAGATCGCGGTTTTCAAGTTCGAGACGAAGTCGAGAACTTGAAGCGTTTGAGAGCCGGCAAAACATTTTTGCCCGTGTTGCGAACGCTATTTTTCGCCACACTACGAAAAAAAAACAAAACAACAATGTTAAGATGGAAATTTTGAAAGCGAAATTTCAAGGCTATGGTACTTGCAAGAATACAAGGAACGGCTATCACCTTTTTATCCAACCTACAGCGCTCTGGGTGGGCATTTTGTCAACTACTACAACTGTTCACCAAAAGTTTAGATGGTTAGGTTTTTTGTTGTTATTCCTGTTCCTGATTCGAAACTTGCATAAAACAACCAAAAACCTAACCAACTAACCTTTCTATACCAACAGTAACCTTTACCAACAGTTGCAGTAGTAGTCAAAATTCCTAAAAACAAAAAACCTAACCAACCAACCTTTTGGTGAGAGGTTACCAACATTTGTAATAGTTGACAAAATTCCCACCCAGAGCTCTGTAGGTTGGATAAAAAGGTTCTATTGTTTGATATCAAAACTACAAAATAATACATATTAAGTTATAAAAAGTGATCATTTTTGACATTTTAAATACTACGTACATATTAAATTATAAAAAATAAACATTTATTGATGGTTTAAATATTTTTGTTTTACATAAAAGTTGGAAGGATTCATTTTTACAATCATGACTGCTGTATCCAGACACGATCAGCTGTCATTCAAGGTCATTTTCTTTTCCGCCCTAGGGCGGTAAACGTTTACAGACCTCGACGGAAACCAAACACTTTCGGCCTCCATATGACGCACGAAAAACAGCTCATTACGTCCTAGTGTGGCGAAAATAAATTTTCCTTTGGTTTCAATTCTCACTTCTTACTCTCTCTCAACTAAGACAGTGAATTGAGGTAATTATGTAGTAAATATTTGTCAAACAATCAAGTATATTCGTCAGAATTTGTATGGCACGTTCAATTATTCTCATTTTTTGACTCGAAATTGAAATAATAGTACTTTACTGATAGTCGCATGAATCATGAATGTGATAATTTGTAACACCAAAACAGCAACATCAAAGTAAATAATGTATAAGGCAATTATTTTCACTATATTATAATATGCCATTGAAGTGGCTCTGTGTTCTAAGGGCCTTAGATAACTGTAGGAAACATTAGATAGGGGGAATATACTCTCCACATTATCATAATATAATTATTATTTGATGCTGTAGTTCAATAATACTTTTTCACTTGTATGTCAATATAAATAATTGTTGATAATAATTTACAGGCAAATTTAACACTTACATATTCATGTGAAATTAAATAGAAAGATAAATATGGATTTATTTCTAAATATAAAAATATTCAGATTCACCAAAACAAAAAATGTGGTAGTAAAAACTGTAGCTACAGTAGACTCCCGGTTATCCGCGGTAATGGGTGGCTGAGCGATCGTGTGTAATCGAAATAGCGGATAAACCAAACTCAACCTAAAATACACTTGAAATACTTAAAAACGACTGTGAAAGCAAAATAAGTCCTTAATAACCTTTAGGCTACTGAATGTAAGGTTTAATAATGTGAAAGACTTCAAATACAAGATTACTGCACGTACCTTTTAATAAACACACAATTATTTTACAAACAATATTTTCACATCGGTAAAAAAACAGTCCAATACGTGAGACAAGTGCACTATATTACAGGCCTAATGTCGAAGTAGCCGTCTTTCCTGGCTTCGAGGAAAATAGTCCATTATTAATTTTGTTTTTTGGCATTTGCTTCCTTTTTAACAATGGTTGACCGAATTTTTCTCAGCACCATTTTTTTACCGAATGCGGATAAGCCGCAACGCGGTTAATCCGGTCGTGGATAATCGGGAGTCTACTGTATTTCACTTTTCAGTAATGCTTTCTCAGACACGGTTGGGTCTACTACTAACCGTGTTTGAAAAGCATTACACCCATGCAAAATAGCCATCACAGGAATAAGTCAGTGTTAAATTCACCAGTAAAATATTATCAACTACTACTTTTGTTCGATGATTATTTTTAATAATTATTGTTAACTACTTTTAATGATTATTTATTTATTAATTATTATTAATGAGTATGTTATTTATTTATTAATTATTATTTGAACTGGATTGTTGTGAAAAATTTTGTTGGAGTCATTAAATAAACTTATTTTAAGTATATAGACCGTCTTGTTCAATATTGGATATCTTGGATATTGGAGATCTTGGGGGATATCTTTGGTATGACAATGGAGGCAAGGATCTCAGCTCATATTTTATTCCATAAAATATCCAATAATAAATTTAAGGCTGGTGTAGTTTACAGCCCAAGTTTTTAAGACTGTGACCGTATGCGCTTGTGCAATTCTGCCGAAAACAGAACGAACTGAACTATGAAGCAGGAAGAACATGGAAAAGTGTAGTAAACCATGATTTTCGAACGAGAATGAGAGAAGACAGCAAGTTATTGGTCACGTACAGATCCCTGCAGATATCACACGAGACCCCGATCCCTTCTGCCCTTTACCTCACCGTCCCCACCCCACTAACACCCAGAAAACGACCCAAACTCTAAAACGTCAGATATTTGATATCTGACGCATGACCTTCCCAGTTGGCTTCCTTCAGGCTTTTCACCTACAGTTCACCAACGCCATTGATTGGCATTATCAGGACCGATTTGTCTCACATTCCCCTCTGCCGTGATTGAAGTGTGAGAGGACAAAAAACGGCGAAAAGAATCCAGTTTCACTTTGAAAGGGCAAAAAATGGGGCGAAAAATCTAGTTTCACTTTCATTTCTCTATCAATATCACTCATCCTTCAAGTAACACGTGCCGTAAGATATAACAGCTTTCACAGCATTTTTACAATTAATTTAATTACAGGTGTATTGTTGAGTTGATAACATGGATGAAAAACCTAGTTTCACTTTCATTTCTCTATCAATATCACTCATCCTTCAAGTAACACGTGCCGAAAGATATAACAGCTTTCATAGCATTTTTACAATAATATTTAATTACAAGTGTATTGTGAAGTTGATAACATGAATGATCGTTGATGAAGTTTTGTCAGTAGTGTGAACATTCAATTTCGCTACATATTCTACTGTGACCTATAATCACAGAAAAGAAATACTTATCTATGCTTCTAGTAGATGAAATTTTACTTCACTAGCTTTAGTTATAGCAACAGTGGCGAGGCGTGGAATCCTTCACCGGTCATCGCAGGGGGGTTCTCCCACCAACGCCAAAAGGGGTCCAAAGGAAAATGTTTAAAAATTCGAGGCAAATTGGTGACTTTTGAAGCTTTTGAGCATCTGAAATCTCTCCTCTGAATAGGCCTAACAAAAGCCAAAGACCCAATTCAAAAGGCAGAGAACTAAAAAGTATTTTATCCAATTGCACCTCTTGCGTAATATATATCTTCCCCACTACCATAGACCGACGATGGATAATATAGGAAAAAACGCAAAAACAGCCGAAATAAAAGGCTCTGATATGATGCACTCACTCGATCTATTTTATTAAAATAAATTTAACCATCTAATGAATAATAAATAGTATAATAATAGATTACTCTAAAAATATAAAAAAGATTAAATAAATTGCAAAACAATAATAAGCCTATTGTAAAAGCTGAATAATTTAGCATACGCGAAATTCCCGTTGTTTCCACAACGCTGTAACTGAAGCTCAGAAGCTGTGTGTGGACTGGGGAGGAGGAAGCATGAGTAGGCAGCTACCGAAAACCCACGAGAGTGGCCGAGAACATTGCAGCCGGTTGCGATGTATCACAATTACAAGCATTACTTGAATGGTTTAAAAACTGAAGGCAGGGGGAATCGAGCAAGGCGCGGGAGGGGACTGGTGTGATTCGCAAACCTTTTGCGCTCCATTATACATTTCGAGCGTCTACTCGTCATATTCTTATTGGTTTTTGATACAATTTTCACAGTTTTCGAACATATTTCTGGGCTTTGAAGCCTACAAATGCCCATTATTTAAGAGTTGAGATTATTTCAATATTATTAGTCCAATTTCTCTACTCATCGCCGGATCAAACGATGACCGGACGCCTCGCCACTGATAGCAAGGTATAGTACGTTAGAGTATATTTAAGTAAATAATAGTGAATAATTACACCTATAATGTAAATACAGTAAACTTATAGTAAATAATTGCATCTTGGAGCTAGAAAACTAGTATGCAGAATCGCTGTCAATTACATACTCGAGGATGCTTCAGAGATGGTAGGAAAATTGATAATAGGTAAAAAATGCATTCTCTATTTATCTCTATTATAAGTTACTATTGAACTGTTTATGAATTTATTCTAATCGTTAAGTAATTAAATGTTTTATTAGAAAATAAATAACATAAATTTATATTTTATAAGTTGATGTTGAACTGATCATTTTTTGTTATTATAAACGAAATGAGGAATAAAGAATTTTTCGAGTTTGAGTTTGAATGAAGCTCAAGAGAGAAGTTATATGAAAATGAAATAGATTTGAAAATTACATAAGGAATTGTCAAGTTGGTATAAAACCCCATTGACAATGTATCTTTTTGGGAAAAAAAAGTTCAAGTCTCTTTTTTAAGAGTTTGAACATTTTCTGCTATGAAAGGCTGCGTACATAACAAGCCAATAAAGTAATGAATGATTAATAGAGATTTAAATAAACTTTAAAAACAAAGAGAGAGAGAGAGAGAGAGAGAGAGAGAGAGAGAGAGAGAGAGAGAGAGAGAGAGAGCTACAACATTCAAATAAATATCAGCAAATCGACTAAGATGATATTTTCATGTTCTATTCCTAAATTTCTGCAATTTTTCAATTTCATTTTAAGAAAAATTGTAAATTTTTGTTAGATTACTAATAAAAAATTATGAGCGTTATTCATACAGCTCCAAGTTATGAGTCACAAATTCAAACACACAGAATTTGTGTATCAAGCCTAAGAATGTTTGTGCCAGTTTTAAAAACAGAAATTATTTTATATGAGAAGTGATATGAAAATGAAATAGATTTGAAAATAACATAAGAAATTGTAAAGTTGAAATAAAACCCTATTAACACTATGTGATAACAATAAATTAAATGTGTTATAAATTCATATAACAATATATAAAAGTGAAATTCACAATATATAAAAGTGAAATACAGTGTCAGTTTTAAAATTAGATTGTTCATTAAGTATTTCGTCATGGAAAACATCACAGATGTTTTATATGGTCAAACAACAAGCAAACAATTAAATTAAAAAAAAAAAAAACAGCTACTTAGAATCAAAAGGTGGTATGACATTAGTGAGATTTGGCAATAGCAAGCGAAACTTTTGGAATGCCTATCTGTCTCCCACATTTCCTCTATTGATGTTTAACTTCTACAAAACCTAATTGAATTGAATTGAAATTTATTGCCAAACAAAAATAAACATACAAAGCAAACTTGAATTAGAATAAATAAGAAAAATACATAAGCTTGTAGATCAACATAAACATAATCAATTTCACATGACATAAATTACAAAGGCACCACCAGCAAAAGTAAAAAACTTGCTCGCTATGGTGGGAGTCATTGTTCTAGGTTTATTGCATTTTCTGTAAATTTGATTTTTGATAATCAAAATATTATTTTATTATTATAAGGGAAGTGATAGCCGCGAGCCGTAGCAGGTATCTGTTCAATCAGATAGAGATAAGCTGTGTTTTCGTAGGACCTGTTTGTAACGGTGACCGATTAGATTGGCCAGCAAAAAAGGCACTGTTCTCTGCTGTAAAATCTCTTTCCGGTGGTTCGGAACCCACCTAAAACTGTAGGTCCAACTCATCAATCACCATCATCCAACTCATTACCAATGCACAGGTCTAAGACCTATGTGGGCTTCATCCTCAAAAAAAAGCTATTACTTAGTGAGATAGAGAGAAGAATGAAAATCCACATGAAAAACAAACAATAGATAAATGCATTTTATGTAGACACTAAATCATAATGAATGACTTTATCTACTACATCATCTATCAACTTTCTCACGTATACAGGTAAAGTCGTATCAAGACATTTCAAAGAGCAGATTCTTGAACCGATACTCATGCATTTCCCCGTAGATGAAGAGCATCTAATCACTCAGCAATTACAATCCGCTCCTACCATCCACACAAACGGACTTAAACTTTGGAAATCTAACTGAACTGCTTTGCACGTGAATACTGTCCGTGGTTTCAGCGATTCGTATCAATATCAAAGCGGTCTTTCGCTATAGCTCAAGTTTTAAAATTCAAGTTCCTAATTGCGATTGGAAAGTAGTTTGTATCGAATTTCAACTAGAAGCTGCCAAGTTTTGAACGGTTGCTGCATTTCCTTTTCAGCGTTCGATCTCGTTTCTCCCACTTTCCACATGAGGCAGATAAAAAATAAAATAAAAATAATAAACCCACTTGATGGTATTCTAGCAGGAGTTCTTGATCATTAGGGAAGAGGAACTTGAGTTGAGTAGTAGTAATATAGTAGTAGTAGTCGTAATAGTAGTGGTAGTAGACTAGTAGTAGTGGTAGTAGTAGCAATAGTAGAATAGAATAGAAACGATCTTTTATTCACTCAAAACTACATAACCTTGAAAGGTTGCTTGACAAGGTTCAATGCAGCAAATCAATTTTTTTTTACAATACAAATTTATGAAAGATTATTTTTACAATAATTAGAATTTATCAAACTTACAAACACAAAAATTAAAGAAAAACTACAAGTATTCAACCCGAAAAAAGTGTATTCTAACAAAATCATAAAATTAAATGAATATATATAAACACCACAATCAAATTAATACGGTTTTAAAATTACAATAATTTGTAGCAGTAGTAGTAGTAGTAGTAGGCTATTTAACTTTATTCATCAATCGTTTGTGTGATTTGTTTTTAATTTTATGTATTTGTTGTTTAAATTATGGCTCTTGACAAAATATATATTTAGTTCATTTGGATCATAGTAGTAGTAATATTAGTAGTAGAAGTGAAAGTAGTAGTATAGAAGTAATGTCGGTTAGAACGCTTAACTTTGACTCCCGCTGTCTAGGGTTCGATTCAGTCTTCATAATTGGATCATCATCATTCACCTCTCATTTTGCATGAATTCATGTGGGCGTCATCAAAAAGAGAAGGAAATTAATTGATAAAAGATAAAACGATACTAAGCATACAACTAACTTTCATAATTTTCAAGATTTCAACGAACTTTGTTATCTCTAAATATAAGATATGATTGAATACGGATATGTCAGAAAATAATAATTAATTGATAAAATCGTTACTAAGCATACACAACTAAATTGCAAAGCTTTGGGATACTGACGAACTTTATAATCTTGAAATATTAATTATTATTAACTTTATCACAAAAGAAGGTCGCCGAAGAAATACACGTAATATCAACCAATAAATACAGAAAATAACCAAACGCGCAAACATTATTGACCATGGCCTACATGTAGTTCAAAAATTCAATGTTGACCAACGTCAACAAGCTGTTAGTCAGTCTGCTTGATTAACCTACAAGTTAACCCAAGTCTGAAAACTGATTGTCAGTCTGCTTGAAGTTCATGACCACTAGACGGTAGAAACTTCATTCAGTTCCTAAGTTTGTTGTTCAGGGTTGAAACCAAGGTTAATAGAATACAAGCATTACAAGGTAGGTTGGAGGTTTGTATACATTGGATTGGAACAACAGGTGTAGTGGCCACATGGCTACAATCACTGAGCATCCGCCACCCTTTGGAAGGGAGATGGTTGGTGAGGAACGAATGAGTTACCGCAGTATTTTCGAGGTATGTGAGGTGAAAAGCTTGTAGTGAGAGATGAGCAGTTGATAAATAATAGTTTTTAGTTCTCTCATGTCAAAATACTACATGCAGTTACACTCCATCTGCTGCATTGTCTGCATGATCCGGTTGCATGGTTTAGCAACTAATCAAAGGAAGGTTTTGTCTATTTAAACTATACAGAGTGTTTCAGAACTCTCTACCAATACTTCTAGGTAGTGTTTCTGGACCACTAACAGAAGTAAATATCGGAATAAAAATGTTCTATAAACCCCAGTTACTCACACAGCCGCCATTTTGTTTTTTCACTCATTATTTTTTTATGAAACACCTTTCAATGTATAATTTTGAAATTTTTCAAACAGCCTTATAACAATTCAATCAGTCTTAAAAAAATTAATCAAAGTTTTCCGACATCAAAAAACAAAATTGCGGCCATTTAAAATCTTTGAACAGGATTAAATTAATAATGGCTGATATAAAAATTTGACTGGAATAACCTTTTTTAGATATTTTTATTGCAAATCCAACGATACCTCATTTTCCAAGATTGGCCAACAATTAACAGAGATATGCTACTTCTCAGAGTGTGCGGTGGTTGAGCACGGGTTGCAGTTTCTCGCTTCCAACCACCGCACACCGCTCACTCTATTTTTTTAGTTTTTCTTAGGATGAAGCCCACACAAGTCTGAAACCTGTGCGTGGGTTATGAGTTGGATGATGTTGATAGATGAGCTGGACCTACAGTTTTAGGTGGGTTCCGAACCACCAGGAAGTGATTTTACAGCAGAGAACAGTGCCTTTTTTGCTGGCCAATTTAATCGGTCACCCTTACAAAGAGTGCCTAGGAGAACGCAGCTTATCTCTATCTGATTGAATAGATACCTGCTACGGCTCACAGCTATCTCTTCCCACATTAAACACGAGAGACTATGGTTTTGACTGTTACATAATTATCAATCTCAATAAACTTCATTGATATCATCTTTATTGATTGATAATGATGTAACAGTCGAAATTATAGTCTCTGGTGTTTCAATCACTAAATTAATTTGGACCAGATCAGTTGTATTAATTATACGGATAAAGATCCAAACCCGATATTTCAGCCACTTTTTGGAGAAAATTCTTAGTATTATTTATCTTTGGAGAATTTTTTTTCGTATTACAGTATTCTTACTTGACAACGAAATCTTTCGGCCGTTATGTCATCTTGGTTGTGATCTGTCATGCGTACACAACTTCTTAACAAAATATTCTTTCTGACAAGTATTATGTACCATGTAATGTGAGGTGCTTCATTACAAAAATCTAGTCACAAACATATAATACATTACAAACATAATACATTATAAACATCTCAACGGTTAGGAAACGCTGCTCTGCAGTCTGTAGGATACATAGTAATATTGAAACGCTGATCCGTAGGATACACCGTAATTTTGAAAGAACGTTAGTTCAAAACAGCTCTAAAAATAATTAATGAATGAAATCAGAGTTTATCATTGCCTGGATCTATTTCACTACATTCAGTAGGAAACTCCTGAAAGAGCATGTACAGTATCGTAGATAATCCTGTAGTATAGACACTTTACTCAGTACGGTAGTATGTACTCATATATAGAATATATACTATGAGAGTTTCGTGACTGTACTATAGGAAACATAGAGAAAAGCTTACAAGTATATATCTATAGTTGTGATAAATGTGCTCCCAAGATGTACGATCACTATTCTGCCATACTAAGCTATCTATCCTTACTGGCTGGATGTATGGCAGAATGAAAGCAATCAAAGACGAGAGTGGTGCCATCGTGCCAACGTGTTGTAAGGTTGTCTGACTCTGAGCCAAAATGTAAGCGCGGGTCGATCACACAGCACTCACTGCTTTATACCACCAACTAATATCTCAACTTAATTGCACATGGATTGGTGCAGTCCCTCCAATCAAAATAGCACATTCTCTCAGCTGTGACCCTTTCAGTAGATGTCAGATAGTAATTTGGACATGAATGGTGAATCGTTCTCGTCCATCAATCCACCATTTTGATCAAATTTCTGGACTGCAAATGCAGAAATTAATTAATAATTTCCATCAAGCTAATGCTTGTTAGTAAAATTGTAGGAAGTACAAATTTAAGTGGAGCAGAAATCACTTCTAATGACATTTTCCAAATGGATTTCATATTTGCTTTCAATTAAATATCAAATTCGAAAAATTACTAATGATAACGTTGGATACGAGTAGAGAAGATTTATTTTTAATGTTTCATCACGATGGGTATTGTTGATGCTACTTTCCTCGCAATAAATAAAAATAAATTTTAAATGTTTTCATCTAAATCTTATATAATTAAGTCTAAATAGTTTGAAGCTTGTGCTTGGACTAATAGGGATGCTACTAATTTCCTCACAAAATAACTGAGTACCTAATTCTAGGGATACTTCGGGGCTACAATGAAATCACGCCTACTTGTCTATCAAATGCCTAATTAAATTAGGTCGGTATTCAATCCCGGAATGGAAAGATCAATGATAGGACTAATTCCATCACTATTTATATATTTTTTTCGGAGGATGCAGCCCACATAGGTCTGAGACCTGTGCGTGGGTAATGAATTGGATGATAGTGATTAATGAGTAGAACCTACATTTTTAGGTGGGTTCCGAACCACATTTCATATCAACCATCAGTTTCTACTCTCACCCACCTCATTTTCCTCCATTCAGATTCACTTTTGGAAAAAATGTGCATTAATATACTGGTTTTCCACATTCTATTATTCTGGAAATTATTCATACGTTTTCCTTAATTTTTCATTTCTTTTAGGCAGATAGATGAACAAAGACAGAAGACTACAATACGTACGAAGGAGTTATGTCAGTGCAAGGCAACTAATTTCTTTCTTGAAAAAATAAATAAATAAGTGTAGGCTATATGGCTTTTATTGGTGAGGAGATCCTTACTGGCAGTTCCACTTCGCCGTTCAAAACAATGTTTATTTATTTATGTAATTAACAATCAATGTGAATACAACAGGCTATTGCCCAAAACTGATTCTCACAAAATTTCAGAGTAGAATTAAAACTTTAGGTTAGGTGGGATACAGCAGGGTTAGGTGACACGGCAAGTATGATAGTGATTGTTTCACTAGAAATTTCACCTCAGAATACAATAGTTCACAAGTTTCTCAAAGAAAATTAATATTAATTTTTGATTTCATTTTCAACAAAGCACTATCACAGTCCAAAAAAGTTGATACAATTTTGAATTTTGAGATTTTTGAACCAGAAATTTACACTAGTTACCATAGTTACCTTACATGTTGTGGGAATCATGGAAGACCTACCATTCTAGGTGGTTTTCAAACCACCGGGTGAATGATAATAGAGCTTACAACATGCTTAATAACTTTTTTTTCTTCCAAAACTCAATTCTTTGCCCATTCTAACAAGCAATATCATATTTGGATCAAGTGACTACAAAATTTCAAAAACAAATCTACAATTAACTAGAGGTGACAGAGCAAGTATGATAGTGATTGTTTTAACAGAGCTCCTATTGTTTCCTGGTAAAAATTTCATTTCTGATATAAAACTTAAATCGAGTCCGTTGCAGGAGTTATTTTACTAGGTCACACAGTGTATGAATCACAAGATTCGCGTCTCTTGCTGCAGTCTTAACGATCGAAAAAAGTTGTACGATACCATTATTCATTACGTTCATTATACAGAAGATAGGACAGAGCGATCGGCTAAGTTGAACTCTAAATCACACAGTCTCCATCGCTTCCATTCACTTGCGCAGAGGAGGAAACTTTTTAAAATTTGCAAAGAATAAGCTCTGATAAGAATAGCCATGGAGAGCGCGCCTTTTTTCCATCCTGAGAAACAGAAGGCTTGTCGGCGGTTTCATGAATATTCATGCTGCAAACCGAGGACTCTTTAAAAACCCAGCTCCACGCCAAGCCACCACTTTTCTTTCAACAGAAAATAGAAATTTGATCTCATCCAATGGAATGTTTCGCAGTTTTCTCTGTATTACAGGCAGAAAATAGGGCGATAGAGTAGCTGTTGTTTATCAGCTAGAATTAGTTTCAAGATACACTCACCAGCACTTCAATTAATTGAGATGGAAATGAACTTTTTAATGAAAAACATTGAATGGAGATTGAAGTTCGGTTAAAAAGCGTATCTCATACTGTATAAAGAACTTGTTGAGCAAAATTAATTTAAATATCTACAGGGAAATACATATTAAATTACAATCAACTAATTATTTGTTTATGTACTATAAATAGCTACAATCTATTAGTGCAAAGTTTCATCCAAACGTAGACACTTATTGTGATAGGGCGCTCTCGTAGAATAATTTATACTCTTCTCGCTCTAAACGAACAAGCAGCAAGTGTCTAGATAACTCTAAGCGAGCCCTCTTGAGGAGAGCAATTAAAGGACGATGGACGATGTTAACGCAGTCCATAAACGATAAATTCACCTCTAAAAAAATTAAAGAGTATAATGGACATTCAACTGCTATCTATAAATAATTCCTATAATATAAATGAAGTCAATCGAGCCTGAATTGAACCAAGAAGAAATTATCTAATAAGCTGATGATGAAAGTCTCTACAATACATAACATAAATTGCTGATGGTAACTGCTGCATAATGATCACCGTGAAAATTTTAGAATACTAGATAAAGATGGGAAACTTGACAATACAAAAAGATTTGAGAGAGGAGTCAATTCTCAGCTTACTCACAACAGTCGAAAAGGGACTAAAATGTCAATATAGAATTTGAATAATCAATATAACCTTAATTATTATATTAATGGGGTCATAGCATAATGATATAAATTCGACCCAAAAAATAATTTATCAATAATTAGTGTAAAGTTAACAAAGTTTTCACTTTCCGTGACACGACTTTCTGATGGTAACTACCACGTGATTAGAGGAAACAAGAGAAAGCTTGATGAAAAGGAAGATGGAAAACCGAATAATTCTAAGACATGCGGCTGGAACACAACGTTAATTTTTGCAGTCCTTACAGCCTAAACCCCTAAACCCACTAAGCTGTGGTAAGTAAGAGAATCGACAGCAAAATTCAGAAGAGTTTGAAGTTGTGGTTTCGAATAGGCTTACTGCGAACTAGAAGTAAATCCAGCCGATGATGTATAGCGTTCAACGTTGAGTTTAACGAGTTAAGAGCGATAGACGCAGACCAATGCTGCAAACTGCTCTCCAGCGACCAATATTTTAAGTACGACCAGTTAATCCTACCGAAGCGCCCTCTTTTAAGCCCAACTGAATACATTCGTCTAAAGAAAGATTGGCAAAACCTATAGAATCGAGTTGTTCGGCTAATTCAACGAAAGGTTATATAAATTTGGGTCGCCTTGTCTGCTACAAGGATCAGGTCCCAGAAAATTGGCTCTTCAACAATGATTGACTGGTTTTCAACGCATTCCATGGAAATCGCTATTTACAAACAAATTTTTTACTCCAGTGTACTTACTCAAATTCTAAAAATGGGCATCCTGATTATTTAGGGTGAAATTGAATTATGGAATCAAAATCGAAATAATATATTAAAGAAGACATATTTTACTTTGCTTCTTTAGTATTTATAACAGTACAGTGTTTTGCCCGCAAGTGACATTGTACTCTGGAACATATATGGAAATATTTGTATCCAATTAGCTGATAAGAAAATCATTCATCATCCATAATAATTAGCTTTTTTTATTGAATTTTGAATAATTTTTAGAACGAACAGGAGCATGGATTCAATTGCAAAAGAACATGAATGATAGACAATCAGGTCAGTAAGAAGGTCATAATTTCCAATTTACTACTTAACAGTTTCTTAAAAAATCAAATTTGAGCTTCACATTTGATCAATCGTACTTCATTTGAAAATCATATTTGATCAAATCATGATTTCAACTTCTAGTGAAATGAGACACCCCTGAATGGTAGTTCAAGCTAACAATGAATACATACAATTTCAGTACTGCATCGATTGTCTTGGAATGATAACAGTGTTGAAGACTAAATTTTTTTAATTCTTTTTATTTCTGATATATTTATACGTTGATGATAAACAATACACTTCAACAGGTTTAGCAGCGATTCCAAACTTAAATTATTTCAAACTGCAGTATCATAACTTTCTTGGGGAGCTATCAAATAATAGAAAAGAGAACATCCTGACTTGAAATCACTACTTTCATTCCTATTCCATCTAGTAAGATCTTTGAAAATATAAATATTCTGGGTGGAGCTAAGTCAAAGCACCCTATGGAAATAGGAATAGGCAACACACAGTACATATAGGTTGAGACCAGTTCTGTATGGTAAGGCCATGCTTATCTTGAACGCAATTATATATCTACAACGGTCTCAAGGAATTGAACAATGCCAGCACAGCGATGAAACTTGATTACCTTATTCAAATGCGAATGCAGCCAACAGATGAAGGCACATGCTTGCTTTTGCTGCTCTCAAGACTTGACTCAAGACAGCTTCATAGCCTAATGCAAATAAGATGAATGTAGATACAGGCGGAAGTAGATTAACGTGGCTGAATTATTATGGGAGTAATTATTCCCACAATAGCCGTTTATATCAAATTAGGTCTGCTTTAAGGCTGTGCGCAGGGTATTTGGTCATAATTTTTTTTCGAAGTTCATTGAATTGGATATTATTAAGGTATTGAAATTCTAACTATTGCCATGAGAAATTATTTTTTTCATCAAATATTTTTTGGAATATGGGAGTTCAAAGTTAAAATTTTTCGGTTTTTTGGGGCAATTGAACTCACCTACAAGTAATTTAAACATTTGATAATTTTTTTATAACTGAAAGACACCTTGGGGAAAAGAATGACACATTTTTATTTCAATTCAACAATTGGTTTTTTCAAAATAATTTTTTTAAAAACTTAAATTTTTCTAATGTTTAAAAAAATTTATTTTGAGAAAACTAATTGTTTGATCGAAATGAAAAATATGTCATTTTATTCCTCAATGTGTCTTTCATTTAAAAATAAATTATCAAAAGTTTAAAATAACTTGTAGGAGAGATCAATTGCCCCCCAAAACTGAAAAATTTTAGCTTTGAACTCCCATATTTCATGAAAAAAATAATTTATCATGGCAATAGTCAACATTCCAATAACTTAATAATATCCAATACAATAAACTTCGGAAAAAATTATGACCAAAAACCCTGTGCACAGCCTTAAATACTGGTATTGTTGTTCCTCGATCATTAAAAACATTCACTATCACAGTCATCTTCGCACTACAAAATCAATATCTTCTTTTCCAATTTACCTCAACATATAAAAAACCCAGAAAATAAAATAATTGATTATTTTAAAAATATTGCGAATGAGTGGATTTTAAGTACAAGATGTGAGAAGTTGGAAGAATAAGTAGTCTCTTCATATACAGATTGAAGAATGTGTGTAGTGTGTATGTGTGTGAGTGTTTTGGTCTCTATCAGTGGAATTACATACTCTGAGTAAACGTTTGTTGAACTTCTATTGCTGTTTACTTATATTGGTGTATTGTTCATTTGTTAGTACTTTTTTTTTGAATTACGGATGTAAGAAGTGTTATCAGTTTTTTGTTTTAGTTAGCTTGCAGCTTGTATTTTATTTGGTACTGAAATTGTTATACTTTATTTTATATTGAGAACTCGCTCCTCACCCCCATGTGAGGAGCATTCTTCAAGGGTATTTTTATATCTTTAAGAATTTTATTTTGTAATGATGTATATGAAGAAGAATAAACTTTATTTCAATTTCAATTCATGTCGGAAAATTGTTACAGACATTTATTATATCGGTATGATTAAGTAAACAAATAATAATTAGTATAAAAATTTGCTGAGGAAGAAGAAAAAATAAACCATAAATTAAATTGTTTAATTTACTAATTTAATCATAATTAATTAAAATCATGATTTCATTAATTAATTTTGAACAAATTAAATTATCAAAATTCACAAGAATAATTTTAAATAAAATTTAATGAAAAAAAATTTGAATCCTACTATTTCCTCATATAAAAAAATTATAAACAGGTAGTAAGACGATGTAAACACATTTCTATGGCCATAACGTATTGGTACTGTTGCCAAGGTTGAAAACTATGTAGTTAATAAGCAGGTCTGAATCTACAATCCTTGCAATAGAAAGTATTCCTTCATGGATTCGGGCTTGTTGGTTTATATTTCTCATTATATTCTAATGCGGAACAAACAAAAAATAAAAAAATTGATGAATGGCAAGCTGCATAGTATATTATATACTTTATTTTATAGCAATATTTAGTCCCGAACCATTCTTTAACATAATAAAGTATATAGCTCAAAATTCATTGACAAATATAGAAAGACTTGCATTATATTATTGAAAGATTGGCATTGGAAGATGTCCATCCCAGTTGATAACAAATTGCATGGTAGGAAAAATATATAATTTTAATAACATCAACTTATAACGTCAGTTTTAATTTTACCGAAATTTTTTGCTGCAAATTGGACTGAAATTACCCAGTTGCAACCAGATACACACTCGAAATGAATCTACCAAGCACTCACAATAACTAAACTCTTAATTTGTTAATTCAATAACAAATATGCTCTCATTAGTGGGAAAACTTTTACAGCATGGAAATAGTTATTTGTGTAACTAGTGCGCAAAGTGACGGTTTTCTGCATCGAGAGAAACAATGTTTTTGTTTGAAATTGAGAAAAATATTTCTCGAGTGCAGAAACAATACTTTGCGCTCGAATTACACATCACATTTTTCCTACAGTAATGTATAAAGTAATTAAAACAGAACAAGACAGGACATACATAACCTGGCAATTCCTCACATAACCTATCTTTCTATCTTCGAATCAAATCGATTTCTACAACTACTGCTGACTATATTTCGTTGCTGAAGCAGAGTAGCCAAACTACTTTTGAATGCAGAATAGGGAACCTGCGTATTACATGCTCACTATTTTGTGTTGTTAGGTTGCAAATCTGGAATGCGGAAAAGTACTTTTCCTACAGTGACCCAAAAAAGTGCCTATTTTTGCACTAACTGAAGCACGCAAAATAGTCTATTGCTGCACCAGTGCGGGAAAGTAAATTGCAGTGCGGGAATGTACTTTTCCGCACTCCAAATTTTCAACCTAACAACACAAAATAGTGAGCATGTAATACGCAGGTTCCCTATTCTGCCTTCAAAAATAGGTTGGCTACTCTGCTTCAGCTGTGAATAGTTGTTGTAGTTGTTGTTGATGAAATCGATTTGATTCGAAGATAGGTTATGTGAGGAATTTTCAGGTTATGTATGCCCTGTTTTGTTCTGTTTGAATTACTTTATACATTACTGTAGGAAAAATTTAATGTGTAATACGAGTGCAAAGTATTGTTTCTGCACTCGAGAAACTCTGCACTCTCGATGCAGAAAAACGGTGCTTTGCACTCTTGTTACACAAATAGCTATTCCCAGTACTTTCCGCACTGGTGCAGGAACAGACTATTTTGCGTGCTACAGTTAGTGCATAAATAGGCACTTTTTGGGTCACTGTAGGAAAATAATTATTACTTCTAGGTCCTGTTCTTCCTGTCTATGCTCACGGGTAGTTCCACCTCACCGTTGAGTACATTCCATAGGGAACATACACCATTGGGAGGATTCCAAACCATCTGTTCGAAGAAATTAAAACATACACCGTCTACATTCAGAGCCTGCCGGTGACCTGTCCAAAAGTAGGCTATATAAACTAAAATATCCTCACATTTATTTCAATATAAATCCAATAGGAATCGAATACCAATGATCATCCCCTAGATAAATAATCTAGGTAGTCATCATTGCGGGTTTGGTAGCAGCCTAATTACCCTACAGAGCCCACGATAATGGGACAGGAAACAAAGCGTGGTTATATCGATCATTAATTTAATGAGCAGCATCAGGTGTAAATTCACAGCGCTATGAAAGAGCTGTGAGAGATAGGATCCCTCGTGATGATTGCGCTCATGATGACAGCAGCAGAATGAAAAGAGCTTCATCATAAATCTTTGATGCCCTGTTTTGAATGGGGGGGGGGGGGGGGGAACAAGCTAGTGAGCCATCAGTAATCGCAGTCGCTCGTTTGCTTTACGATGGAAACCCAAATACAGGCCGCAAGTGCATCAACTATAATGCCTGCTATACATTGTAAATTGTAGATGCCTGCTATACATTGTAAGTAGCAAGGCCCTACTTACTATGTATAGTTCAGTTCTGCAGAAACTGAATATGAGCTATGGTACAAGTTTGGTACTACCTCAAGAATGTGTTCCATTGAAACTTATCCTCGTTACATAAGCAAAGCTGAAACCGAATATCAATATCCTGTAATTTGATTCGCTACTGGGTCTGAAATACGCCTCGCTCTATTCTGAGCATGAAGCTAGCAGATTACCATTGACAGCACTCGCAAACAAAATAGTGAACAAAAGTAATAGAAAATATAGTTTATCATTCTAGATTATATGACACTATTATCTCACTAATCAGAACTCTAGCTATCCCTTAATCCTAGCAAATTCCTGAGATTAACTTATCCCGACAATTTTCAATTTAATTATATTACTTTTTTGAATGTGCTTGATCAATAATCAGAAAAAGTATAATTATTACTAAAATTACTAGTATAGCAATGCATTGTAAGCATATTAAAATAATAGTCTTATCAATTTGTACATAGACTTGAATATTAATCTAAACATTTGTATTTTCACACACCATCATAATTTGTATCTTTGTGCACTTATTGTGTTGAAATGGATTTAAATGTTTTGTTAAGATTTGTCTTTATTGGGTTAAACTAGTGAGTCCTTATCCATAAAATATTATTTTTCATTTAATTTTATGTAGATACTGATCGAATGATCATGGCTCATGAACTGCTAATACCTTCAATAAGGCATTACAGTATGCCTTCAATAAGACGTCCCGTTAATTCTCCAATTGGTAGGGAATAAAGCGCATGCGCGAACTGTTTAGCAAAGCCATGGCATAAAACAACCAAAAAACTAAGCTTACTAATCTTTCTGTACTTAAAATACTATCTTAATACAGAATCACTCATGAGTATAGAAAGGTTAGTTGGTTAGGCTTTTTGTTTTTTTATGCAGACAAACAGTCCGCACATGCGCTCTAATCCCTACCAATTGGAGAATTAACGGGTCGTTTCAATAAGCATTCAAATTTGATAAAAAGTATATTAAAATATCAATGATTAAATTAAAAAATTTTCAATTTTTTGATTTTCAACTGTGAGTTAGGCAGTAATTAAAATATCTATAGCCTAAATGCAGCAGAAAGTTTTGAGAAATCTATGATTAAACGAGCATTATAAGTTTCATTTATCAGTTTAAAAGATAGACATTAAGCAGTGATTCAATAAAGCTCTGAGCTATAAGTTACTGCTATAGTTGTAGATAGATGGGAGTAGATTTTCACCAAAATTGATCACAATTCTGGATAGCAAACGCAAATTTATTTCTATGGACAAAATTTCACAAACTCTAGCACAAAGAGAAGTAAACAGAGCGCTCTACGAACAAGGAACAAATACAATAGAAAGTTGTCTCTGAAACAAGTTCTAGTTCCGAAAGTTGTAGGCACCGGGTGAGGGACAGTGTAGTTGTTCGTAGAAGATTCTATATTGTTTGAAGGGGTTAATAGATTTCCAAACGCTGTTATAAAACTCGGGACGCCATTATGTAACAACCCTGCAACGACAAACTCCTGTCTTTGCTCTCAGTTTTCTTCGGCTCTTCCGAATCTCGATGACTTTTTTTCACCGGACAACAGCATTTACTATTACTGGGACAACGATTTTCTGCACTATTTGAGAATGAAGCATGAAAAATACATGAAGAATCAACTACTATTAAAGTTTATGAAACTGCTTCCAAACGCAGCAAAGGGCATTGAAATTTGAGTAAGTTATTGTTATCTTTAGAAACAAACAACACTGGACACTCAACTCACTTTTCGGAAAATAGATAAACTGTTTCTCTACTATCCCAATTCACTATATTTTCAGTAATATTGTTCGCCTATGGTCAACAATAATAAAATAAGATCGAAATGATCCCATGTTTTCTGAAGACAACAATAATAACATGTTACAATAATAATAGTAATAATAATAATAATAATAATAATAATTATTATTATTATTATTATTAGTATTATTATATTATAAATAATAATAATTTAATCATGATTCTGCCTCATCAACAAGAAATTCTAGTAGACCTATTCTAAAATGCAAAATATAAAAACAATATTCAACCTGTAAAACTATTTATAATTTATTGTACAATTGTAGAAAGTCATCAAAATAATTTGAATTTATTATCACCGAGACAACGTTTTTCTGACCTATTAGAAGATGAAAAAATGAAAAATACATGAAGAATCGAAGACTAGGCTATCAACGTTTTGAAACTAATTAAAAACATAGTTATAAGAGAAACGTATTGAGCCACATCAAATTAGAATAATTATTCCAAACAATCAAACATTCAATTTTATTACAAAATCAATAAAAAAAAACCTCTCAAACCGGTAGATTTTTCACAAGATTCCCATGCAAAATTATCACAAAATTAATGGAGAACTGAGTACTATCACATTATTTCTGACTTGTAACATTGTTTTTTAGCTATAAATTACTCATTAATGAATACGCGCACGAACCCAAAAGATTAAACTATTAAAGTTATTGAAGGAGAAGAGAATATATTCTTAATCGAATTTTAATCGTGAAATAAAATATTGAAATTCTACTTAGGCCTGTTATCACAAGGAAAAATGATAATACGACAAAGCCTTTCAGGATGCACGTCCTCATGGTAATCCCTCAATTTCTCAAACACATCTCAGCACTGTGAACCACATATAAGAATTATTGGAGGGAAAATAAGATGAATTGCAGTAGAATGAATGAAAAATTACTAGAAGCTTCAGTAGGAAGAGAGACAGACATAGACGCGGAACAAGAAAAACATCTATAAGAAAGAGTTTCGAGATTAAAGACGTGGCAATGCTCACGAGAATAATGGGCGGTGCTAGTTCGAATCCAGCGTCGAGTTGAAAAGCGAATTCCAGTCAAAAAAACTTTTAACTCGATTTGAAACGAATGAATGTTTTCAGTGAAGCTAAAAGAGGATTAAAAAGTAGCTGTGTAATTCGTCCTAGTCGAGCTAAGAATATAAACAAAAGTGCAGTGAAGCAGATTACTGGAATCACAATGCTTCATCGACTGAGTCCAGAAATAAAAGGCTACACCGAAAAGCTACAACGTTTACTGTGAAGCTCAAACTTGAGCTGACCTCGTTTCAATAGAATTTTGTAAGAGATTATTAGTTGGTTGATTGAACTGACCTCCAAAGCAGCCTACATCACTTAGCACACCATTAGCTCCATTGCAAAAGTTACTTCAACTGTACCTGTAATAGAGCAAGAAATATTTATTTATTGATAGTCAAAATACAACTCATTCTAGAGAAACTACAAGCTTAATCTGATCCGATTAATGTAATTCACTCAAGAAAATGTGGAATTTCAACATGGAATAACTCCATCATTAAGAAGCATTTGATGGTTTGAATATATTTAATAACAAACCTACACAAATATAGCCAGTGTCAAGAGAAAAGACCTTCTAAAACAGGACTCCTGTATCGAGGAAACCAATACAACTTATTTCAAATAGTAAATAGTAATAATTATTACATAATTCCAAATAAGTAACAGATTGCAATTGATAAAAATATTGCAAATAAATACTAATTGCAATTATAATCATAATTTCAATAATAATCATGTGAATGAGAAGTAGTTGAATAAGAGCATCTTCAGTGAGTGTGATATGGAGTAAATCAAATAATCAATACAATTCAATGATGATTGATAAAAACAATTTTTCCTAGAAAAATTGATTTCCAAGCGAATACCACTTTATTTCAATTGATTATCATGAACTCTATTTTCTCTTGGATGTTCATTGAACATGAAAATAAAGAAGTATATATATTATTATATGATCAAGAAAATTCGTTTTTTCCTATTTATATTGAGAGTATAAATGCCTATGTGAGTGCATTATTATTATTGGAAAATTTTGTGCTTCCATAAATTCAAGTTTCAATTGAAAAAAAAATCAATTTGAATTATTATTTTTTAAAATTATTATTTATATTCATCCACTGACCTCCTGTGAAGGGGTATAGATTTATCAATAAATTTATAGTAGTTTATGCAACGATTTCATTTTGACCCTTATTAAGGCACGAGTTAGATGTAAGTTATAACACGAGCGAATGCGAGTGTTATAAATATCTCACGAGTGCCTTAATGACCAAATAAAATCGTTGCATACACTATTTTATCTACGACCACTAGTATACATTTATTTAAAACAATTTCATTTTACCTGTGACGGTCAGAGATACCTAACCTCTCATCTCAAATATGAGAAGTTATAGTAGATTGTTAGGTTAAAGTAGCTGGTGTAGCAGTTTGATGAAATCAGCTGATAGTTTCACAATATTGAATTACGATATTGTTTCCATCAAAAATGCTTCTGATTGGTCCAGAACCCGTGTTATAATGTAGAACCTGTACTATAATGAGCTCTTTATGCAACGGGTCTCAAAAAGCATTTCGAAAAGACAGCTGTTTTGGCATCAATTGTGAAACTGTAATGTATACATTATGACATGGTCGTAGATAAATTAAAATAAAACTCTGTAATCTGCCTTGAATGTCATAATGAGCGTGAAATTCTTCATTTCAGTATGGACGTATATTTAACAATTATTCTTCGTTCATTTTAATACTAAATTTATCACCTGTGATTGCCTTCAAACCAGCCGGTAGTTAATTATATAGACGGATCCCTGCACTTTTTACTCCCCTCTCATACAATGTTGTTCAATGTAAGTCATCTTGTAAGTCTTGTCTGTACCTGGTTCTATAACTGTGAAAGAATTCACCTGTTTCGAATTTATGCGTATTTTTTCAATAAAGCAGATGGCTTCAAAAATATACAGGCTTGGAAGTGAGAGAATCCTCAATTTCTTAAAATATGGTCTACAACTTTTGTGAATGGATTACCCTACCATTACTAATAATTCCCACTTTTGAATTAGAAATATCTCAATCACTTGGCATGAATTGCCCCAAAAAACAATGCCATAAGCAAGAAGAGAATGGAACAGCGCAAAATGAACGTCCTGAAGAGTTCTTGAGTCTAATATAGTTTTCAAGTTTCTAAAGACAAAGACTACTGAATTAAGTTTGTTTTTTAGGATTCTAGATGAGGTCTCCAGAAAATTTCAGAATCCATCACAGCCTCGAGCACCTTTATGTCAGTTAAAGATTCTATTTTGCCGTTTCTTATCTCTAATGTGGTTCCTCTAGCCGTTCTTAATGATATCTGTTTAGTTTTAAGGTGATTTAATATCAAAATGTTAGCAGCTAGCCATTTGACTAATTTTTCAAGAGCAATCTTGCAATCTAACTCCATGTTTTGCTGGCTGTTACTCTTCAATAAAATAATCAATAATCAATGAGATGATTATGACGTATTCCAGTAGCCAAGAATACAAAAATGTTACACGTAAAAATGACTGTTTTAATACAGTAAAAGTAAGTAAAAACTTACTTTTTTATACAGTGACACCAAATATTATGATGCAATATTAGTTTGACAGCGGGTAGACATGAGAGGATTTGACGAATAAGGAGTGTGTTACGTCCATTTACTTTGAACACTCATCGCAAAGTTTGAACATTCACGATTTCTCTTAAGGTTTGTAATCAGGAGGTGAATCAAATATTTGATCTATATAAATATAAGAAGATCAGTCTGATACTACAAGCAAACATGAAAATATTCGCAACTTTTGCGAATGAGACTGAATAAGAGTAACTTTGCTGTGTCTAAAAGATAAGGAGTTCTGACGAAGTAAAGTCAAGTGAAATTAGGATAGTCTCTCGAGCAGAGAAAAGGTGTAAGCTTATTTCTTATATGTAAGAGACGTGAAACTCTCCCGAGAAAAGTCTGTACAAAGAAGCTTAGATCACTGACTGATACGGGGTATCAAGAGAGTAGGTCCAACTCAACAGACCAAAAGGAAGGCGGGCTTGGAAATCTTCACGGTACAGAATGTCTGATGTTTGGAAAAGGGATGTTTGTCTTCTGCCATCACTGGAAAAGACATCTTAAGAGACCTTTTCCTAATTTATCAAATTTGTTCAATCTTCTGCGAACTAATGAGCCTTGCAGAACCTGCAAAGGACTTGAGCAGCTGTCAATATTATTAAAGTTTATTATATAAAATCAAACTGCTCCCACTCATTTTTCAAAGGTCTACTAGTTCGTATCAGAATTTTGCACTTCATTGGTTTACAGGAAAATATCGCCAGTGATTAGAGCGGTGAAATCGTCAAAAATGTATCAGAAATGTACCACTGATTCATTTTCCTACAAGAATAGTTAATAATTTTAAATTCCAATAAAGAATACAGTGAATTATTATTACACTTGCAGTCTTTTACAAAATCCAATCTTTGTTAAAAATAGTTCAAATAACTATTCAAAAACAACTGATGCTAAAAGAGCAGTCTTACTAGGTTTTACCTCGTAAGATACGTATTGTGATAACATTTTTATTATTATTCATGCGCGTCCAAGCATCTACCAATCACAGTTGAAAAAGCTCTACTACAAATAATTTATCTCGTTCTCCATCAATCATATTCTCTATTCTTAAGGGACTTATCGAGTGGATTTGGAATTCCAAACTTCTGGTATTTCTTCTTTGATGGATCAAACCTTTCGCGTACTTTGGTGGTTCGGTTAACAATAATAATTTATTATCCCTTAAAAAATTAAATACTTTCCTTAGACATACTGCGTAATTTCAACGATTCAATAAAATTTTGAGTTGGAGTATGTAAAAGACACCAGTATACTACATAGTGAGATCTTGATGAATAGCCCTATATATAAACTGGTACAGTTCGTCAGTTTTAGGAAGAGCTGTTAGCTGCACGAGAGGAGAAGCAACGGTCTGTCGAGTGGGGAGGGACCATTGTCAGCTGACTTACTCTGTCAGGAGAGGGGGAACGCTGCTCTTCAAACTAGCAGTTTTCAAACTTAGAAATAAATTACAATCCACACACGTAAGAATGCAGCGAATGTTTTTAGAACAGCATGTTCACGATCTTTACAAGACGGCTCCTGAAGGCAGACTAGATCTACCTTTCCTTTTCACTGCAATAATTGTCATCAGTACTACTGCGCACCCCAAGGCCATAGCTCATGCTATACCTGACGAACAGTATTTTTCTCCCACTACTTCTTGTTTGTAAAACTACAGTCTGTAATAATTGGATTGGATAAGCCTGTAATCAGGTATCTATCACTATTTCTTATCTGAACAACCTCATTCTTTAACAAGGCTCATGGAACAAAACAGCTGAAATCAGCTTTAAGCAACTACCCCTGAGGTTCTTACCATCAGCAAAATCCACACTCTCATCCACTATTACCATTTGAATGCTCCAGCCATAACTCATTTCTCAGAAACCATCTATTCTGATAGAAGTTGTTGGGCATGCGGATTATAATTATGTAAGCTCTATAATCTTCTCAGTGCGAATGCCGCTAATTGAATGTTGCTTACAAAGCTTGTTCGTCGTGAATCATGTAGTTTGTGTGAAATTTCAGGGCAAAGGCCGGGCTGTTACTCAAGTGGACCACACACAACTGGACGATGGCTGGCTGGCTGTTATCAGCACTGTTTACCAAGTCTCCTGTAAAGTCAGGGCTAATCTGGCTGATTTACAGCGACCTCTATTACTATTGCCGGAGCAAGACGCCGTAGAGAGCCCTCTAACCTCTTCGCTTTCAATGCAGCAGAGTAGGTGACTTTTCTCAAACTCCACCTCTGTTCCTATCTTCACCCGCAGGATATATTTCATATAACATTTTCTTCATAAAGATGATGGCATAGTGTATTATCATTCCAACCGATTCTCTCTCACATTCTCGCTCTCTCTTTCTCTCCCTCATTTTCCACTCAAACTCTCTCTTTTCCTTTCTCACTCACTCTCTCACACACACTCACCTTCTCTCTATCTATTTCTCCTACTCCATCCACTTTCAACCCATCTCTTTTCCACTTTCGGGAAGGAACAGAGGAAGTTGTGCATCTTTTTAAAGTACCGCGTCTGCCGTCCTCTACATCCTTCTACTTGTGTCTGCTTCTTTATTAAATATATAACCTCTTCCTTTGTTATTCAAATTCAGTCCCGGACATCACATTCATATATAAGAGTTTTTCCTGAATTACTCTTTCATAAGTCTGTTTCACCTATTCATTTTGTATAACATTCTCAAAAGCTGGATATTGGATAGAAACCTCCAGCTTCATTCAACAACAAAAACAAACCTATTTGGACAACAATACGACATTAGACCACAACTGGGTGGATTGTACTTTTTCAATTGTAATAGTGTAATTGTAATTTTTCAATTTGATTTTCTAAACTACATTATTCTAGCCCACCTATAACTCCCATCATATCTTCAAATATGTACATTTACAGAGTTTCTAATCCTCTGCTCATAAATCGAATACTTTTTATTGAAGAATCAAATTTATGTCGTCTCCCTCCCGACCTATCCGATATTGTGAATAAATTGTCTTCAAATAAACATGCTACCTCTATATTTCGAAAAAAATGAAAATAAAAATAGATAGACTGTTTTTAGATGAAATGAATCTATTATTTAAAATTGAGAGTTTTGCAATAAAATCAATCAAAACAAATAAGCTTCTCCACTACACTCGAAAAAAGATGTTACACAGCTCATCTCACGTTTAATACCCTCTTCGTCTTTGTGACAGACTTCGATATGACAGATGTGTTGTACAGATGCTGCTAAGCTGCTATCCGAGTTACATGATGCTCATCAATGAGCTCATCAATAATTCAAAGCTCACCTCTATTCCGCCAATTAATGTGCATTACGATCCACGCCAGGAGCGCAAAGCAGCTATCAGTAATTGAATTTCGGCATGGCAGCAAGCAGCGAGTACTTGGCCTTCCTAATAGTATGGCGCCTAATGTGCACTAATGTCATGGTTGGCCACAGGCTTACAACGAAACTCACAAAAGCTGAAATACGGTTTTAGAATTCTGTAAGATCAGAAAAATTTAATCGATTTAAAATGAAAGGTAGGAGTGAAATGAGAATGAGCATAGACTGAATATGGACAGAAACAAAAATGCCCAGATTAGACAGAGAAATATAAGTTGGAGAGCTAAATAAATATTATGAATTAGTATTCTAATAAATTGATAGATTAAATATTAATAAAAGTCTTGTAACTGCGATTGAAAAGATGACCGGCAGAAATAATACTATGTTATATGCTTTATTATCACTCATCCGAGGGTTTAAAACACATCATTTGTTCATCATAATTATTTATAACATAATTGTATCATCATTCACCTCATTACTCACGCACAAACATCATTCACCTCATAAATAACGCACAAGTCTCAGGCTCATGTGGACTTCATCAGTATAAAAAGAGTAAATAAATACTTCTTAAACTTTATCGGTCCAATTGTGATTGTAAAAAAATGCCTTTTCTACTGTCTTAATAATCGTTTTTGCCATTCAAGATTCTCATTTTTTTCTTTATCCATTAAAAATCTCATTAATAAACGTTAATTTATAGTAGAAGTTTCAGCATGAGCTTGGAATAATGGGGAATACAAACCAGTTTAAGCATTCGCGTCACTGACAAAATTAATGGTGGATCGGGTTGAAGCTATTTAGGTTGCAGTTTATCTACTAACCTTGGCTTATTATATTGACTGTTGAACCTAGAGAACTGAGTGAAAATTATCTCAAGTGAACACCAAGCAAGGTGAGAATTTAGACTTTTCTATCATCCAATTTAGTGAGATTTAGCTAAGCAATGGAGCGTAATGTTTCAATTACACGCTTGAGGAAGTTTATTGAGTGATGGGGAATTTCCTCTATAAATATCATCATAATCATCATCAACATCATCCCCATCATCACCACCAGTATCAATATTATCATCATGGTCTTTGCTAGTATAGTATTAATTACATTCGATACGAAACCTTCCGCCCCAAGGGAAATTATTGAACGATGGATACCACTGATAATTCCCTTCTCTCAAATTGACTCAACGGCAAATTTCAGGTAGTTCAAAGGGATGTTCACATTGCACGTGCACAATTTTATTGAGAAAGGTTAGTGCAGAAACTCTCCCCACTTACCTTTATTATTGGGTGTTATCCAGTATACTGAGAGATTTGAAAACTCAGAGCAGCTATATAGAGATTAAACAGATTAAGAACTGTTGAATTAGATACGGTATTTCACCTGTCTCATCATTTTTCAACTGTCACCAAGTTTATGTTGCTATTCTTCAAGATTTTATTTTTATTTTTTTGGAGGATGAAGCCCACATAGCTTTTTAACATTTGCGTGAGGAATGGGTTGGAAGATGGTGATTGATGAGTGAACCTACCGTTTTAGGTGGGTTCCGAACGACCTAAAAGTGATTTTACAGCAGAGAACAGAGTCTATTTTGCTGGCTAATCCAAACGGCCACCCTCACAAACAGGGCCCAGGAATTGTAGATATTTATCTGACTGAACGGCGGGTTACCAGCTGCCCTATTCGGCAGTTGCCAGAAACGTACCAGTTGACCGACCAAAACAAACTTTACGAAAACAAAATTTTACGAAAGAAGAGAAGCGTACATTTTGTAACATTGTCAGGCTAGGTTAGGTTAAATCGTAAATTTTGTTTTGGTCGGTCAACTGGTAGGTTCGGGCAACTGGTAACCAATCGACTGATCAGATCATCACTTTTTCAACTGGGTATTTGACAGCTTCTGATCACGTCTATTATTGGATTTCAACTGTATTGATATCTTAGTGACCAATGAAATCTTCTCCATCACTCAAATCTTCTTTCTCCTCTTATTTTATTCCACCTTTTTCTCCTGACTCCTCTAGTTTATCTATTTATCGTTCAATTATCTATCTATTTCATCTTCCACCATCCTAATCGCTCCTTGCATTTTCACTTTTTGTGTGCTAGACTCAACTTCCTCCTTATGTTCATGTTCGTTCTCCATCTAGTAGCTCCATGACTTCGTAACTCAGTTTTTTGTATAGTGCGTTCCCACTCTTGCTTTTTACAACTTTTTTCATCCACCCATGTACTCATTCTACTTCTTGTTTTTATTCTTTATACATATCATTCCACCTTCCACACATTCTCCTTTCTTTCTTCCTAATTTATTCATAACTTACTCCCATCTGTCATTCTATATTTTGCCTCATTTTCTACTCTATCCCAGCTTATCCTGTCCGATTCTAATTTACAGGATACTGTCAATAAAATGTCTAATGTGTACACAGACTCACCTCCAAACATGAAATGAAAATGAAAATGAAGTTTATTCTGCCTTTACAATTACAAACAAAATACAATCTACAATTAATCTTCAACTCAGAATTATACTAGCAGCAATTTTCTATAGGTGCTGACAGTGACATTTATAATAGGTACATATTTTCATTATTGTGACAGTTGCTATTAGAAGTTGAGTACAATTTTATGCGGCCATTGCGGTACAAGATTTGCGGTAGACAAATAACAGTACAAAAGACAGAAAGAACAGTGTCACATACAAAAGGCATTTTAGTGGTGATCCGACATTTACTTTTGCTCTAGAGAGAAGAAAAATATTATAATATAAAGAAGTTATTTATAGTATAGTTGAAATTCACCCAAGAATGAAATTTACAAAGAAAGGAAACAATTATTATAAAAATAGCATTATAGTTATGCTCTTGCATTCTAAATTATTGAATTGCCAAGTTCCAGATGAAAAAATATATAGTATATAGTAGTAGTAAATGGGGGCTCAGCACATATTTGTCTTTTACCATTCTATTACCTCATTTTTCCTTATACTATTGCCTTATCTGTATTTTGCATCATTTTTCAATTCTTTCCCACCTTATTCTGCTTATTCTAAATTACAGGATACTGTTAACATTTTTCTACATGAGTACACCTACACTCCTCTGAAAATGGAAAGCATGTGTCCATCTAATGATTATATACAGTATTGGGAGTAGGCCAGCAACTTGAATAGCAAACGTACTGTCAATACCTCCATTGATCGATCGCAATCAGTTGTATATAATCCACAAACTATACTCCACTATTCAGTCTATTGATGGCCTTTCAATCTATGTCTATGTCCATTATTGTGTGCTTTCGGGAGCTTTGTTGAATGTTCTAACCAAAACCAAATAGTTCTGAAAGTGGGATTGCCGTATTTGGAGAGATTACTAGAGCAAACCTAGTTAACTTCCGATTGCCTAGGATGGTCTTACCTGGAGTAGACTGAAATTCGGCCGTGCAAGCTTTGATCAGTCTGTTTCTGTCTCGGTTTTGATAGGATAAACGCTCTACAAACAATCAAATTTCCATTCCAGCCTTTGAATGAGACCAACAGATCTACATGAAGCGGGAGCATCCACATGATTATCTGCGGAATGATCTTGGGCTCCATCTATGTCTATTCTCAACATCACACCTAACCTCATTAAATTCCAATAAATCAGAATAAAAATGTCAAATAAGTATATAAGGTTATACAATTTGTCTACTGTGACTATTATTATACCTTTCTACACTCTCATTAAGATTGGAATTGTATTGTCATAGTGATCAAAATTTTCTCAACTCAAGAAAGTTTATCGTCTGGCAGCATAAGGTCCTAGATAACTGGACCTGAGGAACCGTTCAGATAACCCTGACTCAGGCCTCAAACCTCCGGTCCTTTATAGGAACAATGTATGCCATACAATAATTAAAAAGAGAAACTCATTCAATTGAGATGATATGGAAGAATGAATTTAATTTCATTTATTTACGCACAGATTCCAAAATACAATAATACAACATATAGATACAATACAAAATGGGAAATGTGGTTAGGTAACCTCATTGAAAATAGTGTTGAGGTGCATCAAACTTGAAACTGATTTCAATATCTGTATATCGAGAACTTTGAGAATAGTTTATAGGCTACTAGTGATTAAAAAGAAACTCATCTTACGGAAAAAACTGAATAACGTCTAAATTAAGTCTATTTGGGCTACAAATGATACAGAAGTTACAAATCATAAGAAAAAATCAACATAACACAAAGAAGCAAAGAGTTTGTTTGTGATGTTGAAGATCCATCTTGTTTCCACTAATATGTAATATAAACTTAATAAAACAACTTTTGAATGGAAATTAACTCACGTTATGGCGTGACGGCCGTTTCGCTCTGTTGTCTAGAGCATCGTCAGACGACCCACAGTACACACCGTATACACGTGATTACACACCGTAATTACACAGTACGGTGTGTACTGTGGGTCGTCTGACGATGCGCTAGACAACAGAGCGAAACGGCCGTCACGCCATAACGTGAGTTAATTTCCATTCAAAAGTTGTTTTATTAAGTTTGTTTGTTTTAGCGTTATTCCGTTTAATAGGGCTATTTTGGAACAGAGTGTCTACTACTGATATAAGTGACATAGACCGAGTGCATTCAAAACTTTGCAGCCTACTTTGTTATTCGATACAGACTTGATTCGACCTGAGCATTATTTTGTAACCACTCTTTCTGAATTCATGAGATGTAGATAAATTCACTCAAACAAATCAAATACAACTGAGAAACTATAACTTGGTGAATATTCCAGACAACTGGGCGAGCAATAAAAGCAAGAGTATTCGAATATTGTTTTCAAGCCTGGAAAATTCAAGTATTTCAAGCGAGTAAAGAAGCCTGGAGAATGCAAGCATTTCAAGCGAGTAAAGTAAAGGTCAGGGAAACTCAATTCGAGATGTTGAATCATAAAATTGTGATTATTGTAGGAGTGAAAAAAGCTCTGAAAATTTTTAAGATTGCAAAAATAGGACAAATAGTTGAGTTTATAGGAGTGAAAAAGTTTAAAAGGATTTTTATAGTTTTGAAGGGTGAGCTTTTATAGCTGCATAGGAAAAAGAGCTACAAAACTGTAGAATTTTAGTCAGAATTCTTGTTTTGATCAGTTTAACAGCGAGATAATTCTATGAGTCGCTGGCTTTAATGATGGAATGGGATTTAATGGAGTGAAGCTAATGCGCAACTCAACCAGACTCGACTTACGACTAGTCGCTGTGATGGAGATAAGAGAATCAATCTTGCTGCCTTCTCACGGCCCACCAGAAAATCCCTTCCAGCTTCATTTCCAATGGAAAGCGGAAAAGCAGAAAAGCTGGGGAGCGGGATAGCAGCACCCTCTGTAGCCTGGTTTTCCATCCGTAGTGAATGTGCTTTAAATCAGTTCCGGAAAACTCAGTTCAAATGACTCATTCATCACCTTTATTCAGATTTGTTCATCGGAACAGTCAAATATGGGTCAAGTTGGACCAGTTGAAGCGTAACATAAGCAGGGGAAAATGTCTGCTACACAAGGAAGAACACGATCAAGCCCTACACATCAATTGAGCTGTATTTCGCTTCCTTAAAATTTTATGGAATCCTGGAGTCTAATCAAATGGAATCAGGATTTGTTTGCAGCCATACTTCTAGGCCATATTGATTCACCCATTTGTTCTCTCCTCCTGTGAGCTTAGGATGTAATTTGTACTCATACATTGTACTCGATGTATCTGGTTTAATAGAATTTAATCAATTGCACTAGTCAAGCAGGTCAACTAGGATAACTCGTTGAATTAATCTGAATACCTCCTCCTTTAATAAGAAATCGTTCTTCTTTTATTCGAATTTATTTCAATTTTTGTATTTCTTTGTTGTAAAGATCAATGAATAAATTTTATTTATTTGAAAAAAATAATGATACACATGCAAATGTAGAGGAGCAATACAATCTCATGTTAAGACAATATTGTGTTCTTTTTTATTTAAATTAAAAGTTTTTTTTTTATTATTTGCGCAGATGTTGTAGAACTATTTATTCTTTGTAATAAAATTGTAATGTCTTTTGTGTTTCAATAGGCTCTAGCCTTGAAACAATTGTACAATAAATATTCTATTCTCTCTCTCTCTCTCTCTCTTTCTCTCTCTCTCAGACCAATCAGTATTTTACCTGCCCTATCCAAAGTACTTGAGAGAATTGTTCATGCACAAGTTGTGGAATTTCTAGAGCATAGTAGTAAACTTCATAACTTTCAATCTGGATTTCGAAAATGTCATTCAACTGAAACAGCTCTACTGCGTGTCACTGATGATATCAGGTTGGCTATGGACCAACGAAAATGTACTATCTTAAGTCTGTTTGATTTTTCTAAAGCATTTGACACTGTAGACCATAGAGTTCTTCTAAACAAGTTAGCTATTCTTGGTTTTAATCATAAAACACTGATATGGTTCAATTCCTATCTTACAGGTAGAAAACAATGTGTATCTGTTGGTGATAACAGGTCAAATTGGAAAAATGTTATACATGGTGTTCCTCAAGGATCCATTTTAGGCCCCCTACTGTTCACTCTGTATGCTAACGACCTTCCTTCTGTTATCAAGTTTTCCAGTTTTCATACATATGCAGATGACCTTCAAATTTATGCAAGTTGTTCTACCACAAAAATAAATGAAACAGTAGAGAAAATGAATCAAGATATAAATTTAATAGTTGAATGGACTAGGAAAAATGGCCTCAAACTCAACCCCATTAAAACGCAGCCCATACTAATTGGATACTCACGCATAGTAAACAGCATAGACTTGAACTCAATCCACAAAATTACTGTTGATGGTAATGAAATCCCCTACTGCAGCTCAGTCAAAAACCTAGGTATTATCATGAATAAAACACTTGACTGGTCAGAACAAGTAAATAAAACATGTAAAAAGGTATTTTCAGCCATGCATTCATTGAAGAAATTGCAAGATATTCTTCCTAGAAACATTAGATTATTATTGGTTAAATCTCTGATCTTCCCACACTTGATGTATTGCAATTCTGTACTAAATGACATGCAAGTCACTCTAAATGATAAACTGCAACGCTGCCAAAATTATTGTCTACGGTTTGTTTACTCTCTTGACCGTCATGAACGGATCACTCAAGCCCACATTGCTAGCTCAACTTTAAAACTACCCGAACAGAGATTATTTCGAATAGTCAAACTTCTTAGAGATATTTTAAAATATGGCAAACCAAACTATTTAAAAAATGATTTTAAATTTGTTTCTGAAGGTAGGAGGATAGATGTTTCACATACTAGAACCGGAGAAAATACTCTAAGGATACCGAATCACCGAACTACCATTTATACTAAATCTTTCCTTGTTAGCGCCTGTCGTGCTTGGAATGCACTTCCCAATCCTATTAGATCCTTTGAGAGTCGAGTGGGCTTTATCTTGGCATTGAGAAAATATCTTTTTGAGAAAATGACTGAGTCTGTTCAACCGTAGAGCAACTGCATGACAACTTTCATCATTCATCAACTCCATAAGCAATTTATTCACCATTCAAATCCTTAATGTCTTAGGGATCTTAACTATTATAATCCGTAAAATATTAACTTATGTATAAAAAGTTTTCGTTTTACCTTTAATGTCTAGTGTAATATTAACCACTATCACCCCCTATTATTCCTCTTAAATTATGATTTTTTTTTTACTCACTTTCATATTAGGCCTAATGTTTAACATAAATTATCTCATTTGTAAATAATCTCTTTTTCTGTCTCATTGTTTTACTCTCAATCAGAAAATATCAATCCATAACCTCTATTATTATTGTAAATTAACTCTATTAATCACTTTGTTCTAATCATTCATATCCTTTAAATAATTTATTCATCTTATTTTAGTTTTTGACTTTCATACCGTTTTCAGTTTATTATAGCCTACGGTCAAGTGTTGATGAGAAGGATATTCTTGAATATCCTCTTCCAAGAATGGACATTTATATGTTCAAACTTCGCCGTTTCATGTAGATACATCACAATCATATTATCTTTATCAAATTGCATCTTATACTGTATACATATCATTGATTAATTCTTTAGTTTATATTTGTAAAATTCATAGAACAACAATTACAGTACTTATATATTTTTAACTATCATAATCTAGAATCTAAGACAGTGCATTTTGTAATCTACATGAATAAAGTAAATAATCTAATCTAATCTAATCTCTTAAACAGATAGAACAACTCTCTCTTAAACTTTACTGGTTAAGTGTCAAGAATGGACGAATCCTTGTCCAAACTTCGCCATTTCATGTAATTGCATCACTTAGATTGCCATTATTGTAATTAATATCATACAAATGAGATCATTGTACATAATTCTCTGCACTATAAAAAAAGTATTTTCTGAGTTCACTACTGAATATATCTATGTGATGTCGATAATTTTGATTTTAACCATTCATATGCAAATTTGTAAATTTACATGAATAAAGAAATATAATCTAATCTAATCTAATCTCTCTCTCTCTCTGAATCACTTTCTCTCTTTCTCTCTCTCTCTCTCTCTCTCTCTCTTATTCTGTCAAATATTTTACCAAAATTTATTCCTCTATTCTGCATAGACTAATTCTAGTGGTGTTCAATGGTAGGTTGAGTGTAAGATAGGGCTATTTTACCCTAACTCCACTCTTTTCTGTAAATGCATCACCTGGTTATTCCATTTCATTTATTAATGTCAGTAATCAAAAATACAAAACAGTGTAAACGTATTGTCTTGAATATATTTTGTACCGTCGTCTATCTTTCCATGAATCTAGGTGATATCATTCATTGCAATGTTATAGTCAGTAGTCAAATAAATTGTACTTTTACTCAAATAAATCTAAATCTGAATCTCTCTCTAAAATCTCCTTCTCCTCTGATACCTACTTCTTTATTTACTTCTAGAAAATATCTCCAATGACAACAACAACTATGTTACCCACAAGAATTTGATTACTCCCACTCACCTCGAAGTATACCTCGGCAGAATACTTCAAGAAATTCCTCACGTTCTTCGCTAGTGTTGCTTTTGTTTGATGTCTCTTGGACAGGCAATTAAATTGGGTGTACTCTATTTCTCTATGCAAAGGCCACATCCCTAAACAAGGACGGGAAGTGGGGAAGGCAATAAGCAGTGCAGTGTAGTCAAAGGGGACGAGACTCGAATAACAGGCAAGACCTCATCAACATCTACTTGCTTCAGCTATCCACGTTATTATATCCATATTATATGCATATTACCTATGATAGTCGGTATATTGATATCAGGAATAGCACTTCTCTTCCTCACCTCTTGAATTATTCATGACATCAAACTTTTCTACAGTATTCCAAACGAATTTCAAGCACAGCTCGTGATTTCTTTTACAAAATAAATTATATTAGTAGTTTTTCTCTGAGATCGAATGGCAGAAAACCCCGAGTCAACTCTGACTCCATCACCAGAACTACTTAATTCATCAAAGGATGAACTGAAGTTAATCCAATAATTTAAATTTAAAAAGTGAAAAGTTAATGGTTAGTCTTCAAGACTAGGTTTAACGACATCTATCATTAAAAAACTTTGACTCCATTTAAAAATTTCTTCATTCTCAAGGAATTTAAATTTCGTTATTGACCATTGATAAATATCTGATAATCAGATGAAGGAAATGTGGCAACCAGCCGGGTAGGGTTGTTCGATAAGTCTCATTTCTTTCACCAAGATATATTAATTTTTTGTTTATTTTTATACAAAAGTTAGGATTTTGATATTTTATAAATATTTCAAAACTATCTTCATTTCATATTTATTTTAAAATCAAGATTTGATGAGACGAGGACATAGATTATTAGAATTTACGGATTCCAGGAAATCCATATCTGTTTGATCCATATACTGGAATACTGAAGTAAATAATTAAAACTGGGACATCAACAAACCAAATTTGTAATATCCGTGATCATAATACACATTATAATTTTCAATTATCATACTGCTCAGTTATTAATCTGATTCCTTTTCTGGCTTTGATGGCTCATGAAAGTTAACTCAATGTATTTTTCCTGAAGAGATTATTTACTGTATGATTCCACTTAGTTTAGAATTAGAAACCTTCACGTCTCAAATGAGATTAAGGCCTGAATTTAAATGCCTAGTTTGAGGTTTTCTTGACTCTGGGAAAACTGAAAAGCATCACCTTGAAAGGTGTTTCAAGAGTCCTTTGATTCAAGGAAGCCTAAACGTCGGATCCTGTAAACGAACCCAAAACTAATATTCTGGAAAAAAGTATTTTTCAATTTCCAATTCAGCCAGAGTAGAAAAAGAAATGTAGATTTGTTAATTTTTCAAACTATGTTTCCCGTACAGATACGCCATGTCCATGATAGAGCATGATGTGGCATAGCTTCAAAAACTTCAACGCTAAAAATGTAACAGTATATTTTAAGAAAGTAAGTAAAGGCTGACAGTTCAAATTGATGGGAAGCCATCATAATCATAAAATTCGAAGGCCCAGTAGAATGTTAAGACATTGATTGTGAGGCTGAGATTAATTTCAGGTAAAGTGCATGATGATGCCCACCCCGAGATCTTGATTTATAGCTTCAAGCATCAATCCTAGTTGGTCGGGTTCTGATAGGATGTAAACATTGGAAACCCGTTAAAAAGTTCAGAAATAACATCATGTTGGAAACGAGCGGGAAACTCCAACCACGGAAAAGTTTGATGAGATACCATCAAAAGAAGCCATCATAACCAGAACTAGCACGTGATTGGGTGACATTTTCATCTTGATGACAGCAAAATCATCGTTTGCGCTCTTATTTCAAGCACTGAACCAATCAGGCCAACAGAATGGCATCGATATCAGAATAGCATTCCCTATGCTCATCATCAGAAATTGATTTCTGTCTGATAAATTAATCAACGGACAGTTCTACTGTACGATTTTTTATTTTTCCTCTGTACTAAACTTGCACTCATTGGAAGGCAATAGAAGCAGAGATGTAATCGACGATAAAGTTATAGTCCAAGTTATAGCCTAATCCAGGGGTTCTCAAACTGTGGTGTGTACCCCTCAGGGATACGCGAATGTTTTCAAGGGATACGTGGAGCAGGTTAATGAAAAATTAAACTATTTTTATTTTTTTTCCGTTTCGTAATCACGCAAGAAGCGTCATGATTATAATCTTTTCCACTTCGTATAACCGTACAGTAATGATTATAATACAAGAAGCCGAGATTATCACTTGCTGAGCCACAATAGTAGCTTATTAAAAACCTAGTTATATTGGTAGGAAACTACAACAAGCTATCGCAGTTTTTAAAGTCTTGAAAATCTAAAACTATTTAGTAACAATTGAAAAAATATTTAGTTTATAAAGCTTTTTATGGTGTACAAGAGTTCCTCTCATATCAAAATTAAACCTCGCCTCAACTAATTGATATAGTAAATATGGTAACTAGTGTATACGATTGTATAATTGTTGATCTGACTCGTGTTATACTCTTTACAGGAAAACCCCTGGTCAAATCAATCACATGACATAGAACTCATTAATAATTTATTTTTGAAATTGATCCGGGATAGAGTTTCAAGTTATAAACTTGTTTAAATCAATCAACTGTTACTTGATTCTGAATTCTATTGGGCATAGAATTGAAATTGAGTTGACTAGTAAGCAGGCTCGGAACAATGGAATAGGAGACATCGAGACCTCATCCATAGTCAAGTGATAATCAACCGGTCGCTGCTATTGATACTCAAATTTAGGATCGATATCTGAACACAATTTCTACCTCCACAAACACACATTTTTATATTAGAGGTTTTTTGTACTGTAGTCGATCACATGTGTTATGGAAACAAATAGCTATTTGTGTAACTAGAGCGAAAAGTGGGAGTTTTCTGCACAGAGAAAAACGTTTCTCGAGTGCAGAAACAATACTTTGCGCTCGAATTACACATTAAATTTTTCCTACAATAATGTATAAAGTAATTAAACAGAACAGTGGGATATTCCACTATTTTATTTTTTGTATCTAATCGAACATTTGTATTTGTTTTTTCTGTGGAAATAAAGTTTCATTTCAACAGTTTGTTGAGAAAGAAAGTGCTGAAACAATACTTTGCGCTCGAATTACACATTAAATTTTTCCTACAGTAATGTATAAAGTAATTAAAACAGAACAAGACAGGACATACATAACCTGACGATTCCTCACATAACCTATGTTCGAATCAAATCGATTTCAACCACAACTACAGTTGACTGTTTTTGAGTGGCTGAAGTAGAGTAGCCAACCTATTTTTGAATGCAGAACAGGGAAACTGCATATTAAATGTTCACTATTTTGGGTTGTTAGGATGCAAATCTGGAGTGCGGAAAGGTACTTTCGCGCACTGGAATTTACTTTCCCGCACTGGTGCAGGAATAGTCTATTTTGCGTGTTACAGTTAGTGCAAAAATAGGCACTTTTTTGGGTCACTGTAGGAAAAATAAATTCCATACCCATGAAAAAAGCCTAGGAATACACAATAAATAAACATTTCAATTAAGAAGTAATTGAAATAGTTATTTATGTATTAAGAGCGTGAAGCGCGACTTTATCGTTCGAGCCAAAACATTTACTGCGCGACGCATAGCGGAGCGCAGTAATTTTGCGAGAGCGATAAAGAAGCTTCACGCGCGAATTACATACAATATTTTTCCTAAAACTGCAGTTCTACATTCCAACACAATAAAAGCTTGTAGTTTGTAACATCACAGACCATGCGCGGATTTGGTTAGCGTTCGCCATTGTTGAGGTTATGTGAATTTCACGGATTCTGTGATCCACCAATGAGAAGGCATCAAAATCAAAACAGAAGCGTAAAGAAAACAGCTGGCGAGCGTAAAGTACTTTACCGCTTGCTGAGCAGTAAAGAGGTATTTTACAATTAGTTTCCAGTACGTAAAGAACTACTTTACGAGCAATTGTAGGAAATAGTTATTTATGTATTAAGAGCGTAAAGCGCGACTTTATCGCTCGAGCCAAAACATTTACTGCGCGACGCATAGCGGAGAGCAGTAATTTTGCGAGAGCGATAAAGAAGCTTCACGCACGAAATACATACAATATTTTTCCTACAACTGCAGTTCTGGATTCCAACACAATAAAAGTTTGTAGTTTGTAACATCACAGACCGTGCGCGAACTTTTGAGGTTATGTGAATTTCGCGGATTCCATGATCCACCAATGAGAAGACATCAAAATCAAAACAGAAGCGTAAAGAAAACAGCTGGCGAGCGTAAAGTACTTGACCGCTTGCGGAGCAGTAAAGAGGTATTTTACAATTAGTTTTCAGTACGTAAAGAACTACTTTACGAGCAGTTGTAGGAAAACCAATTATCGCTACGAAAGTGGAAATATGCTGGAGATAAAGCTCTCCATAACCTGTTAGTCAAAAATGACTGCAGATCTTCAGTTTTGAAGTTGGGTTCATCAACTTGGGGGCTACAAATCTATAAAATTATATTTTCCTACAATTGCTCGTAAAGTAGTTCTTTACGTACTGGAAACTAATTGTAAAATACCTCTTTACTGCTCCGCAAGCGGTCAAGTACTTTACGCTCGCCAGCTGTTTTCTTTACGCTTCTGTTTTGATTTTGATGTCTTCTCATTGGTGGATCATGGAATCCGCGAAATTCACATAACCTCAAAAGTTCGCGCACGGTCTGTGATGTTACAAACTACAAACTTTTATTGTGTTGGAATCCAGAACTGCAGTTGTAGGAAAAATATTGTATGTATTTCGTGCGTGAAGCTTCTTTATCGCTCTCGCAAAATTACTGCTCTCCGCTATGCGTCGCGCAGTAAATGTTTTGGCTCGAGCGATAAAGTCGCGCTTTACGCTCTTAATACATAAATAACTATTTCAGACTGATGTCCACGGGGCAGATCAAGAATCAAGATGGCGTGTTGTTGGAGTTTATAAGTTTGCTTTCAACATGTATGAAAAATATCTATATAAATATAATAGCAGATTATATATATAATGAAAAATAAGACGAAATTGTCACAACCACATTTATTAAAACTTCGAGAAACTAGTTTCGGTTGTTACACCATTATCAATCTCAATCAAACTGAAAAACTGAAGTACAGAGAAGCCTTATATATACTATACATGAAATGATACTATTGGCTAAAAGGGAAAGAGGCTGACCTTAATCGGACGTTGTGATTGGTTGTCAAGTCACGCCCCCTGGTGGGAGGAGTAACAAGCAAAAATAGGAGTCAAATCAATAACTAAACAATGTGAACATCAAGAAAGTAACAAAAAATTTGTAATAAGGCTAGAATTTAATCAAATTAAAATTAAAAATTCTTTTAAAAATTAGAAGCTCACTGAAATGCAATCAAGGTCAACTGAGAAATACACATAAGAATTGCTTTTTTAAAAATAGGCTGGAATTATAATGAAACCAAGTTAGTTGTATTGAATTGGTTAAAATAAATTTGGTCATTTAAATTAGTTATGGAATCGTTTTTTACCAACTTAGTTATCTCCAAAGCTTCTAAAATGTTCAATTGTCTGCCTTTGCCAATCAAATGCAGAAATTCAACATTTTCTTCAGCCTTGAACTTGTGTCCATTATTAATGAGATGTTCTGCAAAATTTGAATCTCCTTTTTGGGTTTTCCAATCCCTGATATGTTCATTTACTCTACATTTGAAACTTCTACCAGTCTGACCCACATAACAAGCATTACAATCACCGCAATTCAATTTATAAACCCCACTTTTATCCCAGATATCAATTTTGTCTTTACTACACCCAAATAAGCTCTTTAAAATTGGTTTGGTTTGAAAAGCTACATCAAAACCGTTCTTTTTATCCCAGATATCAATTTTGTCTTTACTACACCCAAATAAGCTCTTTAAAATTGGTTTGGTTTGAAAAGCTACATCAAAACCGTTCTTTTTCGAAAAAGAACGGTTTTGATGTAGCTTTTCAAACCAAACCAATTTTAAAGAGCTTATTTGGGTGTAGTAAAGACAAAATTGATATCTGGGATAAAAGTGGGGTTTATAAATTGAATTGCGGTGATTGTAATGCTTGTTATGTGGGTCAGACTGGTAGAAGTTTCAAATGTAGAGTAAATGAACATATCAGGGATTGGAAAACCCAAAAAGGAGATTCAAATTTTGCAGAACATCTCATTAATAATGGACACAAGTTCAAGGCTGAAGAAAATGTTGAATTTCTGCATTTGATTGGCAAAGGCAGACAATTGAACATTTTAGAAGCTTTGGAGATAACTAAGTTGGTAAAAAACGATTCCATAACTAATTTAAATGACCAAATTTATTTTAACCAATTCAATACAACTAACTTGGTTTCATTATAATTCCAGCCTATTTTTAAAAAGCAATTCTTATGTGTATTTCTCAGTTGACCTTGATTGCATTTCAGTGAGCTTCTAATTTTTAAAAGAATTTTTAATTTTAATTTGATTAAATTCTAGCCTTATTACAAATTTTTTGTTACTTTCTTGATGTTCACATTGTTTAGTTATTGATTTGACTCCTATTTTTGCTTGTTACTCCTCCCACCAGGGGGCGTGACTTGACAACCAATCACAACGTCCGATTAAGGTCAGCCTCTTTCCCTTTTAGCCAATAGTATCATTTCATGTATAGTATATATAAGGCTTCTCTGTACTTCAGTTTTTCAGTTTGATTGAGATTGATAATGGTGTAACAACCGAAACTAGTTTCTCGAAGTTTTAATAAATGTGGTTGTGACAATTTCGTCTTATTTTTCATTATGGATACCTTCCACAATATCACCTTCGCCATTACTAAGAAAGATTATTATATATGATTAATAGAATCTTATTGTTATTATTATTATTATTATTATAATGGACGAATTCTCCAATTCTCCCTTATACAAGACGATAAGCAGGATGAATTGAATAAATTTTTCCCTGTGTTTGCTTATACCTCTGTTTACTTACGATATTACCATATTATACTATTATAAACTATATTTCGAAAGCAAATCGAGTTTATATATTGTAGAGTATGCGGCTGTGTCCGCTCTCCATTTCGTCCAAATCCGCGTCTAGGAAACCGACGATTTAATAGAAAGTGATCAATAAATTGAAGTTCAAAAACTCCTCTTTCTAAGAAAATGTCTAGATATTTTAAAGGAAAGCTAGGGCCCCAATTTTCAAATTCAGCCCATGTGAGAATAAAGAGAATAATGAACAGTAGTGAGAGAGGATTTAGTGATCAGGACACGTGCTAAGGGAAGGCAAAACATAAAAAAGATTTACGAAGGAAAACGGGATAGGAGACCCCGAGGAAGACCTCAACTGAGGTGGCATAATGGGCTTTCAGAAAACCCGGAGAACTCTTGGAAGCAATAAAGGCTTGGCGGGAAATAACAGCATACAATGAGGAAACAAACCGTCTTCAATTTATTTAGACTGAATGTTCTTTATTTGGCAATGGTCTAAGTACTGAAATTACCAGAATTCAATGTAATGAACAGCTACTTGCTGTTATCTGTCGATGAAACTCTAACGCTTGAAAATGAAGCATTGGAGGAGGAGAAAAAGGCGAATAAGAGGGAAAATGCAGATGATGAAGAAGAAGTACAAGGAGAAGAAGAAGAAGGTGCAGGAGAATGAAAAGAAGAAAATGTGAATGGAGGAAAAGAAAAAGGAGAGGAAGAAGACGATGGAAAAGGTGGAATAGAAAGAGAAGGGGAAGAAAAAGACAAAGGAGAATGAGGAGTTGGAGTAAAGGAGGAAGAAGATAGAGGAGAAGAAGTAGAGAAAGAAGGAGAAAAAGAAGGACGAGGAGGAGGAAGAAGAAGGAGGAGGAGAAGAAGAAGGAGAAGAAAGAGGAAGAAGAACAAGAAGAGAAGAAGGATGAGAAGTAGGAGTAGGAGGAGGAAGAAGAAGAAGAAGGAGGAGGAGGAGGAAGAAGAAGGAGAAGAGAAGAAGGAGGAGGAGGAGGAGGAGGTGCAGGAGGAGGAAGGATAAGAAGAAGGAGGAGGAGGAGGAGGAGAAGGAGGAGAGGAGGAGTAAGAAGGAGAAGGAGGTAGAGGAGGAGGAGTAAGAAAAAGGAGAAGGAGGTAGAGGAGGAGGAGAAGGAGGAAAGAGAAGGAAGAGGGAGAAGGAGAAGAAGGAGGAGGAAGAATATAAGAAGAAGGAGGAGGAGGAGGAGGAGGAGAAGGAGGAGGGAGAAGGAGAAGAAGGAGGAATAAGAAGGAGGAATAAGAAGAAGGAGAAGAAAGAGGAAGAAGAACAAGAAGAGAAGAAGGATGAGGAGTAGGAGTAGGAGGAGGAAGGAGAAGGAGAAGAAGGAGGAGGAGAAGGAAGAAGGAGGAGGAGGAAGGATAAGAAGAAGAAGGAGGAGGAGAAGAAGACGAAGGAGGAGAGGAGGAGGAGTAAGAAGGAGAAGGAGGTAGAGGAGGAGGAGAAAGAAAAAGGAGAAGGAGTTAGAGGAGGAGGAGAAGGAGAAAAGAGAAGGAGGAGGGAGAAGGAGAAGAAGGAGGAAGAATATAATAAGAAGAAGAAGAAGAAGGAGGAGGAGAAGGAGGAGGGAGAAGGAGAAGGAGGAATAAGAAGAAGGAGAAGACCAAGGAGGAGACCAAGGAGGAGAGCAGGAAAAGTAAGAAGAATGAGAAGGAGGTTGAGGAGGGAGAAGGAGAAGGAGGAGGAAGAAGAAAAAAGGTAGGGAAAAAGGAGAAGAAAAAATAAGACAAAGGATAGGTAAAAGTAAGAGAGTCAATTAAATTTGTAGATAGGTTATCACACATTCTAGAAATCTAGATTCAATTATATTGGGCAACCTGCTAGTCGAATCTATAACAGAGATAAGGTGACTGAACAATTATTATTTCTTCTGAACCCGAATGATATTCGGTGTATTATTCTGAAAACAATAGTAGAGACGTGACAGATCATCTACTACAAGAAACCGACAGAGTTTCAGATGTATTTAAAGCTGTATTATCAAGGTCTCTCATTAAAAAAGTGATTTTCTTTGTTGAAAACTAAATGAGCTTTCCTTCAAAAAAAGTTGTAATCCCTTTGACAGTGGTACAGAATTAAGTAGCGATCTTTGTAGCCCTAATTCATTCACTCCAGCCTACCGTAGTGGCTTTTATTTTTGTAAGCCGAGAACTTTAGTCTGAAGTGGAGTCTCCACTTCAACAGGCATTTACACAATTGGGCTGCAAAAATTAAAAAGGAAAGACCATGAGATGTTATTAAAAAACCAAAAGTTTCATTCTATTCTTTCATGTTGCAATAGGCTGAGAAAGTTTTCCCATTGAACTTTAAATGAGGAAAAACTCAATGGCAGCTATACATGCTGGAGACCATTTCTCGGGGAAAGTTCATAATTGAGTAATTCTTTAGGGAAAAAGCTGAATCAACCAAAACAGAAGATTCGTATTTAGTTTGTTTTTGAACAGTCTTCTGTGATATTCCAATTTCCAAATTATTCTAATAAAAGTAAGAAATGAGAAATCTTATTCATACCGCAACAAAGAACAATGAACTTCAAGAGAATGTGAAAAATTGTCCCCTAAGAATAAATAAATGTGACCTTAATAGTTTTAGCGATAGTAAATACATCACTTCTGGATTGATAAATGTACAATACACTATTTGTCATCAACAACAGGATCTGACATATTTGAAGTCATATATTTCGAGTCATGTCAAGTATGCTCTGTCATCTTCCCTTCACTACAGTGCTACTGAATGAATGAAATACTTTCAATTATCAAGAATTATAAACGCAATAAGATATTTGAATGTTGTAATGGCAAAAAAGGATACGAATACAGAGGGCTCAACAGTAATATTCTAGAGCCGATAAACGGCTTGACCAGTTTGAGAGTTTAATAAATAATTTAAGATTTGAAAGTTCTAAATCAATCTATGTAAGATTCCACGTTGTTTAACCTTAAATAGGTTAATGTTAAAAGCGCGGTAGGTAACTGCTGAGTTTTACGTCAAAAACTGAGAAAGTGCAAAATTTGGGGGCCTCAAATTAAGCACAGCCCAGAAACCTTAGGATAACTTCCTTAGGATTTCTAGAGTGATAATCCCAGTTTTGTTGCTAGTTTAGTCAAATCAAAGATTTTGGCTAATTCTCCTCGTATATGCCTTGTATTTGATGACCGAGCGGTTCGGATCCCACCTAAAATATTTGGTTTACCATGTTCCCCATAACATGGCTCAAATGGCGAGGTGGAACTACACGTAAGGGTATCACCACCAATAAAAAAAAACCACAAGCTTATTATTATTATTATTATTATTTTTATTATTAACCAAAAATATTCTCTTTTCTCTTTCCATGATAACATACACCAATGATAAACTAGAAGGACTACAAGATGTCAAGAATATTTGATAATAAAAATTCCGATGTAAGAACATTAAAAGGACGTTTGTATGTAACACTAAAACACACGACTACTCTGCCACGATGATCACGTTGCTTTTGACGTAACATGGCCGCAGTACGAAGGCAGAGTTTAGGAGTATGCCATAATTCGGCAGCATGCTCGAGGGACAATAAAGCTCCAGTGAGTAGCAGCCGATGTTATTAATTCAGAAGCCAGTGTCTGATTCAAACAGCAAACCCAAGGATTATACATGAAGTTGACCACAAGCGGGAGCCGTTTCATACTTTTATTTCAACAAACGAGACAAAGTGTAACAGCAATATTATTTTCTGCACCTGGGATAAATTCACGTTGTGAATCTTTCAAACAAACTGGAATCATAAACCTATATTTGCGCACTTTATGATCATTTCCAACGGTGAACCAGAGTTTACAGTCTCAACACTGCAGTAGACTAATAACATTTTCTATTTATTTGAACTTACATTCATCTTTTTTGGGCTTCTGATCTTATTTATCTATAACTCCTTCAATTTTCAAATGCTGGGTAACTACACAATGGAGCATCACCATGCCTCTTGAAATTCATAAATATACATTCACATTATAAATTAACTCTCATTATACATTCAGATTATAAGAATACTTTCTGGTATATTTTATAGCTACATAACTAGTTCATAGCTATGAATAGTTCATGGCTACATAAGTACCTAAATATTAGAAACTGTAAATCTAACACGTTCTCCATAACATGGCACAAACGGCTGGGGGGAACTACCCATATACGTCTCTCCATCATCAAAAACAACACGCAATTTGTTTCATATAATGCCAGTTTTACATTACACTATTGCAAACCATCTCTTGTTTGGAACAACATTTTAGAGATTGAAGTAAAATAAATTCTTCCAACTGTATAGGCTACCTGCACAAGTCATTTTATTAGACTTGAATTTCTCGATCCATACCAATCTGCGTTGTTAATATCAACTTTTTATGATAAAATTAACGACTTTCATTCAATTTTAATACATGAAATAATATATAAAATAAATGTTTTGTTCCTCGAAAATGACATAATAAAAAACACATCACATTTCAATTCATTGTGCAGTTTGTCACTTGAAAAATGACCAAGAGAAAAATAACTTATAAATCATAAACAATATATAATATATAATATTTACTCACGTAGGCTGAAATGTTTTTGAATCGTGACGACAGAATCAAAGAAACTATAAAAAACTGATAATCAATGAATATTGATCAATAATGTATCAATAACCAAGCGTGATAAGATTTTAAAACATCCTCTACCCCAACATGTCACAATTCCCTTCATCCACTTCTATCCCATTTGCTATCAAACTTGTAAGCCATTATCATAACATAAATTTATTATTCGTTCCAATTTTGTTTTTCGGAGGATGAAGCCCACATAGGTCTGAGACCTGTGCGTGGGTAATGAATTGGATGATGATGATTGATGAGTTGAACCTACAGTTTTAGGTGGGTTCCGAACCACCGGGAAATGATTTTACAGCAGAGAACAGTCTTTTTTGGTCACCGTTACAAAGATGGCCCAGGAGTTTCGTAGCTTATCTCTGATTGAATAGATACCTGCTACGACACTCGGCTATCACTATCATTATTGATGACCTCTGTCAAAATTATCTTCTACAAATTAAATAATGATTTATCGAAAATATAATCATAATAATTGTAATCTTTTCTTTTTTTAAACAAGCCACAATCTATTTTTTGTATTTATTGCAATGAACAATGATCACTGACTCTCACTTTTTTATTGCTGATGATGCAAATCCTTGCATACTAGATTGTGTGAATAATAAAGTGCAGTTCCAGCATCCCAGTTAAACCAATCTCCACTCAACACACCACGCCCTCGACTCGCTTTTGACTTCAAACTTCAACAAATTAGTTCACGATGCTAGTGAACACGATGAAGTTGGCACGACTCCAGGCCGTATAAGAAACTTGCGCACACATCATAAAAATCATCAGCTGTTCGCGCATGTCGCACGTCCTCTAGCTGGCTGTCTTAGTTGCACTAGATCCACACACAAACTTATTGAAACTCCCGTCAAGACCCGGCAAACTTCGCTTGGTAAACTTGGAATATTGAGTTACATGAAATGGAAGCAGAAAGCAAACAGCTTGTATACTGCATTTCATGCAAGACTCTTTTAAAGAAGAGCACACTAACAGTTCATCCCATTTTACTCACATGTGCTTTTTTTTAAATAAGTAAGTAAATTTTATTTCCATTAAAGTTTTGCAAATAATGAGATATAGTGTAAAGAATATTATGGAAAAATAAAATAAGCTTCAATATGTAATATTTTACTTTATCTTTAGTTCGTACTTAGTTAATTAGTTATCAATTAATTAGCTATTAATTAGTTAATAATACGCAAAGTGATAGCCGTGAGCCGCAGCAGGTATATATTAAGATTAGATAAGAAACGCTCTCATGGGCCCTCCGTGTTAGGGTGAACGATTGGATTGGCCAGCAAAAAGACCGTTTACTGCTGTAAAATCACTTCCCGGTGGTTCAGATTGTAGGTCCATCATGTTTCATATAGCAAGGCTCAAGCGGCGTGGTGGAACTACCACGAGGGTATTCGCACCAAAAAAAGCCATATGCATTTCCTTTTTTTTTTGTCAATACTTTATTATTGTTAATGCTTTAGTTATACTTTATACTTTTTTTAGTTGTACTTCATAATTAATAAATAGAATGAAAAAGTTGTTTATAATAGTTTCGCTACTTCCGTACAGTAGTCGGTAAACTGTTAAATAATCTGACAAGAACAAATTGTTATAGTTGTTAACATAGCAAGTATGCTTCTAAACCTGAATATTATGCGAGAAACTATTATTTTCTTTCACGTTCCATGACAGGACAGTGCTAGGGAAACCCGAGCTCAAGGAAACGTAGAAGCATCTGAGATGCAGTCGGCGAATTTCAGTTGAATATTCAAGGCTCTGTACAGAGATGGAAGTTCATTCGGTGAAATATTATCTGGCTCTTTCAAATGCAAATAAATTCGCAGCGTATTTCCAGCCATACATTACCATAGGGAGTTTCCCAGGCAGGATCAACGCTACTTTGTTTACATTATTACCGTAGTGTTGTCTGCATGAATACGAATAGTCGAGTCAAATATTAATTAATGTGATTGCCTTGAATGTCCAATAAGAAAATGTGATAAATGTAGGGATGAGCAGGATTCAACTTGACAGACGACAGTCACTACAGTGGATTCCAATAACTCCATTTCCTTTTAATGATTTAGGAAACCCTTTAAATGTATATTTTCAAAACATGAGATTTTGGCCTCCATCTTGGAATTATCTCGTAAAGCAAGCGTTTTTCGAGACGCCAAGCTTCAGATTCAAATCCAGCGTCTAAAAATACAAGAGAATCTGTTGAGAGAAAAATCTACAGTCTGCATTTCCCATAAAAATACCTGAACATTATTCATCATTATCACCAACTTTCAATCGTTATGATTTCCCATGTATCTTTCTCCTAAATAATGTCCAATTACTTTTTCTTGTATTTTTTCTATTACATGAACGTTGTGATCTGTATTTATATGAAATGAATAAATTAGAATTAGATAAAGGAGTCATTCATTCATTTATTGAAATTACAATGAATGCAAAGATGCAACAGAGTCAAAACTGCTCTCTTCGCAAATCACTACATCATTCATTAATACTTTAAGTTGAGTTTATAAGGAAAATTTGAATTCACTGGAAAGTTCACTTGAAAAAAATCCAAAACACGTCATGGGGAGAAACCAGTACGAAAATGAACTCAATTTATTGATCTCTCATCTCTCTCAAATTAGTGTAAATCAAGCCTATTTAATCGGATTACTTGCGTTTTGCTGTTGAATTTGCAAGTTACAGCTTTTAAACAATGTAAGTCTACTCGAATTTAGAAATTTATCTCTCAGAACTAGTGGGCGAAAATAGAAAAGTGAGAGGAAATTATTTTGGAAAAAGAATATTTTGTTTGCACATCGGGGCATGTGAGAGCAGTGTTTATTGGGAAGGCCGGTGCTTGTCTCGTTGAGAATATTTATGACGTCAATTTCCGTTTCCAAACAGGAACTACTCTCTCACTCTCACACCTTCCCTCTCACTCACTCTCTCACCTTTCCAAGACTCTGAAACTCCCACTTATCTCTCCACGCTTCTCTCTCCACATTACTTGAATGTTTCAGCTGACTCAGGCGGAAGTCGGCAGTTCTCTGTATGGCAAATAAGAAGCTATCAATCGTGCAGGATGCGAGGCGCAGGGCTCAGCCAAAATCAATCAGCGAGCATCATCTTTGAGTCGATTGATACTAGTATGTTTGCACTTTACATCTCCCCAAATATCATAAAGTACATTTTCCTAGTTTACAAGCGAGGAACTGCGTTATCCTGATGGAACTAAGAAGCGAACTAAATTGACATTTGATAGAAAGATGAGAGGCCAAATAATTGGTGAAGTTTGAATTGAATTTTCAACTTTGGCTGAAAGCAAAGAACTCGTTTACATCCTGATTTATTTTTGAAATTTATTTTATTCATGGTAATAGGATATAATAAACTGAACCACGTATGCACAATGGCGGTCATTAAGCCATTACGGTGTTCAATCTGTGTTTAGCATTTAGATTGTTTCACTTTAAAATGTGGATGCTAATTCAAGATGTAACCCTTATTGAACCAAGTGCAGTGAAATCGTAAATATTCAATTCAATTCAAATTTTATTCAAACACACACAAAATACAACAGAAAACAAATTTACAATACAACAGTACAATAGTATAATATACAAAACAGAAACACAAATACAAAAACAAATGGCTATATGGTGGGGTGTGCTGAAAAAAAAGAAAGGAGGAGAAATACCTAGCCAACTATGGTTTCCCATGTAATAGGCAGGTAGAGGGCAATAAGAAAGGAGTGAAAGGGAGTGAAAAACGGGGAAAGCAAGGAGGAGAAAGAGAAGATAAGCGAAAAAGGAAGAAAAATAAAAAATGGTAAGCGAGTCCACTGAAACTTGAAAAACACAAAGCTACAGAAAACATGGCATTCAAAGTAAGAGCAGAAATCCTAGGTCTCACATATCGATATAGAAGAAAAAATTACTGTAGGTCCAGTTTTTTATATCAAGTTTTGTTTTTTTACTAATTTTTGAGTTGATGAGGAAGTGGTCCGGGATAAGGTTTATTAATTTAGTACTAATGAATATCAACTGCCTCCTTATACATTCAATATTAGTGTTGTAGGTTAAATATTTGTTAGCAGTGCCCCTTAAATTATAGTTATTACTTATGGAGTTCAAAGTAAGTGGAAATTCGGATTTATATTTTATTATGTATTTAATTACATCTTTTATATACAATTGTCTTATTGTCATTACCTCAAAATCGCTAAAAACCATATCAGTTGGGTACAATCTAGGTTTATTTAGAATGATTTTAATTATCAGTTTTTGCGTTACAAATAATTCATTAATGTGACAATTGAAACAGCCCCCCCAAACAATTATGCCGTACTGCAGAATTGATTTCACCAGAGCATGATATATCATTTTTAAGTGTTTTTTATTAAGAATTCTATTTAATTGGTAAAACTTGAAAGATAAGTATCTGATTCTTTTACAGACGGATTTAATATGAACATCCCACTTAAGGTGATCATCAATTATAATTCCCAAGTATTTAATATTAGTGACTTTTTTTATTGAGGGACAATCACAATTATTGGAGTTAGAATTGCACCTGGAGTGGATGTTCAATGCCTGATTATCGATGGGTTGCCCTATTCTATTTACTGAAAACGTTATGTAATTAGTTTTATCAACATTTAAACATAAAGTATTTTTATCTAACCAATTTTTGATGGTTAACATGTTTTCTTCAGCTATGGTATGAACTTCGTTCCAAGATTTACCGTGGAAAATAGCTGCAGTGTCATCTGCGAAGGATATCAGAGTTGAGTCAATAAGTCTTAATTTCAAGAGATCATTGACATAGAGTATAAAAAGGATGGGAGATAGCACAGTACCTTGAGGAAGACCATATGCAGTTAGATTTTTGACACTAGTTTGACCATTAATGGTTAGCGACTGAGTTCTATTACTAATATAATAATATATGTTGGTAAACTTTCGTTTAGTTCAAACTAATGTTGGATTAAACACTGATTGTGTGCATATGGGCTAGTGGATCTATTAATTTTAGGTTATGAATAATAAGACGAAATTGTCACAACCACATTTATTAAAACTTTGAGAAACTAGTTTCGGTTGTTACACCATTATCAATCCCAATCAAAAAGGGTTTCGATTGAGATTGATAATGGTGTAACAACCGAAACTAGTTTCTCAAAGTTTTAATAAATGTGGTTGTGACAATTTCGTCTTATTATTCATTATGGATACCTTCTACAATATCACCTTCGCCACTACAAAGAAAGTTAATTTTAGGTTATTAAGAAAAACATAGTTTTTATGCATTTTCAAGGTCCCATGATGAAATTCCTCTACTCGGAATTATTTTGAGTTAAAAAATCAATTTGAAAAACACAAAACAACAAACGTCACTTCCAAATTGATATTACTTAATTTTTGCATTAAGAAAAACATTATGCATTTTTAAGGTCCCAGAATCAAATTCCTCATGTCTCTGAATTATTGTGAGTTTGAATACTTAATTTGAAGAACACAAAACAACGATCGTCACTTCCAAATTGATATTACTCAATTTTCGTATTATTTATGATTAGTTTGAAATGAATTTGAGTTTCTCTGAGGTTTTTCATTTTCAATAGAGGACAACATTTTCGTAATAAAGAAGTTTTTAATTTGATAATTAAATTTGATCCACCCATGGGTGCAATAGCCAGCCACCAATAAACGGAAATTGACAATATTTTACACAAGAAAAAGAGTATTTTCTATTGAGATAGAATCATCACGATTTTTAATGAATTTAATTATCATTACAGAGTTTTCTATTTAGACGAAAACAACACCGCAAATTCTAATAATTCTAATTGTTCATCAAAGCACAAACATGGGAATGATGTGAACCTACTGCTTAGAAATTGCAAGGGCTTTGTTGAGAGATTACCACAGAAGTTATAATAATTACATATGAACTCTGAAGACGTTTCAGTCTGGCAGTAATTAGTAGCTACTTCTTAGCTGACTACCCACTGCCGTCGGCAGATGAAAGCACACAAAATTATAGGAATGAGGATTCTCCATTCTGTTTACCTCACGATTCAAAGCAAAGGTGCTCATTGTTGCTTCTGTATAGTGGAGACTAAGATTCTAGTGGCGAGGTGCTCACTCATACTCACTCACTCTCTCAATAAATCCTTAGTTCTGCTTCTAGGTTCCAGCAGTCTATCTCTCTCCCACCCTTACTTAGCGATGGCAGAATGCACCACCTTGTTTACTTAGCGTCTGAACTGTGGCAACTCAGTACAAGCGATTATTGTTTTGCTAGCTGCATACAGCCTAACCCTTAACTCAACCCACCCTATTATGCTACTATTCATCATTGTAACTGTCCGAGATTCGAGTGAAATGCGATTAAAGTTTTTAAAATTTTATTTTTTGATGTTGAGGTTCTATATTACTTTTTTACTCGATATTTAAACATAAATAATCAATATAAACTTAAAAAACACTTTAAAGTGGAAATTAACACACGTTACGGCGTGACGGCCGTTTCACTCTGTTGTCTAGAGTCTAGAGCATCGTCAGACGACTCACAGTACACATCGTGAGTGTGTATACACAGTATACCCCCACAATACACAGTGAGTGTATTGTGTATTGTGGCCCACGGTGTGTACTGTGGGTCATCTGACGATGCTCTAGACAACAGAGTGAAACGGCCGTCACGCCTTAACGTGAGTTACTTTCCACGTGTTTTTTAAGTTTATATTACATATTAGTGGAAACAAGATAGATCTTCAACATCAAAAATAATTATTGACTCATTCTTCTTAGTCAAGTGTCATCTCCTTTAAGAAGGTACGCTATCATTACAGCTATTTTAATTTTTGATGCAACAGCTCTGAGCAGTTCAATGGGAGAGCAACGGTACCACTCTCAAATATTGTTTGAATTCATTAGTAATGTTTATATTTAGTAAATTTTGTTGAAAAATACGGCGTAGTAAGAGGCTCATTAATATCAGCCCGATCGGGTGGTTGAGTATAAGACTAATTTTTTTTTTTTTTGGGGGGGGGGGGCGCATCGTAAGACCCTTCCGCTCCAGGGCGCTTGAAACCTCGGTACGCCACTGATGTTTATTTCCAATATTTATTAATATATGGCGGCTCTTATAGCCCAATTGGTTGAGCGCTTGTCTATGATGATGCTCTGACTGGTTTCGTTTCCTTGGGTTCGAATCACATTCAGCCATGGATGTTTCTCATCATCCAACCATTCACCTCATTACCCGAGCACTAGTATCTAGACTTATATGGGCCCCCATCCAAGGTTATTAAAACCAAGGTTGGTCCATATTTTGAGAACTAGAAAAATGGCGTAGGTATGACGTACTACTGTTCAATAACATTGAATAATTCATATATTGACAGCTGATCAAGATATAGAGTCAAGTCTTTAATACACAATACATTTCATTTTTGTACTGAAAAAGTGTACAAATAGAGCACTAATTTGCATGCTATTCTGAACAGGGTGACGTCATAACTTTTCTATTTTGCCAATTCGAGCGAGTTATGGAACAACCTTGTTTCTATTAACCTTGGGCACCATCAGAAATAAAAAATTATTTCTTCTCAAATCAACTGAATGAATTAAATAAGTGAAATATCGAATGAATAGAAACAAACATCATAGAATCTGTAACATTTTCAAGGAAAATGTTCTCGGAAATGCAATGACAAATGCTCGTATTTATGAACGTTCCTCCAATGTATCTTGATTCAAGGCACTCTTCAAAAGCCTATGTAGATGCTTTACATTTCAAGAATCCCTCGAGTCAAAAAACGCCGAAGAAACGTTTATAAATGAAGCCCAAAATCTTTTTTTTACGAATAATTCAACCAAGTTTTGACAACCACATTCATATTGCGTTATAGGCTTTTCTTGGAGAAATATCGGTACGGTACTTTTCATTTCGCCAGCTTTTCAGTTCTTCAGCTCCATTACTGCGTTCCGAATCCTTTTTACAGATTTTCCAAATTCACCACCCTCTTCCTTCATCATGCACCTCTTGTATTGGCGCCTCTCGAATTCTACATTCCGATCTTTTCTTGGAAGGTGCGTTTTTTCTTTTACCGCAAACGGTTCTCTATTTCTTTCCACGAAGAATGCTGCCTAAAAAGATCCACTAAAGTGCACGCGAACTTCGAAGCTCTTTTCTCCCCGATAATATCTGGACAGGTTCCCAATGTTCTTGGTGCCGACATTTCGAAAACGCTGCCAGGAGTCAAGCAGTTATTCGCACCGGTCTCATTCTTTTTCGAATTAATACAGATCAGACGTTTTCTCTTTCATTCTCCTCCAGGGCACTAACGCTCTGATTGTTATCAATGACTCCCGGCGACGAAAACAGGCGACCGTTCTTTGAAACTCGGCCACGCCTAGCACAGATCCCCACAATAACTCATTCCCCACTATCCTGTTAAGTTCCTAATTCATTTACAAGTTTCCCGCTAATAAAGTTACATCCGTTGTTGAGTTCACGCTTGTGAACATAATCGGACCTCATTAAAAATAGTTGACGCTCTTTTACGACTTGCACAGCATCTTCTATTCTTCTCTGTTGGCACGTACAACTTTTCTACAAACTTGTAAACAAACTACAGACAAACTTGAAGCATTATCATAGAACTCTAATTCAGAAAATGGAGATTTGGTGCACAAATTCCAATAAAATGAGCATTATGCTGATATCACGGATGACTGCATATAATGGAGCAATCACAATTCTTGGTGAGAAGAAACTTCCATTCTACAGAATATATTTCTGGGAAAAAGAAACGTAACTTGTTAGTTTTTTCAGATACTTTCCAAAGCTAACAGATAAATCTTTTTGGCATGAATTACAATTTAATAAGTGTAATCAACACTGTTTTGATTCAATCTTCTGTGGAGTACGAGCCGGAAGTATGGCTTTCATTAAAATAACCTGCAAACATTCAACAAGTCATTATAGAGCTTCGTCATGCAAATGTTTTATGTTTCTGCAGATAAATGCCTTGTTCCTGCATTAATTCATGCCTATGATATGTTTAGTTAGGAGTAAGACTGAATAAAAATATGTTTGCTAACCGGAATTCGATATTGCAGATATGAGTTGTCATCATTCAGTTCATGGAAAGCCTCATCACAAACAAAAGCTATTCAGTTACACTCATTAGACCAGAAGTCTGTGAACTCATATTCTGCATGGAAATACAAACACAATACACAAAATTCCATTGTACATCTACCACTTCATAAATTCCTCTTACCTAACTAATCAATAAGTAAGGCTCTAGGTTAAAATGCTTGTTTATAATTCCAATCACTAATTAAGAGGTGAAGCATTGCTTTCACTTTTATTTCTGGCAAACAAAAACGTGATACCGACATAGATTAATGGCTTTAATTAGTGCATGACATCATTAATTTACCGGGAAGTGATGTTTCACAGCAGATGAAAAGCTTGCGCTGTTATTCATTGCTTGAATTCAAGGTATCATTAATACAGTACAATGTGCCCCTGTTGTATTGGTGTCTAGATTTGAATTAACGTCAAGGATAAAGTGTATTGTATTTTACATTGTATTGATTTTAAAAACAGATCTTTCGAACTATGCTAATTTTAACGGGTTTTATCGAACCAACTAATTTCAACAGTTCTTATGGAACTGGACTGATTTGAATGAGTCTTCTACGAAACATAACGACAGGGTAGTGAAAGATTAAGTGCGAAACTTGTTTTGGAATAATTTCTGACGTGTTTGCCAGCTCATTTCGCATCAAGTTACACAGAGTGCACCTAGGAAACGAACTAGGTTCAGGCTACACCTAATGCTTTTGGTTATGTTCAGTCTACATTGAAAATTCACACTCAACATTGTCACTTGGAAGAAACACTTCCTACTTTGAATTAACAGGAGTACGATATGGTTGTCTGATTGATATTTGGCACTAAACAAGTTTTGAAAAAGGCGAAATAGCAATATGAATTTCTATGACGATTTTAGGAGAGTGTGAGAGAGATTGATTGATTGCCTTTATTAAGGGTGAAGTTGGGACTCCTGGTCATCTCTTACACTCAACTCTAACACTCACGCTTACACTCACTCAAGTTTTGAAAAAGGTTAAATAGCAATATGAATTTCCATGACGATTTTAGGAGAGAGAGAGAGAGAGAGAGAGAGAGCCATAAAAAAAGAACAATAAATTGTTTGCAGTAGTTTCTAATTTAACAATAGTTTGAACAATGAACAGAGGCTTCACTGGTGATGAAATGACGAGAAAAGTTTGGGTGATATTTTTACGAGGTGAAAAGTATGCTACACTTGGGCATCGTTTATTGCCAGCCGGCAAGTGAAACAAAGGCTGAAAATCAATGCAATACGACCGGGATTGACCAGTTAGCTAATTGAATTGAGGCGAACAGCGCCCGGTGGTTGTGGTCCATCAGCGCATCTCGCTTCAATCGGGTTGGAAAACTTGACGAGTAAAGTAGGTTTGTTGTGTTTGCCAAACTGAATGGATGGCGGTCACACCAATGCTGACAGACTGGTGCAAGTTAGTTTCATGACTACAGAGAAACCGTAGTCTATGTTGAGTGCTAAGGTGGTGTGGTGGAAATGAGAAGAGTGTGTGTGTGTGCGTGAATGTGTGTGTGGGTGTGTGTGAGAGAGGGAGTGAAAAGGAAGAGAGAAAGAAAGAGAGAAAATTTTCAAGAGGAAATGAGAGTGGAATAACTAATTTATAATCTAATAATCTATAATTTTAACTGACACTGTATTTCACTTTTATATAAAGTTTTACTCACATATATTGGAGATACTTGAGGGATGCATTCCACTTCTGAAAAGAAGCTTCGTCAGCCTTTTCAGAAGTGAAATGCCTTAAGCATCTCCAATATATGTGAGTATAACATTATATAAAAGTGAAATACAGTGTCAGTTTTAATATTACTGTAGATTGTTCATTAAGTATTTCGTCATGGAAAACATCACAGACAGAACTAATTTATAATGAAAATAAAGGTTCATGAGTTGATAATCGTATCCATTTCCAGGTCTTGAAAGAGAACTGTGGCAAATATGAACTTTCTAGATTATTGTACATTAAAAAACTGTTTGATTAAAATATAAGAAAGAGTGAATAAAGAACGGGAAAGGTTGAGGAAGATATAATATGAGGGCAGAATCTAGACGGTTAACTGTAAATAATTCAATATTGTTTGCTGTTGGATCATAAAATGCAACATTTAAATTTATAAATATGACAGTTTCAATAAGATTGAATGCATTGAAAATATGAACAAAACGTAAGATTAAGAGAATCATTCATAGACCATTAAACATTGCACGAATCCATAGTTGGAGAGGGAGGAAAAAAATTATGAAGGAGAAGGGAAGAAGTGAGTGAGTAAGCTAGAAATAAGATTTTGGAGGAAAGATTGGAAAGCCACTAGAAGTGCTGAAAGAATATTGAGCATTAACAACTATAGGTGGAAAGATAGTCTAATTTATTGGCATTTCCTTTATTTAGGGCAGAATTGGAAATATTGGTCATCTTTATCACTTAACCTTGAAGAAAGAGAAGGAGAGAAATGGATGGATATTTATTGTAGGCAATTGCTACAAGGCTTATCGCCTATGGTAACATGTATGTATTAAAAATTTTAAAAACGAAATAATAATATAAAAAACAAACTCATGTAGATACAGACAATACCAATCAACCACTGCTAAAAACTGAAACCAATTATACTGAAACAGTACAATACACAATAAATATTTTAAAGGATAATAGTATAATGAGTATGAATTGAAATGTAAGAGATCACGATTCAAATGATACAAAATTTATGGTAGACTATGAGATGGATCAACGCACCAACCCTGCCACACAATGACAAGAAAGAACAATGACGAGCATCATTTTCATCACTCCCACTCATTCAAGAGGGAGAGAGAAAGAGAGATAGAGAAGAGAGAGAGATAGAAGTGAGAGTGAGAGAGAAAAGGAGAGATTGGTGATGGAGAAAGAGACTGACTGACCAATGTGACCTGAGTGTGAAATTATGAGAGAGAGACGAAGAGAGTGAGTGGAAGATAGAAGATAAGCGTTCAGATGGAAAAATTGGAGAGACACAAGAGAGAAAGTTAGCTAGGCTAAAAGACACAGAGAATAAAATGGATGGAACAGCATGACAATGGAAGTAAGGGGGGGGGAAGAGGAGAGGTAGCAAGAAAGATATGTTTGAGCGAAAGAGAAACCGAAAAGAAAATACTTATGGCGGAATCGATGTGGCGAAAGAGAGAGTGAGTTTGTGAGAAAAAGTGTTGGAGGAAAGTGCAAGAGAAATAAAGGGCGAAAGTGAGAGAAAGAGTGAGAAAAAGGAGGTAAAATAAAAGGTGAGAGCATATGATAAGGGAGAGAGATAAAGAGAGGAAAACGTTAAGAGTGAGAAATGTAGTGAGAGAGTGAGGAAAAAAGAGGAGGAAAAAGTGAGAGTATGTGATAAGAGAGAGTGAAATATGGAAGGACATGAGTTTTAGAAAGAGAGGGCATTAGAGTGGTAGCTAATGATGAAGAGTGATTTGGTGGCGGTTTTCTGTCATTGGCCAATTGACTGCTTTCCAATTTTCAAAGCGAGCAATACCAGTGAAGCAGCATTAACACCTCTGCAAAAGTTCAAAGTACTAATCTTGCTCTAGAATGTCTCCATAAAATGTCCACCATCACCGCCAACGCTCCAACCACTGCTTCCAACCAATTTAACAGTTCTAATCACTTTCCACATTGGTAAACAACGTTTCCGAACGCTAGTACCGTACAATATAAATTCTGGTACTATATCATGAGGGTGAACTGCAAACAAAAGCAATTAAACACAGTCTGAAATCTAGATGAAAACGTCATGTGCATGATTTCAAACTGCATCCACAAATTGTGTGACCATTCATTCTAATTGTAATAGCTGCATTGAGGGATATAGGTGTATGTAGGGGTGTGACTCTTTCAATAATTAAGGTCCGACGCGGAAATGATAGCCGTGAGCCGTAGCAGGTATCTGATCGATCAGATAGAGATAAGCTGCGTTCTCCTGGGCAATCTTTGTAAGGGTGACCGATTAGATTGGCCAGCAAAAAAGACAGTCAAAATCACTTCCCAATGGTTTGAAATCCCAACTAAAACTATAGGTCCAGCTCATCAATCACCATCATCCAACTCATTACCCACGCACAGGACTCAGATCTATGTGGGCTTCATGCTCCAAAGAAAAAGTAATAAAAATTTAAAAAATAGGAACCCAGACTTGATAACATGTAGGGTGATCAAGGTTTACAAGTTTAAGAGTCAGAGAATGTAGAAAAAGAGATGCAATGATGAATAACATTTGATTTTACAACTTTGTGCATATCAAATTTGTCAATATTTTTCATCTAAATGTTATTAACATCGGTAAATTCACATTGGCAGCCCTGAAGCAATTGAAATAAATAGATGACTTGTAGGGGTAGGTAGAACAGATGAAATCAATCCCATGATGTTTAAAATCAAATGTGAAACTGTAGTTTTGACAGTTACAGTTTCATCAATATTTACAGAATCTTAAAATTGTAATGTGGTGTAACTGACAAACTATCACCGGTGTCAAACTATTGATGAAAATAATCAACTATACACAGATACAGGTGGGAGAAATTCAATGAAACTAATTTATCAATAAATTAATGAAATCAGTCATAGATTTGAGGCGCTTTCAAAGTTGAAACTCCTCTCTCACCCATTCCAATCTTAATTTCTTAATGAAATCAGAAAACGATCTCTGAAAGGAAAGCCAACGAAGCAAATATTATTCTGTTGAACTTTGTAGACAAACCGAACTCAAGAATTATCTGAGACAGAAAATCCGATAATGGAGAATTATCATCAAAGAGCAAACTGCTTTGATCAACGAAAAATAATTGAGAATGAACTGAGTTGGAACCAATTACTTCAAACATCTTTTGCTGAAAACTGAGAATTAGACACTTTGAGAAACAGCAACCAATGCACTCTTTGGAGGAATAACATATTTTGAAGTACTGAAGAGTTTTGAGAGATTTCAAAGAAATATATATTAAAATTTATGTTTTAAGGCATGCTACAACGAATGAAATTCCATAAATAACTAAAAAACGATATCAAAGAGCATGATAGTATTCACCCCGAAGGGAACAGACCGATCCTTTAGATTTTGTTCATCCTTTTTCGGTACAAATTGATTTTTGTTATTATTGGCTTTTAATAGGGAGACCCTTACGGGTAGTTCCACCTCGCCGATTTCTACCTCAACATCGATGCAAATCAAAAACTACTGATTTCTGTTATCAAAAACTGGAAGAAAAAACTAGATAAACTGATAATCCTGAAGTTTTCAGTAATCGAAGAGCACAACAGAATCATTAAATCAAAACAGGAACATAGAAAAACGGAATAAAATGTAATTAGAAAAGTAATTACTTCATTGTACCAGTTTTGTTTTGGAAAAAAGCTTTCAACAATAAAATTGACAAAAATTCATTGATATATAATTCTAACTAATTTTGACTGAAAATGAAAAACACGTGACTCTAGTCATATAGACTAATGACTAAAACTATAGTACAGTATTTATTATGTAAGTTATGGTGACCCAGAAATATTCATCAAAGATAGTAACCACAATAAGACCGTCAAGAAAACTAAGGAGATCTTTTAAGGTGGATTTACACATAGCCTGCCATGCCCCTGCCGTGCGTTTTTGTCTGAATCACTATTTCGGATTCTCCATTTACTATACATTGTACAGCATGTTTGCGATTTACACTTAGCCTGCCGTGTCCCTGCCATGCCTCTTCCGTTTTCATCTAATCGATCTTGAGGGCGATTCGAGTAGGCGACCGGTTCGCGGCAGTGGCATGGCAGGGGCAGGTAGCCGGTTATAAAAATGACCGGCTGGGCGCCGAGTCGGCGCCTCATCGGTTATTTTGTATTTCTGATGCCATTCGGGAATCTTCGGTTCGCTACGGAAACGTCCGAAGTCACCACGTATAGCCACAGCAGCGGTCGCGATCACTACGTCCACCTCATCCGTGTCCATTTTAGCAACTGCGTAGGGTACGCTCTTACAGAAGAACAAGCAACTAGGCAACGGCATCGCAGGGGCATGGCAGCGACCGGTTACCGGTTGTCAAAATCGCACGGCAGGGACACGGTATGGACATGGCCGGCTATGTTTAAATCCACCTTTACAAGTTCAATATTGTAGAAGTGAACAGCTCAAAACTAGAAAGGAATCATGCTGACCTCGTTTCAACGTGGGAGTAGAAGAAAGTAAATAAAAGTGAGTGCATTAACATAAGAGTTACTCACAAACAATGTTAGCTACTTGTTTCCTAAATAAACTTAATTAACGAGCAGCATTAATTGCTTAGTGAATTATCGACTGCCTCTAGGCAATACGTGACAGATACTGTATGCAAATTCAGTCACCGAACAGCAGAATACAATTTTATTAATTCAATTTCAAATGAAATGAATGTTGTGGGTTTTCGTGTTTAATAGATTACAGTGTGAGAACACTGACTGTAATGTTTGACCATTCAATTAACTGGGTAAAGCACAGTGCCGTTCAAAACCGACCACATTTTGGTCCAAAATTTCCACTAGACTACGAAGGAATTCAATACTGAATTCAATTAATTATTTGAAATTGTATTTGTGATTGGTGCAAAATACTAACACTGACAGCACAAGTGAGAATTTGAAAGGTTGGAGTTTCCATTTCAACTAATCTAGCTATTACTATTTTTTCGTCTGTAAGGGAAGTGATAACCGTGAGCCGTAGTAGGTATCTATTCAATCAAATAGAGATAAGCTGCGTTCTCCTGGGCACTCTTTGTAAGGGTGACCGATTAGATTGAACAGCAAAAAAGATACTTTTCTACGTAAAATCACTTCCCGGTGGTTTGGAACCCACCTAAAACTGTAGGTCCAACTCATCAATCAACATCATCCACCATCACCCACGCACAGGTCTTAGACCCATGTGGGTTTCATCATCCAAAATAAAATCCAACATTCCTAATGTGGAACTGAGGCCACCATGTGAAAGGCTTGTTGCGCGTGTTTCGCAACTGAAAAACAAAGTTATTCAGTAGGCCTACTTTCTTTTACTAAAGCTGGGCATTCACGTTCCGATTTGCAGTACCACTTGCAGTCCAACCTCCAAGGTTGGATCCAAAAAGGGAACGTGAATGGGCTTGTTGGATGGTTGGAATTGTATATGGACGACTAGATGGACGACTAGAGGGACGTCTTCCAAATGTCGACGGTGTTGGAGAGTGTGTGGGGGAGTCGGATCAAAGTCGTCCATCTTATCTCAGTCAGTGCTTGACCTTCGGGCAAGTTCGGGCAACATCGGGTAACTTCGGTTACATTTTTCGGCTCGAGAGCGATGCTCACAGCTGACTAGGAATAAAGTTGGATTGCAAGTAGGAGCGTGAGTGGAGTCGACTATCCATCTAGCAGTACTACAATTGGTACTGCAAGTTGGAACGTGAATGCCCAGCTTTACGACGAAATCGAATGGAAGTGTTCACTTGTAAATCATAATTGTTATTTGTAAATTGTTATGCAACATGCGGTAACAAGTATTAATTCGCAAACTTACGTAAGCTATCTATTATGATATTACGAGGGGAGCAGCGATTGATTCCAGAGCCTTTTTTCTAAGATAAATAAATATAAGATACCTGTTTGTTGACAACAGAATAAACGCGATCAATTCAATAAGCTGAACAGTCTATTATTATTGAGGTACAACCACAGAAAAAATACATATACCACTTTGAAAAAATACAAAATCAGTCTCCAGACTCATGTGGGAATCATCCGCAATGAAAACAATCACAGAGATTTCAAGATACCTGTTTGCACACATAAAAAACAAACGCGATTTCATTTCAATTTTTTTTTTAATTCAATTCAATTTATTCACATAGCACACAATACAATAAAACAAAATATAAATACATATTTCAATCTAAAATAACGTAACATTAAATAAGGAGTAGGGCTAGTCTGGTGTGAAATGTAAAGCCTTTCCAACTATGGTAACACTCAACATTTGCTCAAAAATCAGCATTATATGTTGGCTCTAAAGTTCTGAATAGAATGCCGAGTCTTTTGAAGAACGAGGCTAACTTGAAAAAATATAAGAGTTCATTAAAGAAATGGCTAATAGATATAAATTTCATTGAATCCGAAAAAATTTTAGCAGGTAACTTCTGAATGTATAATTAAATAAATTCAAGATATAAAGTGTTTAAAACGTTCAGTCAATTTTCCAGACAATAACTATAGCATGTAATGTTTCATCATATTGTTTATGTAAAAATACTTATAATGGTATATGACATTGTCTTTTGTAGGGTGTTTTTTATTGTTGTATAGAGTTAGCAGTGATAAGTTTGTAGAGTTAGAAAGGTGATAGATAGTAGTATGTAGTGCTAGGTAGTATATAAGTAGTCATTTTGGTGTTAGTAATATTAGTGTTAGTTATATAATGTAGAATATTTCAATAATAATTAGAATACTAACATGGATAATCAACAATAATGTTTCAATTATTTTAAAAGGAATTTTGCATAAATTGAAAAACTTACTAGACTGTTTCACCCCAGCACATATTTATATAGTGGGGTGTTCACGAGTAATCAATATGAAAATATTTATACACAGACATTATAAAAATTTATTATTATGTATCAAATGAAAATAAACTCCTCTGGACAGGGTTGTTCAGAGAAAATTGAATTGAATTGAACACCATGTACTAGGAAAGGTTAAATTTAGGATGAAAGGATTTAAATTTAAAGGATATAAGGATTAACCCCATAACCTGTACTGTCTATTATTATTGAGGGTTAACCACTAAATACTTACAAATAATACAAAATACCGCACAACAGTACTCAACAGTACTCTTGGGGGATCCGGAGAATAATCACCCGAATATATTCGTGATAAGTTGTAAGAACAAAACCGATAAAGGTTTTGGATGGCGAGCATGCAAAAATAAAAGTAAATCATTGTAATTGGGTGGCGAGCTGGGTTGACTACAGATGCTGAAGCCTAAACTACTGGGGCAGTGCAGGCGTAGCATGTGCTAAATCAGACTCTCTATGGGTTGCTCACTTTGCAACGGCCAATTTCCAGCCCGGTTAAGCGGCCATTAAATTTCCTATGAAGCGGCGGCTTTTTGAAGCCATAAGCTAATTGCTCACCATCGCTCTCTATCCATCTATATCTATATATTTATGTAGCCTATATAGTCGGCTATGCTTGTTCGAATACATTGTCGACAAAATAAAATAAAAACAGACCGAAAGCGAATGTTTAATCAACGAACGGCCAAGTATACTCAAACTGGTGACCCCTTGACCTCTGATCCATATGCTCCTGGGAAATATATTTTTTTAGATGTTCATGTTCTACCCCAGGATAAAAAATTAAGCGGGTTAGCTGAATTGCCTACAGTGAATTTGATGGGAATTAATCGAATTGTTTATTCAATAAAACTTCAACTTGAGGTACAGATACTCCAGTTCTAATTTAAACAGAGATTCAAAGTGTTTTCAACTTCAAGTAAATTCAATATTCTGAAACTACTGTCCAAGAGAAACAGTAATTACTGTACCTTCCTGAGAGGTATTAAGTAGAGGTACTTCTTGAGAGCTACTAATTTTCTAAGGAATTCAGCTCTTGCTTATCTGAACTTTCATGCTCTTCCAACTCAATCTTTAGATAGTTCAAAACTCCGAATCTAGAAAGCCGGAGGAAAGAGCCTGCACTTAACTAACCCCTTCTATACTCCCCTCCTGCATGATTTTTACAGCTTTTTCAACTTCTGTTGGTGAGAGAACTATTTTATGTAAATTTGGGAATTGATAAAAAATATCATAAAAGAAAATCTGAAACCACTTTTCAAGATTAGCAGTGGTCCTAATTGATGTATGTAATTCCTAGAAATGCTAATACAGATTATAAAAAATATATATTAATAATAATTATTTTAGTCCTTCGATTTCCCTTTAAACATTCTTCCCCATAGATGATAATGTGCATCATTTCACCTGACTTATTTAACCTGTATTAATTCAATAATTACAACCTGACTCTAAGGACAAGTGTTATCTCCCTAATACCACCTTCCAACTAGTAAAAAGAGGGGGAAGAAAGAAAAAATCTTGCAAGCGTATGTTCAGAGTCCATAAAGACCTGTGCTACAAAAAAGTAGGCTTTAAAAGCTCCGCTATAGACATGTGTACATAAATTTGTAACATGCAGATGGGATTACGCTTCCTGGTGCGAAATTATTCTAAGATAATGCAAATTTTCGCTGACAGAGCAATGTCATGCGTTGACGAGGCGAACGTTGGCTGAAATTTCACGCGTATAGCCAGCATTGAGCAGTGGAAGATAAAGAGAGATTCTAATGAGAAAGAGTGAGGATGAGAGAGTGAGGATGAGAGAGTGAGAAGTAAGAAAAGAGATGGTTGATGATTTTTGGTGGTGAGAAGGTTGAAGAAAGAGGGGTGGGTGAGACATCAAGACGAATCCGACTCTATCTCCTAATGAAATATGCATGAAGACTCCACGAAAAAGACGCGAGAAAAAGAAAAGCGGAACGAGTGCGCTTGACATTGGTTCTGGTGGCGAAAGCCAGATGAAAAAGGCCTAAACTTCACGACAAACTAGACTTCACCGACTCCAGGCCTCACTGCCAGAAATTCCGACTCGATAAACTACTGACTACCATCGATACGCTCAATAAACATCGACTAGCTGTCATCGATTAAAGGCACATGCGGTTGAACGCGAGACTTACGATGGACATTCAAAGGGTGAAAAGCGCTTCGTACAACTGGAAAAATGCCTGCTCCACAAAACCAATGGTCTAGCAAAAGCGTCATATCACTTTTTATCCGCTGACTCTGGGTAGAAAGGATCATTATTTGTTTTTTGACACTTGTTTTCAAGTCTGCGAATAGGGTCACGCAAGGAATCTCCTTGAACACACAAAAATGTGATCAATGGATCAATATATAACTATAATGTTTATTCACTCTGAAATGAATTGCTGGTATAATTTATCCTCTCTGCTATCGAATAGGAGAGTATAGAAACCTATCTATCAAGCGTAGAATGGTTGCTCATTATAAATTTTAAAGAAAACCTACAAAAAGAGGATATTGCACTGATTGACCTATTTAATAGTGTAAATAGTATTAGAAAGAATAATTCATTTTCAAGGGCTTCATATAGAAATAAGTTCGATTGTATAATTGAATATAATTCTTTGGCCTCCGGATACCAGTTAATATAAATAAAGGTTTCAATACCTGGCTCAATAATTATTGGATACCAAAACGCAGGTATTTCAACCTTTATTTATAATTGAACATAATTTACAACTTTCGCTAATCTTCAATCAAATCAATTTCGATGCAAATGGAGTAGAGATGGAACTAAATTGCAACTAAGTCGCTTCATCGGCAGTACCGTATGTGATGAATTGAGCCAGATGTAATCAATACTTCTAAAATACAAGTACTTCTAAAATTAAGAGAAAAAACAATCTCAATTAATAAAAAAAAATTGTTTAGAAGTATAAGATAATCACTTTTTTGCATGAAAGCAATGTGTGAAATTTTTAAATTGTTGATTATTTTAGTAGCTTGAGACTAAGTTTGGGAGCAATCAAAACAAAAATGCATTAAAAAATGGATCAATAAAAATTATACAATGAATTTATACATACAACACTCCAATTCATGAATCACCACTGTTCTTCTATTCAACATACCTGTAGAAACAAAAGAAAGTATGGAAATCAGTAAAAATAAAATGATTATGAAAACGAAATGGTAGAAATATAATGAAACAATAATTATTATTATTATTATTTTAGAAAACTGAATAATATTATATAAAATAGTGATTTATATATAATCACGATAATGAAATTGTTCATTATCGTAAACAAAAATAATAAATAAATAAAAAATAGACCAAATCAGATGCATAATCTAGTGTCGTAAGAATAAAATTTGAACAATATCAATTTCATGCCTTCTGATTTTCAATTAAAGCAGAGTAACACAATTGAAAAAGGTAAAATCACTATATTCAAGGGCATCGCTCTCATATTGATAGAGTTTTAAATGAATAAAAATCATGAATAATGAGACACGGTCTAAAATCGAATAGAATTTAGGAGATCGTAAAGCTTTTTTTTTTTTTTTTTTTTTTTTTTTTTTTTTTTGAGGATGAAGCCCACATAGGTCTGAGACCTGTGCGTGGGTAATGAGTTGGATGATGGTGATTTATGAGTTGGACCTACAGTTTTAGGTGGGTTCCGAACCACCGGGAAGTGATTTTACAGCAGAGAACAGTGTCTTTTTTGCTGGCCAATCTAATCGGTCACCGTTACAGCAGGACCTACGAGAACGCAGCTTATCTATCTGATTGAACAGATACCTGCTACGGCTCGCGGCTATCACTTCCCTATAACAGCTATTGCAGTTTAGCAAGCTATTGCTATTGCACCACCTCATAACAGTAATAATTTGAAATTCTGAAGCACCTGATGAACAAACAAGCGTTCAACTTCGACTGATTTCCACTTCGGCGGTTCAATTTGAATTTTCCACGATAATTTATGCATTAACATAATGCACCGCATGTATTTTTGGGAATCACACTTTGTAGTTGTGCCATTTATAGTTGAACTCTTTTTTTAAACCAGAGAGATTTATAGTTTTTCCATTAACAAAGAATAGTGAGTTGGAATAATTGGCTTCTATCATGAAACATTTCCGTACCATAAACTTGATTATGCAATTATTAGTTGACAAGCTATTACGCTAACAAACTGCATCCTACATTGTTCAAAAGAGCTAAAAAACTGATAAATCAGAGAGGGAATCGTTACAGAAAACTGAATGACATTTTTGCAACGTGATTGATGGAACTGACACTGAATGCACGATATTTCGGATTCAGTGTCATAAACCGAAAATCTAGAATCTCAAACAAATGATTCAATTTGAAAATCGCAGCTATCTACGGTGCCAATTAGTTTAACATTTCTATGTATATTGACATACAAAAAGACATGTAACTTGTAGCTGTATGAAACTCTTTTTATTATCATCAATGTAAAATGAAATAGCCCTAATGAGTTTTCTCATTCCCGTGTAATGCATACCTTTATTCAGTTATGGATTTTTCAAGGCTCATTCCAATAACATTTTTAATGATATGATTCATTGAATGAGTTTCGATTCCAACAAGATTTGTCAATTTATTCATTCATTCATTTATTCAAACTTTTCAATGGAAAACAGGCATGTTAGTCGGAATTGGACAATGCTTATTAATCAGAAGGCTCTATTGAAGTTCACCTTTCAACAGTTGCAAAACCCCATACGATTCTGATTTCTGTGTTGATTCACCCTACAATACATTGATATCATGGCGTTTCTGAAGCTTATTTTTCAAGTTTCTAAGCCTAATTAATTTTTTTGAAATTTCCTGATAAAAAGATGTCTCAGCGGGCACGGCAGTGGTTGTGAAATCACGGTGAGTACTAACTACAAAATTGTGAGTGTGTGACAGTGGTGTGCTACCCGCCACACAAACACAGAGACAAGACAAGCCGCATATATCTCACACTCATCACACTGTATGCATCACATGGACAAATAATGTGGTCAACCAAAGCTGTCACAAACACACACTGGAGGGATAGGGTGCGTGCGTTACATGTTTACATATGTATACATGTAACATGTAATATGTATACGTAGGCTGTATGAGTGGGTATATGGGAGCTATTATACGTCAAGATCGTGAGAAAGGATTGGACGTAGAACGTGGGATCTCTATTTTTATCAATAAGTGGACTAATTAAAAAAAGTTATTAAGTGGACTAATTAAATCTCCATCATGAGAATCTAAATATTTAAATAATTTTCAAAAGCTTTTGGCTGCGTCGTCAATAAAATTTGCTATAAAAACTCTGAATTTCTGAAATTATTTGAAATTTCTGAAACTATCGCTAATCTTCAAAAGGTAAAGTTACTAATTATTTTAATAATTTTCAAAAATCCTTTGGAAATGTTAGGAATAATTAGTAACTTTACCTTATAAAGACTAGAGAGTTCTGATTTCAGAAATTCAGGGTTTCTAAAAGATGTTTTAACAAGGACGCAAAACTGAGTGTAAAAAAGAAGAACAAAGGGTTTGGTCCTAAATAAACTACCCTGTATAAAATATAGCTTTGACCTTATTTTGATACAAAGCATTGCAGTTGCTTTCTATTTAATAGTTCTGTACCTTCTTTACATTATTGAGTTATTAGTTGACTGCGATGCTCTAATTTAATGGTAAGCATTTCAATATTCTTCTACTCATTGTTATAATAAGTTACCTGCCAGTAAAGGATACCTAATTAAGTTATAAGTTACTGTATATTTCTCCTGATGGACTAATCAAATAGCAATGATTTAAATTATTCCACTTTTATTATTCAAGGAGTAGTTTTTAACTACTATGAACAGGGAACTTTTCTAATTACCTCGATTTTTACGGGTTCAAGCTGAAATACTATCTATGCTTATACAATTAACACATTCTAATCTGGTCAATCAAATAATATTTTTTATACGTGTTATTGTTCATAGAATTTCATACAGGGCTTTATTGAATGTAGTAGGAAGGATGAATTATTGAAGTGGTTCGTTTCTGTCAAAATTGTTCATTTTTTGTCAAAAATAAAACTGAGTTAATGCAGCATAAAATTTGATCCAGAATTATCCAAGACGTAAAAAGACACGGTACTCCAGATGTACACGATTAGATTTATAACGTAGCCTACAAGATTTATAACGCTTTACAGGTTTGAATGCCATGTGGAATCTTTTTTCGAAGTTTCAATCTCCCATACTCGTCAAAACATTTTTCATTTAAGCTCACGATTTTTTCTCATATAAGTGGTGAAATTTCTCAAAGCGATTCCAGCTGGCATACAAACCTGTGAAGCGTGAATTTGAGTGAGAAACATTTCTGACAAGAAGCCTATGGGATAGTGAAACCTCGAAAAAGTAAATATGAAGCGCTAATTACTAGTAATTACTAAGAAAAGAGGCTACAGAGATTATGATTCCCAGAAAGTGAGGTAGTAGGAAAAGTTGTAAAAGTAGAGAGTGGGCTCTCTGGTTGGGAGATTTTCAGAAAAAGCAGGGAACGATTGGATGGGAGCATCAAAAGCGATTACTGGAACTTAAGGTGAAGCTTCAAAGTAAAAGAGAGCTCGTTAAATGTTATTCTCAGAGCCCTTCTCTTCACTTTGAGGGAGGGTTGATTCAACACAGGCTAGTGACAACCTTTCTTAAAATAATGAAGCAGAATGAAATTGGGAAACTTTGGTCATACTATTCAAAAAAGTTCAACAGACAGGAAAAATTGACACTTTTCAAAATGAAATCCATTTTGATGAGCAATTCAATTTTTTCAAGTGCACTCTTTACAAGATTTTTAGGGATAGAGAAGTTTAATTATAGTTTTTTCAAGTTCATAATTGGCATAGAAAAAAAAAACATTTTTAGAAGACTGCATTCCACTATCATAGACCGAAATTTGGTAACAACTTGATCATGATGTTGTAAATAAAATTTAATATCTAATATAATACGTTATATACTGTACACACAATATACTGTTTATACTGTACATAATACTTTTTTGAGTATGAAGCCCACATAGGTCTGAGACCTGTGCAAGGATAATGAGTTGAATTATGGTGATTGATGAGCTTGACCTACATTTTTAGGTGGGTTCTGAACCAATGGTAAGTGATTTTACAGCAAACAACAGTGTATGTATACTGTTTACCAATAGGGGAAAATGAGTGAATGGATAATTCAATAACCTTGTTGAAAATATATATAAAAAAAAATGTGAGCTAGAATATCCTGACACATGTGGTCAGTGTAACATATTTGAAGAACTTAAATAATCAAACGATCTAATTTGATTATTCGAACAGTTAAGTAAATTCGTATGGCTTTTCGTGGTGGGGAGACCCTTACGGGTAGTTCCACCTCGCCGTTTTTTTTTTAACGACTGATTTTTTTATATGCAACCGGGACCGACGGCTTAACGTGTGAGAAAAATATCTTGTACTCAACTGGGATCGAACCCAAGACCTTTGGCTTATCAGACCAGCGATAAGCCAACTCGGCTACGCCGACTCCATTCGAACAGTTGTATCCGGGCTTCAAAAAAATGTACACTGTTCGGAAACCCACCTAAAAGTGTAGATTCACCACGTTATCCTTGACTCAAACGGCGAGGTGGAACTACCCGTAAGGGTCTCCCCACCAATAAAGCCATAAGCTTATCATTATTATCATTTCAATGTACAGTATGTTGTATACAATACATTTTGAAACCTATACACACCTATTTAAATAATCAAATTAGTTCGTTTATTATGCAAGTTCTCCAAATATGTTTCATCGACCTCATCTGATGGAAGGAGCAGTCACTTTATTCTCGGGATATTTTAGCTCATATTTTTTGATAGATTTTCAGCACGGCTAATAAATTATTCATTTACTCATTTTTCCACAGGTGATCTTTTTATGATCTTAATTTTTTCTGCAATCTTCTCCCAGAACTGCAACAAATATGTTACATACTCAAGAGTCGATGAGCCTTTCGAGACTCATGATCTTCCCTTCATGATATTCATGATCTCCATCATTCCTGAAATCTTCTACCAGGACTACAGTGAATGTTACAAAACTGGAGAGTTGATAAGTCTTTCGACTCTCATTTTTAGTACTACACGAATTGATAGCCATCCTCTGATCCAAAATACCCTTTTAACAAACTTCAGTTCCGATGTTAACAACGTGAGCTACCCGAACTTTGAGGAATCCACTCAAGAAGTAGATGAGACGATTTTGATGAAGTGTGTGAAGCCAGCCCTAGCTAGTCACCGATACCAAGCTGATACATACAGGGAAAGAACGGCACTCTGGTGATTTGGGCACGTTTTTAGAGTGCACACGCCTGATGAATGAGAAACTGAACTTGTCCGACGAAAGTTGTAATCTCTTAATCCTCGGCCATTCTATGGCAGCTGGTTTTTGCCTCCTGACAGTACGATGGCGAAGAAGGGAGGGGGAAGCTGATGATGATGCTGAGAAGGAGGAGAAATGACGAAGTGGCAGTACGTGGTGGTGGAGGAGGAGAGGAGATGGAGGAAGGAACAAAGCTTTGCAAGGATGATGGATGTTCGTCTGCAGGACGCAGAAAGGACACATTCTCAAGCGACCAGCATCCCTCAATCCTCCTTCCTCATCCTCTTTTTCGTCATTCTCTTCATCTTCCTTCTCTCTCTTACTTGGCCAAAAATGGCAGAACACTTACGAGCATCCCCTCCCCACAACAATTGCCAGAGTCTGCCTACTAAACCACACCGCTTTCAATATCAACTGCCCTATTTCGACAAGAACCACAATAATAGACATCACATGTGGGGTTTATGGTATATGAAGTAAAAATTATACACAAATGCCTAGAGCTCTTGTGGTGAAAATTATTATATGGAGGCCCTACACACTAGTTCAACCAAGTTGCTTGTGGAAAGTGCACTCAAACTTCTATCTAAGGAGCTCCCGAATTATGAAATCCTCACCGTGGTTTTTTAAAGAGTAATTTTTTGATTTTGTAGTGTCAGATTAATTTTTCACTTGATATTTAAACATAAATATTGAAAATAAACTTTACTAGTGTTATCAACATTTACTTATTCGTGTGTTGTGATATAAAATGTATGTTATACTAGTCGTGTGTTGTGATTTAACACGGATAATTAGTAAAATTAGTTTTGATATTTATGTTTAATTATTTTTTGTTAACACATGATACATTTGGTGTTAAAGTCATAAAATCATCATAATAATAATAATAATATCGTGTGACCTGGCTGGCTCAGGTCTGGTGTCAGAGTTATCAGGTCGCAACTGAATAAGTTCAGGGCCTCTGACGTGACTTAACGACTGTTTTTAGGCAGCCGGGACCGACAGCTTAACGTGTCCTCCGAAACACGGGAGTGGCCCGAGGTAAAAACTTTCGGTCAGAACTGGGATCGAACCCGGGACCTTTGGGCTAGCAAACCAGCACTTAACCCACTCGGCTACGGCCACTCCGTAAAAATCATAATAATTCGGTAGTATTGGTTTCAAAAAATGCTGACAACATTCCGGATAATCTATCTATTTCCCTTGTGATCTGAATAAACATACAACCATGTCTAATGAATCCACACGTTGGGCGAAAAAAAGATGTCTGTATTTCTTCAAACGACTGTACACGCACGATTGAACACTCGGCATCCATATTGAATGTGGCCGAAAGCAAGTTTGGCAGCTGGGTAAAAAGTGAGGAATAGGCAAAGGGAAAGCTGGGATTAGCTACGGTGATAACACAGCGAAACATGACCCTTTTTTCATGTCACCGGATTTCCGAATCGAAAAGCAGCAACCAACACAGGAAAAAAGATAATACTGAAATCCTCGCCAGCGGAATTCCTGGTGGTTGGACGCAGCAACTTGCCTATTCCAACTGGCAGCAAAAAAAAAAAACGGCTAAAAGAGAGCGAAAGACATCTACACGAAATACGATAATTAAAAGCCATATTTTAAAAAACAAGCTTCAAGCTTGATGTGCATCCAAGCAATGATTCTGGGTGATTGCTGATTGCATTTGGTAATCAAAAATGTCCTCAGTCGCTGATCTTTCTTGATTTATAGGAGTATTCAAGTACAAAGTCTATATTTCTATTAGGTATGCTTTTTTATATCTGTACAAGTTGCAAGCTATAGCCGATCAAATACAACCTGATTTTCCAGCTTTTCCAGTGATAATACTTCAAATAGATTTTTTTAAATATTTTCCCTGTCTTTTAAGCTTATGAAATAATGTAAAAACAATTTTTTTAAGTATGAAAATTCATGCACTGTAGGGTTAAATTAATTTTTTTTCTATATTATTTTTGTATTCCTATATCTAACCTTATCTATTTTTCTATGTCTGTACTGTCCATTTTCTCCTGAATTTTCTAATAATAATTAATAGTAAAATGAAACTGAACTATAGATTTTCTTCACTGTAGCTGTAACTGCAGTTTGATTTATACATTAATATCAACTTTTAAAAAACTGCAGAATGCCCGCAGTTAGTAGTGTTTATTAAAAATTTTCCGGGTAAGTAGTATTAAGCTCATCTCTTATAATAAAGTTAAAGATATCAAAATGAAATGGATTTAAACTTAGGTTCTGTTTTGAGGAAGTCAAGCAATATACATTCCAAATAGTGAGAATTGAATGAAAAGTCAGTAAATCTCCACGTGCTTTATTTATTCTAGGCATGGATCAATTTCGAATTTCACTAAAGCGTTGCCTGTTCTTCATCAGGTTTTTAATAATAGTGTGTCCTATTCATTAAAATGCTAATCAAATTTGCATTCATCACTCCCTGAGATACTGAAAAAATTTCTATATGAGAGTGAATAATAACTTGATTTTTCCAGAGACATCGAATTTGAAAATGTTGCGACAGTGTCGATTTGAATTTGAAATGAGATTATCTTTCCATACAGCTAGCAAGCTGGTGCCTGCGCGGAGTGACGCTTCATATCTTCGATGAAATACAGATGTAATTAAATCGTCCCTGCTCTTCTTTCTCACCTAAATCACTACTTTTACAAACCTTTTTTCAACTTGATTCCAATCTTTCATTATCTCACTTACACACTGACGGCCAAAATTCACTCCTTTATTCAACTTTCTCTCCAGCTTTCAATTATTCCATTTTCCTCACAACTTCCACTGTTTCCACTAACGAATGTTGATACCACACCACTAACAACGGTTACTCTCTGTTAAACCAAAAGTATTTTGTCAGAGTGTACTTTGCTAGAACGTAACATCATCACCAATAGCAGATTAACTTTTATGAAAATGATTTCAAACCAATAGCAGTTATTTCAAAGGGATAAAGTTGATAAAGAATAAATGTTCATGCCATGATATTTAAAACGATGTCACAATAAATTAAGAGGAAATTCAACTTTTCTGATAAAAAAAACTATACTTTTACACCACGACCTTTTTTCAACCTGACATTTTCAATTCTTTAGCGATCATATCTGAAAACAAGCTTGCCAGTCCTAAGTACGATCACCAACAAGATCGAACAGTTTTTGTTATTAGAAGAGTTACTTCTAATAAATATCCACAAACAAAAGTTTGAATGTTTTTATTTCACAACAAATTTATAAACACAAACATTTATTTTTGTACTACATGACTGATTCATCAATATCATTTCATGTTATATTATTATTGCTCATTGGTGTTTTAGTTCATTTTAAAGTTATATACATCTAAAAAAACACCCTTAGATAGCCGTCTTCCAAATTGTTGCTGAAACTCTGAATGCGTCTACAAGCTTGTTTAAATCGTAGGTCCAACATGGTTGTCCGTATTCTCTTCATCAATAAAATAATGCACAACCTAAGCAAAAATAGTATATTAAGAATCTCCACGTTCAATATACGACAATATTATCTCCTTGTGAGACGTTTCAAAATGCTTCTTCTTCTTCTTCTTCTTCTGGTGCCTTTCCGCTATCGAATGTTGGCATTCATTCTGGCAATCATAATTTTATTAGCTGCTGCTTTAAAAAGTCCGGTGGTGGAGGCTTCAAACCAGGTTCTCAGGTTTTTCAACCAGGTTTTGCGTCTTCTCCCTACACCTCTTCTGCCCTGGACTTTCCCTTGCAATATGTATTTCAGCAAACTGTACTTTGTTTCATTCCTGAAGATATGTCCTAAATATTCTAATTTTCTCCTTTTTATGGTGAATATTATTTCGATTTCCTTATCAAGTTTTTGGAGGACATTGATGTTTGTTATTTTGTCCAAGATATTTTAAGGATCCTTTTGTAAGACCACATCTCAAACGATTCCAGTTTCTTTGCTGTTGCTTCAGTCAAGGTCCAAGACTCCACTCCATACAAACTGCTAGTCACGTTAAAATATTCCAATTTTTTTAATTGTATCCAGTCACAGTTGATGCTACCTCATCTTCTTATAATTTCAAGTAATATAAATTATTATCTTATTCTTTGAAAAGCTAAATTCAAATTGAATAATGTTAACTTTTCTGAAATCAGACAGCTTTGGTCAGTGGAAATAACAACATCTCTCATTTTATCATTTTTCTTTCCCCCAATTGCTCAACGTAGCAATTTTCATTATCCAAAGTGAAATATCTAAAATTCAAATCAGGTATTCCAATAATGTACCAAGTTGATACTAGTAGTGAAAACAAGAGTGAGTGCTACTTAATGTACTTGATAGTTGATACTACTTAATGAATACTTGTGGGACACAGTTTCAGTGTAGTAGTTGAAAGCTACCTATTGACAAACTTGTCGAACAATGGTGAATGACATAAGAGCAACGGAGATTGATTCCACAGGGAATACTGCAGCCTCTCTACTAAGGAAAGGGAACTAGGGATCAGTACGGCTTTGGCATGGCAAGCAGTAGACAATAGGCAGCCTGCGTAACGTTGTTTTGGAAAAGGAGTAGAGGTAGAAGGAGGACTTGGAGGAATACGAGGAGTAAGAGGTGGTGGAGGAGGTTGAAGAGAGGATCAAGAAGAAGCAGAAAGTGTATGATCAGGAGGTGGAGAGGGTATAGGCCCGCACATTTGTCAATCAATTAATAACGGTCCAAGAGACTCAGTCCCACTTTTGCCAATATACCCTTTTCTTCTATAAATTATCTTATTGACTATCAGCTGGCTGACAGCGCTGTCGAGATAGACGATTTATAATTCATGTTGCCTCCAGCTATATAGCAATAGCTTCGACTCATGGAATATTGCCATTGAGACCCGCTAAAATGATGAATAAATCAGGGCTCGTTTGGTACATGGAGCAGGGCAATTTTTAGAACATGTACAGAACTGTTATAATATAAATTGATCATTATTCTGGTCGAGTAAATTGGTCGAATGGGGGAAAAGACTTCACAAGCTCATTGTACATCTGCAGTACAGCTAACAAATACAAGTATTTTTTATTGCCATGAACTCCGCCTAATAATAGCTATTTGTGTAACTAGAGTGCAAAATAGCGTTTTTCTGCATCGAGAGAAACAGTTTTTTTCACAAGCCGAAGGCGAGCGAAAAAAGTTTCTCGAGTGCAGAAACAATACTTTGCGCTCGTATTACACATTAAATTTTTCCTACAGTAATGTATAAAGTAATTTAAACAGAACAAAACAGGACATACATAACCTGGCAATTCCTCACATAACCTATCTTTGAATCAAATCGATTTCAATAACAACTACAACAACTATTTCACAGCTGAAGCAGAGTAGCCAACCTATTTTTGAATGCAGAATAGGGAACCTGCATATTACATGCTCACTATTTTGTGTTGTTAGGTTGCAAATCTGGAGTGCGGAAAAGTACTTTCCCGCACTGGATTTTACTTTACCGCACTGGTGCAGGAATAGACTATTTGCGTTCTACATTCAGTGCAAAAATAGGCACTTTTTCGGGTCACTGTAGGAAAAGATATTTTATTCCATTATACAGGCAAAAAAGTGGATTCCATTATACAGGCCAAAAAGTGGAGAAGTAGCTCAATAAGGCCGAAGAACAAAGAGGGAACTGATTTTATTTATTTTACAGAGTACCATACAATTTAACAAAATATTTTGAATATAGGTTACTTACAAAATTCATGTATGAATTTTCAAAGATAATTCCAATTTACCAGTAGATTTCTGATTCATGCAGAGGCACTCCATAATAAAAGTGGACTAAATTAATTTTTGTAAATTTCTCGTGTCTGACCACTGTACGTGCTCAAGATTAACCTTTTTCACTTCTATAGTTCCAATTCTTCTAAATGTGTAAGGATATTACAGTAATCTACTGGAGGTTCAGAGCTTGGGAATAGAATAACTCTGATTTGACTTTTTTTTAACGAAAATTACAATCTGGCCTGAAATTCAGCTTTCACAATTGAGAAGCACAAACTGATCGCTGTAGCAAATTTTTACATGTTAGATAATCTAAAACTCAAAATTTCAGAGAGTCCTTGACAGCATGTCGACTACTCGTTGACTACTCGTTGACTACTTGAAAATGAAAAAATTTTCCGAAAACTACTGGTTATTCGAGGATTCGACTACATGACTCAAGCTATACATTTAAACTGTGTAGCAATGGAAAAATAAGTAAATTTCACTTGAAACTACAGTGGAACTTCTTTTAACTGTCACCTTCGAGGCCGAGCTTCTGATGGATAACTGGATAATAGAAATGCCATAGACGTAATCAGTACGGCTCTAAATTTGAAATAGTTTGAGTAAAGTTGCGAAAATAAGACAGTGTAAAAATAAATATTCATTTTATATTTAAATATTTATTTCATCAGAAATATGCTACTATCAGACTAAACTAGCTTACTGTTGTATGGTATACTACGAGAAATCTCTACTTTCTAAATTTTACGGATAATAGAAAGAGACGGTTTAAAGAGTAAAAGACGGTTCCACTGTATATGAATTGAGTTTTTTATTAATTTTTTTAATTATAAATTTGATGATTATTGAGGATTACTAGCTATCTGCTTGCAGTAGAAAAAAAAGTAGTTTCAAGCCTCCAAAAATATATAAATAACTATAATTTGTTGAAATGTAAAAATTTGACCAGATATGAAACTAAGTAAACTAAGTAATTTTATCTATCAAATGTCACTGTCTGCATTACGGATAATATAAAGTGACGGTTTAAAGAGTGACGGATAATTGAGGTTCCACTGTTTATGAATTGAGTTTTTTTATAATTTCTTTTTTTAAATAATGAATGGATGATTAGTGAGGATTACAAATCTGCTTGCAGTAGAGAAATGAGCAGTTTCAAGCCTCCAAAAATATATAAATAACTAAAATTTGTTGAAATGTGAAATTTGATCAAATTAATATGAAACTAAGTAAACACATACATTTTATATATCAAATATCACTGTCTGCATTATACGGATGATAGAAAGTGCCGGTTTAAAGAGTGACGGATAATTGAGGTTCCACTGTATATGAATTGAGTTTTGTTATTATTTTTTTTTTAATAATGAATTTGATGATTAGTGAGGATTACAAATCTGCTTGCAGTAGAAAAATGAGTGGTTTTAATATAAATTCAGTAACTATAATTTGTTGAAATGTCAAATTTGACGAAATATTAAACTAAGTAAATAAATACATACATTTTATCTGTTAAATGACACTGCCTACACAAAATAAACTACAGAGTAGGTAATCGGTCAAGCTGAATCTCTACGGAGTATTGGCCAGAGCTAAGCGTTGCCGGCTATCTAAAGCCAACCAATTTGAAAGTCAGATTTCGTTGTACATGTCCCAACCGAGCTACTGTCATCAACTTTCCAACTGGTGACACACCAATTAGGGTTCTCCGAAACAGAAAACGGACATTGCCCAGTGAAACGTGGATGGAAAGTAGACTAAGGGAGGAATAAGAAAGACAGGAGCTGCCGATAGCAGAGACTGGACGAAAAGTTGAAAACAGACTACCGGGAAACGAGTCCGAGCTTTGCACACTCGATTTGCAACTTGCCGTTCCCTGCCATTCAACTTCTATAAAGTCAACAAGTCCCGTTAAACAACCTTGAATGCATGAAACAAATGAAAGGTAAAGTTGTCCATATAATCAGATACGTCCGCACATATTATACAACGTAGGAAAGGTGGTTCGTTTCATTCTCAAACACCATTGAAGTTTTAACTCCATACTAACTAACCCCACGATGATAATCATCAAGGTCAATCCGACATTATTTACTCGGAGTGAACAACGCAGTCGGTTGTAACTGTAAAGTGGGACTCTGCTATGAATGTTTTCACATTTCAGGTCGCATTGACTTAGCGAACATTCATCAGATATCAAAAAACAACTAAGAGTTTGCCTTCGTTGAAACCTAGTTGTAATTAAACCTGAAACAGTTCTCCAAAACTCTCTTAGGTGAATTAAATGGACATGAAGCAAACAGTTACGATTGCATGGGATGTCAGACCGTTATCCATCTTTCATACAGTGGCACATATAGGGCCTACTTTTTTCGTTCTTTGACTAAACTTTTAACTTATATTTTTTCAGGGTTCTATAGTTGCCATTATATTGTTAGCTACTGTTAGTTCAACTCGTCCATGGTATTTATCTTTCATAGTAAAAGCAAAAACAAAAAGAAAATGCATTATTGATTGTTTTTATATTGTCAGAATTTTATTATTCTTTTTAATAATTGCAACAATTAATATTCCAATTGGTTGTTGCAACTATTACTCTGATTTAAGTAGGGGAAAATGGAACCTCCGTGCATTACAAACTATTTTTTCAAGGTTTGTGAAATAAGGTTTTTTCAATTTTTTTTTAAAAAGTAACAAAGTTTTGGACTTGGTTGATTCAAATAACTTCAATCAATTGATTCATGTGGGCGTGATCACTGAGAAAACACCCCAGTAGGGCAGTAGTATAATATATTCAAGTTTATATGTTATGGTTTTAGTTCCACTTCCACTTTTACTTCACTTTTCCACTTACTGTATAGTATTAAACTGGAATTGATAAGTTACTTCTCAGTGCGTGTAAACACTCACCCAAGTAACATAATCAGTGTTTGTATTATCCATTCTGGATGATATTCACTGTAAATTTTTTTTCTAATTTTTTGGGTTCATAATGCACTATCGTGTTGATGAAGACCTTCATGTTGAATGATGAAACCTCCAAACTCCAGTTCTAACTAATCATCCAAGAGCTATTCTATTGCACGGCTTATCTATCTTGACCTATTTATGATTGAACAACTGTCAATGATTCCATGAATCAACAATCCCTCTTGATGAGTTGAATGATGATGAATGCAACATGTTGATTATTTCAGGTGCCATCCATCTTGATTGCGGTTTCTGAAATTGAAGGTTAGGTTGGGTGTGCGGTCAGCAAACAAGGAATGTCGATTAGGTGAGTCCGTTACGATGCAAAGTCCATTGGAAGTGGTCGGGCTCGGACACTTGCCACAGTTTGAAGCTTAATTCTATTATTTGAACCCTCGGAGTCCAAGCGTTAGTGGAGGAGAATGCCCTTGCTCCTTTGCATGATTGCACACAAGGTTGTGAGACATTTGAAGAATTCGTGTGGTTTGTCTTTGAAGGTTGGGTTGGCTACCAGACTTACAGCTTACAAAAGACTACTTGTTGCTACAAAAGACTAATCTGCAAAGTTTCAAGATTTTTAGAAGACATTTAGCCAGGGAATGACAGCCATGAGTTTTAATGTAACTCATTAACTTTTATGATGCATGAAACCTTGCGAAGAGATTTGTCAACTATATTTTAGATTGGAGAAAGCAAAAAATGCACTGAAAATGTTCTATAAACAGTGAAATTTGAGTTTCAACAACACTAAATTTTGAGAAGAGACTTGTCAATTAAATGACTTTTCAGAAAAACACACTGAAAACGTCCTATAAACAGTGAAATTTGAGTTTCGAAATATATGAAGTCTTGAGAAGAGATTTGCCATCTAACAGTTTGGAAAAATCAAAATTTGCAGAGAGAATACACTGAAACTCTCTATAAACTATGAAATTAAGAAATGAGACATTGAATACTATGGTGGTGATAATAATACTAATGATGTAGAAAAATATGAAAAAGGAGGAGAAAAAGTGTTAATGACAGTTACAAAAGGCCTTTTGCCAAAGGCTGAAGAGAACTGGAAGACGAATCTATCTAGGATTAAAATCATCCAACACATTAATCAATGAACTTCACGCAAACAGGACAGCCTGATTAGATACCGATGTTTGGGAAACATCTTGCTTGGCCTTGCATGACCCATATATATCGTAAGACAGCAGGATGCTCATTTGTTCAGCTAGAGCCAGACAAATGGTAGGTACCACAACGTGCGCGATGGCCGGTCTAGAATTTCAAATTCCCTACAAGCAGCAGCAGTAGCAGCACCCAGAGTAGAGAAACAGCAAGCAGAGCAGCAGGATCAGTGGGAACTGCGACACATGGCTAAGATCATTTGCGGTGAGCCAAACACGGGTCTTCAATCATCCCCCAGTAGCTAGCATTTCTCACGTCTCATTCAAGCATATGCCACGCGATGCTTGCTGCATGACAAAGACAGGTGACGCCTTGTCACTATTGACAAACAGCTGTGCTCTTGAAATATTGCTGATTCAATGTATTTCCTGCTTTATGAATACTATAAAACAACAATAGAAGTAGAAATTCACCAGTCTTGTCAGTATGGAAAATCACTAAAAGTCAAATAGGAGTAGTTTGTGACAGATGTCGTGGTGCTTTGATCCTTCTTCATACTGAAAGGAAGGAATATTCCCGAAGATCTTGAATATAAAACATCAGAGAGAATAAAATTTTTGATTCTAAATGCTGGATTATTTTTCTGTTAGGAATGCTTGATTTCCTTCGAATAAGGATTTCAACCAACTTTGCCCTTGAACATAAAATACGAATAGCTTATGACAGATGTGATGCTTTTTTCTCCATACTAGAATGACAGAATGCTTAATTTCTTCAAAAAAGGATCTGGAATATAAAACATCAGGGAGAATAAAATTGTTGATTCTCCATGCTAGATTATTTTTTCGCTACACATATTATTTCCTTTGAATAAGGATTCCAATTAACTTTACCATCATAAAATATGAAACACCAAGAAATCAAATAATATGAGTAGTTGATAACAGATGTCATGGTATCTTGGTTTTTCATATACAGCACTACAATGAAGGAATGCTTTGTAGTACCTGGGTTGTTCAATACTAGAATGGAGGAATGCTTCATTTTTCAGTAAAAGGCCCTTGAACATAAAAGATTGGGCAGAATATAATTTTTGATTCTACATGGTACATTTCTTTCATAAGGAATCCCTTCAAATACGAATCTTTGGGGCATAAAAGATCGAAGACAATGGATTTTTTTCTAGAGTAATAAAAAGACAATTCCAACCAGAAATATTCGTGTTACTAGTAACAAGGTTACTTGTTTTAAGTGTTGTATGTGATGGAGTAGAGAGAAATGGTGCTATACATTCAAGGGATGTTTTTAAGCTTTCTTGATGAAGAATTCAATAATCTATTGAGCATTATTCGTTGTTAAAATTAGGCCTATACATTTTTGCTACATAGTTTCAGTTTTCACTATGAAAGTTCTAGATCAAGTCATATAGAGTAGGTGAGTCGGACTTTTAAGCGAAACGCTTTGATTCTAGATTCCAGGTTCTAGTTCTATTATCGTCTATAAAGATATCAATTTGCAATGAATGGAAGGAACAATAATTCCGGCATCACCATTGGATATGCATCAAAGCACCATCTTCACAGTTGTTTTTTTTTTTTTAATTTTATTGCGGATGATGCCGACATGAGTATGGAGACTTGTGCGTTTGTAATGAGGTGAATGATGAGAAACATACTATAGAGAAATAAACTATATTTTCGACTGCTAAATCATTATCAATGAAACAAAAACTATCATGCAGAGTAGCAGAATATATACCCCCTTATTCAAATACTATTGGTTAGTTGGCTAGAAGCCTACCATAGGTCATACTCTACGATGGAGGTCTGTCACTGGCTGACGTTAGACACGCCCCCTTGTAACAAGAATGGCCTACCAATACGAAGCAAGTATGATGACCAGTAGAAAACAAGTGACTAAACGAACAGCACAAATAAAATATCGACAGTCAACAGGTGAATCAAGGTCAAACAACTGCAAGATTAATAGGAAAGCAACTAGATAGCCTATTAATAAAATTTGTACCGTAATAAATCTTTACATATTATCTGTCTTAACTTACACCAAGATGAATCTCCATAATTATCAGATAAGAAACAATGTACACTCTTTCAACACCAGAAGCAATAATCATATTTATATTGAGCGTCACCGACTTTCGAAATCGCTCAACAGCTTTAAACACATTGGTCAGAAGATTTTTAATAAGTTGCCACTCCATCTCCATAATGCACCCCTCACGGTTTTCAAAACAAAGATACACGACTGGCTGATAAAGAACCCGTTCTACAAGTTAAGTGAGATTTATGAAATTTACATAAATATTGTGTAACATTTTGCGTCTTTTTTGTAACATTTTGACGAGATAATTGATCATAGTCTACTGTAATAATTGAGTTTAGTGTTCACTATTAATTGCAATCGAAAATTTTATTATTGGGATTGACAGTGCTTAGATGGCACTCAACTTTGTAACCTAGTGTTTTAGTATATTTAAGAATATGTTTTGACGTTGTCTTGTGCTTATCGGCCCGCTGACAATAAAATCTTATTTATTTATTTGTACAGAGTCCTATTATAGTTGAAACTGGACGATTATTCCTAACCTATTTCATGAGAGAACAAGATCAGTGGAGTTGAATTGGTTGTAATTGATTTGATAATTAAAACCAGCAACATACTCATTCCTTATCATCCTACTTCTTTCCGAATCATCTAAATTGTTCAAAAGTCTACCTTTGTCATTGAGATGCAGAAATTGAAAAATCTTCTCAACCTCGAATAAAATCTTCACTTTACAACTGCCTAATCAATGGTTCTTAAAGAATAAATGAGATTGGTAAATTTAATGTTGAGTAATGCATCAAAATAAAATATAAAAACTGGTTATTTTAACATAAAGTATTATAAAAACCGTAAAGTACGGTTGAATTGCACAAGCAAAGTTTTACGTAGTCTCGAACCAAGGTTATTAAAAACAACTTTCTATTAACCTTGGACTCGAGCAGCGATATTTTCTTACCAATGCTATCCAGTCAAAAACAGCACAACTGTTTGTGTATTTGATGTTTCTTATGAACCTATAAAACCTTTTTATTTATATCCGTTTGTTTGAACCGTGCAACAGCCGCATTCATAAATTGAAATAGTAAACTGGATTGGTCGTAATGATGAGCAGTTGAATCGATTACTAATAAAATAAAAAAGGGGCTGAGGGAAAACGCACACAGTTTCCGCATAAATTCCGGGCCTTAGTGCACGTCTTTGTAAAGCAATCCTGATACTCGAGGGAGCCAGTCTGTTTTTATTCTGTTTTTCCTCCTCTTTTCCAAAACGTAACTCTGCTTTCCCATCTGCACACATCGGGGACAGTGTCGGAAAACCCCATCTAACTCAGCCACTTTCCGATTAGACTATACGTCACGCTTCCGGCTGACAACAATTTTCTACATTCTTGCTTTGTCATGAGTTTTTATTTAGTACAACAATTAAATTGTAAATTCGATTCTATTTAGACAATATTCTTTGTCTCGTATTTCAGGCACTTTCAGCTTGAACTTTTTTTCAACTATTCCTTTACATACTATGTGATTTTTCAAAATTTTCCAGATATTTGAGTACTTTTGAGCGTACTCATTGTTTTGGGAAATACTTAAATTCTTCAATATACTGACATATTTTATTTTCAACAGGAAAAAAATAGCAATAATCCTTAACAAATCGGTTGAAGTATGATTGATTACGTGTTCAAAACGGTGGGTTACCAGTTGACCGACCAAAGCAAACTTCACGAAAACTAAACTTTACGAAAGAAGCAAAGCGTACCGGAACCATTGCCTTGTCAGGTTAGGTTAGGTTAAATTGTAGTTTTGTTTTGTCGGTCAACTGGTAGGGTCGGGCAACTGACGGGTAGGGCAACTGGTAACCAACCATTCAAAACTACATTGTAAATAGATCGTACAAAGTATAAATACTGTACATTGCATTAAATTGAGTAATTATATGGCTATCATGATAACATTGAAGCTCTTTCAACTGTACTAAAGTATTGTTTCAAAATTTCAAATTTTAAATCCGTATAACAATCCGTATAAATAAGTATAACAATCAGGATGCGGAGGGTCATGGTTACACTTCATATCAGGAATCAGACTTTCTGAGATGACAGTTGGAAAAATTTATATTGAAATACATGGAGAAGCTACTAGAGGAGTGATTCAATAATTTATTCAATTAAAACCCGAACAGACTAGCAGAAGCCGATCTGCAATCAATTTGAGACGTATTATATCTCGCAATAATGGGAAGAAATGTTGGTTCAATAAAGGGGAACAATTTTGAATCTAATTTTCCCCCTTTTTTTCGGATGATGAAGGTCTGAAACCTGTGCGTGGGTAATGAATTGGATGATGGTGATTGATGAGTTGGACCTACAGTTTTAGGTGGGTTCCGAACCATTCGGAAGTGATTTTACAGCGGGGAACAGAGTCTTTTTAGCTGGCCAATCCAATCGGTCACCCTTACAAAGAGCGCCCAGGAGTTTCTCAGCTTATCTCTGATTGGACAGATACCTGCTACGGCACTCGGCTATCACCTACTAAATTACATGGATAAGAAGCAGAAAGTTACGATAGCTTGGAATGTTAGACCGTTATCCATCTTTCATACAGTGACACAGATAGGGCCTAATTTTTTCGTCTTGACTAAACTATTTACTTATATTTTTTCAGGGTTCTACAGTTGCCATTATATTGTTAGCTACTGTTAGTTCAGCTTTTTTATGGTATTTATCTTTCGTTGTAAAAGCAAATTAAACAAAAATAAAATGATTGTTTTCATATGTTATCAATTTTCAATTGATTCACTTCCCAATAGTTTAATAGGCAACAGTTTAAGAGTAACTATAAGTTCATATACCTATCCAAACTTTCATAGAACTGAAAAATCTATTCCAATAATTGTTGGTAATCTCCTAGTTGACTATTTCATGGACATCAACTTACTTGCTTTAGTTATTTAAGTTTCATCAAGACGTTCTCTCAAACCACACAGAGAAACTTATTTTGAATAATATAGTTCAGAGGCTAGTGAACATTAGGAGTCAATAGCGGCATTTCATATGAATTGCACATTCCTTCCCAGCATTCCACAGCAGTATGGATCTCACAGGGTGGATGAGGTGGAGAGGAGGGAGTAGATGATATAGATTGAAGGGGAGTAGAGTGGGAGAAGGAATTGCAATATAGAGATAAACGTTGCATTTCACGGTTCATCCATCACGTTATCACAAAGTCATCATTAACTAGTACGTGATACAGCGGAACATTGTTGGCTATATGTAACCAGTAATAATTATTAGGATAACCCTAATTGAACCAAATCAGGTAATTACATTGACCGATGATCACGAACATCAGTTACAATCCTGTCAAGCATTGTGAACACATTATTAATAATAATCGGCATCATCAATCATCATCGATCAAATCACACATAGTGTGTGACAAGGAAGTACATTTGCAAAGAAATTTCAGAAGATTAAAGACGCTTCTTACAGTAATAGCTCGAATATTGTACATTGTTCTTTTTAAAAATATATATTGAATTACTTTTTAAATAATTATGTATTGTCTGATTTTCAGCAATTGAACTAGAAGATTGCTAATCAAAGCTTGTCTCCCAGTATATAATAGATATCCTGCTACCTTCCTTCTCCAACATTTATATTTTAATCCCTCTATCAAGTTAGATTTTTGAATTGATAGTATTAATAGAATAGAATTAATATATTAAGAGAGTGATTAGAATAGAAATAGGATAGATTGAATGTATATGAATAGAATTCTAGAATTACGAACTGAAAATTAAGAGAAGATAGAACATATTCAATTCATTGTAATAGAACATAGCAAACAAAAAATGTCTTACAAAAACGAAAACATAATAAAATTATTTATTGAAAAAAATTACGAACTGAAAATTAAGAGAAGATAGAACATATTTAATTCATTGTAATAGAACATAGCAAACAAAAAATGTCTTTCAAAAACGAAAACATAATAAAATTATTTATTGAAAAAATTCATCTGGAAGAAGAATGACATTTCATAATCAGAAAATTATTGAGGACTTGGCTGAGACAGTCAGTTGGTATTTTTAAATTAATAAATTAGTGCTTTAAGATCGTGGGTTTAGGCAATCAAAGCGAGAAATGGGATAAATATAGTTGATCCATGACAATTTACGATTATCAGACATTTTAACTGACATGCAGAACTATTTTTAATAAATAAGTAAAATAAATAAACTTCCTATCAATTTAAAATAGCTCTGCATGTCAGTCAAAAAAATAAAATACGAATACATGGGTGTCACAATAAGTAATGTGCAACAGGGAAAAACAGGAAACACTCTGGGAATAAAAATGCTTAACCTGGACTCTAGAGCAGGGGTCTCCAAACTAGGGCCTGCGGGCCAAATCCGGCCCGCCAATGTGATCAATCCGACCCGTGACAGTGTGAGCAATCGGGCCCGCGACAGCTCATAGGGTTTTGCCACTTAATATTATTTTCTACTAATTACACTACTCAATTACTTAATTGTACTAATTACCAGTACATCATTTTACTATCAGATTTAGCAGTTGTATGTTTGCTGAAGGCGCATACTTGAAGACTTTGGAAGTTATAAGTAAACTTTTAACTGGCTGACTTTTAACCAAGTTAATTCACTAAAAACGTGAAAGCCCCTGTTTTATAACAATTTTTGTGTATATTATGAAATATCACAATAATTACGACAATAACAGACTTGTAACATGTTTTATCCAATTTTTCAGCTACTTTTACATAAATCCTATTCAATTCACCACTTAAAAGAAGGCCCTGGAGATTAATGATTGAGTAAATTGATAGGGATAGCTGCCAATTTTAGTCATGTTTATTCTTGTAATCTTTGCCATCTTTGATGAAAGGAATACATTTTTAAATTCAATATATTTATTTTCAAAAAGGATGTATGGTACAAATTACTTCTAATAAAGAACAAATTCAAATTATACATATGAGAGCACAAGGATATGGTATCCCATCATTGCCCTCTTAACACAATAATGATGTAACAAACAATATACAATAAAGAGTACCTACAACAATAAAATACTAAGCAAGCACTAAGGAAGATAGAAATAGATAATAAAAAATAAGGAAGATAACAAAATAAAAAAAATACATATATAAACAGTAAAAATAGAGCACTTAAGGTGAACAGAATAAGAATACAAATACAGTAAATAAACAGATTCAAGAAGTGAAGAGGAGAAAACAGACAATATCCAAACACACAGATCTCGACTCAATGGTCTCAGGTACACTAACAAGTCCGTGTTCATAGGTAGAGGAGGTGGTGGATGATGAGGAGTGTGGGAGGGGAAGTAGGTGGAGAGAAGGAGAGGTTTCCTCCTAAAATACTCTATAGATAGTGGAAAATGAAAACGGTTCTGGCCCTTGGACGTACTGGGGTAATTATTTTGGCCCGAAGGCTGGAAAGTTTGGAGACCCCTGCTCTAGAGCAAGAAAATCTCCTAAACATCGAAGGTTCATCCTTTTCTTCGAAGAATGATTGAATCATGTTGGATGAATGAACCACTTATTATATCAAGGGCCATATTTATGAACGTTACTTAAACCCACACTTAGCTTGAATGAAAGAGTTACTTACATAAGTGTTTCTTATACTGAAAGTGTCACTTGAGAAAAATCCGTATTTATAAACGTTACTTAACATTCGTCAGCTGTTTCTTACTGAAGAGCGATTCCGAAAGTGTCACTTGAAATGACGTCACCAACAATTAAGACGTCACGCGCAGCAGCCAATAGGAACGCGTTATTAGCATTTCGTTCAATGTAAACAACAAATTCAAAACAGATTCCGGGTTATCTCTTTTGTGATTGTTATCGGCAATGGGCTAAATTATTGAAAAACGCAGACTCTTCTCATCGAAAGAGAAGAAATTTCTCAAATTCTCAAACAATTGGTCCTGCAATATTTCGACATTATTGTAAGCAAAAGGACAGATGGATCTAATAACAAAAAAAGAATGAAATACGGACGCGAATTGAACAAGAGTTCAACAGTTTTGGCGATCATAGCCAGGTAAGCTTTGTTATTCTTACATATTTCTAAGGTTGCATTAATTCATAATTATTAATTCGAAAGGTTTACTAGTATGTTATTATCAAGAAGCGATATCATAAAACCATTGATAGCGATACAGTCGCATTGTCAAATGTGGGTATATCCAAACAAAACAGGATTAAGCGTTAGGTTAGTTTTAAGGCTGTAACTTACTTTCTCAGATGCGGCTCTGCATTGCGTATTTCAATGATGATAATGAATGTGAAACATACATTCAACTTAGACAATGACCTATACGAATTGAGCACATAAATCTACAGCAGCAGAACAGAATAACAGGATCATTTGAATTTGTCTTTCATTTTTCGTATATTTTTTAAATAGGTGACTGACTAGGAATGAATGTTACAAAAGTTGAAGATTATACAAATTGCAAGAATCCATTATTGGAATAATTCCCAGTTGAAACCAATTCAGTAGGTACCATTCTAGTTTGATGTTCTAAATAAGTTCTTCAGTTTTTCTATATAATTACCGTATAATTGAGAAATTTCCATTAGAATAAATTTTATTGAACTGATTAGTTACAATACTTATGACTTAGAAAGCTAATTAGCCTGATTGCTAGTAAACTAGGAGATAGGAAGCGTTGAAATTGTTATACATATATATAATAAACATCTAATATTTCTGAATACCTTGAAAATTGATTCAAATTCAAATGCTCATACAAACACTACTGTTCTAATTTGATGCCGTGTTTACACGTTGCCAATAGCTGAAGCAAGTCCACTGGTGCCAGTCAACTGTCCTGTCCAGTTCATTCAGATTAGAACTTGAAACAATTCTAGGTCTACTTGACATTAATTCTAAAATGTAGTATGATTGCAAAAAAATAAATACTCCTCCATACATTCATACATTACTAATACATACAATATTTCAATTTTTTTATTATAAAATTATTTAAATCAAGTCTCAATATAGTATGTGCATAGTGTCAACAGACTTTATTTTATTAATCATGGGATATCCAAAACTTAAAAAAGTTCACACGCCGTTTTCCAGAAATTATATATATTTTATGATAATTTTAAAAAATTGTTTAAATTACAGTAACAATAATTTACATTTATTTTTGATTCCTTTCATTATTTGATTTCAGAAGAGGCATAGCAGTCAATACAGTGCACAAAAAAAAGAAAGCAAACCGATATTTTTAGAGATGAGTTGGAGATGGAACAGTCAGAAAAAGCTTTCCTTGTTTAAATTGCCCGCAAAGAGAGAAAATGGGAGCTTGAATTACAAATTATACAAAAACAATTGAAGACATTTTTTATCAATAATTCCGTATTTCTTATTAATAAATTTATTTCAATAAATTATTTTTGCCCTTATGTTTTCTCAGTGTTCTATATAATGTGATAGCTATTGTTAAACTATAAACTGTACCGGTCCGTTGAGTGAGGATTCAAGTAAGCTATCTCCCTCACTTGACTAAGTATGGTTTTCGCGTAAGAATTGAAAGTGACACTTTGCTCGAAAGTGTCACTTTCGATCAAGTGTGATTCATAAATACGGATTTCACTCAAGTGTGGCTTTTCAAGTGTCACTTTCGGAAAGTAACCCTCAAGTAACGTTCATAAATACGGCCCCAACTGTTCAAGGAACTGATAAATGAAACACTTTTCCACGATAATTATAGAATAGAAACGTGAAACGCTCAACTCAAGAAACAATAAACAAGAAAAATGAGAAGAGTTTGTGGGAGAAAGTATGATTACTATACAGAAATAACGAGCTTTTTAAACCCCATTTCAACGACTGTAGAGCAATCTCCATTTATGTAATGGACTCCTTCCAGCAACATGGAATATTATAATAAAGGTACATTAAAACTGTGCATTATACCACATTTAGCTGATGAGATTTTCATTCAAATAACGCAGTATCTAGAAACTATGGAAACACTTAGAAAGACTAGAATAAACTTTAATAGCTTTTGTTAACTAAAGCTTATACATTACATAACGATAAACATCTTTGAATGTTAATGAGTGGAGTTGCAGGACAGTTTCATTTTATAACTAGTGAGCTAGATTGGGACATTGTGCTAGAACAAATAATAACTATTGTTTAAGTATAAAAAGTTCAACTTTTGAATGATGAGAGGAGCTTGACAGCTTCTATATTATTATTATCTATATTTGTTCAATCAGATAGATAAGCTGCGTTCTCGTAGGTCCTGTTTGTAACGGTGACCGATTAGATTGGCCAGCAAAAAAGACACTGTTCTCTACTGAAAATCACTTCCCGGTGGTTCGGAACCCACCTAAAACTGTAGGTCCAACTCATAAATCACTATCATCCAACTCTTTACCCACTCACAGGTCTCAGACCTATGTGGGCTTCATCCTCAAAAAAAAATGTATATATATTGTAAGATTAATTTTAAATTATAAATAAAGTAAATTGTTATGGCTTTTATTGATGGGGAGAACCTTACGGGTAGTTCTACCTTACTGCTTGAGCCATGTTATTGGAAACATAGTGGACCTAAAATTTTTGGTGGGTTCCGAACCACCAGGGCATGCTTTTACAGCAGAGAACATTCCTTTTTGCTGCCCAATCCAATCGGTCACCCTTACAGAGAGGGCCCAGGAGAGCGTTGCATATCTAATCTGATTGAACAGATAACTGCCACGGCACACGGCTATCACTTCCCTTTCTTTTTATTATAGATGTGATGTAATTATTGGAATAATGAAGTTATTGATTACTTCATTCCCAATAGATACCTTAGGACAATCAAATTTATGTAATTGAATAATGTATATTGAAATTTACACACATTGGACTTTGGCATCATAGAGAAAAGGGAGCTTTTTACCACTTCAATGAATTTCTCTCTTATCTTCTTACGCTTTTCAAGTAACTGTAGGTAGATAAACAATCAAGGACATAAGCTGAACTTCAAAATGTATCCTAGTTTTCATTACTTCAAGCACGAACCCATCTCATGCTATGTTAAAGAATATTTTTCCAAGAAAAGTTCAGCTCAATGTATAAGTCAGCATGTGATTTTAAAAGCAAATGAATGGTGAATTTTCCTGGAATGATGTAACTGATAAGCAGAGTTTTGAATAAGATTATCTTAATCGTTCAAGTTGAGTCATGTGGGATGATAATGTTTGAAGTCGAAGTTGCTAGGAGGCGAGATTGATTACTGCCTGCTTGTGGCACATAACAAAGTGACGTCAGGAGCTGGAAGCAATTTGCAGGCCATGAAAAAATGAAATCTCTTCCTGAGCTGAAAATTATTTCGGTTAGAAACTTTCAACTCTGGAATGATGAAAAGTGGTTGACAGTTTGTATATTGAAGTAATTGATTACTTTATTCCCAATACATTGATGGTCACGATATTCTCCAGTGATCCATTTTATGCCTGCCACAGCTTAGGTCAGAAATGAGGGAGAATACATTACTGTATTTGAGTCTTCTATTTCAACTTACATAGAAAATATGCACCTTTAAGGCTAAGAAGTTGGAGGTACATGCCTGGTTTAATTCGATTCAAACTGAGACAATCTAAACAGGTGAGAAACAAGCTATCATAATTTTGTACAATAAACTGCTTTTTTCAAAACATAAATATATCATAATAGACCCCTCAGCCAGAATGAAGAAATATTGGGCTGAGAAAAAAATAGAAATAAGGCAGCCCATAAGAATAATTGTTGATCTACATCCATGTTTTCACTTTTTCCGCTTACATTCTTACAACTACAAATCGATTTTCACAAGAGACAAACTAATTTGATTCAAATCTGGATTAATTCGACTCAATTTGAGATCTAAATAATGTAAACATGAGTCCTGCTAGAAACAATCATACTGTAATTCTGTAAAATAAGCTGCTCTTTTTTTACCATCCATGTCTCCAACTTTAAATCTTTCATTTCCCATTTTTTAGTTTCGGATATGTGTAACAAATGATTAGATTTATTCGTTAAATATGGAGGTTGTAGTGGTATCAACGTTAGTGGTATCAAAGTTGTAGTGTTATCATGCTTCCGTTGATTTGGCTGCAAAACCAGCACATAGTAATACCAATCATACGCAGAATTCACAAATTGGAGACAATTAGATTTTCCACGAACCTCAACCATCAGTTGAAGCCAATTTGTATCACTAGAATCCAGTTCAGAGAAAAGTCATTAGGATACCAGTCTGAAATGATAGCCATGAGCTATGGATGGGTGTGACTTATTTCATACACATACATCGCATGTGCTCTAATTAGAAAATCATTACGCACAAATTTCAAGTACTCTTTACTTCTGAATATTTTTCTTTAAAGCAACAAACAATCTTTTTCTTCTAAACAAGCAAACAAAATAAGATTTTTATTTTGTTTCTTGCTGATGAAGCTCTAATCTGAGACCTTTTTGCATTATTATAATAAATTTAGAAATGAAAAATTTTATCAATTTTTATGAGGTTGATGGTCACACAATGATGTTGTGATGGTAAACCTGCAGTTTTAGGTGGGTTCTGAACCAAGGGGGTCATGACCCCCAAAATCGAAAATTTACTAGAGAAGGGGTTGGAACGAGGGACAACAAAATCTCATTTGTGACCACCTTCAAACACCCACTGCTGTTCCAAACCACTAGGTGATTGATAATAAAGCATTGTGAACCACAAAGTATCACTATTGTCAAAAGCATCCATATGACGAATATTTGATTCAGTAAACGGATTTGAATTTCTCTTGTCCAATAAAAATGAAAATTTCTCGAAAAAAAAACCGATTAGCAACAGAAGAAACATAACCTTCCAGAATCAATTTTATGTGGTATTGAGCATTAAGTACTGTGGTAAATAAATTCAGTTTTCCTACAACTGCTCGTAAAGTAGTTCTTTACGTACTGAAAACTAATTGTAAAATACCTTTTTACTGCTCAGCAAGCGGTAAAGTACTTTACGCTCGCCAGCTGTTTTCTTTACGCTTCTGTTTGATTTTGATGCCTTCTCATTGGTGGATCACGGAATCCGTGAAATTCACATAACCTCAAAAATGGCGTACGCTAACCAAATCCGCTCATGGTCTGTGATGTTACAAACTACAAGCTTTTATTGTGTTGGAATCCAGAACTGCAGTTTTAGGAAAAATATTGTATGCAATTCGCGCGTGAAGCTTCTTTATCGCTCTCGCAAAATTACTGAGCTCCGCTACGCGTCGCGCAGTAAATGTTTTGGCTCGAGCGATAAAGTCGCGCTTCACGCCCTTAATACATAAATAACTATTATATGTCTTACAACAAACGATTGTATTTGTCATCAGATTCATCTCTTGAGAGAATTCTTTCGTAAAAATTGGAATACTTTTAATAATTGTTTAGTTAGTATGTATTGTATTGTATAGAATATTCAGCCGCGGTAGTGTGAAAGGCTACAGCGCTCATTTCTGATAAAATATTGCCTGCTACTCCTGCTGTCACAGGTTCGATTCCCGTTCAGCATTAGATATTTTGTGTAATCATTCATATTAGCCAATGTTCAGGCTCATGAGAGCATCATTTCCATCATCATCAATATTATCAAAATAGTTATTTATGTATTAAGAGCGTGAAGCGCGACTTTATCGCTCGAGCCAAAGCGGAGCGCAGTAATTTTGCGAGAGCGATAAAGAAGCTTCACGCGCGAATTGCATACAATATTTTTCCTAAAACTGCAGTTCTGGATTCCAACACAATAAAAGCTTGTAGTTTGTAACACCACAGACCATGCGCGGATTTGGTTAGCGTTCGCCATTGTTGAGGTTATGTGAATTTCACAGATTCCGTGATCCACCAATGAGAAGACATCAAAATCAAAACAGAAGCAGCTGGCGAGCGTAAAGTACTTTACCGCTTGCGGAGCAGCAAAGAGGTATTTTACGATTAGTTTTCAGTACGTAAAGAACTACTTTACGAGCAGTTGTAGGAAAATGTGTTAACGCTTTTATTGGGAGAAAATAATCTATTTTTGTTATATCTTACATTCTCTTAAGGTAGGTACAGATTTCGAACAATACCTCGTCGCAAGAATCACTCCGTTGCACATAATCAGCTAATCATATCATCGTCTTGCAACAGCACATCATAAACACAACGATAAGACGATGATACACCATGACACAGTGATACACGACGACAATACGATCAGCTGATTCTGTGCAACACAGTGATGTTCCCGATGGGGTTCTGTTGGAGTCTGAACCTCCTTTAGCTCCAGTCTAAAGCTCCTTTAATACTACAAGATATACCTCGTAGTATTGCAGCTTCAGTACTATTAAACCTCACTTTTACAGCATTTATATTTATTACTCATGCATAATTGTTAGCTTGTTCAATTGTTGACTGTGTTGTGCTATACTTCATATTATTAGACTATGTGAGCTCAACTTATTTGTATGGTTGACCCAAAAACAAATACAATGATTATTATCATTATTAAAGCTGTTCGATTGAATCTAGAAAGGTAAATTCTGAAAGTGAGGTAGCGATTATTTTGGAGATGATGATGATGACGATGAAAGTTATTCAACCTTGACTGTCGGAATATTTCAAAAATAAACATTAAAGCTTTTTGATTAACGTGCAAATTTATCAAATTTGGCCAATAAATGCTGTCCGCAAAAAAATAGGACGTGCTTCCAAGAAGTGAGAGGTTTGAATGTAGGAAAAATTATATCGTATAAATGCGGTTTTTCGGAACTGAACGCTGTGAAAATGCGCTAACAAAATAATAGAGAGCAATATTCTAGTGCCAGCGTAATATTGAACTTTGAAAAAATTCAGTGAGTATACGGTCGGCTATCTGCCGTGATTAGAATGTTATGGTTCAAAAAACACACTTCGGAATACAATTTTTCATTTTTTCCGAATCGGGTGGTAAAAAATAAATTCTGCGAAGCGAGATTTTTCCGCATTCAATTTGCGCGTGAATAATATCGTGTCCATTTAATTAATCTAGCTTCAACACTACAGCCAGTATCACACGTAAAAAAGTAACAACATTTTTTGAACCATTACTGGAATTACTTCTCTACTATATTTCAACAGAATAGGATATGTGAGATATTATTTTGTGGATGAAAATATGTTAGGAGAATGTCATGTGATTTTTCCTGTCCAATGCAATTGCTATTCATCTTGAAAACCAATTCATAATTTTTGAACTTCAATTTTATAAATTTGAGAAATTGATATAGGTAATAAGTAACTTAAGATCTCTTTTCATTAGTATTAATGGAAAAGTATTAAAACTACTTATTTATAGCCAACAAAGTAGGCTTATTTACAGCCAAATTAATATTCCTATCCCCCGTTTACGCAAACGTCGTATCGCAATGATGGTTCATCATTCGTTCCATTTTTATACCAAGCTGCTATGTGGAAGCATTTTCGTTTGTGTGAATAAATGAATTAAAAAATATTATTATACCAATATACATGCTCGCATTAGTATGATCTATATATCTTGAATGGTATAAAGCACATATCTAGTATAAAATGTATTAGAGTGGTATTATCAACACACATGCGCCATCTTGTTATAACTCAACATAACCTAAAACAAGCCTTATATTCATGGCCAATACTAGTCATTAATGCTTGTGTTTCATAATTCTAAAAGCTAATTTACTCTCAAAACTATATAATTATATGATTTTTCACATTATTCAATTCATAACGAATTATTAACTAATTTATATACCTGGTTTTCTTGCTTCATAACGATCTGCTTTGTCAACATTTACTTTTTATGGTAAATTCAACGACTTGCAGTCAATTTTAATTGAGAATAAATGACTCACTTCAGGCCAAACGTTTTCGAGTCATGGAAACTCATCTTCAAAGGCCTTTGAATTTACCAAAAAAAGTTGATAATTTGTATAATATATTTCATGCTGATCTCTGAAAAGTCAACTTCTAGTTGACTCTGTTGGCTGCATTATAATCTAGGTATCATTGCTCGAATAATAGTACTCTTATATTATTATTAATAAAAATGATAATTATTATTAATTATTAAATAATGGCTCACTTCTATACTGAAATATAGTATACTTCCTATCTAGCCCGGTATAAAAGTGGAACAATCATTATGATATGTGTCATAGAATCATGCACCTGATATGCCAGGCACCAGTTACAAAATTATATATTATTCAACTATTATTAAATTATTACAAGTATTTCCACTCCAACTCGAATAGTGTCCTATCATCAATAAAATATTAATTCAAAATAATAATATACTTGGCGAGGAATTGAAAAGCAGACACAAACACGGCGCTGGTTAGGCTACACGGCACTCAAGATTGTAGAGCATAAGTGCGCATGAGCGTTGAACTAAATGTTCATTGTAAGTATGACCTACTGAGATTACTGACTGACTCCAGTACTACTGAGATTGTAAATAGTATTTTCTGCTACTGAGTACTAAGATTGAAAATATATTTACTTAGCATATATTTATATAAATATAGTTACTTAGGTTTTGCTGGCAATGCGCATATAAATTATGAGTTATACTGCTATATTATTTTAGCTTTAAGCTTTTTTTCAAACTGTAAGATATTTATTATTGAAATTCTGTTCAATTTGTGAAATTTGGTGAATAAAGAATTTTGATTTGATTTTTCAATTTTTATTGGTTCCAAATACGCAAAGACGCATTGACTGTTAGTAATTTTATCTTACATTAAATTTCAATGACCCACAGATACAGAACTTTATACGACAATAATACATGTGATTTTTACCCAATTTACTATGTTCAAAGGGAACATAATCACTGAAGTAAGCTATTTATTTGATTAAAGCTCATTAAATGATTGACACTAGACTGCCCAACTAGGTATATTATGATAGGCTGAACAATATAGTGGACAACGTTTATTTAATATTGGATTTTTCTCAATTCAACTATTTTCCAATACATGATAAACGTGAAAAAAACATTAATTCCCCAACCAGAATGTTCCAATACTCATTTGCTATGCATCTTAATTTTGCAACCAATAACCAACATTCAAACAACCCTTATTGGAAGATTTCCTCAAACTTTCCAAACCCACAAGAATTCAATTTATTATAATTTCAAATCGCTGTTGTGATACTCTTTTATTCTTTCCTCATTAATCATGGTGTTAACCGTCAGAATTTCTATGAATAGAAAAATAAAAAAAAAATTCAATAATAATAGCAAAATTATTACCAGTAAATCAATGGTGTTACCCGTCAGAATTTTTATGAATAGAAAAATAAAAAAAATTTAATAATAATAGCAACATTATAACCACTAGCACATATACTCTAGCCTCTTTTCTCCAAACCTGAACTACCAATGTTGAGATTATTACGTGATTACATAATATAATATATAATATAACTGACATAATATAATAGTAATATTCAGTAGTACAACTGGTAGTGATTTTTTGAACCATGTATTCATTCAACCAAAATTCTTCCACCAGGAACAACCCTGTAGTTACTTCATCTGATTACAAGCTTAGTTGACAGTACATAATTTTGCTTCACTACTCCGTCTCTTGCATCCCCGTTCCTTCTGAAGTGTCATCACTGACAACTGACATTCATTCCTTTTGATGGAATAATCGATTCAATAAGTGCTAAAAATGAGTAAAATTAATTTATCAATCCAAAAACTTCTTGGTTTCCCCAAAATTAAGATGCCTTTCTATTGCATGAAGTACAACCACTTTATGCAGGCCTAAAATCTCTTGGAAATCCTAACATAGCTTCACCAAAATTTGATAGAACATTTAAAATAGGAAACTCTAATTCTAAATGAAAAGAAAATCTACAGTAAATACATTCTTTGAGGTACCAAAAGTTCACCAAATCCAATGTGGCTCTCCTGCCCTACTTCCCAAAAATGATAGACTTATCAACCACCTCAGGCCTACCTAGCCTATGCTAAGCCTACCTTTCTAATACAACTTTTAAATGTCGAATCAAACTTGGAATAAGAACTCACAAGTAATCATAACTCTAAATTCCAAAAGATCAGGCTGTTTATAAATAAATTGTTCATAACAACAAGAAAACCTGAAAAATACTTAAAATTAAGAAGTATAAAATTTGATTTAAAAAGCTTATAATGGATAATATATTTGATTGCATCTGGGATCCTTCTCACTGTATGGTTGGATCATTATCGAGGAAAGATCACATCTTCCGAAAATCACTTCACATCACTTTCTTTCAAATTCTCACAACTTATTTTATCAAACACATCATGAAAACATGACACTTTTGAAAATGAAATACTTGTCATACACTGTAACAGCTAGTATTTGATTATTTTTCCAGGTGGTACAACTAACGTGTGAACGCACATACACGTCAACGCGCAATACTCGAGCACGGGCAGAGCGCGTTTGAACCAATGTAGCGTCACTGGCTCCAGTAGACAGAGTGCCGATCTCGCTACAACTCAAACTCGAACTCCACGCAGGCGTTCGTGCACACCTCCTCACTCCGCACCCACATTTACAGGAGGGGGGTGGGGGTGATGCGAATCTAGCCCCCTTTCGTGAAGCGCTCATCACTCTGATCTACTTGATTTCCAATTATTACTAATTATATCCAGTTCACGTATTAACGAGTAACGTGGTAGTGTTGCTTCTTGTATAAGGAACAACAATAAATTACAACTAGGCTACAGAAAATACCTGGAGCTTATCAATATCCAGCTGTAAATTTGTCTAAATTTTCTTCAACAATGATAATAATTGTTTTTACAGTAACATTTTGTTGTAAATTTAACGACTTGTAGTCAGTTTTATATTGTAAATATATTATAAATGTATCCACATTCGGCCGAATGTTTTCGAGGTATTGAATCTCATCTTCAAGGCCCCGAGATTCAATACCTCGAAAACGTTCGGCCGAATGTGAGTACATTTATTATATGTTCACAATATAAAACTGACTGCAAGTCGTTAAATTTATAACAAAAAGTTAATGTTAACGCAGATCGTTATGGACCAAGAAATCCAATAATGTTTCTACAGGTTGCAGTGATTGTTACTTTCAGTAATCAAAGAGATCGGAAATAATTAAAATCCACAACTTGATTCATTCATCATCGCAATTGAGAAGAAAGTAAGAAGAAATTCAAACAACCGGTTCATAAAATTCAAACTTTTTTAGGGAAGTGATTGCCGCGAGCCGTAGCAGGTATCTGTTCAATCAGAGAGATAAGCTGCGTTCTCGTAGGTCCTGTTCGTAACGGTGACCGATTAGATTGGCCAGCAAAAAAGACACTATTCTCTGCTGTAAAATCACTTCCCGGTGGTTCGGAACCCACCTAAAACTGTAGGTCCAACTCATCAATCACCATCATCCAACTCATTACCCACGCACAGGTCTCAGACCTATGTGGGCTTCATCCTCAAAAAAAAAAACAAAAAAAAACATGAAATTCACTTACTGTGAAAATCCCGCAACTTAGAAAATCCAGAGGTCATCCTAATCTAGCATAACAGTACCGTATTGAGAATCATTTTGAATGTGAATGTGATTCATATCATTATACTAAACAATTATTGTTATAGTAAATAAAATTGATACATCGTAATTCCTGCAAAATAAGTGAATAAATGTTAACATTTTGTATTTTAAAACATAAAATAATGCCTACTTGGAATTCAAGACGCATTCATCTTTTCATATTTTTTCTAAATATCCTTGTATTTTTATTATTCTATTTTGTTATTTCTATCAATTCATCTTCATATATTCTTTTTTCTTGAACAGCTTCTCCCCCAGTTATATTCCCTTTCTCATCCTTCTATATGCCTCAAATACACAACATACATTTCCATATCCGGTCTAATGCTAGCTTGTTTTATTGGCCAGTATGTTCTTTTTTTGTCCTTCCCAACTCCTACACCTCAAGATATTATTTTTTCTGTCCCTTTTTTATCATTATGTCTTTCAATTTTCTAACTCATGCTATTTTATTTATATTACTCATATTTTCTAACTCATGTTATGTCTTTCAATTTTCTAACACGTCTTATCACACACCGACTCAAATGCATTGATTGATCTTGAAAATATCACTAATCACAACATAACATGAGCCGTGAGCGAACAGAATCCAACGTTTGTGACTAATATAGTAATATCTACTCTGGATAAGTTGTCTGTTGCCTTTTCATAATTCAAATATTCCAAGCTGTAGTGGCATATTATACAAGATTAAAAAAATATAATTTTTGATTGATAACGATATATTTAGAATCTTTTTTATGACTAGCAAAACCTATTGCTGTATATTATTAGTTATCACTCCTTCATGTCAAGGTTATTGTAGCATGTTTTGAAGTATGTCCACTGACATTGGCTCTGAGTAGGTTGACTAGAGGGTTCATTATTTCATTCCCAACTTCTGTAAAAGCTCCCAAGTCACTCTTTGCCAGCTCCAGATATGCTCTCCAGTTCTGAGCACATTTCGCATGCACAAAGCTCTAGTGCAGTTTGTTTTTCCGTTCTACTTGGATCTCGCATAATTGTGTTTGCAGATTTTGAAAGCGCCTCTGCGCTCTGTGTTGTTGATATTGGTGTGTTTTCATAAGTCTGTAAAACATAGAAATTCAGCAGCAGTAGCTGGAATAGAATGAAAGCCAGGATGGATCAGCATTTCTTCTTCTTCTCCTCCTTGCGCCATGACGTCAATTCAGCAAAAACGTACGCTATGTGTCTCTCATTCAAGCTCAAATTGATCGACTCCTTACCATGTACCACTACATCCTCAGCTCTTGGAACTCGTCTTCATATTTCTTATGGATTACCCTTGTTCTTCGTCTTTCTACCGTTTCATCATTACTGAAAGATACATTCGCACCGAAAGGCTGAGAATAAGTCATAGTTTTTTTAAAAAAATATTCATAGTGATACGGTACATTGAAACTCTGTTACATTTAACAAGTGATCATTAAATGTCTTATGAATATGATACGTGAATGGTAATTGTACATAGGTTTTTCTATGTTGTAAACTGTGGACTAAGTGGATGTGCTATGATTTTTTTGTAAGATAAGAAATGTAACATTTTTGTAGAATAGCTTTCTGCCTCCCTTAACCTCTCCATCACTCACTCCCTTTCTCTCTATAGGGTCACGTGGTGGAGAGGACCAATAGTCCTCGCTCCGCCCTTAATGAAGGCAATTAATCAATCTCTCACTCTCTCCCCCTCACCATCTCTCACTCTCTTCCCCCTTATAATCACACAAACTCTCTCTCTCTCCCGCATCAATGATCACTGTATATCACTATAACAATAGGATCTGAGATTTGCTAATCTTATTAATACATTAATCATTCATATGCATTGTACAAATTTGCGCGAATAAATTCATGTGAATCTTAAGCATGCTTATTCTTTTTTTCTGACGATGAAGCCCACATAGGTGTAAGATCTGTGCGTGGGTAATGAGTTGGATGATAGTGATTGATGCATTGGTCCTAAATTTTTGGGTGGGTTCCAAACCAACGGGAAGTGATTTTTTTACAGCAGACATCAGTCTTTTCTGCTGGCCAATCCAATCGGTCACCCTTACAAAGATGGCCCAAGAGGGGGTTGCTTAACCTATCTCATTGAACAGATACCTGCTACAGCTCGAGGCAACAAATTATTCCTTAGTGCTTTCAGTATTGTTTGTAGGTAACAAATCTCTAAATAAATTATGTAACGTTGAGTTGTTCTAGAAATAATTTCATCATTTCTGGTTCCTGTCCACCCGAATCACATAACTTTTCGAGATTTTCCAAAATGAATAATCAATTAATCCATACTGAATTTTCTCGAGATTTCAATTTATATTGGTTGTGATATAGCTTTCGTTAACCAAATTTTCATTTACAATTAACTCGAGATTTTCCAAAATGAATAATCAATTAATCCATACTGAATGTTCATTGAAAATTTTAACATACATCAGGTGATTTTCCATTTATTCAAATTTCAACTATTAGAGATGGGAATAATCAAGCACCAAGAAAGCCTTTCAAGGATGAATAGATCAGGGAATGATTACTTTTACAAAAAACGTAAATATCCAGATATTTGAAGATATTATACGTACTCGCATTTTGTTATCGAGATTAAGAGAACTCCTTTTTCCAGCTCTTTATTCCCCCCCCCCCCCTACAGACATCCCACGGGTCTGCTGCTCTTTTACATCCATCTCTTTCTATTATTTGCCAAGCACCCGTAGAAAGATTGGATTCACATCCCAGTTTTCCTGTTTGGGTATCTTGAAAAAGACTTCTGCTAGCCTCTTCTGCTCAGGTCTTCATAGTGAGCATCTTTTGAGAATCTCAAAACCTTCGAATATAAATAACGTGAAAGAATGATATCTTGCATTCAAACTTGATGTTTTTCTTCAAGTTATAATGTCATTATCACTGATTCAGAGGAGGAAATTTTATAAATAAATTGAAAAATTCAATTTTGCTTTCAATAGACAAAAGTTTAGATGAAGTCGTGTAGAACAAATTCAAGAGTAAAGTTGCCATACCAGTAATTTCCTCGACAGCAGATGGTTAGAAAACTGCAAATATCTCCAATATGAAATTATAGGTCAATAAGGAAAACATGGAATTTCCCAGAAAGCTTCCTTCGAAGAAAATGAAGTGGAAATCTCTTCTGGGGAATGAGAGGTGAGAATGTTTGCAGTTCCGTATACATTTTTCTTGTGATTATGCACACAAACACCTAATAATACTCAATTGTTATATCAAGAAATTATACGTTTTGACAACGTTCATATTGTTAATATCATTAAATGATAGTCTCAGTAGCAAATAGATGTGAATTACTTAGTGGGCAAGAAGCATCCGAATAAAGTCAGCAACATCAAAAGCAATCACTACAAGAAAATCACTATTTTTACAACAATTTTCATATCACTTTCTCTTTTAATTACTAATGAAAGTATTAGACGCCAAATTTTGCAGATAAAAGATATTTCGGAGACTTGCAACCGACAACTCGACTCCATGTGAAACCAAATCATTAAAAGAACTGATAATCTAGATATTTTATTAGTAAAAAATACAGCCAACTGACAGTATATCCAATTATCATAATCTTTCTCTTTTTATTACTAATGAAAGTATTTGACGCCAAATTTCGCAAATAAGAGATATTTTAACAATATTATTTCGGAGACTTGCGATTTATTCCAACCGACAATTCGACTCCTTCCATGTGAAACCCAATCATTCAAAGAACTGATAATCTAGATCTTAGTAAAACACAGTTAACTGACTGTACATTCAATTATTATTATTTATCCATAATTTCACAACAAAGGAAAGCTTTAATCCTTTAGAATCGAATCCCCCTGGAATTCCAGTAATTTTTTGAGGCAATAATCTACTGAATTTATTTCTAACAATCCCATCCTTTCCCACCTACACTTTCAGCCTGACATTATTTTTTTATTAAAATTATTATTTTTTCTAATATTGACGTGAAGTTCTCAATCAATATAATGACAAAAAAATGTGTGTCTACCAGACAACCCCCTTTCTACCTCTCACTTGAAAAAAACTGAAAATGCATTTCTTCTATTTTTATTGTATATTATTTTCCCAAAGTTCACGTAAAATCTTGATCAATTAATATCTTGACATGAGTAAATTTAAAAAAATCATAATACTGCTTGATAGATCCCACTTCCAGCCAATAAAATGGCGTTTTGTGTTGACCAATAGGAGCACATGTTCAAAATGACGGCATTCAATCATAATACTGCTTGATGGGTCCCACTTCCAACCAATAAAATGGCGTTTTGTGTTTACCAACATGTACAAAATGACGGCATTCAATCATAATACTGCTTGATGGGTCCCACTTCCAACCAATAAGTACCAAACAACACACTCTCCAACTATCAACTTGAACAAACTAATACCCCATCGCTTTCACTTTTTATTGTGGATGATTCCAACATTAACTCACGGATCAAGGATGGGTAATGTGGTGAATGATACAAGAATGTCAGGCTCGAATCAGGAATCGAACGCAAGAGAATTGCTCCAAGAAACAATTAGATGATCTAGTGAAAAAACTTGCATAGTTTTTCAACACGTATTGTTGAAGGAAACCTCTAGATGAGTTGGGACCGTATTCATGAACGTTCCTTCGGCGTCTCTTGATTCGTGGTTTCTTGAAATACGTATATAAATAGTTAACATTTCAAGAGTTCCTCGAGTCAAGAGACACTGAAGGAGCGGCCCTTACACAAAAACGGCCCTTATTTTTTGTTTTCATTCTTGGGCAGCGGTCAAGAAGGCGGTACAGGGAGGAAACCTATGCCGCTCTAGGTCAAGTCGTCAAAAGAGTTGCTATGGGGCACGTGTTGAGCCTACTCCATCACTATTCTTATCACTATCGCTATCCCTACTGTCTCCATCCCTTTTTAGTAGGCGAGAGAGACGCGTGATCGCAATACGCGAGTGCCAACTTGATCGGCGAGTGCTAACGAAAGCTAACGAACGTTCAGACAAATCGCGTAGGGCCAAGGCTCACTTGGGGATTCCGGCATCGATCTTTGACCGCAATAATAAGCGTACGAGGCCTATTGACACAGCAAGCCACCAGGCAAACACCTGACGCTTCTTCTTCAGCTTCAACAATCGAGAAGATAACAGAAAAAACTGTGATTTTTCCACTCAACTCGAATATCATTCATAGTCATGAGTTGTATTAGACCTGCCAAGGATTATTCAATACTGGTCATCTCATTGTTTTTCTTTTATTTTTCAACGCAATTTAGTTGACACTTGATTTGATCAGGCCCGAATGCGTAATTAGCGTTTAAAATGCGTTAATAGGAATTTCAAACATTTTTCTTGATTAACTTGATTCAAACTGGATTCGTATGATTATTCAAGATTTAACTCTTTAACAGGGTTTATTCATTGATGCAAGTACTTATGTATCCAATCATTCAAATATTCATTCAATTGTCTGTTTATTTGGTCATTTATTCATTTGTTTTATCTATTCCTCATGACTGAAACCAATGTGAAGATACAGCAGGCTATCAGCCCGAAACTGCTCTGTTTGCAAAATTTCAACTAGGAAATTCGAATCTTAGGTTGGGTTAGGTTCAAGTTTCACAGGAAAGTTTCAACCTGAATTACCACTAGCGATTCTTTTTCAGTTGAAGAATACTGGAATAAACTCAGAAAATTAATAATTACTCAGGCTCCACCGTCAGGCATTTATGTGTAATCATTCACCTCATTACCCACATTATCCTCATTATCCACATTCACCCTCATTACCCTCATTATCCAGTTTCGGACTCATGTGGGCATCATCAGCAATAAAAATTTAAAAAAACTTATTTTAAACGCTTAATGTGCATTCGGGCTTTTCAAGTGGGTACAACAATATTATTCTAACCATTATTCATGACCATAGAAAAATGCATTTAGGGACAGAAAATGTATGAATAAATTGCAGAAAATGTACGAATAAATTAGTTTACAGACTTGTAAACTGCGCAGACTAGTCTGCGAGAAGAGTGTTTGACTCGGGAGTATCTCACATCGTCTAGATTTCAGATCGTCTAGGTGCTATTTTAAAACGAATCTGGAGTATGTGAGACGGCTGGAAGTTTCATGCGCTGATCGTCTCAGATCGTCTAGTATTCACATCGACTAGCGTCTCACTTCCTCTATATTTCATATCGACTAGGTTCCATAGCAGCCAGGCCGGTACAGTCAGCTACCGACTAAAATAGAGCCCGCCAGCTGTAATCACACGTTCTAATTATTCCATATCGTTTCACAATGCCATTTCACTATCTGAATTCTAACGAAAAAAAATAATTTTGGTACACTTGACAAATGGTATTACGTGATCCCAACAATGCAAAAAAACATCAATTTGAAGCAGTCGTTCAGCTTTTAAAATGTTTCAAAAAGTTTGAAATGTGAACTGAAAAAAAACTCTAATAGAGAATTTTTCCCATTTTCATGGAAAGTTTTAAAAGTGGGAAAGTTGTAGATAGAGATCTTATCTTGAGTTTATATTTCAAACTTTTATCTCTATAAGGTGAACCTTCTTCTCTTTGAATTAGGAGCAGAGTTTACAAGTTGGATAAATAAAACTAAGCACTTAGTTCCTTTCAAGTTGTTTAACGATTTAGTTTTTCTTCTACAGTTATTCACTGTTATTCTTTCAATGTTATTAATTGCTATAGTGCTATATTTACAAAGTTTCATTTTGATGTACAGTATACAACGTTTTCAATATAGGCCTACAGCAATATTTAGCTTAATTTATAACAGAAATATACAATGCCGTGGATAATTACTATCCTATAGCCTACACTGGATAAATATACTGCAAATACTTTCAATAACTTACAATAAGAATAACTATTTATGTTATAATAACTTACAATTAAGGGAAAGGCTCCGTTGAGCCTGCCTTTGGTTAGAGTCAGTTAGAGACATTATATTCTATATCATATGTCAGAATTGAATTACGTTGATTTCAGCTCTAACTGAAAATCATAATATAAACTTAAAAAAACACTTTTAAATGGAAATTAACTCACGTTATGGCGTGACGGCCGTTTCGCTCTGTTGTCTAGAGCATCGTCAGACGACCCACAGTACACTGACTTAAGGTATGAGTTTGAGAAGGTATTAAGTCAGTGTACTGTGGGTCGTCTGACGATGCTCTAGACAACAGAGCGAAACGGCCGTCACGCCATAACGTGAGTTAATTTCCATTTAAAAGTGTTTTTTTAAGTTTATATTACATATTAGTGGAAACAAGATGGATCTACAACATCATACAGAAAATCATAAATTCAAATCGATTTTTCAAATACGAGTAGCTTTGGATAAACTCTACATAAAGAAATATTTCTTATTGATTACATAATTCCTAATTCATGCTCTTTATTTTTTATTAATCTATCCATATTGCAGGAATATTTGTCTATCAAGTCTCATTTTTAATTATTTTTGAACATGCAGGGTTTTCTTCTCAAAAAATTTCACGAATTATGGAAGCTGTACGTACATAAATCATTTGATTTCAAAATCAATAGACATTGGAAATTATGTTTTTACTATCATTGCCATAATGAATATCTATATCATGTCTTAACAGGAAAATGTCGCAAATTTTGTCCAGTTTTTTTTTTATGGACATGTACTCCATTTTTGTGAAATTCAAATTCGAGTTCGCTGTATCCACTGCAATCAATAGGAGAGGGTTTGGGGGGGAAAGTTTTGGGAAATGAACTCTCAAAAACTGATTTTTAGCAGTTTTTTGCGGAGGATAGTATCCACAAAAGTTTAAAGCTTGTGCGTGTGTAATGTGATTGATGTTGATGAAAGATGAGAGAATCTACAGTCTCAGCTACAAAGGTAAATGGCTGCAAACAATATCAGAGCAGCTGGAAAAGTTGAAAACAGTCAAACGGTCACCGTTTTAACCGCTGTCACGAGTATTACGTGACTTATCTTCTATTGCTAGGAAGACCCAACGATTTCTATACATAAATATTTATGTAGCCCCATAGAAATCGTTGAGTAGAACACGTTAGCAATCATAGAACCATCCACTACTCAAAAATAAGTTCTTGATATGAGTCGGTAGTGTTTTCAAGTGAATTTATTTCATTTACCATTCAAGGAATTTTGAGTGGACCGGACCCCCGGAATGGAGAAGTCTCGGTACACAGGCTAGACAAGTAGGACAAGGATTCATGATGAATCATTCTGTACAAGCAAGCACAAGTTCACTATCTTCTTTGTCTAAATCCAAAAACTATTGTAGGCTACATGTTTTTCTGGATTGTACAGCGATGTGCAATGATGAAAAATTATTATAGAAGCACAATAGCCTATAATTAGCTCATAATTATTATGTCTGAATTTAAGCCAGTATGATTTTTTACCAAGAGTTTTGGTGAATTTTTTAATAAATGAAATGTTTGTAGAATCCTGTTTCTGCTAGATTGTGTTCATATGAAGGAAGACTCGAAATGAAAATCCTCAAATCGAATTCAACATATATTGAGTCGGTATTTGAATAAAGTATGTATTTAATGAAAAATCGTAACTTTTTATTTCTCCTGTGTTATTGATGAATTGGTAGCCCTTCTACAGTTTCACTCTGATACAGCGTCAATAATATTGACAATAAATGATGTTATAACTAAGTCATACTGTATTTGTTTTACGGAATCACAGTGAGCTCTATATAACTTTCATTGAACTGAATATTGAGACCATGGAAAATTGACAGTTGATAAGGCCCCCACCGACCCCGTTGCGCAAAGGTAACGAACAAGTAAAAAGGAACAAACTGTTTTGATAACTTTTTTATGAGTTTGTGATACAGTATTTCAGTGGATCTCAATGATAGAAAAAATGAAGGATGTAGTTTTATTCAAGTGAATCAAAAACCTAGGTAGCAAGAGTAAAATCCTATTACATTAAGTGAGCAATTTCTGTATCTGCATACCGTATTTCTATCCAAAATTTAAGATTAGCACAACATTTGTGAGTCAGAAATGATTTCAAATGCAAAATGGAATTGGTTTTGTCCAATGTTTTTCTATGAAACACTTGAAACACAGCCTCCCTGAGCGGAGCTCGGTTCATTTCTTCCATTTAATAATGATGTTATTCTATGGTGGAAATTTTCCATATATAATGTGATTAAGTTATAATAATACAGTACTAGAAATATTTTTCTGCCACTCTAGAATGTCTTTTTTATTGGGTGAAAGGTTGAAACACATACATTTCACAGCTAATAAAGAGAACTTCCTCAATTTCGAGTATTTTAGATAAATGGGCTGGTGTGTGGCCACGAATCTGGAATCTGAATTTCTTCTTTTTTGCGCGATTTAGGTTCGGGTGGAAAGGATGACTCATACATAAAGTTTGTAGAATTATTTATATAAAAATGGCTAGTCTCGATACGGCAATATTTGTTTAGTGTCGCCGGGCTGACGCGCCGGTAATTGCTTATTTCCTGTCTAGTTCATCCCCTCTCTATTTCTCAAATACTGTTTTTCAATCTCATACCAAAATTTAGCATCAGTTACTGCTGCTAGTACAGCAATAAGGCTGTGCAGGCAATTGTGAGTCTGTGAATTATTGACAAAAATATTTTCCCCACCAATCCAAGAAATGTCGAAATGGGCTATTGTAATTTATTTTGAATCTTTATGTAAATATAAGAATGTTTCATATCAATTCAAGGGTAGCCGTAACCAATTTGAGCAAGAAAAGTCCCAGGATGGGGGGGGGGGATAAAATTGCGTTTATCTACTGGAAGAGACATAAGGGCGAAGCTGGTCTCCCCAGATCCCGATCCCTTTCCCCTTGGCGATGGACAGTTTCCAAGTTATCAAATCGAGTTTAAAACCAGTTGAAATTTATTTAAAATTGGTTATCGATTTAAAAAAATCAACACTTCCCTGCTCACGACTGTTTTCCCTGATGATTGGAAATTCTCTATTGTTATCCCCTTGAACGAAGTTCCTAATCCTATTTCTCTTTCTGATTATAGGTCTTTTAGTATCTCCTAGTGCTTACCAAAGTTTTAGAAATTCTTGTTCATGACCAGATGAGTAAGTTCATTGCTAGATAAGGTTTGATCAGTGACTTTCAGTCTGGTTTTAGAGAGGGACTTAGTACCCTTCTGAGAGTCACTGATGATATTCGTAGGGCATTGGATGGGTAAGAGTCGAATCTGATCATTCTAGTTGACCTCAGTAAAGCCTATGACTACATTTTTCACCCCATTCTATTTTATAGATTAGTAAATATGAGCGTCTCTCATTTCACTATCCCTCCACGGTCCCGATCCCTACCTCCTTGGCGATGACTCAAGCACAGTTTTCACAGTTATCAAGCACTATTAACTTTAACCCGTGAAATGAGTTGAAATAGGAGGATTTTAAGTCTAGAAACGATCAAAATGTGGCTATAGATAGGTTACTTTTTCGGTGGGAGGGCCCCTGGACCCCCTTTTGAGCATGAGAGCCACATATTTTTCATCATAATTAAGAAAAGACAGCTTTGAGATATGGGCCTACTGTGAAGGTAGACTATAGAGTTTGTCTGTCACAATTAAGGGCAGGCTTATCGGAACCGTTCACCAAGTTATAGTATTGTGTTCGAATTCACTTCTTTTATCTTTTGTGACATACATTCATATGATAATTTATTACTTTGATAAAAGCATTGTAATTCAACAAGAAACATATTTTTAGAATGAATAGTGGCGAGTCTTGGAATGAAGAATGAAAGATAATATCTGATTGAGGTAGTACATTATCATTGTTGTTAGTGAGGGGGGAGGGCTAGTTTGTACCCCCCTCACTAGAAATTTCTGGTCACGCTTACGGGCGGTGGGAAAGAGAGGGTGGAGGGGAATTTTCGCAAAAAAGGTCAGCAAAAACTCATTCATGACCACCCCCCCCCCCTTAGAGCTGGGACCACCCTTGTATAAGATAAGAAGTCACTCATCTCAAGTGTTGAGGTAGTGTAGTGATAGCTGCTTCCAGTTCTTTGTCACTTTCAAAATATATCCTGCCAAAAAGTCCTTCAGTTTATATGTGAAGCATATGTTTGTCAAAAAGACTTGGTTTTTTCAAATTTCAAAACGGGTATTACTTTCCGGATGCCTAAGTATATAGAACAGCATTTAAAGAAATTTGAAGGACTCTGTAAAGCAATTTGACAATACGTTTTAACTCTTTCATTTGATGGAAATAAGATCGTAGAAGCTTTAACACTGATAAACCTATTCATATTTCATGAATGTTTTAGTCATATTGATCATTTAATTTAACCTTTTTCATTGTTTCAAGCTCGATTTATGCAATGAACTTTTAAAAATTCCAAATAAGTAGGTTGTAACTCATGATTTGTGATTTAGGCTACATTGAAATGATGATGATGTGAATTGGATTGATTAGGAATAAACAGAAGAAACAATTCAGTATACTTGTGATTTTATGAAACAAAGTTAAAAGGAATAGCAGATATTGAAATAACTACACATTAGTTATTTTCAAACAGTTTGTTTCTCATAATTTTTACAAAAATAATCTATTTTGTTCAGTTTGATCAATTGAGCAATTTATTGATATGATGTAGTTATATTTTTAAAAGAACTGCCATGAGTATTCCGTCAGGAGGATGGTCTTGGAATAAAATTTTGTGTATTACTAGGCTAATTTATACAAGAAATTTCAAGAACTTCAATAGAGAATTCTTGTTATTGGACCCTATCATCAGAGTTGTTAACAATTCATTAAGAAATCAATCTTCTACCTTGTATTAATTAATTGAGATTGGGACACTTATTATATTGGACCTTATCATTAGAGTTGTAATCAAATCATTGACAAATAATTATTTTGTACAATGACATTTGTAATGTTTCTGTTTTTTTATGTGGCAATAAATTCAATTCAATTCAAATCAATCTATCAGCTTGTTTTATGCTAATTGAAACAGAAGTGATGGGAAATACTGAATCCTATCTTATGGCGAAATTGAACGCCACTGTGCTGGGCGTAGCGAGAGGAGTCCACTTTAATTGGAACCGAGCATACTAGACGAAGTGAGAACTGGACGGTTTGAAAACTAGACGCTCTGCGACAGCGTACCGCAAGAAACTAGAGGGTCTGCAATCTAGACCACCTGACACAGAGAACTAGATGGTTTGAAAACTGGACGCTGTGACATACTAGACGCTCTGCGACACTAGACGGTCCGAAATACACCCTTTGACTCCGCCTGATCACCCGAACGAAAGAGCAGCGATATTTCGAACAAGAATAGAAGAAAACACAAAAGAAAAAAGAGTGCACACACATGTACATTCCACACAAGATAAACTAGCGGAACGCAGAAAGAAGAAAGGAAATTTATTTGCGAGCTGAGCACAACAAATAGAGGGAGTGAATTTAGACAGTGGTTGTACATTCATGATGAGACGGGTGAATCAAGTACAGCTTGCATGTTGAGCACGTATTTTTCGTTGGGGCAAACCATCCGCACTGATTCATTCAGCTCGCGAGATACAAATAAAATGGAGTGTTCAAGCCCAAGAATTTTAAATCACTCGCTGTATATTCAGAAGTCAAGCGGTTTGACAACGTGAAATCATATTACAATGCAAATATTATGTACGCTGATGCTCAGTAGACTACTATTTGATTGGCATATTACATATTTACAAAGGGTTTCACCCTCTTACTCTTCTCTTTTATTTTTCTATCATTTCTTTTCTCCTCCTTTTCATTATTTCTAATATACTGGATCATCGTCCACTGTATTATCACCACATCACACTGAGCTGAATAATTCGATTTCCTTCCGATTAGAAATGTTACCTACAAGTGAATCAAGTACAGCTTGCATGTTGAGCACGTATTTTTCGTATTATTTTTTAGACACTAACAAATCATTTCCCTTGTATCCATAAGAGATATGAGATATGAGGTGTATTTAATAAACGCGTATTGTATTGAAGCAGTGCGCAGGATTTTTGTTCATAATTTTTTCCTGTTTATTGCATGTTTTTAGGATTTTGAAATTTTATCTATTGCTGTGAGAAAAGGTTTTTCCACCAATTATTTTGTAAAATATGGGGTTTCAAAGTCGAAATTTTTCGGTTTTGGGGGGTAATTGATCTCACCAATGAGTAATTTCAAACTTTTTCTAGATTTTCTGTAACTAAAAGACACCTCAAGGAATAAAACTACATATTTTTTACTTCAATCAAGCTTTAGTTTTTAAAAAAACATTTTTCTATCTGTAAAAATGTCAGTTTTTCAAAAAATTAAAAAAAAAAAAATATTTGTTAGATTGAAATAAAAATGATGTCATTTTATTCCTCAATGTGTCTTTCAGTTATGGAAATTTTTTCTAAATGTTAAAATCTCTCGTAGGTGAGATCAATTTTGCTCCAAAAAAAAAAACGAAAAATATAATAATAATTTTTATTTGTTTGAAGCGTTCGCTTATACAAAGAGTTGCTTATAATGCTTTTTGTAATCATGCAAAAGCCATAATAAGGTAAATGAATGGTGTAAAAAACAAGAGCTCCAATAAGAATTCAATCACCAAGCATAATTATAAATTCTTATTGGAGTAAAAGAACAAATAAATATAATAACATATTTTAACAGTAATAAAGATGATAACGATAGTACGTAATATTGAAAATTAAACCTACTCTCAACTCTACATTATTATTTTTATATTGCAACAATTAAAAAAATAGTATTTGACTAGTTCAAACAAAAGTTACAACAGTAACAAATATGATAAAAATAATAACTAATATTAAACATTTAAGCTTCTCTCAACTACTCATTACTATTTCCACATTTGAACAATTAGCAAAATAGTATTTGAAAAACTGAATGATAGACCGACTAGTTCAAATGAAAGCGAGCATAAACACATAAATTCAATTGTAATCGGCTAACCCGTTGTTTCAATCATAAAAGTTCCAATTTTGATGGAATTCGTAGTATAATTACATAAATCCATTACTTTTGTAACACCGAAAAATTTCAACTTTGAACTAGAGATGGGTCGTACTAGGTTTTTCTGATACTAAGTATTCCGAGTACTAGTACGTTCTAATACCTATTCCAAATACCTGTTCCAAAATACTAGGTAGTATTTTATATTAGCCAGTTCGCCAGAGTAGACGTACAAGAGTACACGTACAAGAGAGTATCGTACTGCGGTACTGGTACTGTTTCTCGCGTTAAATACAGCACGAATCTTTATTACTCGTGTTAAATACAGCACGAATCTAATTATTGAGTTGCTCTCAAATGTGCTGTAGCGAAATGAGACGCGGACAGCAAGACCTTGAGACGCTTGAGTAACAAACTACTCGTACTCAAGTACTCAAGAAGTATTTGTACTGGACAAGTACGCGCGTACGCCATACGCAACCAAAGACAATCTAGACACATGCGCCTACAATCGAGTATAGTGAATAGAGAGAGAGCGTGTGAGTGAGCGAGAAAGAATGAGTGAGTAGTTGAATAGTTCTATAACGAGAAATGAGCTATTAATAGCTACTGTACAACTGCAAATTACAAAGCTCCACTCCCACTCCCTAAATTGGAGTGGGGACTTGAAGTCGCGTAGTTTACTAGTTTCTAGAAATACTCACAGATATCTGAGTATTTTGTTCTTCGAATACTAGGTGCTAGTCCGTACGTTCAAATACTCAGTAAAAATACCTGTTCCAGTAAATACGCCTCATCTCTACTTTGAACCCTCATATTTCACAAAATAATCGAAGAAAAGCATTTTTCTTCACATCAATATATAACACTTCAAAGCCCTAATAACATTCAATACAAAAAACTTCGAAAAAAATTATGACCAAAACCGGTGCACACAGCCTCAAATATAGGAATGATATACTGAAGGACTTCTGATTAAAATTCTCGTCATAGACTGGAGTTATAAAATGAATTTATTTATAGTATTTATAATTTCATATTTATTTATGAAATTTGGGAAAGTCATTTGGGGAAACTGAATCTCAACTAATCACCAGGTCATGAGATTAGAATCTATCAGAATTAGAGTAAATACTGCTGCTTGAGTAAATATGAGTGATCTCAAATGAATTGAAATAATTGTCAGGAGAAAATTATCGCTAATCCAGTAAAATAATCAAACCTTGAACTGTTGATAGTGATATTTTTCCTATAGGAATATGTAAGTAAGCTACAGCGATTCACTACGGAGCTCCTAATTCAATCGAGTGGGCACTCCAAATGAACAATCCGTAACCAATCACGTGGGAGTGGAGGCTGAATTAAATTTCCAGAACAAACTAAATTAATTTATCAATCAGCTAATCAACCTGAGTAATTAGATTGAATTATCATAAATCCAATAATTGATTATTTAGATAATACACCTCCATAAACAATTTTCAATCAAACCCTACTCTATCAATTTTGTTCGCTATTTGCTAATGAACTAATTGCTATTACTATACGTAGTTGTATTCATATTCTTTCAACTACTTTAAGAGAATGTGTAAATATTTATTAAATAAAATCAATACTAGATTGCTATTCTAAAATTATCCATCCTTGAAAGAATTTAATTGATTTTCAATTAAAATCACGCGACTAAAACGAGTTTCATATTCTTCAAACTACAATGCGTTAATATTTATTAGTTAAAATCAATACGGTACTAAATTGCTATTCTAAAATTATCCATCTTTGAAAGAATTTAATTGATTTTCAACCAAAATCACGGGACTAAAACGAACGATGTTTATGTTTTTGCGATCAGTGATAATAGTTTTCAAACAAGTGTATCTTTCATACTATAAATACATAATAATAATGTATTCCATGGAAATTACATTTTGTTGATACACAGTTTTCCTATTCATTTTTCCACTGTTTTGTGAATTTTTTGTTTTGAATTACTTATTTTAAGCTATATTAGCAGCTACCCGTCCTTCGCACGGATTATGTTTAGAAATATGACTAAATATGTTTCAGCTTTTTTGATAGCACCGATCATGAAGTTGTTAGCAGCTTAGTAAACAACTTTGAACGTAAACAATTCAGTGACAGTTATCAGAGAGAATATTTGAGAAAAGCTGATTGATATATCATGATAAATTACGTGATTTGTTCGTATGTGGTAATAATAGTGCTACCTGGCGAATTCCCAAGAGCCTAGCACAAATTGCACCTTCCTAAAATGTTAATTTTTGTTTTAATAAATTTAAATTAGAAAATTTTGTTTTTTTTTTTCAACAAAGAAATAATAATTGATGAAACATAAGATGAGCTTTCATTCACCAGTCATATGTTTCCTAAAAGACTGCAATGCTCCGACTACACAAGTCTGCAGACAGCGTAAATAACGCCGCGAAGGACCCACCATTCAGATTATATTTCAGAACAGCTGATTGATAAATTACGTGATTTGTTCTTATGTGGTAATAAAACTTGGAAGAAATGTATCCAAAATCGCACAATACTTGGTTTTTAAACGTTTATTATTCTGTTAAAAAAAAGTTAATTTAGTTTTTTATAGCTAAAGACATTGTCAAAAAGGTTTTCAATACTGATAAATAACTTTAATCCCGATCGATGCTCTCGTTTTTCAAGAGAAGGCCGCGTAAAATGTATTCAAAATCGCACAATACTTGGTTTTTAAACGCTTATCATTCTGTTAAAAAAAAGTTAATTTAGTTTTTTATAGCTAAAGACATTGTCAATAATGTTTTCAATACTGTTCAATAACTAAAATCCCGATCGATGCTCTCGTTTTTGAGGAGAAGGCCGCGTAAAATGCCTTTGGGGCCGTGACAGACAGACAGACAGAAAGTGAGATAAGACTATTTTCGGCTTATTTAGTGTATAAAACGTAAAAATAACCAAAAACTATACAATTCTGATAAATGTACAGACAAAACTCTAATTTTATTTATATAGATAGATAATAATTGATTGATTTACTAGTTCTATATGACACAAAGTTAGTGAAGGCCAACTTAAACAATCTCAATAAATAGTAAATGATATAAAATTCTGTACGCAAAAAGTAGCCTACTTGAATGTCTTCTAAATACTGTGCGAGACTAAGCTCCGTGTCCCTGACGGCTGAAGAGGAGAGACGAAGAATCACCATACTGGGCAGCGCGGACGCACGCACAGAGACGCACAATTGCATTGCTTGTGCGATGACATAGTGACGTAGTGCATTTCTCCGAGGGACACGTAGCTCAGTCTCGCACTGTATAGTTGTCTTTGAAAGTTTCAGGTGCCTGTTCTAAAGTGTTAAACCTTTCAAATAAAGGTTAGATTAAAGTATTTGTTTCAATTTATTATGGACGGAAATACTGTAAATAAGAGAACACTCTACTCAACTTACATACTCTGGAAATGTTGTCAGGAAAATATATAGATGTATTACCTGTAACAAAAATATCATATCATTACATGATTCATGAAAATCAAGTTTGAGATTGTAAGTTGAGTATAAGAAACTATTTGTAAAACAATTAACATTAGCAAAGTTTCATTATTTATGAATTGGTAAATAATTAATTATAAAGCTATCAATAACACCAATATTGCAGGACAAATTGTACTTTTGACTTTCAAATATGATGAAATCATTCTTATAGTTAATTAAAACGAATTCCAATCACGAAGCCATTCATCCGTAGCATAGCATAACTTGGATGTTAATTAAAGTGGATGAGAAGATGAGAAAATGAAAAGATGAGAAAATGAAAAGATAAATACGACAATCCGACAAATAAATATTTTTAATCGATAATCTAATCGATTAATAAATATTTTTATTAGCTGGTTTACTGAAGAAGAGATGGAAGCATCGTGACTGTACAGTACATCTCCACATACATTCGATATGATCAAAACATACTTTTTTGGTGAAAGTTTAGGTGTGCAATTCGAGGGTTATTGGGGTGATATGCAAATTTGAATCCACCGAACCAATTTCAATCCTGCTTTGAAATGGTTATACTCTACTGTATTTTAATTCCCTGGTGGTATTCTTTGTATAGAGAACGAATTACAGTACAGTACTATACATATTATTTATGAAAACAAGCTTCAGGTTGTACGAAAAAAGTGGATAGAAGCCTACCATAAAAAATTATCATTATTGATCCTATTGACCGTTACTGTGTCTAAATCTAAAATCATTATAATGGTCAGGAACCTCGGAAATTAATAGGTCTATACGACTAAAGTTTCTGAATGGTTTTTATACGCAAAGCTAAAGTTAGGTTTATAAAGATGTTGCAACGTAGATTTAAAACAATAGTTCTTATTTCTCTTACTTGCTTCCAAGGATTAGGCAGTTGCCTGTTCCAACTCACAATAGCCTATATATTTCTTGAATCTGTGCTACAAGATAATACAAAATGAATGCCATCTCTTTAATGGTCTTCTAAGATCTCTTTTTCCCTGTGGTTTATACAAAAGATTATTTTAAACACTATATTTGGGATACGCAGCGACTGAATCTTTTTTAATGTCTGACTAAATCTAATACAATAAAATACTTGAAACTACGTATATCAAGATTTTGGCTGATATCATGTTTAAATTTCTAATCAAAGACCGTTTAGATAATACAGATGAGAAATGAAGTTTATAGTAGTCAAACTTGTAGAGTAGAGAAATATTAGTTGGATTTTGACCAGTTTTATCATTGTAATAGAGACCGATAAAATATTATCATTGAATATAATTATTATTCCATCACTATTGCTTGAATGAGTCATTTGTTCCTGGAATTGAAATGCATGTTGCAAAAATAATACACGTATCTACATGGAGGAAATGCATCAATGGATGCTTTGCCGTTCACTATAAAAACATGATTTTTGAAAGGTATTAAATGCTAATTTTCCATTATTCCAACTCCATGTGATACCTTCTCATCAATAATGTTTGAATGTTGGCGCATTTTCAGAGATTACAGCAATATACAGTATTATGTAATTCAATTTGTCTTGGTTTGAGAAACAAAAAATTCATTTTGCAATCCAGAGATAATCAATAGAAAAAAAACTAAAAAAATCTAGAGGGTTTTCGCGCTACACAAAATTGAAACGTTTTGCCCATAATGAAATTTCAATTCCCGCTGAAAAATGAAAATTTCGCCTGATATGATAATCTAGGCAAGAATTTCGGCTTCCCCAATAAACAATGAACTAGAAGTGTGGCTCAGAATATTCTTACAGCCCTAGTTGATCCCATCAAGCCAAACCTGAACTTATTTCCAACTTCACAAAGCTAATAAAGTTCAGCTTGTGAGAGTTTCTAGCAAGTTTTCAAAGGTATGGAGTTCCTAGCTCGGTTAACAAGCTTGTTGAAATTCCTTTCCTTGCCTACATTTCATTCCTTTCTTCATTCCATACCAATTTTCATCAAACTTGATTATTAATTATGACGAATATTATTAGATATTCTTCCGAAAGACTGTGCAACTAGATAAATTTCCTGCTCGGTTTGAACAATCATAACGACATGCCACAAGTGAGTCAAATATTAAATCACATTCCAGTAATAACTGACGATTTCAAAGTTTTGAAAATTGGATAATTTCATCAGAATTTGTTTTGCAATATAGCCAAGAATTACAACGCTCTCAAATTATACACAAATGTGTATATTTGATACATTATTACCGAGTAACATAAAATAGAAGAATCATTCGGAATATAGAATCAGAATGCTTGCTATCATTCTAAAATTTCACAAGAATTCCCATTTCCCTAGAACAATTATATAATTTATTTATTTATCCATTAAACTAACATACAATCAATAGGCTATTATATTTTATCAATAATTAAATCGATGCATTTTTTTCAAAAATCGCTGCATTATTTTGAACAAAATTTAAATAAAATGGTTAAAATAAAATAGAATACGAAATTTTAACTTTTTAAAAATAAATTAACCGAACATTCATTTAAAGAAATACCCTTAATTTCACGATTCTAAAGTGGCAGAATAGTGTAGTGAATTTAAAATTCATTAACTTAATTAAACTTATTTAACTTAATTAGAAATTAACCCAATAAATGTAAACCAAATACAGTATGAAACAAAAGGTTAATGCAAAATATCTACATAAAGACTGGATGTTATTTTATATTTGTCCATTCTCACTCGTCATAAAGTCTTACTAATTCATTACATTCACGTCGTTCCAGTCTACGGGAATTTTCTTAGTAGTGGAGAAGGTGATATTGTGGAAGGTTTCCAAAATGAATAATAAAACGAAATTGTCACAACCACATTTATAAAGCCTGCATAAATGTGGTTGTGACAATTTCGTCTTATTATTCATTCACTATGGGAATTGTTGTAGAGACATATTCCATACAATTGAGCATAAGGGACGTTTTCTTATTCTAAGGACACAACGAAACGGAACGTGGAAGAAGTATGTCTGTTGCAGAAAAATTCAGATATTCAATCAACCAATGTTAGAATTAATATTTGTACCTGATTATATAGAGGATTCAAACAAAACCGGTTAATACATGCTTCTAGTGTGGATGAATGTCAAACATACCGCATCATGAAAAGCATGTAAATGTTTAATTTACCATATAGAGTACCTCATCAACGTCTGATTCACAATTTCTTTTTCTAAATGAAACGTACATCAAAAATGGGCAGCCACCTGTGCTTTCTAAATGAACAGCATATCAAATAGGTTATAAGGAAGCATCAATAAAGGAATCATAATAGAATACATCAGAGCACTTAATGAGGACACAAAGTTGAACAAGGAAAATGTTAAGGAAAGGAGACCACACCTACTTCATAACAACAGCAACGTTGGTTATTCAGATGAGCACCTAACTATAATGAAGTATGAGTTTTTCAGACAGCCAGAACTAGGTTAGTTATAACTCTGCACTTGAAAATTGCACGAAAAAGTATAAGTTGTGGTAATAGAAACAAGAGCAATGTTGAGACGATTTTTGTTGCAACCTAATTGAACATTGTCATGAGTTCGGTCCACTAGTTTTATAAATTTTCCAAGTTTACGACTTACAAGTTTTCCGGGTCGTTATTTTCAAAGTGGTGCAATGTGAATGCTCCACTTCTAGCAGTGGGAAATAATTAACAAGAAGCGCGAAAGAAAGCATTTCATTGAGGTGGTGAAAGAGTTCGGTCCATTTTTTTCGTTCTTTCACAATTTGAGGCTAGGGAAGCATTGAGAGAGGGCGGAAATTAAAGGTGGCGGTGCTTCAACACTGAATTAATGACTATGCAGCCGGCATGGAGCATAGGGCATGCTGGAATGGCTGCGTCTGTTGCAATTTAGTGCGTGATGGAGCAGTTGGCGAAATGAGGCTACGGGGCCTCAATTGCAACACCAGTATACTTCAACTCAAAATAAGCGCCTAGCAAGACCATTAATAAGAAGGTGCAATAATTATTTAGAGAGTTGTACGCTTCTAAATAATCACTGAATAATGTCTCTCTAGTGTTTGGTATGATGAAATGAAATCCTAAGGCAATCAAATCCTGAGAATACAAAAATTATTGGATAGATAAATGTTTATTGTCATAGAAGATTTATAAATAACAATCTGTTTGACGATCAACAAATAATAATTGAAATGAAATATCTTGTGGAACTAAAGATTATAATATTTAAAGATCATAACCTAACCTAACCTGGCAATTTTTAAGAAATGCGGGGTTATAGTGCAAAAGACCCGCAAGTTTCTTGAAACCAGAAAATTGATATTAAGAATGTAAATAAGATAAAAGAATTCTTCCAAAAATATAGAGCGTAAAAAGTATCTACAGGGTGTTTCGGAACTCTCTACCAATACTTCTAGGCAGTGTTCCTGGACCACTAACAAAAGTAAATATCATAATAAAAATTTTCTAAAATCCCCAGTTACATAGCCGCCATTTTGTTTTTTTCACTCATTATTTTTTTATTCGAACACCTCTAAATGTATCATTTTGAAATTTTGCAAACAGCTTTATAACAATTAAAACAATCTTTAAAAAATTAATCAAAATTTTCCGACAGAAAACAAAATGGCGGCCATTTAAAATCTTTGAACAGGATTAAATTAATAATGGCTAATGATATCAAAATTTGACTAGAATAACCGTTTTTAGATATTTTTATTGCACATTCAACGATACCTCATTTTCCAAGATTGGCCAATAATTAACAGAGATATGCTACTTCTTAGTGTGTGCGATGGTTCAGAACGGGTTGCAGTTTTTCACTTCCAACCACCGCACACCCTAAGTAGCATATCTCTGTTACTTGTTGGCCAATCTTGGAAAATAAGGTATCGTTAGATTTGCAATAAAGATATCTAAAAACGTTATTCCAGTCAAATTTTGATATCATTAGCCATTATTAATTTAATCCTGTTCAAAGAATTTTAATGACTGCCATTTTGTTTTCTGATGTCGGAAAATGTTGATTAATTTTCTCAAGATTGTTTCAATTGTTATAAAGCTGTTTGCAAAATTTCAAAATGATACATTCAGAGGTGTTCGAATAAAAAATAATGAGTGAAAAAAAACAAAATGGCGGCTGTGTAAGTGGGGATTTTAGAAAATTTTTATTACGATATTTACTTTTGTTAGTGGTCCAGAAACACTGCCTAGAAGTATTGGTAGAGAGTTCCGAAACACCCTGTATAATAGTTCCCAATCCAACTGGATAAGAGATAATCAAATGAAATAGAACCCGTTTTATAGGCAATCCGTTTTGTAATAATCTTTCCTAAAGTTTTTTTAAATAAGATCATTTTAATATTTTTATGAGACATTGATTCCCAGACTGAAGTAATCATTGGTTCGAAAAAATTTCAGTGGATTTATAAAATGAGAAAGACTAACCTTTTATAAACTTCTCACTCACTTTAAATTGGAGAAGAATATGAACGTTTTCCCTTAGCGGATAAATTTTTTTCCAAAATAAAAAACTAAATGCATATCACGTTTTTTAAATTTGATTGAATTTAATTTGTATAAGCCATTGTCTCGACCCAAGCTAATCAATATCAAATACAATGGGAATGCATCAACATGAGCACCAAAAATGATGAATGATAAAAACCACACCTCGTATTCAATGATGAAATACATCATTCACAAACCCCACACCGCTACACAGGGCTATTAATTAAGCAAAACGAAAGACGTGAAGTCGCATAATAATCGATGCATTATCGATATCACCAACCGGAAAATTCTGAACGAATTTCAAAATCAACCGAATGTCAATTTAGTTAATTAATCAAACGAAACATTATCGAGGTGAGCAAACGAGCATTTTTCAGTGACCCGTCAACAACTGTTCACAAAGCTGCGTTTTCCTAATTCAATGAATCGTTGTCAACGTCCAGTGATGGAATAAAAAAAAACCGAAAAAGTCACCTCCCAAATCTTGTTTGTTTTCTGTTGACTATGCTACTTGAAGTGGAATGTGAACGCTATCATGCCACTCATACTTGCACTGCTCATGGAAAATTCATTACGCTCTTGTTCCTGTACCTTACTCTGCATTGTTTTACTCAGTTGCTAGCTGAGCTTGTTTAAACAAGTGGCAGCGTCTTGAGCTGGTCTGATGAATTTATAAAACAGTTGATCAAGACAGCACTATCTGTAACATACCTTACTATCTTTCATCATGAGTAATAATGATTCAAGTATGATTACAACAGCAAGTGGATGTGTGTTTGACTTTGACACAGAAAACAGTAATAGAAAAAGAATACCCGTATTTTACGAGAATACTCCGACTAGAATCTTTTTCAATGACCATGTATCAAATATCACACATCGCTGTATAACATTGTAATTGATTGTTTTTGTTTATCAGAGAACAAGGACAATTTTCGCTCCTATTCAAATAACATTATAGAAATTAAAATAATAAATAAAATGCAAATTTAAACACTGATCTTTTTTCCCATGCAGATGTAAATGGTTAAATGTAAGGTGCCTTAATGCACAGGTGATTATGGTTTTTGGTAATCAATAACGACTATTTTTAACGAGAATATTTTAGGGCAAAAAATCAAACATGATGAAAAAAAAACTAGAAACCTTACCTAAACAAGGTTACTTAGTACCTAGAATACCTTAGATTCTAGAAACAGTCTGAAAATAATTATAATAACCGGTGGTTCGAAACCCACTTAAAACAGTAGGTCCAACTCATAAATCACCATCATCCAATTCATTACCCACGCACAAGTCTCAGACCTATGTGGCTTCATCCTCCAAAAAAAACTTGAATGGAACAGAAGTTTAGTTGTAACGGTTTTGTCAATTATTATGATTGATAATGGATCACATTACCGATTCAAATGATATTATAATACGATACTATCGAGCTGAAGGTAATAGAAACAAATCATGAGAAAGAATAAGAAAAAATTATCCCCGAGAACTATGTTAATGAAGAGACAATATTGTGAAAATGACAATATCGAATCAATGATAGCCGCCTATACTGTAATATACTCTATCGTTATCGTGCACACTAATGCACGTATCGGGTGAATAAAAAAGAATGAACCAATTCCATATATTGATATGAATAAATAGTAAAGCATGAATCAAAATGAGTGAGTGACCCTCTGAAAGAACATGTTTCTAAGTTTCAGTTGGTCGCTGCTAGAACGTGCTAGACATATTGGTCTCCCAGTAATTTGTTGTTTGTCAAAATGGCGGCACCTCAACAGAAGTCATTCTGTGTTAGAGTTTTTAGTGATGAATCAGCTTTTCATTTGAATGGGAAAGCGAACCGGCATAATGTGCGAATTTGTGGAACCAAAAACCTTCAGGAATATTGTTCAGCTTCAAAGAGACTCCCCTAAAGTAAACACTTTTTGTGCGGTATCCAGTGGCAAGGTTTATGGCCCATTTTTCTTTGAGGAGAACACTTACAGGCCAAACCTATGAGCATATGCTACGAAACTGGTTATTCCCTTTACTGGAAGCCGATTCAAATGAATTTATTTTTCAGCAAGATGGGGCAACCTTTCCACTGGAATCGATCAGTTCGAGCATTTTTGAGAGAAAAACTCCCTCAGTGATGGATTGGAAGGATAATGGACCAAAACAACGCTGTTTGAGCTTGGCCTCCTAGATCACTGACCTCACAGCGTGTGATTTTTTTCTATGGGGGTTTGTAAAGGATAGACTCTTTGTTCTGCCATTACCTACTGATCTGGATAACTTTAAATCGTATAAAAACTGTGATTAATTTAGTTGATTGTAACATGCCGCAATGTGTTTGGGAATAGTTCTCATATTGTATTGATGTTGTCCTTGCTGCAAGGGGCGGCTATATTGAATAGTTGTAACATGTAAAATAAAACTTGACCGTGAGTACATACTTGTACGTGAGTGAAATTTTTTGCTATTCTTCCATAATAAAATATTTAATCACAGAATCGGTTCATTCTTTTGAATCACCCGGTATTTATGAACGTTTTTCAGTGTCTCTTGGCTCGAGGGAATGTTGTAATACATTTCAATGCATTACATTTTTAATGCATTTACATTACATTACATTTTTAATGCATTTCATTTGATTCCCTCGAGTCAAGACACACTGAATGAACTTTCATAAAAAAACATTAGAAACGTTTGAAATGCTTCACGTTTCAAGAGTCCTTCGAGCCGTTTGAGATGTATTACATTTCAAGATTCCCTCGAGTCCTGAGACACTGAAGGAAGGCTCATGAATACGGCTCTAAGAATATGTTTTCTATTAGACTATACTCAATATTATTATGGCGTACGGTACTTGTGAATGTTGAAGACAATCTTGTGAAAATGAAAATGGCCTAGTATTCGATATTGACTCATGGGTGTCAAATTTGGAATCTCAATAATGGCAAGTCTTTATTCTACATTCGAGGGTTTCTATTACCGATAATATTAATTGGGCAGCGATTGTCGGTGTCGTGTGAACGGGTTGCACACGAGAACGAGCAGAGCAGATCTCGGTCTGCAGAATCCAATAATGGGAAGCTTTTCTCGCACAAAGAGAGCCGAATCTCTTCTCATATAAGTAACTGAGCTTGTGTCGTTGATTCCCTGCAACGGACGACGGACCGTTCTAATTGAATTGCCACGTCTTTTCTTCCTTAGCACTTCCTGGCAGCAGCGGCAAAGAGAAGAGCATCCATACACTTATTGCTCCCCCCCCCTCTCAACCTTCTTAACCCCATTACCAAGCTTACTGAGATACGGATCAACTTGATTGACATTAAGAAGCACTTCGAACGCCAATCGAACAATATTGCTCAGCCTATAATATTACGAGCCTATTGCATGAAAATCTAATTCACAACAAAATTGGTACTATATGAGTTACAACATTATTCCGTGTAATTACCATTCCGTAATTCAGTATGATCCACCCTTGACCAGAGCTAGCTAGATAGTTTTTGACAAAAAAAATATATATTTCTCACCTGGTTTCATCATAATTCTGACCTACATTTCAAAAACGGCATATTCGTATCTATCTAGGTTGACCTTGACTGCATTTCAGTGAGCTTAAATTCTCTAATTTAATTGATTAAATTTGTTCATTGTTCATTTTTGTTACTTTCTACATGTTCACGGTTTTTAGTTCTTGATTTGATTCTAATTTTGCTTGTTGCTCCTTCCACCAGAGGGCGTGACATGTTATGACATTCAGCCAATCATAAACCGTCAATGAAGGTCAGCCTATCCCTTAGTCAATACTATCATTCCGTGTATAGTATATATTAAGCTACTCTGTACTTTAGTTTTAGTTTGACTGAGATTGATAATGGAGTAGCACCCGAAACTAGTATCTCTATATTTTTAATAAATGTGGTTGTGAAAATTTCGTCTTATTATTCATTACATTTTACCATAATTTACTGTATTTTGTATCATCATTATTAAAGACATATTTTATAAAAATTATGCAAGCTGAGCATATGGTACCAATTTCGTATCAAAATGAGTAAAATCTATACATAAGTTATAGTAACATATTATATAATAATAATCCCCAGTGGGTGGGGGTAGTAGAATTGCACCCACAGTATCCCTGCTTGTCGTAAGAGGCGACTAAAAGGGCAACTGTCCGTTGACCTCATTATCCTGGAAACCTATCCTTTATCCTGCTCTTCATCCCAGCCCCTTCCTCCACCCTTTCCTCTTTCTCTGTTATAGGCCAACCCAAGGTGTGATGTGAACCGTGCTGATGGGTGGATGACACTGGGCCTTTTGTACAGTGTCTCAAACGGTGCCTGCAGGACACCAGGCGCCCTCCTGCAGTATGTAGCCTTGCCCGGGCATGCGGGGCTCTGTCTGGGTTGACTCCACTTCCCTAGCTGCTCGTGGGAACCACATGAATCTCCAAAATTCAAAACAACCAGAACCAAACCCCAAGGTAACTCCAGAAGTTGCCTTGCCCTCAAACCCATCAGGATCCGCCCCATCAGGGCAGGTTCCTCAATCTGAAATGGGTGCATCAGGAACACAGGAGGTTCCGTTGCATTCTCATGTAGAGGCTATCAACATTGAGAAGGCTTCTATGGATATCAACATGGACGACATGAGCTCAATCGCATCAGCCCCACTGGAGGGGGAGGATGAGCTTCTCAGAAGTCCAGAAACACCAAAATCCGCCGGTATGCTTGAAGATGCCATAGAGCAACTGAGCAGCTTGTGGGTAAAGAAACCAAACCTCACCACTGCCCAAAGAAGGGCGGCCATTCAGGCAAAACTTCTTGAGAGAGGTGAAGCTTTTGACCCAGCAAAGTTTCGGAGGGGTAAAAAGAAAAAACCTAAGAGACCAGAGATGAGTGAAACTCCAGGCACAAATGTGGGTCTAGAGGCTGGGTCAAGGGTGGCCAAGCGCCCTAGAGGCAACATGGCCACCCCTCCCTCAGCGGAAGGACCTACAAAAAAGGCCAGGAGTGGAACTCATAGAGGTCATGATGTCCAACCCCTTAATTTAGGGACTTCTAGTAAAGGACAGGAAGGTGATGACCGAAGGTGAATACAATTGTCTAACGACCGTAATTTCGCAGACCAAGCAGATTGAATTGTCTACGAAATTTGATGCGACATTGAAAATCGTCAATTTGTATTTACTGGTAGATGATAGTAATTTAATCAATAAACTTGAAGTGTTATTAAATATTATTGATAGCTGGGCCGTAGGTAAACAATCTTTAACAATAGGAATTGATTTCTTTGGAACAATGGCTGACATATCATGCATTGATTTAATGAGTTTGGTGTTATCAACAAAAAATATTAAATATGTTTTTTATTATAAAGGAATAAATAATTTAACATTTTTAAACATACCAGCAGAAATAGCTAATGAAAATTTTTGCCCATCAGGCTTTCTACCGGAAAAATCTCCAATTCAAGAATACATAAACAGCATGATAGAGCTTAGAAATCTCCTGAGGCAGTATGACAGCACAAATGCTTCAATATACAAAGATATTTTGATGAATATTACAAGAAAAAACTTGCTGAGTTCCTATTCATATTTATTGGACATTAGGCGTAATGATATGAATATTTACGATAACGTTTTGGGGAACTTTCTTTGGCCATCTGAAGCAAGTTACAGAATGGGATATTGTCTAGAGAAAGAAGGAACGTACGTGCCATTCAACGATGAACTGAATAGATTCTGCACACAAGAGAGATATATCCTTGTTAGTCGAGATACCCAGCTTATGCTAAATGGTGAACTACATCAGAAAATATCAACAGTTGATATTGCCATTTGCAATCTTCCTGTAATAAAATGGATAGATGGTGTGCCAGGATGCGGAAAAACATACAAAATTCTAAACGAACATAGACCAGGAATTGATTTAGTCTTGTGTCAAACAAGAGCAGGCATCAAAGACGTGAGGGAGGCCGTTATTCATAAGTATGGAGAAAAGTACTGTAAAAATATAATCAGATCTGATTACAGGACGGTTTCATCGTTCATCATAAATGGAACTGGGAAGAAGTATAAACGTGTCTTTATAGACGAGGCTGTATTAATGCATGCTGGGTACATAGGATTTATAGCAGCGCTGTCAGGATCTTCCGAAATTTTCCTACTTGGCGATTCAAAGCAGATTCCTTACATCGAGAGGAGCAATATACAAGTTAGATGGTCTCATCCTTCGGTTTTTTGCGAGCCCACCCACAAGGTATCAGTGACTCGAAGATGTCCGATCGACGTGTGCTGTGCACTCTCCAAGTTTTACGGGCAAATGACAACAACAAGCAATGTACTTCGATCTATTAAAACAAATATTTTAAATTGCGAATTACTTAAACTTAAACCAGAGACGCTTGTACTAACTTACACGCAAAATGAGAAGAAAAGGATTCAAGAAATTTTAAACAGGAATTTGGAAAAATTATTTAAAATACACACAATTCATGAAGCTCAAGGCCTTACTTATAAAAATGTGGTTCTCGTAAGGATTAATACAAATCAGATGGAAATCTACAACAGTATAAATCATGTAATTGTAGCTCTCAGCAGACACACTCATAGCTTCCACTACCTGACAACAGGAAGGAATGATCTGATGTCGTCGATTACAAAAAATATTATGGGTTGCGAGGATGCATACATTGTGAGAATGCATGAGAGAATGGCGGACAGCATGCAAGGAGGGATGCATCTAAAAAACAAAAAAACAAAATGACGAATAATGATGTAATGTCTGTTGCAAATGAGCTGGATGAAATGGATGAGATACAGGACAGTGTAGTTGAAGATAAACAACAACTTCATGCGGCACTTGAAGGCTGTGACTTAACTTTTTTTGTCTCAATATCAGGAGTATTAAGAAAAATTTTGATGATCTGATTGTTCAATTGGAGGATATGTCTTATGACTTTGATGTGATTATATTAACAGAGTGTTGGATTAAAAATGATCATACTCCAAAAGAATTGATGGGTTATAATATTTTTCACTCATCAAATAACCGTAGTCAGAATGATGGAGTCGTCGTATATACAAAAGATCTTCTAAATGTACTATCAGTGGAGTTGGATATTAGACAGGCAAATGTTCTCCACCTACAATTGCAAACTACAAAGGAGAAATACAATATATTAGCGATCTATAGATCTCCATCAAACTACAATATAACAGAGTTCTTAGAGGATTTGGAAAATGTGCTCAATAGCCTAAGAGGACAGGTAATCATATGCGCAGGAGACTTCAACATTAATACGCTCCAACCACATCAACATCAGCAACTCGATGAATACTATGATTTATTGAGCGAACATGGCTTGAAAAACTGCATCAAACAGGCTACCAGGGTAACAACAGAAACATCAACTTGCCTCGATCATATATTAACAAACTCCAAACAACAGAGTCATCCAATAATATATCACTCTAGCATCACAGATCATTTTATTACAATTTTGGGGCTACAGAGATGTCCGGACGCCAGCCACAGAGTAAATGTACATGATGCTGATTCCACACACCGAAGAACAATAAATTTAGTTGGTTTGAGAAGATGCCTAATGGAGGAGCACTGGGAGGAGGTCTTTGGGAGTAATGACACAGATATGGCTTACGAAAAATTTATAAAAATTCTGCAATGCCATATGGATAATAACTCTCATCATTACAGACAAAAAAAGAAAATTAAAATCATCAAACCATGGATTACCAGAGGGCTCGTCTTATCTATCAGAACAAGGAATCTTTTGAATAAGAGGAGGAAGTTAGAACCAGAAAATCATGAATTAGCAACTCATTACCGTCTGTATAGGAATACACTAACTTCGCTTATCCAGAAAACAAAAGAGGATCACTTCAAGAGGAAATTCAAGGAAGCAGGAAATAACATAAAGAAAACTTGGGAGATCATCAAGGAGGCCACTGATGCAAACCAGGAGAAAAAAAATCAACTGAATGCTGTAAAAATAGGAGATAATGTTGTAACATTGAAAGAGAATCCTGATTTATTATTGAATCATATTAATGATTACTTTGTTAGTATAGGAGAGAAAATGGCTAAGAAAATATCAGATGGTTTACATAAAAATATAAATGATATTGTAACTAGTTATAAGCCACATATAAGAATGCCTAATTCTATGATTTTTTCACCCATACTTGAGCAGGAAATAATTGAAGTCATAAACTCTTTACATAACAGTAGTGCACCAGGACTTGATGGATTTGATAATAAAATTTTGAAAGGCATTAAAGAATTAATTTGTAAGCCTTTGGCTCACGTCCTCAATCTGAGTTTGCTTACTGGAATATTCCCTAATGCAATGAAAGTAATTTGTGTCAGACCTATACATAAGGGAGGAGATAAGCTAATTTTAAGTAACTATAGGCCTATTTCATTAATAAGTAACATATCAAAGATTTTAGAAAAATTAGTAAAACTTAGGTTAATGAGCTATCTAGAAAAGTATCATATCATTTCTCCAAACCAATTTGGATTTCGTAAGGGGATGAGCACGGAATCAGCAGTTTTGGAGTTATCAAAATTTGTCATTCATAATCTAGAAGGGAAAAATAAATGTATAGCAGTATTTTTGGATCTGGCCAAGGCCTTCGATTCTGTATCACATGACTTATTGATAAAAAAACTTGAAGCAATAGGTATAAGGGATATAACTCTTGAATGGTTCAAGTCTTACCTTAGTGACCGTCAGCAAAGGACAAAGGTTGGAAGCCAGATGAGTGCTGAAGGAACTATGGAATTTGGAATACCTCAAGGAACGGTTTTAGGCCCAATTTTATATTTGATATTTGCAAATGAGTTGTGTTCCCTTCAAATTCAGGGTAAAGTTATAGCTTTTGCAGACGACACAGCCCTCCTTTTCCAGGGTAGGAACTGGGATGAGACATTTCAAATAGTGGAAACAGAACTTTCCAAAGTCACTAGGTGGTTGGATAGTAACCTATTAACACTAAATGCAGGAAAAACAAAGTTCTTGACCTTTTCATTAACTGATAATACCAAGCCACTAAATGCGTCAATTAAGCTTCACTATTGTAGAGGAGGGAATCGGAACTGTGACTGTCCTCTGATTGAGCGCTCTGACAATGTTAAATATCTTGGTATAATTGTAGATGATTTATTAAAATGGGATAAACATATATCATATACAACTACAAAAATAAGAAAGCTCATATACAAATTTTACCAGCTGCATAATGTACTCAACAGTGAAGTGATAAAAACAGTATATTTTTCAATAGTTGAATCCCTTTTAAGATATGGTTTATTGGTCTGGGGTGCAGCAAATATTAGCTTTATAGATCCAATTTTCAAAGCTCAGAAACGCATTCTCAAAGTCATGGGAAACAAAGACAATCGCTTCCCAAGTATTCAACTATTCACCGAAAACAAAGTTCTTAGCGTCAGACAGCTGTATATATTAGTTTTACTCACTTACATGAAGAAAAATACAAATGTAAATAGTTTAATTGCCCATAGTCATAACACAAGAATCAGAAACTCAAATTTTCAAAATGTACCTAGAATGAATACAGCTTTTGGACAGCGGTCAGTAGAATATTTGGGTCCTAGGGTTTATAATAAAATGCCACAAATAGCAAAAGAAGAAGAGAACATACATAGTTATAAAAGAATAATTAGGGATTGGTTACACGAAATTGGAATCTACACTAGCGAGGAGCTTATAGTAAGTAGAATGTAGACAATATATAATTATATAGTAGGGTAATTAAGTGTTCATATTGTAGTAATGTCACATTATTATGGTGTATATTGGTATTGTATTATATGTTATTATGGGGTATATTGGTGGTGTATCTTTGTTGGTTATGGTGTTATTAGTTATATATATTATTATTATTATTAGTTAATTAAGTATTGTTATAATGTAGGTACTAACTGGTTAAGAAATTTTGCAGAATAATATATTATTATGATCACCCCGACACATATCATTATAGTGGGGTATCATAATTAGGAATAAAATTATATTATTTAGTAGCAATTTTATGAGTCGGGATTCTCCTTAATATCTGTATCTTTGTTTTTTGAATAAACTCCTCTGGATGTTTCACAGTATCATCCAGAGAAATTATTAAGCTGCTTTCAGGACAATTGTCCATTGCGGCGGGGAAAGAGTCGTACTAATACTAAATGGTGGACTGCTGACCTTGACCGCAGAAGGGCGGTTGTCAGGAAGCTTCATAACCATTGCAAACGGAGCCGTAACTGGGAACCATACCACAGGGCACTCACAGAATACAGCCTTGCAATCAAGAAAGCCAAACAGAACTCTTGGAGACTGTTTACACAGGAGGTAAATAGTCTTAGGGCAGCAGCAAGACTGCAGCGTGTCTTAGCTTCAAGCCCAATTGGCCTCCTGGGAACTCTGAGGTTACCAGGGGGACAATATACCACTGGAACTGGTGGAAGTCTCAAACTTCTCCTTGAGACTCACTTTCCAGACTGTGTTTTTGAGGGTGCTTGCTCAGGCATGTCCGGCAACAGCGAAATGGGCTCACGGCCAAGAGCTGATCGTGGAAGCTGGACTTTAGCCAGACGTATTGTCACACTTTCCAAAGTTAAATGGGCCATCTCCAAGTTTGGCCCATTCAAATCTCCTGGGGGGGACGGTATCATACCGGCTATGTTGCAGCAAGGACCAGAAGCTCTCTTGGTCCTCCTGTGCGAACTCTTCAGAGCAAGTCTGGCTTATGGGTACATCCCTCAAGCTTGGCGCCTCAGTAGGGTGGTCTTCATTCCCAAGAGAGGAAGAGCAGACTACTCAACTGCAAAATCATTTTGCCCCATCAATCTTACATCGTTTCTCTTGAAGACACTGGAGAGACTGGTGGAGAGACATCTAAGAAAGGGAGTGCTTTCAGGTACTCCTCTTCATCGGAATCAGCATGCCTATCAGCCTGGTAAGTCCTGTGAAACAGCCCTGCATCAACTTGTGAGCAGGGTGGAGGACAGCCTTGCTGCCAAGGAGATTGCTCTATGCACCTTCATGGACATTGAGGGTGCTTTTGACAATGTTACTTACACGGCCATGGTCCGGGCAGTGCATGGGCGTGGTCTTGAGTCTGCTATATGTAGGTGGATTGAGGCCATGCTCCACTCCAGGCGGATCAGGGCTGATCTTCAAGACAAATCGATGGTGATCATACCTGCAAAAGGTTGTCCGCAGGGAGGTGTGCTTTCTCCTCTTCTGTGGAACCTTGTGGTGGATGGTCTCCTCTGTGAACTCACTAGTAGAGGCGTCTTTGTCCAGAGCTATGCAGATGACATAGTCCTCATGGTACAGGGAAGGTTCACAAATATTGTTGCTGATGTCATGAACGTCAACCTTCAATTTGTTAATGACTGGTGTCTTGGAGAGGGACTAAGTATAAATCCCTCAAAGACTGTAGTTGTTCCATTTACAAGGAAAAAGAACCTGGAGTCTCTCTCCCGGTTGAAACTTGGACCAACACAGCTCAAAGTATCAGGTATAGTCAAATACCTAGGGCTGACTATCGACTCCAAGCTGACTTGGAACAATCATTTGAATAATATACTGCACAAAGCAAAATGGGCGCTTATGACATCCAGGAGATTTGCAGGCTCCATGTGGGGATCAAGCCTCACATAGCGCTGTGGCTGTACAAGGCAGTAATAAGGCCTCAAGTCACATATGGATCACTAGTCTGGTGGACAAAGGTGAACCAGATTACAGCTACAGCCAAACTCACAAGTTTACAAAGGATGGGCACACTCCTAGTCACTGGAGCTTTCAGGAGCAGCCCATCAGCAACTCTTGAAGTTGCTCTTGGCTTGCTGCCCTTGGATATTTTTATCAAGGCAGAAGCACGAAAATCAGCCTATCAATTGAAAGTCACAGGCCAATGGAGGGAAGGCCTGTCTGGAACAGGCCATTGCACAATCACCAAAGCTGTTGCTCATAGCCCTGTGCTTGAAATGACTTCAGATGTCATGAGTATGGAGATGGTTTTCACTAAACCTTTTTCTGTTAAATTCTGCTCTAGAGAGGAGTGGAGGTCTGAGGAAGGGCCCTATATCAGGAGAGGTAGCCTTGTCTGGTACACAGACGGCTCTCTTATTGAAGGGAAATCTGGCTATGGGGTGTACAGTGAATCACCCAGAACAGAAATCTGTGCAAGTCTGGGACAATACTGTACTATCTTTCAAGCAGAAATTTGGGGCATCATGGCTTGTGCCAATATAGGCATTGCCAGACGCTATTGCGACAAGCATATAGTAATCTTGTCAGATTGTCAGGCAGCCCTCAAGGCTCTTGACTCTAATGAAATCAAGTCAAAATTGGTGTGGGAGTGTCACAAAACACTCAGCAAGCTCGCAACACACAACTCTGTGCATCTTGGTTGGGTACCTGGCCATGTAGGCATAGGTGGCAACGAGTGTGCAGATGGGCTTGCTAAGCAAGGTTCTAGTAGGTCATTCTTTGGCCCAGAGCCAAGCTGTGGCATAAGCAAAACTACTGCCTTCCACACAATAAACAAATGGTCCAGGGACTTACATCACCAGCAATGGCAAGGTCACTCAGGCCAAGCACTTGGCAAAAGGCTGCTAGCAGACACAAGCTCCTACTTCACCAACTGGCTGGTGAGGCTGGGTAGAGGTCAGGTTAAGCAGCTAATTGCTCTGATAACTGGACATGGCCACTTCAGGAAACATCTCCACACAATCGGACTCAGAAATTAAAATCAGATGTGTAGGCTTTGCAATCAGTCTGAAGAGACTGCCAAGCATATCATACTGGATTGCGAGAGACTCGGGGCAAGGAGAATGGCTCTGTTTGGCTTTAAGCAACCAGGTGATGAATGGGACGTTAGCATAGGGAAGAAACTCCTGGATCTTGTAAAGGGCACAGGTATTGGTTTGCCTAACTAACGTACTAGGGACACACAATAAGCTTCGGTTGACGTGTGAGGATCTTTGAATCTTCTGGATCTTTGAATCCGTCCCTTCAAACATAACATAACATAACATATTATAGTACACAGTAGCATGTATAGTAACGAATGTAACACATACAAAGGTAACTTTTCAACAAATGTTATCCATATATTTTTAGTTTGTACTGTATCAGGAAAAATACATCACATGCGCGAACCTTTATATAACCGCCTCCACAGAAAAATCTATATCCGTGTCTTTTATGGAAACTGAAAACCTTTTTTCAAGTCAAACCCTCCCCCCCCACCACACAAAAGTTTAGGTTCACCCCTTTGCATCATATAGTTGATCAAAACGATTGAGAGTATAAATGTGTCTGTAAATATTTAAAAGTTATATTTATTCAATTGTAGCTATCTTCCACCTAATATATCAAGCTACTATATTCTAGAGGAAGTATGACAGGTACAATATTATAATAAATCTAGAATCCTCATGATAAGCAAAACTTAGGAAATGAAACTCAAATTTATCTAATAACAACATTATAAAAGTCTGAAATTTATCTGTATAAGAAAATTGGAGTGAAATTCTCTTCTAAAAAGAAAAAATATAGAATGGAATCACTAACAATTTCGATAAGGTAATCCAATATAGTAATATTGAACAATATTGTGATACAGTACAATATTGCCGATATTGTAATACAATACCAACATTATTTATTATTCTCAACAATGTACGGTCAGGACACTTCCAGTCATATAAATTTAGAAAGAACAAGTAAGTTGAAACAAATGAATGTGACTGCACCCCAATGCATGAATTTTTATCACTCAATCAAGTTATTAAATAAAATACGGTATCACATATCTTTGATTCATTCCAGAGCGCGAAATAAAATTATTATATCACGAAAGTTACTTGCAACGCTGTGGAAGTTGCATGCGAAATGGGAAATAGGGTCAAACTTTGAAAGCTCTCATAAGAACCATAATAAAGGAGTTAGGAATCCAATTTCTCTTACCCTTAATTAGAAGAGGCTGTGGAGTCGGCGTAGCCGAGTTGGCTTATCGCTGGTCTGATAAGTCAAAGGTCCTGGGTTCGATCCCAGTTGAGTACAAGATATTTTTCTCGAGCCACTCCCGTGTTTCGGAGGACACGTTAAGCCGTCGGTCCCGGTTGCATATATAAAAAAAAGCAGTCGTTAAAAAAAGCGGCGAGGTGGAACTACCCGTAAGGGTCTCCCCACCACGAAAAGCCATACGAATTTACTTTTTTTAGAAGAGGCTGTGAAACTAATTAAGAAAATCGCATCCAGTAGAGTCTCCTTACAGAAAGCCAAAAGCCTACTAGAGGCTGAATCACAGAAGACAATATTAGATATGCTGGAAACTTATGTGCATCTGGATAAATTTAATAATCTAATCATATTTCCCTACTGGAATATTTATTGAACGGTGTTATTCATGATAGCGGAAAAATATATTAGACAAGACCATCTCTGGCTGTTAAGTAGAAAATGTGTGAATAATTGAAAATTGAATCAGATGTCGTTGATTATGAAAAAATAAAATTAAAATAAATAAAAATAAATATAATAAAATAAATTGAAATGGATAAAAATAAAATAAATGTTATTAACGTTTGACAGTAGAGTTTTTAAAGAAATATTAAAAACTGTGATTCCGAATTAGTTTATTCAAGTATTCAATAGAAATCAATTTTGAAGAAAAATGTTCAAATATAATTCAATTTGAATTTTAGCTTGTTTCCATCCAATTCAAGGATATTTTTAACTCCAAATGTTTCACAAACATTCTATTCAGTTCTTCGTCTTTCTCTTACTCCCTTGTCTCAAGGGAGAAAGAACTCTAGCTTCCGTGACATGATAATCGTGTGAGTGCATGAAATGAACATGCGTTATACTCAAACTTCAGCCTGAACGCACTCAAGATGATAATAGGTTTTGTATGAGCTCCTAATGGACTTGGTTGAATTGAAATGTATTAAATATCTGATAATCTTGACAGAGACAAGAAAAGACGAAGCTTTTCATTAAATGGAAGAATATCCTATCAAAAGCCATAGGAGAATCATAGATAGAGCCTACGCTTCAACCGAGAAATATCAGGTCAACACACATCGAAACTGCAAATATATGGAACCATAATAACTGCAGCCAAGTTATAATATCTAACAATTAATTATTGTGAACGACCTTAGTACTATCCAATGTACCATCCTATATAATAAACAGCTGCTTACTGTTACCTGTCGACGAAGCTCTGATGCTGGAAATAAGGAATTGAAGGAGAAAAGGAAGAAGAATGAAGAGAGAAATGATGAACAAGAAGTAGAAGGGGTAAGAGAAGAGAAGATAAACGAGAAAAAATAAATAAGGAGGAAAAAAGAAGAGGTAGAAGGAGGATAAAGATAAGATAAAATTACTTTATTTACGTAAATTTACAAAATATAACTGTGACTGATTAAAAAGAATATTATTAACAACACAATAGATAAGAAAATGAGAAAAAGTTTGGATATTAACAATAACATTTTTGTGAAGCATTTACGTAATAAGGGCGAAGTCTGGACAAAAATTCATCCATTCAAACTTAACCTCGATAACTTCGAACTGCGAAACTACAAAATTGGAAGAGATGATGAAGAAGAAAAAAGAGACAATTAAATTTGAGATCCGTTATTACACATTTAGAAATTTAGATTCACTTGAATTGGGCAACCTGCTAGTATATTATGTTTGATGAGATTATAGATGAACAAATAAATCTATGATCAACACTGTATCCTATGAACTCAAGAGAACATAGTAGAGAACTACAAGAATAGTAGAGCTTCAAAATTGTCACCTCCGAAAAAGCACAAATTATATTCATGACAAAAACAGTAATTACTAAATGAACGAAGGTGGAAAACTGAATGAGTAATCAATTACTGAAAAAGAAAAGTTACAAGTTGGTGAAGTAGCAAGAACATATATGGGTTAAGTTTTGTTTCAAGCCACATTCTCGAACTTCGAATGGATACGCGTCAGTGTGTTAGTGCATTAGAGATACGTGTTAATGGATAGTGTAAGTGTGTGCTAGTGAGTGAGAGAAAGCCTGCGAGAGAGTAGTGGCACTCACAGTTATTCACTGGAGTTTGGAGAATGGTCAAAATGGGTGTGCTTTGTAGTTAACCCAAGAAGATACCGAAGAAGTGCCCGTTCTAACTGACGCTATAAAAAGGAGATACAACCCAATTCGACTCTTTTTATTTCTTCAACTTCAAGAACAAAGAGAGCCGGCAACTGGGCCATACCTGTCTACAAGGGAGTTCTCCACTCATAACTGAAAAATATTAGAATTGCACGAACACAAACACTATTCAGACAATACAAGCGAAATAGAAAGTAGAGCAAAGGAATGACAATGAAAATGGCATTTTCCCCATAAAACTTGCGCTCTTTAGGTTTTTAAATGAGATGTAACATATAAAAGGTGAGCTTCTGAATAATGAAGCTGAAAATGCATCAAAGAACATGTGTGTTCCTTGTATGCAACTTAGTACCGACTACTATGAGTTCTATCATAATTGGGTTACTTTGTTATACTAAGAAAAAGAACCATTCTCAAAGAATGAACAAAGAAATAAATGAAAAATGCTTAATTTGCACATTATTTTTAACATACGCCTATAATTTGTACTACAAGTACACAGTGTCTGACGCTGCATTATTAACTGAATTCTAATCTCAGCCTTTATGAACAAGTATGATTCTGGGCGCAGCACAAACACTAAGTAGAGATGATAATTTTTGTTTTACTTCAAGTTATTGAGGGAGATGCAATTCTTATTAAACCACTGTATCTTGATGAAATTTCGAAATAAATTATCTCATTTCAATTTCAATTTCCTTGTACGCTAGATTTAAAGCTGATCATATAGTTCATTCGTTTACGGCTTATATCAATTTTTATTTACTAAAAAACAAAAATAGAACACTGCAATAGTAAATACAGATGTGAAAAGCCTATTTCATGAGACTCGTTGGATGTAATAGTATTTTTGGGTCTTTTGAACTATAACCACGCATTTTTTTAAAAATTGTCATTGAACAGTAGATTCCTAACCTAATCTAAGACCCGATTAGGTTAGGTTAGGTTGGGAATCTACTGTTCAATGACACTTTTTTAAATATGGTGCAAAGACCCGTATTTTTTCTGAGACTAGCCTAAATGAAATAAGATTAAGCACAAATAATATTAATTTTTAATAACATGAACTCACACTAGTGGATAATCGCAAATTTGGAAAATTCAAGTACAATATTGCACCACATCTGATACAATTTCAAATACAGATCTAGAATGGATAATTAATTCAAATTGAGCTGAAATTCATATTGAGGCTAGAATATTAATGGCAATTGATTGAATATTTATTAATTTATTCTCTCAATACAAGAATTTCCACATCGAAAGACCATGGAAAGCCAAACCAATTTTTCTGTCTAAAATATTTTAATTGAAATTCACTGAAACAACCAATATATTATCATATTTTGAAATTAAAAGATATATTTATTCTTGATTATTTTAGAGCCCACTCTGAACAATAGTTTAATAGTACTCTGAAAAAACACTACCTTGGCCACTTTATTGGTTGATAAAAAATTTGAACAATTTCAATAGCTGAACTTTACAATTGAATAGTTGAGCTTTACAATTGTACGGTATAGCTGAACTTCAATCTTCTATGACTGTGTGGATAGATAACATCTACGGTAGCTTAGCTGCAGCAAAGCACTATCAATTAGTAACGATCACTATCAATGACAAAAAAGTGTACAACCTTTTACTAGCTTGATAGTTCACAAATAAGCAAATGCCATTTTTAGTCATTATAATGGGATTTCTTCTTTAAATCTTTATTTCGGAATTTTTTATCACCCTAGTCTGCTATTCACTGATTATATCGTTAAAGAGATCCAATTAAGTATGCGGTTACTTTCTCGAAATCGATGCTCAAAGATCCTAAACATTATGCCTACCTATTCCGCCTTTCAATAAAAAGGTTGAGCTGACGGCGTGTTTGCTATCATAATGAAATAACAAAATTAATTCTCCGCTATCAAAAATGAGAAAACAGACAGGATTTGTGGTCAAAGTATGATAATTGGATTTCTAATAGCAAATTTCCGTTCCTTTACAGAGTTCGAGAAAGTTGTCACATGGCGTAATCTAAACTAGTCTTCTATTTGGACTCTTCACGTTTACTTCTTTTCTTACGGTTATGGCGACTTCTAGATAGACTGCAAGCAAGCTTACTTCGACTCAAAAGCATTTTCTCCATAGCAGATTTACTAAGAATGTAACCTGGGTCTAATCATATGGAATAGAGTATAGGAGTAATCATTTAAATGTTTGTCAAAGACATCTCTGATTAGATATATCTGAAATTCTAATATTTCGTTACCTGCTTACAAAAAATGCCACTAGAAACAAAGCCCTAAAGTGATGCGTACGCCTACACAATTACAGACCAGAGAATACATAAGATTGCTAAATTTGCACTCACCTTAAGTATTCCAGTAAAATTCAAATTGATTCAATAAATTTCCAACGACTGAAAACGTTAATCATAACCAAACTATTCAAGTGAAACTGAAACGGACTGACACTGCAACTGATTAGTAGATATTCGTAAGTTAAAACACTTCACCCAATAACTTTTATATTCACTATAAAAATGTATTACTTCTGCAGAAATACAGAGAATAACTTCACGATATTCCACAACCCGAAACTACGCACACAAATCATTCACGAAGAAAACAAGACTGGACTTGTCCATTTGTTGTTGAATGTTTGTCGTTTGATGATCGGCATGCCAACATTTGAAATCAAAATGTTTTGCTAGCGATCAACGTATCGAACCACACTACCAACCTTTCCAACAATTCAATAACAACTGATCTCTCGAAGAGAAACATTGCATTGGTTTAGTGGCGCGTAAATTTAAAAGGAATTTGTTATTTCACGCAAAAGCTTCATCTCCAAGTACAATAAAGGTATTCATTTGATCTTATTTCTTTTATCTTTTGCAAAATATGAAATTATCGATTATTTTAAATTGTACATCAACGATCTGATTCGTTAGCTCAATAATAAATTACATATATTATTGTCCAATAATTAATTATAAACAGAATTTATTAATAAATAAATTTATTTTCAATAAATTCTGTTTATGTATATTTGTCAGTTTATTCAATTGTCAGTCACTTCAAACTAACTTGTAATTAATTATAATCATTATTTTTCAGTAATTATACATCTATTTAAGAAAATTGAAGTTTATTAAAATGAGAAGCTACATATTTATTCTTTAACAACAAATAACTATTCAAATTCTTTTCAGATTTTGGTAAACTTTCCAGTCATTGAGATTTTAGTATCAACATATTTTTCCTGCCGATGCCCACTTTAGTCTGGGCAATAGGATGAATGATGACATAAATTATACCAAGCAGAGCGGGAATTGAACTTCTGACAGCAGGAGTAATGGTCAGTCAGATAAATATATTTTATCGATTATTTTAATTGGCATCTCATTGTTTCATGTTAAAATGAATAATATTGACTTTTTGCAAAATTTATTGCTGGACGTTGATTTCCCTAGATCTACGTTAGTGGGCATCGACAGACAGGAACAAAAGAATCCTAGTCTAAATGTTATTTACAATCCATCATGTAGCAGGCTATGACTCAAAGTGGTAGTATAGGGTGCAGAACAAACAAGCAATACGACATTTTTCGCATACATGGCAATGGCAATGACACGTGCTCCATTTCTCAGTATGCGGAATTCGCCTCTTTGAAAACTTCCGATATCTAAAACACTCACTTATCAGTTGTCTGCGTCGAATTGAGTCGAATGGCTTCCGTGCAGCTTCGCGAATAAAAACGTATTCCTACGATCAAAAAGATTTATATCCGGAATACATTTTGTGCAGTATATTTTTGCCTGGGAGCGACGTGCCTCCTATATTTTTGCAAATAACATCTCCTTTCAGCCAATAGGAAAGATTTCACGTTTTTTTCAAGTACGATATTCGTGTTTGTCTGGAGCGGATGAATCATATATCATGTCACTACTTCATATTCAATTTGAAACTTATATATGAACCAAATTTCCATATTGCAGGTTTATTAACAAGTTAAATTCGCATTGTACTTTGGGAAATTCACATGATTCTTGAAAGTGGTAGTCGAAAACTTAATTTGATACAACAATTTGATCCCTGCAAATTGTATAATTCCTGCAATTGCACCGTTCCACACGCTCAATAAATCTGGAACTCTACTGTTTTCTCACTCAATCAGGAAAAAGGAGTAACATGACTTCAAAGTTGATTGTTAAAGAAAAGGCCGACTTTTTCACCCTATCAGATAGTCGCTGTTTACGAGCACTCCACACTCCACAGTAGACTACCACGAAATGAGTCATTTATTTATTAAGCACAATTTAATAGTGACTAAAATTTGACAGAAATGTATAATGTCAAGAGTAGCATGTTCAACAATTAATGGGTAGGAGGTAACTAGAGTAACTAAAGCACTACATGAAACTATTGTGTCCACATCATTAGACAATGCATTGCATCCATTTATTTTCATACCTTATAAAAATATTGTTTTCCTGTTACTCCTAACCTAAACGAGAATTATTATGGTTTTGAAATGTGACTGGAGATTTGAAGATACATTTTTCTTTTACATTCGAACCCACGTATCAATAATTTTGATCGTAAATAACTTTTTCACTTTGCGAGCTTTATATCTCTACAAGGACAACTAATATTTTGGTTTCCATACTAGAACAGCTCATTGATTTCATCGTTATGAGAATAAATGTATGTTATTTATGATGTGGACACATTAGTTATGAAGATAGTACTGAAGTTACATTCTATTAATTTATTGTTGAGCATACAAATACAAGCAAATGAGTTCGCATTACTTTTATTCATGCTATACAAGGAGACATGTTACAGTATGAATGTTTGAAAATCCATTCAATTAAGTAAATTTATTGTCTCTAACAATTTAGTGTAGGGTTTTAATTAAAAAATTCAGTTTCTAAAAACGTGGTTATCTTGTTTATTCATTTTCTAGAAAAGTTCCTGCAGAATGAAATATTCAATTTATCAACGGTGATACGGCCTACAGTGATAATACTGTTTTATTTATGGACAGCTTTGTATACACAGACAAGCGTGTAGATTCTAAATCCAGCCTATATAGAGCCAATTCGAGTTCCGATTACAATCAGCAAACACCGCATGGTCATCTAGTTACAGGGATTGACAACTTAATTAATTGATTCAAGTGTTTGTGGAAGGGTTGTTAGAGGATGATGGGGTGGAAGGGGGATCGACGATGGGGTGGAGTTACAAGTGGGGAGGGGGAGTAGGAGAAAGAAGCCGGCGAATTTAAATGCCTGTTCACTGACGGTTGATGGCCAGAAGGGAAGATACCAAGCCGAAAATTAATCAAGTGAGTAAACATGAAAAAGGGTTTCCAGTTAACCATTTCGCAGCGGCCATGTCTGTGCTAATGGTAATCAGATTGATGAGCGGCCTTGGCCCTGCTTCCCCCCGCCAATTTTGACCACACAACAAAGTGAAACACCCCTCCCCTAGTGGTGGAACGCCCCCTCATCGACCTCTCACACAATCACCTGAAACATATCCAACTTTTTTCCCCAGCAAAATTTTATTTTCAGCTAGTGGAATAATTATTGAACCGATTTCAAGGGGAGGCAAACGAATCATCCCGAACTAATTTTCTCCATCACATATGCGTTGATTAAGCTACGAAGTTCCAGTAAAATTGACAACTCAATTACCCGGCGTAATGTTGAGCAAACCCATCAATCACTCAAGCGAAACACGTATGCTAAGGATCTTGTTTCATAAGTCAGACTTTTTTCGGTTCCCAGAAGGCTTGATTTTGTACACCAATCCTAATGTAAAACCTTCAAGTATACTAACAAAAATGATGCCAGTTGGATGATTTCGGAAAAAAAGGCTTTTAAAAGAAGTTGGAATGAAGAGATTTTTGGTCATTTCCTACTGGAAAATGACTAATTAACCGTTTTATCCACTTTATAGATAGTGTATGGGCGAATATTAAACAAGAATAATTGATGGAAACCTCGAGTGGTGGTCATCCTTTTTCTTCCATGAGAGCTTCATGAGCCTGAAACTTGTGCGTGGGTGATGAGGTGAAATATGATAAAAAAGAAGCTTGGCAGAAATGAGAACCGTAACCGCAAGAGTAGCAGTTGGACATAAGTTGACCGTACTATAGTAATATCAAATTACAGGGAAATCAATAATATGATTAATAATATGGGAATTCATATAATTTTTTTTAGGATGAAGCCCACAAAGGTCTGAGACCTGTGCGTGGGTAATGAGTTGGATGATGGTGATTTATGAGTTGGACCTACAGTTTTAGGTGGGTTCCGAACCACCGGGAAGTGATTTTCAGCAGAGAACATAACTGTAATTGAATTATTATAGCTTACATGGAATTTTTTAAGTCCTTGAAAGTGGTAAGGAGCTCATCAATGATTTGATTCAGACTGGAAAACGACTAAATTTGACGTTATATGTAGGAGGATAAATAAATGTCAAAGTTTATTGGAAAAATCGAATGTGATTGAGAAGAAATCAAATTAAATTGAAACGACAACCAGATAGTTGACTGCTCCCCGAATGGTCTCGCTGATCTAGGTCTATTCAGTAAATATTCACCTCACTTCTCACGCACAAGCCTCAAGCTCATGTGGGGATCACAAAAAACTTATATGTAGTGGATTTGTGATGGTTTTCTTAACGATATACTTGCTGACATACTTGTTTTTCATAACGATTTACTAATATTAAGCTGAAACTGTATTTCTATTTAAAGTGCGATTTTACTCATTTATACTGATGATATTGAAGGGATGCATTTCTCTTCTAAAGAGAAGCTACATCAGCCTGGAATCGTGTTTTGTTGAGGTTAGGATGAGCAGCCATTATGTAATTGAAAATTTCGTTGGATTTAAATTGTATTTGGTCATTGTCTTCTGTCTTCCAGGTGTATTTAGTTTGTGGCTTTTTTGAAATGTGTGTAGAATCTCAAAGTCAGCTTGATCAGCCTCAAGACTAATGAAGCTTCTCTTCAGAAGTGGAATGCATCCCTCCGATTTCTCTAGTATAAATGAATGAAAATTATAATTTAAATAGAAATACAGTGTCAGTTATAATAACAGATTGTAGTAGATTTTCCATATATTCACCATTGTAATAGATTTTCTCATCACGCTAATTATTTCCTCCAATAAAGCCAAATGAGTCGAAAGTCTAGAGTTGAGACTAATGAGAATGTGCATGGGCTTGATATTCTACGAAACCAAACTTTCGGTGATGAAACCGACTGAAACTTGCAACACGCTTCACTGAACATGAAACAAGGAACGCTTGTCTATCACTGTGGCTTTGGCAATTTTCCACCCAAATTAAACCGTCTACATACAGTGTAAGGCATCTGCGTGGTGCTTTTGTCTTCGTTGACTCTTCAGCGAATGTTCGGTACCTTTTAACAACAATTTATGTTATGCTCCATTGGTTCGTTTCATTAAAAAAACCAGGGATGGTTGAAAAGAAAGATTTTAACCTCGAATAAATAACTTTTCCCACAATAAGAATAAATAAAAGTATTTTTTTATTTTTCCATGTCAATGTGAAAACAGATAGTGAATAGTAGTAATGAGGAATCACGGATTGGACGTTTTTAAGGGAGTGATTGATAGTTAATAACTCCCTTGAAATCTTCTGAAGCTTCCAATATTATTATGAGCTAAGCCAAGCATTTGCTCCGTCAGATAAGATGAGATACGAGCACTCGAACATCTCTTAAGAGTGACGGCTTTGGTTTAGCCCGCAAAAATGGCTCTGCTCTTTGTTGTACAAACACTACCCGGTGGTTTGGAACCCACTTATAACTGTAGGTTCAACTCATCAACCATCATCATCCAACTCATCACCTACACACAGGTCTCAGACCAGACATTTGTGGGCTCCATCCTTCGAAAAAAGAGCTAAAAGTTTGCATGAGTGACCGCTTTGGTTTGGCCAGCAAAATGACTGTTCTCTGCTGTTCTTTAGTGGTTCGGAGCCCACTTTAACTGTATGTTCCACTCATCAATTATAATAATTTAACTCATAACCCACACACAGGTCATTGTGAGCTTCATCCTCTGAAAAAACGAGTTGAAGGGGAAGAATATTTCCAGATAAAAACTCGTATAAAAGGTACTTGAGGAATGACTTTGAAGATAATAGATACTTCAGTGATTGAGCTCTGTATTTCATTTTGAGGACTTGTAGATAGCAAAATAACATAAACATCTGGTAATATATTTGAGTATGGTTATACTTGCTGGTATTACTGATTCCCACCCATTTCCAGAGTTTGGAAGAGCGGATGGGCTCAAAAGAAAGTTGGTTTTGAAGGAACTGACAACTTTTTAAACTTTCAAATATATAAAACATAAGAAATTAATTTCGTTTTCCTGAAAGTGCTATTAATTATACTGAAGACTTCCGCAATGGCGGATATTGACAACAGCATTGAATACCTGATGGAATGCTGACAACAGCTGCTGGAATGCATACAATGCTGAAAAAGCTTCAGTATTTTTGTGTAGTAGCGATCATCGATTTCCATCAGTTATTCAATGCTGTTGTCAATATCCGCCATTGCGGAAGTCTTCAGTATAATAATTAATAGCACTAATTAAGAATAGAATAGAATAGTATATTTATTTATTTAACAAAGTACACAATAATATGATGTAAGACTAATGCCCGGTTTCTGAGTTGTTCATTAAGTTTAATGGATCATTAACCCATTGCTCCAGCATTGAGTTAATGGTCCATTAAGTTAATGAACAACTCAGAAACCGGGCATTAGAGATATAAAAGAATAATTATAGAAATATTTAAAAACTAACACTATCAAACTCTTTCATGCTGTACACAGATCTAGCTACTAGGAGACTGAACAGTTCCTTTTTAAATTTGTTAATATCTGCCATGATCTGTAACTTGACAGGTAATTTATTCTGAAGCTTCGCTCCTACGTAGGTTGTCATTTTTTCATAAAACTGTAATCTGTGTTACTTAGTTTATTTCTCCCCATAGTATTGTAGTTATGGAAGTCAGCATGTGTCGCATATTTAAAAATGTTCTTGTGGGTGAGAACAATGAGTTTATAAATGTAAATTGATGGCAGTGTGAGAATTTCCAAGTCTGCAGAGGCCACCCTACACGAATCATTGAACCTGAGTCCGGCCAAGAAACGAACTCCTCTTTTTTGAAGCTTAAACACATTTTGAAAGTGGATATCTGCAAAGCTACCCCACAACTCTATACATAAGACACATGTGAGTAAAACAAGGCGAAATAAACCATTCTTGAAACTGATAAGAGCACTAACTTTACCATATTTCGTAGCACAAATAAATTAATTCGAAATTAATAAATTACGTTCAAACGAAAGTTGTAAGAATCAAATCGTACATCATAATTCAGTTCATGTGTATTCGTAAGAAATTTGAATATCCTTAATTTTCCCAATTAAAGAACTTCAAAGTAATTTTGAAAAACCCTAATTCCCATTATTTTTTACACGTTTTAACTCTAATAGAAAAAGTTTGAAATGAAGGATTCAATGCGCAAATTGAACACAATCAATTACTGAACCCACACTACCGTTTATAGCAGGTTACCAGCACCAGTCACATGCATATTCGCGTCTTACGAAGTAGGTAGAAATAAATTATTCATTGCAGCCAATATCCACAGGTTGTATGTTGTATACTTTGGGGAATACAAGTAGTGCATGTTTGAATACGTTGGGCAACTCGTTCTCCAGTTCAATGAATACGTTGTGAGTCTCCCAGAATTGACGCTAGGGACAAGTTGGCTCATCATCGTATTGTGCTCCTCTACTTTATTCATCTAACTGCATTTCACTCTCTTTTCACCATAGACTAATTGCTATAACTTCATTCTCAACGGATTTGATTCCCACCATACTGTGGAGTTTTCCAAATAGACATTTTACTTCATTCACCTCTTCGAAAAATTTAATTGGGAGTATATATTTCACAACGGAAAAGAAACACATAGATGAATAGAAACATACAACATTTAACAGTAGTAACAAACACAAAATAAGATTTGTTTGGAAGACAGTTTCAAATTTTTGAGGTAAAAATGTTTTGAATCTTTGGCTTGAGGAAGTCGCTATTTTTCTTCGCAACCAACCACTTTCCGTCTTTCTTGAGAACTGAAATTTTTTTGGAGGATGAAGCCCACATAGGCCTGAGACCTGTGCGTGGGTAATGAGTTGGATGAAGGTGATTGATGAGTTGGAACTACAGTTTTAGGTGGGTTCCGAACCACCGGGAAGTGATTTTACAGCAGAGAACGTGTCTTTTTTGCTGGCCAATCTAAACGGTCACCGTTACAAACAGGACCAACGAGAACGCAGCTTATCTCTATATGGTTGAACCCGCTACCTGCTACGGCAGGTAGTAGATACCTTCTACGGCTCGCGGCTATCACTTCCCTATGAAACTATTGAAAATTAAACTATTTTTTTTTATCTTTGAAGAAATAGGTGGTTTTCTGGATTGCTAATAGAGTTGTGTCAAAACTACTTTTTTTAAAACAATAAAGTCAATGATTACCTGAACACAGTGTTCATCTGCCTCCCTGCCGGCAGATGTATAGAGTGTTCAGGTTAGCATTAGCGTTATCGTACTTTTGCCCAAACTTTCTATTATTCAATGAATACCACTTGACAGCATCAATCACGATTCTCTGAAACATTCCTAAATATTCGAGAGGCTCCAGGGATAAAATCAATTTTATTCAAAGTATATAAAATGAGGTTGGAACTACAAAGCCTATTTCTGAGGAATACAATTAGCTGTTGGATAAATGATTTGCATTAATTTTTTTAATGGATGGATTTCTCAATCTGCGGACAAAAAATAAACGTAATTAATCATGGGAAACGTTCAAAACCTTAACTGCCAGCTTATCAAGTGTGAGAAGCAAAGGAATAGGAACTGGAGACATAAAATTGTGTTTTGTGATCAGTGATTTTGAATGCAGTTCTGAAAATGCTAAATTATAGAACTACTTGCTTGAATATACAGTGCTGTTTGATGCAAATAATAGTGAAATGAAATGATTTTGAATAACTGGTAAAAAGAAAAATTGTCAACTTCTATATTAATATTTTATTCAAATTTTTTGTCCAGTTGAATTTTTTAAAACTAGTCTTCCATTAGCAGTTAAATGAATGCAGAAAAGCGCTTTTTATTTTTATTGGGATAACATTGGCGATATGGCAGTATAACTGTAGAGACAACTAAAATGCTGATCGATCCAAGTGGAGTATAAACTTTTTTATTCCATTTTGTTCCATTTTGATATAGTTATATCAAATTTATTTGGAATCATCCATCTGGGCTGGGAGTTTGAATAATCCCAACATTAATTTTCCTTCTCAATCACCTGAAATATCTCTTTTAACGTGCAATGTTGAATGCTTATAGAAGCTTATAAGAAGCCCTATAAGAAGCTTATATATAATAGGTTTTAATAACATTGCTTAATATGTTCAATGCTTATAGGAAGCTTATTCAATGTGTGTTTAATACTTGAGTTAATGTATGCTTGAACTCAAAACTCTTCCATAATCAGAATCAGGGGATATTGAGCAGATGCCCCACAACTTTAATCATGAGCGAGTTAGGCTTCTTTTCAGTGGAGCTCCGTTTGCGGATGATCCACCAATGCAATACGCTTTCAAATTACTCATATAATATATGCTCAATACTTTTGAGTAATTGATAATAATATTAAACTCATAAATCTCCTTTTAGGGGATCTCGAGCAGTAGACCCACAACTTTAATCAAGAACGAATTAGGTTTCTCTACAGTGGAGCTCCGTTTCCAGATGATCCAACAATGCAATATGCTTTCAAATATGCTTCCATAGTTGAATATGCCAATGCACCGTGATCAACTTTATAGAAACACTCTCCATATGGAGGTTGAAGTGCTGTGGCAGGTAGACTACCTGTATTGGTGCAGCAAACGCATGCTTCAGCAACTACTGTGATATTGGCGGATTGAAAAAGCTGAGTGGGCTCAGCGTAATCATCAGGACGGAATGAATTGCTGAGTCAGATATCAGCAGCTTCACACAAGTGGTTTTCCAATACCTGCACCCTGATTAGCACTCTCAACCTATCCGTCATTGTGTACAAATACCCATCTCCTCACCCCACATAAAGCCGCAACACACTGCTCTGCGATCCAACTTTCATCCCATATGCCATATTATTTTGTCTTGGTTGCTTTCATCATGTTCAATCTAACCAGTATGGAATTTGCAGTATTGCTACCAAAAATTGATGTAACTTTCAAGTGGATGTAACTTTGAAGTGGAACTTGAGTTGTTTAGAAAAGATCGAGGTGGATTTTTATCATGAGGTAAAAAGTACATTTAGTACTAATATATTTGCTTTTTTCTGCTATTGATGCTTACATGAATCTGATACTCGTGTGAGGTAATGAGGTGAATGGTTGCACAAAATATGCCGTGCTGAAGATAATTGAGCCCGTGACCGCAGGAGTAGCAGTCAGTCGGAGATAGCTAATTAAGCGCAAATCCCATCTTGACTTTTTCTGATCAAGTCATAGAACTAATGTACCAGAATTAATATCCATAATTGACTATTATTTCTTTATTTACTAAACGTCCTGTATTTATCAGTTCTAGTGTTTTCATAACTCGCGGTTCCAATGAATAAATTAATTCTTATGTTGGCAACGGATGATTTCAATTGAGTGTTTCCTTTTTGTTGCGTTGGCGCTCCTGTCTTATAGCTAACAAAAAAAAGAGGAACCACTCGATCTTTCTATTGCATCCAGCCTTTTGTAGAAGTTACTAGACAAAATTTACGATGCAATGATTTTTATATCAAATATGGTCTAAGCACCAAATTTATTTCTTCAAATATGTGAGAGGAGACTCACTTTTTAATGTCATATATTTAGAGCCATATCCTTTATAACCCAGTTGGGTAAGTTTTTCAAATGTATTTCTAACCTTTCTCTTTCTTTAATCTGTGAATGACTTATTGAGACATTATTTTTTTAAATGGTTGATATAGTTTGAATTGTTAATGATCTTCTATAAAAAATCTCACTCTTATTCCTTTCTTTTGATTTTGTCTCCTGTATCAATGAAGTCTGTTATTTATAAAATTGTAATTTAACTTATTATTAATAATATTATATCTTTCTGTCTTCAGAACTCAACCTGCTCTTGCATAATGAAACATGTCATAAGAGCCTTCTGCTCAATAAATTAAATATTATATTTTGTACTAATCATATCGATTCTCAACAGGTTTTATATTTTGGTTAAATGGAATGGAAGCAGCTTAAATAATTATTTATGGACAAATAGAAATGAAATAGCCCAGCAGTACATTAATCAAAGGACAAATAAGAATGAATCTGTCATCACTACATAATGGTAACAATTCGATATATATCTATGAATGGACTCTTCGATTACTACATGAGTAAAGAAATTTAATAATTCTTCAAAATCTTCTCCGTACATACTACGAGCCTACGTCTTAATATCTTCGAATTCAATAACTTACCTTCGTTCAACTCTACTGTTCTACTGCCTTCATCAATCCATGAATTTGTACTATTTTCTGACTTTTTTTCTGTTTTCCATTTCATATTTTATAAATTTGTTAATCTCAGATTATATTATCTTTTGGCTCTAATTTTCGCATTTTATGAGTGTTCCTATAGTACCGATGTTTCATTGATCTGCCTTCCTCTGAGGGTTCACACCTTCCAAATAGTTAACAACTAGTGTTTAAAAAACATTAGGGGTTACACTAAATCACTAAATTATCAATACAATATATGGAATAAATCGATCATCAAATTGATTTTGTGCGTATAACTGCATTGATAGTTCAGTGGTTGTTCTATGACGATTATCTCTGATAAGGCTCTGACTGCTACTCACGGGTTCGATTCCCGTTTAGTCTGGCATATTTCAAGACATTATTCACTTCATCGCCCACACACAAGTCTCAGACTCATGTGGGCATCAAGAGCAAAAAATAAATTAGAAAGAGTTCTAAATACCCTGAGGATAATCAATCCAAAAATTTGCAGTTGGCCATTTAGGTTACAACATTCAGGTTACCGTTACTGATATTCTCCTGATTTTAGGGTAACTATTGATAAAAAAAATTAAAAATAAAACTTCACATACAGGCTTCGCCTTTGTGAAGAGCATTCATGAAGTTTTTTTTTTAAGTACGTTCTAATTAATTATGTTAAACTTCGAGTTACATTTAATTATTAGGATAGAATATTTTTCAATTTTTACTGTAAGTTTTTAATGATATTTTTTGTTTGCTAGAAATGCAATGTTATTGTATTACTCGAATTCTTGTTACGTGTGATCATGGAAAATAAAAACCAATTTGATTTGATTTGAACTATTAACTATGGAATATAATATGGCATAAATATAAGATATATTACTTCTCGCAGCTTATTACTGTAGTTTTCATATAACTTGGCAGCAGTTGGGTTCATATGTAGCAAGTCCTCCCATCTTCTACATGCTGCCAAATTATATGAATACTACATACATCAGTATTAAATACATTGCAAAAATTCTTCAATTTTATTAAAGAATAAAGATATTTTAATTTTATGATCTTAGGTCGGTACAAGTCTATTATATTATGCAGGCTTAAAGTCTACATTACAGTAGCCTTCAGCATTTATGCCAGTCAGTCTCCAAAAAAAATTTATTTCATCATAAAAAATGTGGAGCTCGTTAATATGTTGATAGTGCGGCAAATATCCAACTATGAGACAGCGTTGCGTGAGGGTAGAATGTTTTGTTTTACCGGCAGAATTTGATGATTAGAGTAGAGACTACGACACGCGAAATAATATTTTGGAATCAAAGAACTCACATCGCAACGATGAGGTCATGTTAAATGTGCCGTGTCTGATGTGAAATTAAATCTGAATGAAAATTTCGCATCTCAGCGTGAAATTGAACTGTCCAAAGTTTGGCGGCTTGTGAACACACAACAAATGCGCACTAATTCCAAAACGCTGTTTCGAACGCCCCACTCTAATTTCTTGCATCAACACAACAAATTACGTTTATACTTCGGAGACATGAGCAATTGTTCAAATGTCTTGAAACATTTATGGTGAGCACAATTACTCGCATAACGGGAACGCTTGTTTCCACAAAAATGATGAAATGAATGAAGAAGAAAAAGGCGAATGAAAGAGTTCACTTGCTGCCTGACGCAGAGAATCTGCGAGGAGCAAAAGAAGAAATTTCGATTTGAAATTTCACTTTGATGAATAAACCAGAGTAGAAGTACAAAAATTAATATTAAGCGAAGGGGAGAATTGGAATATTTGATTGACAACGTATACTTTAATTGTCAGTGTTCCCACACAGGCTTGCCTATAGGTAAACACAATAATTAGAAGGTAGAGTATAATTTCATCTACTTTTTATTCTATTCAATTTTGTTCTATTTTTTATGTGTTGTAAAATCAACACAGTCTCATTCTTGTATTATGATATTCATCGTATTGCAAACTTTATTGATTGATAGAATTCGAATGAATGTATAGTTGAAATATGTTGAATAGTTTGAAGTGAAACTACACAAATATTTGAAGTAAAACTACCCAGCTTTTTGTAATCAAGCAATCTTCAGTGAATAAGAGACTTTTATCGGAGGATAAAGCTTTCATGGGTATGAGACCTGCGTGTGAGCAATGAGTTGGATGATGGTGATTGATGAGTTGGACCTACAGTTTCAGGTGGGTTTCGAACCACCAGGAAGTGATTCTAAAGCAGAGAACCGAGTCTTTTTCGCTGGCCAATCGAAACGGTCACCCTTACAAAGACGGTCCAAGGAGTTGAATCTGACTGAGCATAACTTATACCTTGTTATGCATCAATAATGGAAGATCTATTGTAAGAGAAAATTCTCACTGAACTCTCCAGATCTTAATTTTGAGATTGATAATTTGAAGGTAGTGAAGGCTATCACTTCATATAGTATCGTATAAATGAACAGATTTTCTAATCATACTATTACAAGGTTTCAAATGTTTTTATGAAATATGAATATTGGAATTGTTTTGGTAGATAAATAATAAAATAATGATAATAATAATAATAAAAATAATAATAAATAATAATATTAATAATAATAATAATTATTATTATTATTATTATTATTAATTTATCTGTAATTGTATCGTCTGATTGTATTGATTGAGAACCACAAACATTCAAGAAAATGGAGAGAAATTCTCACTGAACTATCCAGATCTTAATTTTGAGAATGATAATTTAATTAGCTTAATTAACTCACTCAATTATTGCTCCACCAGCTTATACAGAAGCAATCGATCAAGCAGTTTCTTACCTGTAAAGAAGAAGGAAGAGGTTAGATGAAATTATTCATTCAGTTTCAGTAAGTATGGTTAGAATTGTCACAAGAAGAAGCACAAAATCAACACATAAGGAGTTGAATCTAAAATTAACGATTGTTTGACAGTTTGCTGGAGAGAAGCGAGGGAATGAAGCCAACAGAAAAGCCATCTCGAGAGGAGAGGAGAGGTGTCCAAAGTTTAGTCGCTCAACTCAAGCTGCATTAAATAGGATTTTGTGGCTTCCTCAACTATGGTGACACTTTTCGGCGAGTAAAGACATAAGCTCGATTAACAAGGAAATGATATTATCCAGGTTCGTCCATTACTCAATAACTGGGATTAGATTTGAGGAACTGAAATGAAATGGAACTAATGGGAAGCATAAATTATGCTCCACTCTCTAATTATCATAAGCTACCCATTTACGCATTTTATCGCCTACAATAAAATTATAAATTAACATTTCTGGAGCTTACATGCTTTATTACTTCCTTATTAGACTAAAATAATAACCATTCTTGAGCAGTTTCATCAAGAAGTGACAATATACCTGTATTTCAAAATATAACATTTTTGAAGATTTTAAAAAAAGGTTAATGTTTATATTTCTAAAAAACTGTCTTATATATAAATATATAGAGGGATTATTGTTTTGAATGGGATTATCTTTTTTTTTAAACATGAAGTTGATTTTAATAAGGGTTGCATCTTTCTTTTTTCTATTATATTTAAAAACAAAAAGGAAATTTAAAAAATTCAATTGATTTATTAATTTTATGAATTGTTCGGAAATTCAAGTGCGTCTATTTATTCAATCTAGTTTGGAGAATAAGCGAGCCTATTTACCTTTCAAACTAAAGTTTTCGCTGTCTAAAGTTCTTCGAATCAAAACATTTTCTACCGATCAATAATAGCAATCTTTGTATGTTCTCCAATTATTGATTTTATAATTCTAATTCTAAAATTGAGTTGATTTAAAAAAATATATATATATTTTTTTTCGAATAGCTCTTTTAGAAAGCACGCTTAATCAGCTTCTTTGCCCATGCTTCTTTCATTTTTCTAGAGTGACGTTCCTTGTCTTCCTGAGTCCACGCTCTCCCTTTTCTGTTGATAGCTATTTTCTTCTCCTGAATCTCTAAATTCTGCATTGTTTTTCTGAACATTACTCTGTTTTTTAAGATCGCTGTGTCTATTGAATTGTTTAGTAGGTCATTGTCTATGTCTATTTCTTTAAGATATGTTATCTTATTCTTGTGAGTGTTAAGTAGGTCAAAGATCTTTGTTAATCTGGTGTTTTCCATTCTGTAACCAAAGGACTTTTTTTATTAATTACGTCTGAAATTTTTTCTGTTTTGGAATAAAGTTCTTAGTTGTATATTCTTATTGTGTATTAACTTTTAGACCTAATATGTTCCTTAAAATCCTTCTCTCGATTATTATATTATATTTATTATATTTTTAGTCAGTTTTTGTGACCATAGATTAAGCTGATAAGATTGTAGTTTGATGTTTTCAACATGATAGGATAAGAACTTGATAGGCTGTTACCCATGTAGGGGACGTTCTTTTAAATTTACTGTATAATTGTACCTATGTTATTTTTTAATGGAGAAAATAAATAAAGTTATCTACCATTATTCGCTATTTTCTGAAAGAAAGATGACATCCTTGGTACATTATTATTTATTACTCAAAACACATGATTATTGATTTAGCCATTGTTTCTTTTTACTGTAAAGTATGTGTAAGTGTAAAATGACACTGTAAAGTATCCAACAATAAATTATAAGTAGTGTTTTACATATACATTATGAATTCAATAAACTTAAGACATCGCTCAATTTTGGTATGATTCACATTATTTACAGTGTATATTATGATGACACATGGCTTTATTCCTCCACTTAGGAGTTTGGTATGTATTGTTGAAAACGCATGATCATTCATTGATTGAATCATTGTTATTTTGTGCTGTTACCCTAATAACTGCAATATAATTATCAGGTACTGTTTAATATACAGTACGGGAGGTATAGGATGAGCTGAGAGATGCGCGAGAGCAGAAGCAACTGCCTACGGAGAGACAGAGAGAAACAGAGGGACTGCTGGCGTGTGAGTGAGCCCAGAGCTCCCCCCTCCGCTGTCACAAGCACTTTTGCCACTGCGCATCTCAAGGTCATAGCTCATCCTATTCCTCGAGTACTGCAATATAAATTGAATAAACCCAACATTTATCGCTCAATTTTGGTGTTTTTTACATAATTATCTATAGTGTATATCATGATGGCACAATTTTATTCCTCTATTTATGAGTTTTAAATTGAGTTGAACGAACTCTACTTGAAACTTGAACTATGCTCTGTATTCTTAAGTTTTCTAGTTAAATTCGAATGTAGGATGAGACTTCTAAACTTGGAGAAACATTGCTGAATGATATAACCGTAGATAATGAAGTAAACACAGAAGGAAGGGGAACATTAAAGACGCAGAACAAAGCATGCGGTGAAATATGAGCGAAGCAACAACTAATCTAGAAAGCAGCGACTGACTGTGCTCAACCCTCAACAAACTGGTAGAAATTGTGACCGACAGAGAATGCTTTCAAAGGGGAGGAGCTGCACTAGTTTCTGGGAGAATTATTTAGTTTCCACATCGTGAGATACAATTTCTCGTTCAGCTTTACTAACTATTGGGGCGTTGAGAATCCTTGAACTGACGTACTTAGTTTTGTCAGCTTCTGTAGCTATTCTTGTCGTTGGAAACCAGCTCTTCATTTGAATTTCATTGACATGCAGTACTAATTTTCCTTCCTAGAATGTGCATAAAATGCCAGCTAATTATCGTAGTGCTTATCATTGTACACGGTTCAATTTTGAACTCCCAAATTTCCTAGAATAAGCATGAAATACCAGTTAATGTCACAATAATTATCATTGAACTGAGTAAAATTGGAATTTAAACAAATTTGGAAATTATCATTGAACTAGGTTAAATTCATTAACAACAATTATTGCAACCTCTTCCATGATTTAGTACTTCCAAGGCTACTTTATTAGATATTACTTGATAAACTATACAGGTTCTATGAGAATATTGTTGATAAATATTCTTGGCACAGTAGTTGGTGAAGAAATGGCCCAGCTTGTTCTTTGAAGAATATCTATATACCTCTAATAATATATAGCAGTACTTGTTTAATTTGTTCATTCTTTAAAACTATCGATCAATCATTAACTTATTCAAATATAATAATTTTCTTCAGACCGAGACTTGAGCGTGAGTAATTCGAAAAATGTTAAAACAAAAATGCCAGCTTAAGAGCCAGGAGTCGAGCTTACAACCAAATGATAAAAGTCAGTTACGCTAATCAGAGTACACACTCAATTCAAAATTAGAATTAAAAAAAAGGAGAAAAATGCTACAACTAAGACAAACTGTCTGTGTAGTATGCAGCATTCAAACAAATTTTAGAACTTCTCGCGTAATGACAGCTTTTCTGGAGTGCAACTATAAACCTGTTCAAAAGTTGGAAAATTAAATTTTATACTTAGTAAAGTTGGGCTGATTCCAATGGGGAGACATCACTGCTGCTGTAGTGCCAAAATCTTGTTCAACAAATAAGAACGTCCTTGTTATTTTCAACACTGACATCATCTGTACTAAACTTCAGCTCTTTAGCGTCAGTTCAAAAGGGCATATTGCGCATTGTACGTTGATCTCACTATCTCTCTAGACTCTAGAAAGTTAAGGAGAATTAAGGAAGAGAGCAAAATTTCTGGAGTGGGAAAGTATAGAGTTGTAGATGTACAAATGCTACTAGATATTGTCAAACATTCATAACTTTCAAACATTCCAAATATTATCAGAAGTCCGTCACATAGACTAGTTAATTCTACCTATAGGACTTGTGATAACAGCGTATGACATATAATTGTTTCAAGTCATTATCTAACTGATCAGATATTCATACATTATCAATAACAAGCATTTTAAAATGCATAGTTTTTGTGAAAAATAAAATTAATCAATTTTTTAATACATTATACCTATAGGATTATCTATTCTCATGATGCGCAAGAATGGAAAACTATACTCAAATCCATTACCAGAGATTTTTTTCTTTGAAGGATGAAGCCACATAGGTCTGAGACCTGTGCGTGGGTGATGAATTGTATAATGGTGATTGATGAGATAGACCTACAGTTTTTGGTTGGTTCCGAACACCGGGAAGTGATTTTACATCAAAGAACAGAGCCATTTTTGCTATCTAAACAAAAGCAGTCACTCTTTTAGAGTCGTCTGAGTGCTCATGTCTTATCTCATCTGACAGAGCAGATATTTGGCACGGCTCATGGCCGTAATAATATAACTAATCCAATTAGTTATATTAGTGGTGTTAGCGGTATATGTCTGATTTGAGTAACCTCAAAGACTCCAACAAAAGGAATCTAAACAGACAGGTTCGATAGGGAAGTGATAGCCGAATGTCGTAGCAGGTATCTGTTCAATCAGAGATAAGCTACGAAACTCCCAGACGCTCTTTGTAAGAGTGACCGATTGGATTGGCCAGCAAAAGGATTCTGTTCCCAGCTGCAAAATCACTTCCCGGTGGTTCGGAACCCACCTAAGACTGTGGGTCCAACTCATCAATCAGCATCATCCAATTCATTACTCACGCACAGGTCTCAGACGTATGTGGGCTTCATCCTCCGAAAAAAAGGTTGAAAGTGTTTCAGAAGTAGAGCCTAGTATTTTGTAATCAACTTTAGGAGAATGGAAGCCAATAAAATGCACTACTAAAAAATTATATTTAAACCATAATTCATCAGCCTCAAGCCAAATGAATATATATCAAGATATATTTAATTATATTTTAATCGAAATTCATTAGCCCAAGCCCGTGGTAGAATATCTTTTTGGAACCACAGACTCAGCGGTAGATGGGAACAGATTTTGGTTTGTGGCAGAACAGTGTCTTGTCTGGAATTGAGTGAACAGTTTTATTTTTATAAAAAAATATATTATGCTTTTGATACTTTGATTACATCAATTAATTAATCAGGTAGAATCGTGTATTGTTGACTGGTGAAGTAAACATTGCTGAATTAAAGAGAGTGGCATCATGAGAGGTGAAAGATCTCTTCAAGTCAGAACACGTTGCCGGGTTTAGCCTAGCCTTGGGGGTAACTTGCGAGAATGTAGCGTAGAAAAACCGCTGTGCAAAAACGAGCGCTGAATTGAAACTGCACCAAGCCTGACAATGGTGGATGAAAGACAAAGATGGAGACAAAGAGCTATTCGGTCTCAGTGCTCACTGTAAAAGATAGAGATCTCCGATTGACTACTACTCTGTGCTCGGTGAGTGAAGCACCGAAGGAACTGCACCACGGTGTTGGCTTTATGCAAGAGCAAGCAGAACAAGGGTTGAGGTCAAGACAAAAGCGAAACTAGCAAGAGGAGGAAAGGAGAAAGTAAAGAGAAGACAAGGAAGGGTGTGAGAGTGAGCTTCACAACAGGGATGACAATTTCCGCGGGCGTGTCATGCGTTAACTTACAAAGCCAAGCAGCTTTGTCCGAGCTTCCAGACTATCCTTTCTCCGAAACCCCCCAACCTCAATCCTCATCCACACTTGCCGTAGCCGACAGCGAGCTATCCTACCCAGAATAATGGACAACTCGTTTTTTTCGCCTTGTGAGTCCCTTTCCTCCCTCCCCTCCCCTTCTACAACAACGAAACGATACTTCTCCATTTTCAGGGAATCGTGATTTAGACTTCAACTTTTTCTCCGCTGCGATGGATAATGCAAAGACTGTTATCGGAAAAATTGATTGATAAAAATTGTTTAGTGCGATATTTTCAATTTCATTGTTCTAAGTTATTTTTAGTTTTCTTTAGAACAGTTGATTCAGACCTCCAGATCTCATTCCACTGTAGCCTTACAGTGTTTATGTTCTATTTATTAAGTTTTATAGGTTCAAGGTATGCTTTGCATAAATAAATTGATTACCTCCAACTTTATATTGTACGTGACTCTTTTTTTGCTCAATCCTATTCGTTGGGGAAATCTGAAGGTATAAAAAAAATATATAACAGATAGAAAATCTATGTGACAAATTTGTAATTTGAACTGTTTTGGGCAAATGCCTGTAGTTTTTTACTTGATTGTAATAATTTCATCAAATAAATAAATAAATAAATAAAATAGAAGACATAAAAGAATTGAACAACATCATAAACTGGGAGTTCAATTTAGCTCTTGAAGACGCTCACTTGAAATTTTCAGTTTGAAACAATAAATGTGATCGCCAGTCACATTGAAAGTAGCCATTGTAATATGTTAAGCCCCTGTCATTTACAAACTTTTCAAAGATGGTAATGAATTGAGAATAAAATTTAGAAAAGAATAGATTTCTCCTTTTCCAAGATCATTCTAAATTGATATTATTTATTATTCAATAATATATCAATATTTATAATATTGATATTATTCATTCGTTTCCTGAGTTTCATTAAATAAACTACATTGTTACACGTTTGTGAATCATTCTAGCTATTCATTTAAAAAATAGAAATGGCTGTTTTCAATCTTGAAAGTACTGTATCACACGCTGTTATATTTCCTATAGTGAGGAAAAAATACACGAGAACTCTTCACCTTTATTGTAAGCTTTAACCGAACTGCTTTCTACATCGAAGATTGGTAGATTATATCTTAAATTGATTTCTGATTGTGAAACTATCATAGTAGCGTATGTTTTCTCAGAAGAATTTCCTTTACGGAAAGACACGTTCACTTCGATAACCTTTGGATGGATAGAATCCTTGCCTTGAAACGAGTACTCGAACATACTTGAAAAAAGATTTCAGATCCAAGATAAGTGACTGAAAGCTTTTTCCCACATATTCCGGAAAATGATAAGATTTTCCGCTGAAAATTCCAGCAATACGAACCGATAACGTGAGCAGACTTTCAAGGTTCAAAGATAATACTCTTACAATGATAAAGTAAGATCCTACATGCATGCTCACTCTACCAAATACTGTGCATTTTCAGTCTTTTCGTTATAATGGCGAATGTACTGATGTTAAAAAAGAACGCATTATTTGTCTACATCAGAAGTTTCGCGCGTTCCCTGCTGGCGAGAATTTCTCTTCTAGTGAGCAAACAGTAAAGTACCTAAGTATGAAATATGTTCTTCATGAAACACTCCAGCTGTCCAAACTCCCATTTCTTTTGCTGTTCGTATCCAGAAAGTTGAGACAACTTTACTCGAATACTCGATATGAATACACTTCGAGGAAATTCATTTTCCTCCATGGAAGGTGATAAACGTATTTTATTAAATAAACTCACAAACTCCTCACCTTTGAAGATCTTCATCCAGGAAAATTATGATGGTTTAGAGAAGTCCAAAACAGTACAAGAGAAAGGATATTATTCGAGAATTTATCATAAGCTTGTACAGAACGTAACAAAGATCATACACCAAGCTTCAACTAGAATTTCCTTCTGTTCTATGTTGTTTTTTTTTTTTTTTTTTTTTTTTTTTTTTTGGAGGATGAAGCCCACATAGGTCTGAGACCTGTGCGTGGGTAATGAAATGGATGATGGTGATTGATGAGTTGGACCTACAGTTTTAGGTGGGTTCCGATGTTGGTCTATCTATTTCTGTTGGTCTATGTTTGCAAAATCTGTTGAACTGAACTATTCCCCAGTAACCTATGCTTAGGATTGAGGGTTGAGTAGTACAGAGGACCATCCTTAATAAAAGCAGTTAATCTATTGAAAGACCAGAAAGACAAAGGACAATGGAGGTTACAGATGAGATCAGAAAGCAACGATCTGATAGGATGAAGGAGTATTGGAGAAAGAAGTTAATGGAGAAACAATCTAAGCTGATGCGAAGAGGCTGAAATATTCTCTGATGTGGTCCTATGAGGCCTCAAAATCCTAATAAAAAAGGCAGTTGATAAATCAATCAATGCTTACTAAATAAAAGAAACTGAAGCATGAATTTTCATACCCTGTGAATCTTTTCAATGTCTTCAGGCGTAACACATAATAGGATAGTCAGGATCATGATAAATTTTAATGACTTCTCACCTATAGAAGAGCGAAAAAGTTCACCGCTTTTAGATGTGTCACTCTTTCTTGCTGCTGAACCCCATATGAGTCTGAGACTTGTGTTTGGGTAATAAGGTTGATGATGATGCAACGATTATATATAAATGATAGACCTAACGCTTTAGGTAGATTCCAAACCACGGAGTGAGTGATAATAAAACTAATAAAACAGAGAACATGTTATAGCTGCCGTTTTTTTGCAGTATGAAGCCCACATTGGTATGAGGCCTGTGGGTGTGTGATGGATAATTCATAAAGTTATTTTATGATGGTGATTGATGATATGGAGCTACAGTTTCCGGTGGGTTTCGAACCACTGGAAAGTGGTTCAGACGTAACAAATCTGAGAAAAGTATTGATCCTAGCCATTAATTCAGTTATGAATAATAAGACGAAATTGTCACAACCACATTAATTAAAAATATTGAGATACACGTCTCAATATTTTTTTATAAATGTGGTTGTGACAATTCCGTCTTATTCATTATGGATACCTTCCACAATATCACCTTCGCCACTACAAAGAAAATCCATTTAGTTGACAAGCATGTCAAATCAAATCAAATATGGTTTTATTTCTCCTTCAACAAATACAATATATATGTAAATAGGTATATTCAAATATAATATTTTCTATCTATAAAAGGATGATACCCTGACTCATCAACGCAGAGCCAACTACTAGGCCTATGAACTTGAAATTTCGTATGAACAATCCTTATAGGATTTCACCGTGCAATAAGAAAGGAATTTTCAAAATTCGCAATTTTAGGGGTGTTTTTAGGGGGTTAAAGTTTTGCCTATGCAAAGCACGGGTACATGGCTAGCTCGCTTACTGGGATCTTTTAATCATATGGAAAATAATTAGAAATTTTTCGATCTGCTGTACACGCTGTTTCGATGGACAAGCTGTTAGTGTGTTTTGCAAATCATCATTCTAAAAACAACGTCTGTCTATCAAACCGGTAAACGTATGTTTGCCAATGACTCATGCTGTTTCAGTGCTCAGGTAATTTTCTAGGCATACGGGATTATACTGATTTTAACCAATAACAAATGTTCAACACATGTTTTTTGTGATCAAATAAAAATTGAATATTCGAAATTTGGAAATTCGAATATTCATTTTGTTTATCAACTTTAGACAGTTTAAAAACTGTAACGTCTTTCCGAATTATTCCAGTTTAATAAAAATTATTGAGTACTGGCAATACCTCCTAACAAAAAAAAAAAAAAAAATGTGTTCTAGATAACAGGTGATATGAAGTTGAACCTGTTCGGAAAAACATTAATTGAAATAGTTACAACTTTTGTTATGGTCTAAAAAAAGCATATATGAGAAACCTCACCATAGAAATGAAAGTACAGCTCTACAATAAAAAACGGATAATAATTATTGCTTATTTGATCATTATCGGATAAAAGCCTATTTGTTACATAAAAGTGAAATAAAAAAATAGTCCTAGAAGGTTGAAAATTGAAATGTAACCTCAGTGGGAGGTGGCAAATAATAAAAACAATGAGAATTTTTTTTTATGAGATCGCAGCAACGCGCGTCGGGCCAGCTAGTAAAATACAAAATAACATATACATACGATATATAATATGAAAATATAATATGAGAACAGAATATTTCTCACATGGGCCTGTGTGTATTTTTGTACTACACGATTCTTGATTTCAAACTTCAAACTTGAATTAATAGCCTATTTTCAACTATTTTCGATGCGTTATCAGATCCATAAAGTAGAACAATGAATAATAATTTTGACGTTATTCAAGCTGTACGAAAACGCTAGTTGGAGTTATAATGGTAATTGCCAGCTCGATCAGTGATGGATGGCTCAGCTCAGTGGCGTACCGATAATGGAGCGAGTGGAGCAGTCGCTCCAGGGCGCAAGGCTCTGAGGGGCGCACCGTTCTTGAGAGAAAATTATCTTTTACTTACAAAAAAATGTATTACTATAATGAAGGCCAAAAGGGTGAAATGCAACACAATTTTGAAAAACCGTATGTAAACATCGCTGCGCATGACTAAAAGGAAAATTCATGTCAAATTTAAAATAAATCGGTTCATGCGTTCAGCCGTAAATGCGTTACAACCAGACAGAATGCAAAACGGTCAAGTCAAAGGTAGCAAATAGTCGAAAGTAGCAAACCCAAAACAATTTAAATTGGGTGGCAAAAGGTATAACAAATTCAAGTAATTGAATGAAGACTTTGAATTTATTCTGAAAAAATAAATCCACAAGAAGTTCAATGGTTTTTATATTAAGAACAGGACTGAAATACTTCTCTTTTGAATCCTATTTCCAAAATATAAAAAAAATTTCATAAGGATGACTTGCAAAATGCGAAAAAATAACTGCAAATAAATTTATAGAAAAGTGAAAAAATCCAAAACAAGCTGTTTGGAAATTGATAAAAGCAGAATCTGGCCTGGCGAAAAATCATAGAAGCGGAAAAAAGCCGCTGGTTCATTAAATGACCACTATATTAATATCAGCCCAATCGGGTGGTTGAGTGTAAGACTTTTTTTTGGGGGGGGGGGGGGGGGGGGGTGTGGGGGGGGGGGGGGGGGGGGGGGGGGGTGGGGGGGTGTCATCGTTAGACACTTCCGCTCCAGGGCGCTTAAAACCTCGGTACGCCCACTGGCTCAGCTACTTGGAACGTGTAGAAATGCGTTCAAGGAGAGGCGTTAGAACGACGTTAGTCGAAGAATAAGTATTTTCGATAAGTTTTGGAGTTTTGGAGAGGTGGACAGCGCTGCATTGGCTGGTGAAATCGGCACATTAATCGTTTTAATGGGCTCCGGAGCGTCTGCTGTCACCAACACTCGGTTACTGCTGTATATAATAATAATGCACAAAAGATTTACCGCGCAAGAGTCCGACATCGCCGCTGAAGCCGATACTTGGCGTTTACCAAGTCCTAATTCCACGGCTACATTATTATATCTATATATACAGTTGAAGTACAATATACAAAGTCAGTGCGTTATCTTCACACTGTATATTTGGTCTCCACAAGAATATGAGGATAAAATTAAATGAGCAGTTTCAAGAAAAACAGTTTTTCGATATCTTGATTGACACAGGATATTTGAGAAAAACAAAAAAAAAAAAAAAAAAAAACGAGCCCCCGACACATTTTTAATCCCCCCATCAAGCGCACACCCTTCAAAAGAAAAACTCGGAATAAAGATATTATTTTTACATATTTGATTACCTACCGTTCATGTTGAAGCTGGATACAATAAATTAGGTGTGTTAGGTTGTAGGTGCTACAATAAATTATCAACTTTTGAATGATTACATTCAGTAATTGAAGTGAGTCATAGTTTTGTATAGTCAATTTGAAACCAATCAATTGTAAATCATTGTACGTACATACTACTCATACAGAGAATAAAATTATCATTTAAATGTCGAACAGTTGCGAAAAAAATAATATAACATATTTTATAATGTTGAAAATAATAAATTATCATAATTATCGTGAACGGTATTCCAATATTTTCACTATAAATTAATGCTCTTACATGAAAAATTGTTTCCAGTAATTGTTATTGTAATTGCGATTGTTATTTATTATTATTGGTGAATTCTCCCAAGACGGAAGACGATAAGCAAAAGACTCAGTCATGTAATCCTTTTGTTTTTCTTATTACCCCAATAGGCTTTCATCATTTCTGAAAAGGCTTTTTTGCTTTCTTTCGACCACTTAGGTCTGAATTGCTTTTCTTTCGGCTATTATTATTATTATTGTTATTATTATTATTATTAGTTATTATTATTGTCTTAGAAATGTTGAGTACTAGTAGTACAAATAATATTAGCTAGAATGATATTAATATAAGAGAGTAATTATAAAAAAATAATATTAGTTTATAGCTGATTTGATTATTATATATCAATATTTCAATCGAAATAATCAATATTTTCATGCCAAATTAATGTTTTTTAATTTTGTTTAATAAAGGTATTTTAATAATCATTATTATTATTTAAGTTAGGTTGAAGCACCATGTATAATGGAACAATACAACTGGAGATAGAAATTGAATGCAACAGTAACACGATACTGAGTTTCACCTCAGCGGAATAGAACAGTCTGGTTGGTTTCCGTTACAACAGTGCCAACCCAATCCTTTAGCCATGAGATGCATCTGCATAGACAATGGCGCACCTGCTACAAAGGCATTGAGCTTTAGTTGATCCCTGAAGTGACATCGTCAAGCTGAGTGAGACCAATCCTACGTTTGTTAAGCAAGACACAAGTGCCTGCCATATGTGCAGTTTCATATGTCGGTTTCATTTCATCAGGAATACAGAAATAATGAGATTTCTTGAATCAATTGTAAGTGTATTCATTAAAAACTTGATTATTTTAATCTTATAAACTAATTTCAACTTGATAAGCTCAGACACAATGTGGCGAAATCTCTTCAAATTCCTGATGTCAGATATTAATTGGTTTGGAATAATGATTTCAAATTTCAATTTTGATATAAATTAATAAGATACAAATCTGTGCTTTAAATTCGTGAAATAATGATTTCAGATTTTAATTTTGATATAAATTTGGAAGATGAATTAATTAGATAAGAATCGTTATTAATTGTGATTCAAGTTCCTGGAACAATCAATTTCAGATTTCAATCTTAGATGTAAGCCTACATTGGAAGGAAATCCAGTGTTATTACTACTTGCTTCTACGACACCTTGTCCCTGTGACACTACTATCGTTTAAAAGCACAATTTGTCTCTGTGAAACATCCCCGTTATTACAATGAGATCTTTCATTTGTGAATAAATTGGAATCTGGCATACCATCTAATCAAGAAATTAGGAGCACAAGCAATGCGATTGTTTCTAAGCTCATTAGGTTTTACGAATTGTTCAACTATAATGAAAAAAACAGTATAAATTTTCTTGTTGAAAAATATATGATTGGAGCTATAGTGAAGATTGAAGATTAAGATTGAAGCTTTTGCAGTGTTTACAAATAGATTAACTATTAAGAATGCAGTAACCTTTTTTCGTTGGAAAACAATGTAAATGAACCTCTAGCGAAATACTGTAGCCTCAAACATTTTTAGAATAGTACCACAAGCGGTCCCAGCTCAGGTGTTTGTGGGGGGGGGGGGGGGTCACAAATGGGGTTTTGTTCACCTATTTTACGAGATTACCTCTCATTCTTTCTCCTTCACCAGTAAATTTCGGAATTTGTACCAGAAGCGGTCCCAGCTCAGGTGTTTAGGGGGGGGGGGGGGGGGGAGAGTCACAACCTATTAACCTGTTAACCTATTTTACGAGATTACCTCTCCTTCCTTCTCCTTCGACAGTAAATTTCGGAATTTGGGGGGTCATGACCTTGAATACTACCCGATTGAGAAGAGGCAAGTAAAACGATGAATGTGGAATGACCACAACAAAATCAATTCTTAGGCCTAAATTAAATATATTTTAATGTTAATACATGGGGTCTGACCTTTTACAATTGATATTGAACACAATACATTGTATTCGTAACTTTAAATAAAGTTTACACATACCTTAAATAAAGTTATTATTAATGAAAACGTGAACAGAGTAAAAAAGACCTGTTCAAACAAATAATACAGTTTCATGAGGTGGTTGCTGAATGAAAGTAACACTAGTTTTCACAAATGAAACAACGGGTACGCATAGGAAGCGTTCGCCTATTCTCCTCAGGGAATCCATCCAACATTCTAACTCATTGTAGGATGGAATGTTTAGAGAAGCAGCAACAAATTCACCAAACAGCAAAAACCAAGGTTTTAGACTTTTCTTGAGGCACTTTCTCTTTCTTCTCTTTTTCTAACTCACTAGTACAACCTCACTCACCTTTATGAGATTATAAGCCTTTTGATGTAACTTTCTCTTTCCCTATATCTCTCTCAGGTCTCCCATACCTTTTCTTTTCCTTATGAGTAAGGAGAAGTTCAACTCGAAGACAAGAGGTAAAAAATATCACAGAGGTTAAGTCTGTTTGCCTGAAAGCAGCTGTATTGTTCTTCGAACAATGACAAACGTTACTCGACATTGTTATTCACTTTTGTTTTCAATCTCAAATTAAAACTACAAAAAGTACCGTTTACATTGTACTATTGTACTTTATATTAAAAACGTTTTTCGTTCTTCATAAAACAACCAAGACATCAGTTGACAAGCGGTGAGTTCTGAGAAAGGAATATAATTATAATTAATTAATAGTTGGGCCAAGAGTGTTCGAAATTCCCAGCTTAGGAACAATGCTGAAACCATTATTTTAAAAACTTGAACCATCGGGGAATGGATTGCTCCTCTTTTCTTCATTCCCCGACCTCCTCAGCCTATCCTTGTTTGCCAATTATATTTACAATCAGTTCAGAAATTTCCAAGCGACTGAGATGCATATTTCACTCGCTACACACTTCATGCATTTATCTGTTCTCTCAAATACATCATTTATTCTTTTCGGAGATTCGAATTATTTGCTAAAAATAATGAACAGCAATAGAATTTAAAAATAATTCATTAGAAAAATACAAGAATTCCTTATTTTTCAATTTTGCCGCAATAAATTCAGATTTCCGTACCAAATGTTCGAGTATATATTATAATACACAATGCATACATTATTTTATTGAATATTTGCTCCTATTCCTCCAAGCTATGTCCACTTTGTAACATGCATTCTTTCTGGAATATCACTGGTATTATCTTTTGTAAGTCTCTTCTATAAATTATCTTTTGTAAGTTTCTTCTATAAACTGTCAGAGATTTTCATTACGAGCGTGCATTTCTAATAAAAACGAGTTTTTATCTGAGACCTGTGCGTGGGTAATGAATTGGATGATGGTGATTGATGAGATGGGCCTACAGTGTTAGGAGGGCTCCGAACCACCGGAAAGTGATTTTACAGCAGAGAAGAATGTCTTTTTGCTGACCAATCCAATCGCTCACCTTTATAAAGATGGCTCAGGAGTTTCGTAGCTTGTCTCTGATTGAATAGATACCCGCTACGGCACTCGGCTATCACTTCCCAGTAGTTAAATCAGCTACATACAAAAAATACTGTCATTCCCTTTGGAAAGTGAAATCTTTATATTTACTTATTTGTACATTCTTCTCCAAATTTCTATTATTATTATTTTTTATTATTATCATTATATTATCTGTAAAGTTCATTCTTCTTTTGGGTTATTCAAGAATTTCAATGATATTATCTCTTCATTTATAAGCGGATGAAAACATTTATAACGAACGTAAATGTATTTCGCATTAAAGCGAGTTGATTCAGCTACTAAGGGTCAGACCCTTTGGAAAGTGTTATCTTCATATCCACTGATTTATATATTTTTCTCCAAATTTCTATAACCATATTTCTAATGACCATTTCGAATAAGTGATGTTCAACCAGTCGGCGGATTGTGAGTGCTGAGCCGACACCAGAGAAGTAGGGATGATGAGCAGTAGTGCCATGGAGGGGGCTGTACTGAGCCTCAGGCGATATTTCATCTGTCAAATCCAATTTGGTGTCGTGAAATTCGCTTTGTTATCCACGAGCAGCAGCGGCGGCTGCAGCGGCAGTGGCATCAGAGCCCTTTCATCGCCAACTGACGAATGTGAGTTATGTAACGAGCACGTCAGCTTACGCCATTCAACGCGACGTGTAAAGAGATTCACACGAACCAGCTAAGCGATAGCTGGTCGGCTTTATCCGGCACTACATCACCTTTCATACGCCCTGCACCAGCTAGCCAATGAATACTCTTGTACTGAACATGCTCACCTGGACCTTCACAATCTGTTCGTTATCTCCTCTATTGAACCAGGTCAGTATTCAATCTTTCCCGACTTCTCAGGAAATTGTACACGTGCGAATAAAAAGCAGATTTTCCCCTGAACTGAACAGATCTAACAAGGAGTTACAAGGATTATCTAACAAGTGACAAGAAGTATTAGGTTCTAACTCGGAAAGGATCAACAACTAAAGGATCGACAAGGTAATTCTTAATCAAAGAAGAAAAAGCCATACCGCTTCCATATGAAAACTAGTACATTAATTTAGAATCATTCAGAAGTGCAGAGACTACCACAAAAATCGTCAGATGCGGGAAGCGAAACAGGATGCATTTGAGAATGAAATAAGCACCAAATTAATACAATCAATAAAAAATGCATTTGACGAGTAGGTATCTCAAATTGCTAACATATTAGTACGTATAATAACTTTGTAGTTTATTATGTAGAATCCAAATAATTCCATTACATGGAAAACATGGATGTAAATCATATCTGTAGTAGCATTTTCCGTCAGATTGTTGTGTGATTCGAAATATTTATAATAAATATGTATTGTACTTGTATTGTATTGTTTCTTGCATGTGGGCTAACATTAAGTTATCTATACGAATTACCTGAGGATAAGTTTTCTATAATTTTCATTTGTGTAACAGTTAAATTGTATAGTTTCTTTTTATATGTTACTTTTTTAATTTTGTAGTAATTTACAACTCATAATGATGCATTGTATTAACTGTGCGAATAAATGAATTACAGTTTACAATAAATGAACTTCGCATCAATGCCATAAAAACGTTTTTAAAAGTATTTTCCCTCTTCCACTTTAGAATTAATTTTTAACATTTTTATTTCACACACAGTTATTGTTGGGTTGGGAAAGAGAGCTCATAGGTTTATTTAGTCCAAGTGTTTACTCATGTAAAATATTATATATAATAATAAAAAATGCTTTTAGTATATGATTTCTTAAAAAATATAGAAGAGAAAACAACACTGTACAAAATTTAAAAATCAAGCCAGGAAATTTTTTTTGAAGAACTATTCAAAAACATTGTATAACATTTCATGAATATCAATCCTATCATCATTTTTTCTGCCATTCAAATGTTCCAATTATCTCCTTTTATTGCGAAAACTAGTAATAGCATATTCTCTATTCATAGGATAGATCCGCTCAACAACTTAGAATATTATCAATAACTTAAAACTTAAGATATGAAATGAACTGAATATAATAGATCCGCTCAACAGCTCAGATTAGTTACAAAGCTATAGTGTTTACTCATGAAAAATATCATATATAATAATAAATAATATTAAGATTAATTAACTATAACTTAAAATCTTAAATTAACAGAAATGAACATCTAAGCTCCTATTTTCTACATCTACACTATCTTCTACATCTTTCTGGGAGTTTCCTAAACACACACGTTTAAAATCTCACATTTCATTGGAACAGACGTTAGTGCAAAGCAGTACATATATATTCAACTTTGTCCGTTGTTTAAAGACCGTTATTTGCGCTTTCATTGGTTCCTCTTCCAGGTCAGGAGACAGTGTCTTGGTCGGTATTAGATACGGCTTGGAATTGGTGAGTAAATTCGCGAGATAGTAGGAATTTAGGGGTCTTTTGCCCGAGAGGCGTTGAGCGCAGTAAGGAACGGCCTATCATTGCTTTGATAAATAGCCGGGCACAGCCTTCTGTTAGGTAATAAACTATGAAATCACTTTCGCACAGCTCACTGACCCATATTGCCGCCCTACAACCTACAGCATAAAAATATTGCCCCGTATTCTCTTTTCGATCGTATTTTATTGTATCACTTCGCAAGTTATATGATCGCTCAGGGTGAGAAGTTCGAGTGGATGAATAATTACAATCGGGCAGGTGGCCTCTACCATTAAGCGCACTGGAATTTATGACTGGAATGTGACGCACTCTCTAATTGAATACATCGGATTCTGTCACCAGGTTGAAAACGAATTACAAGATGAGAAATTTATCAATTATTCAACTACTTAGTTGACCTTGAAGAAATCTGCAGCGTCGCACGGGCCACATGTTTTTAGAAATGAGCGATAAACACTCCCCTCTCCAGCCAGCGTCATTGCTGACTACCAAACGGCCGCGCGCCCAGACTAATTGTTTCTACTGTACTTATGGAGGGATTTGAAGGTCCTGTTAACTTTAAAACGATGAATTTTCCACGCATCTTTCCAACTTAAGCGAATAATTAGGCCTAAAAATGTTGAAGGAAAAAGAAAATACTAGCAAATATTAGATTGTATAAAAGTCCTTAGGATCAAAACTTTTTGGTCTGTTTCGGACAAAACTTTCTCATTTTCAAGATAACTAAGATTTTTTCCGAGTATTATGAAAATTAGGAGGCTATATGCTACTATTAATCCAGTAGCCAAGTATTATAATTAGGTGATTCCAGGAAAACATACATTAGTTTTTTCTCAACGGATTCTTATACATTTTTAGGCGCTGAATCCGAATCTGAACCTTTGCACTTCGAAAAACAATATATTCAATGAAAGTGAATGACAATTTAGAATGTCGGAGTATTTTGTGTAAGCTGAATTAATTGGAAAAAATCCTCAAAAACTAGGTAATTCAAAAAAATTGACTAAAATTTGTTTTTAGGATCTATCTTGACATTACAACATTTTTGACTTGTACATGCTGCTTGACGGAGAAGAAAACTTCAAAATCCTGTATCATAGTCATCTTTTGGAGATTTTCTATCACATCTATCCAATGACAATATTCAAAAACTATATGGGGTCTAATATGGTGTCCTACGTATGCCAACAACACATAGTTTCCCAAAAATGAAATAGAAGCAGTAAATAAATGAGACAATTGGGTTACTGCAATATAACTAACAAGACAATTTTCTTTACAAAGAAAGTGCCAAATTCACATCAGCGGTTCACAAACCGACAGCACTGGTGGCCTATGTATGTATGCGTATGCTTTATTGGCCATTACTCTCCAATATCTCATTACATTTTTGATTCAGGATAATTGAACGTCTTTTATTAATTCACTAGCCCGTTGGGCTAGTTGGGTCAATTCAATCAGGATAAGGTAATTGGACCTATAGATGACATACCACCTATAGATGACAGTATGAAGTAGAATTTGAAAAAATAAGACGTCAAAGGAAGTGGCGGGAATGATCGTTGTTTTGTTGGCAACAATGACTCTTCTGCCAAGTCAGGATGATTGTAAACATCCATTCTAATCACGTTGGTCATGTTATAACGATGTTTCAAACTCAACTAAAGTTTTATTCAGTGTTTTTCCACCGAGGCTACTGAATCTGACAAGGTAAGGCTTATACTAGTTAAGGTTCTAAGTCATTGTATACAGTTTTTAGTTTTATATTGAATAACTTATGTTTAGATTACTTAATTTAAACTCTACCCTTGGTCTCACAGAACAGTTTGAGTTTGAGGTTATGTCTGATAAGCCCTCTGTCATGTCTGGGTTCCCAAAAGTGGGATGTTACTTGAAGATGATCGTTTTGTCATCTTTAGGTTCTTGCAAATAATGTATGTATAGGTTGCCTTAGGCTTTAAAAATTAATCATTATACGAGTATTTTTTTCTTGACTCGTTTTGATCTCAGGAACCTTAAGATGACAGGCTGTGTCATCTTTAGGTTATCACTGTCATGTTCAGGATCTAAAAAAAAAATAATTTGTTTTCAGAAGAATGGCTACCAAGAAAATTTTGCAGTACAAAGAAGAGGTGTTGTTGAAGGCTCTTGACGACGTGGCTCGTGGCATGCCCATCTATGCTGCTGCTAAAAAGTATGGCATACCTCGATCAACTATTAGGAGCAAAGTAAAGGGAATCAACCCCATATCGCGCAAAATGGGGGCTCAAAAAGAGGAAATTCAAAGAAAAAGTCCCATTTGTTGTTTCATCTGCCGAATGGCAGCTCTACCATGAGAAAAAATCGAGTGAGAAGAAGAAAAAAGAAGAGGAAAAACAAAAGCAGCTAGCTATGCGGTTACAGAAGAAAAAAGAACAGGAAGAGAAAAAATTTAAATGAGCTGCAAACCGCCAACTAGTCTTCAACTCCAAAAAAAGGAAGAAAGCAGGAAAACAAGAGGAAGAGGATTCAGAAGAATCGGATTTGGACTGTATTCATAGTTCAAGATCATCTTCTGGAGGAGAATGGGAAGAAAATACTAGCTCAGATGCTGATTTAGAGATGCAGGCCCCTGAGAAGAAAATTGGGGAATATGTTGCCATATCCTACGATGGCAAATTTTTTCCTGGGCGGATTCTTGAACTCAAAGATGGCGGCGCCATTGTCACGGCAATGGTTCGCAATGGCCACTTATGGAAATGGCCGGCAAGAGAAGATAGATTATTCTATTCATGGGACGAAATACCTTGCAAAATCGGCACACCTGTAAAATTCAGCAAAACCAGAGACATTTTCAATGTTCCCGATATGGAAAAACTTTAATTTTTTAATATTTTTTATTAAAGTGTGTTTAATAATTGTCTAATTGTTTGTTGCCTCTTTACTTCATTAAAAACTGTGAACAAACTCATATGTCATCTTCAGGTTTCGTCATTGTCATAATTAGGTTCCGCGCTAAATTTCTCTGTCATCTATAGGTGCCAATCGATCATTGGAAAAAAAAATTTATAGATACAAAATTTAAGTAACTTTTGGGGTCCTTCAGGGTTATTTCATAATGTGTCCGGTTTCAGTGGCGTAGCCAGGGGGGGGCCATGGGGCCCAGCCCCCCACCCCGAAATTTCAGAAATAAAAAATTCTCAAATAACTAATAGATAAGGACTTATTAAAGCCGAAGGGTTCTATCTGTTTTGTTGTATTATAACGAACAGATTACAGAAACACTGTTTGTGTAATGGAATATAGCTACAGTTATAGTCAGATTAATGCATTTTTCAAATTTATCCTCAATAGTTACTCATATAGAAACTTGTTAGGTGCTCAAATAGATAATTTTGATTTAAAATGAGCTACGAAATCGAATAAAACATGTTAGAAAAATGTAATTTATTTATTATAATTAAATAAAATGCAATTTTCAAGTTTGAAGTGGATTAACTTTGTTAATTATTGATAAATCGCCTTTTTGAATAAACTCATCTTGTAGAAAATTTAGCTTTGAAGTTAAAATTCAGTATAACCCACTAGCCTGAACGCACCCAAAGTTCATAAAATCGGGATTTTATCAATGAAAACACACAAATAAATGCAAGTTCTATGCAAGCGTGTAAAATCAGTGTGCTATGATAAAAAAAATTCCGATTTCATGAACTTTGGGTTGGGTGCGTTTTAGGCTAATGACATAAATTATATAAAACTTATAATAATTAGTATTAATTTTGAGATTCAGTACATAAGTTAAGTATGATTAGTTCCAATTCAAGGGTTTTGACTCAAAATAGTCACAGATATCGGTATATCAAACTTTATCATTTAAAACCTGGCCACCTAGGTTCTTGGGTAGTAATTTTTCAAAACTTTTCTTTGAACTTTAGAGCCTAACAAGTTGTTTAGATTAGCTTTTCACACCACTAAATTTAAAAAAAATCCGGATCCTCCTATACCCCAGAGCCCCCCCTTAGTGAGCCCCCCCCCCGAAATTTGATCCTGGCTAGCCACTGCCCACACCCCCCCCCCCCCCCGAAATCTAATCCTGGCTACGCCACTGTCCGGTTAGTAGAGGTGAGGTTGAAGTTGAGATTACCGCAGAATCCACTCAAATACCAGAATATCATACCCTTCAATTCGCATAACACAGTATATCACTTTAGTTCATTACACTACGATGATTTCACTTTTCAAATAGATTATTTGATTATAGAAACAATAAATTATAATTGTTGTGATTATCCATTATTCGTGAACTGCAGTAGAACTATTCAAAGGTATAAAATTGAGTCGCGGCGGACGCGTTCCGAACTATTTGGTTCTTCCAAATAATTATAATAAATAATAAGAACCAAATAATTCGATACGCGTCTGCCGCGGCTCAAAAAGGACAGTTCTGCACAGCAAGTTTATAGCTATATAAATTATAGATTACTAATCAAACAGCACTATTACTGTCGAATTTCACTGCTCACGTGAATTTGCACGTTTCTTCAGACTGGTTAGCAGCATAGCAATTCTAAGCACCCGTTTCATTTCATGATCGCTAATTTCGACTTGTAGCTCACAAAATAATAATTTTATTTCCCTTTTCAAATATACAGTACAAAGTATTTTAACCAAGTGGTTCAATATTCATATTACAGATAATAATAAGATATATATAATAAATATAACATATATTTAGGAAATCATCCTACCCCACTATGGCATGCCATGTTCTAGAGGGGTGGTATCCTTTAGGACGACCTAACAGTTTGATCGAACTACTGCTAGCGCAGCCATAACTGCATAACCAGACCTAACCTAACCTGGCTAGATGTGACTGAACCACCTTTGTTTACAGGTCGGTCAAAACGACAGTCGTACAAATGGTGTCCTCCCGTTCTAGAGTAGGTGTCACTCGAATGAAAGAATGCCGAGAAATTGAGTTGAGTACATTAATTGATTAATTGAATGACACAAATCTTCATCACATCACAACTGACAGTTGTACAGGTCCCAGCCGAATCAAAGAAAGGCAGTTAGAGAAGTAAGCCGGCAAGTCAGCGCAAGAAATCTCATTCTTATTAGGCCAATCTTCTTCCAAGTCGACTTAATCGATTTATGGAGTTGTTGAGAGCGTTAATAATCCCCGGAGTCGTTGAGACTAGTGTATATATCTTCAAAAATATAGATATATATTTGCTGAGATTTACTAGTGGAAAGAGAGCCGAAACAAAATGACGAATGACGTGGCTGAGTTCTTGTGACGCAATGAGGATGAGCTGGAGATGCCGCTGATGACTTAATAAACTCGTAGACAATAAATCCCGGCATTAATTTCCAGTTATCTAGTGAGCTGTGGAGTGGCTCGAGAGAAGAGAAAGAGGTGCAGAAGGAATTAAAGAAGGAAAAGGAGGAGGTGGAACAGAAGAAAGTGGAAGAAGAAAGGAGAGTGGTATTCCTAACCGACAGCGCTACGAATCTCACTGCTTTTCCCACCAACGGTATAAATAAATTAATTCATCAACAAGGAATGAATGATTTCTATGCGAGGAACAATATTTCACAGCTTTTTCACGCTCTTCAAACTCAACCATTTTCCTCTTCAATAAATCATAAAATCAAACATGTTTTTATTGCCATTGAAGTTTACATCAAATCGTTATTAGACATTGAGTGGATGATTATTAGGCATTTAGGCCCGTATTTATGAACGTGACTTATCAATGATCGACTTGGATAAGTCAGACTTAGCGGCAATAAGTCATACTTACACTAACAGGTTCAAGCCATCGAGCAGCTGTAACTCTAAAAGCCAACCCAGCTCCTACAAGAAAGATCTGACTCCTGATAAATAATTTAACATTAATAATTTACATTAAACAACTCTAATTTACACTAATATAAGAATTTACACTAGGTAAATGTTGTAGGGACAACTAGGTCGGCTTATAACCTCACTTTCAGCTAGTAAACACACCCAGTACAAGTAATTCTTACACTAAAGTTCGTATTTATGAACCTTACTTAACTTAAAAGTCAAGTCGTGCTTATAATTGGTGTCTCAAATCCGTTCTTAGCCAAGCTAGGTACAAAGCTGACTTGAAGCCGTTCTTAGATTGGTGTGTTGCATCATATTTTGATTTCATTTTTCAGGAAAGCATCGGCTCATAATGATAAAATAAAATCATCATATTCAATTTTTGCACCATTGCAATGTAATTCACTGTATATCTGACTTATTGAAATTATTTCTACTTATTTTATATAAATCGAGTTCTAACCTATACATTTTTTTGGTACTAAGAAAGAATTTCTTTCTCTTTCTACTAGATAGAATGGATGAAGTTCTTTGGTATTCTGGCAGGTAGCGCTCACTACACTGCATCGAATGCTATCATTTTTCAAATTTGGAAAACAGAAAATAATGATTTGAAAGATATTGGCATGGTAATAATTATGTAACAGTAACTGTAAATTCACATGCAGTGCAGTATCTTTATCTTTTTATGCATGCTATTTTATGTTTATTAGTGCCTGATAATACGACACAATTTTAGGTTAGCTTGTGACCACGTTCAATGTAAGCTTTTCCAAGTCAATCTTAGATAAGTCGTGCTTAGATCAACGTAAGTCACGTTCATGAATATGGGCCTCAATGGTGTTAATATAGTTGAGCACGTTGATTAATTTGAGTGAGTGGACTCTGTTGAGTAACTGGAGTCGACTGTTGATCTGTTGAGTCGACGGGAGTCCGATAGGAAGGCGTGAACGCTATGATTGACTCAATTTTTATTCACATCAATTTACAAGAATCCTAAGCGCCGAGTCAAAAATGGGAGATACTCAGCTGACTCAACTCTATTCACACCACCCATTGTTTTCACCAAAGATATGATTTTAAAATTACAGTGATAGAACCTATGATTTTTTGCAGGGGTTTTAAAATGTTCAAAAAAACTCTTGTTTTCACTCAACAGTTGCCTAGTAGCGAATAGGTTGTTTCACGTTTATCAGCCTTAATTTAGAAGTCATATAACGTTGTCTTGATAATTTTCATTGAAGTCAATGTTGTCATCACGCTAAGGCGCTTCACAGCTTTCTGTTGAAGATGCCTCCTACATTTTTTCTCTTAAAAGAAAACACTTCCACATGAAGCAATTGCAAATTTTGCCATTCAACCCGGATGTGGGTCATAGTTTGAAGTTGGTTGTCACATACACTAAAAATGGGGGTTTACTGTGTTTGAGACTCGTGAGTCTAAAAGTGTTCTATATATTTCAACTGCGGCCCATTACATAGCGCGACTCTATTTTGTTCACGTTAACGCTCAGCTGAGCTGAAATTCATGTGCTCTTTCTCTCCTTCACCGTCTTTCTCACTCAAATGCGCCCTTACACACCCACACACACACACACACACATTCTCTCTCACCTCTTTCTCTCTCTTGCTCACCTACTCTGACTATATCACTCTTACTCAGTCGCTCTCAAACTCCTAAAATCTATCTCCGACGCAGTCTTTCTCACTTACCCTCACTTACTCTCAAACGAGATCCTTCTTCCTCAAATATTTCTCTCTCTTGCACAAACTTTCTCTCTCTCTTCAGTTCATTCTCTCACACACCCTCTCTTTCCAAACAAGACCCATGCAAACCGTAATGCTTCCCGCCCAAACCCACATTTTCCCGCGCTTCACTCATTGCCCGCCAACGTGGAATTTTATTACGGACGCGTAAATTTCACTTGAATTATACTTATGTGGATTACTTCCGGTGCCTGCATCCAATGAAACACTGGCAACGGCGACAAGTTTGGTAGACGCCGCAATGAATGCGCATTAATACCCACTTCATATTATAAATAGGACCATCTACATGTGAGAGTTATCAGAATTTAACGGTTTTCAGGCGGTTCTGTGTGTTGTAAAGTGTGTATGTATAGTCTTAGTGTTAAACAATTGTTGGAAAATAATGAGTGTTGTGTTGAAAACTTGTTGGAAAATGTTGAGTATTGTGTTAAAACATTGCTTTAATGCTGAGTGTTGTATTAAAACATTGTTGGAGAATATTAAGCGCTGTGTTGAAAAATTGTTGGGAAATTAAATGTTGTGTTGAAAAATTGTTGAGAAACGTTGAGTATTGTTGGAAAATGTTGAATATTGTGTTAAAAAATTGTTGGAAAATTTTGAAGGTTGTGTTAAAACATTGTTGAAAAATTATTGAGTGTTGTGTCAAAAGATTGTTGGAGAATTTTGAGGGTTGAAAAATTGTTGCGAAATGTTCAGTGTTGCGTTGGAAAATTGTTGGGAAATGTCGAGTATTGTGTTACAAAATTGATCGAAAATTTCGAGTATTGTGTTGGAAAATGTTGAGTATTGTGTGGGAAAATGAATTGTAAGTAGTTTAAGATTCATGGAAATGTTTTGATGGGAGGAACCCTCTTGAAAATCTCACCTCACCGGGGCTAAGAAAATGCTGTACATCCCAACATATTCATTATATATTTCGAAATGTCCTTAATGTATAATACATCATAATTCATCGCGTACTGCCAGTACAAAAATACTGGGTTTACTGTACTAGTTTCTGCAAATTTGCGCATATCTTTGATCAATAACAGAATTAATTGAAGCCTATAAAGCCTTGCTTTGAGGTAATTGAAGACATTGTTACTGAGGAAATGCTTTAAACTCATTTATCCCTTCTATCTCACAATAATGGGAAGCATGAATTGAACACATATTTTGTAGATTACTGTTGAAGGCTACCAGATACAAGAATAACCGTGCAATAAGTAATGGCCGCTCGATGAGAGCGGTGTCAAGTAGAAGTAGATAAATAGATTGATTGATTGACTGATTGATTTCTTTATTCATGCAAATAATAGTTGAACAGTTACTAGTATAAAATACAATATATAGGCATCACCAAGTGTTATTACATAAAACATTATCAGTTACTTATTACATAAACTGTTTAACTATATACAAACATGAAATTATGACTGAAAATGATATTAATATGATATATAGAAAAAAAAGAAAAAAGCTTGGTGATACATTTGTATGAAAAGGCGAAGTTAGGGACGGTGTCCCTCTCTTACACTTAACCTATAAATTCTACCTGATAGTGTCTACACATTATGAAATTAAATAAATTTTACTAATAATAAAAAAAAATAAATAAATAAAATAGAATGAACTAATAAAGGAAGAAAAACTTATAACTAGCAGGGTTTTGCCAAAATTTCCCACGCCATCACTCTAAGGCTGAACAACCATAGACATCCGCTCAAGAAAATGCTTCCTCAGTGAAGAAGCAAAACCTGTCCGGCTCTCCAAATTCTTTATTGCAGTAGGGTTTATTCCATTTTCGACAACCACTTACAACAAATGATTTGTTGTAAATTGCTGTATGGTGGTTTGGAATTCTTAGAGTTCTACTACCTCCTCTTGTGGTTGTTACGCTATTGGCTCTGCTATCTGCTACAAATTTAAAATTATTTTTGAAATATTTCTGATTACCATATTTCAATATGTCATTCACCAGTTTTGATATCCAAATGAGTCTTTGTTCCGGTAGTTTGAGGGTAGAGCTTTGTATATAATAATGAGTTATATGCTCATGTCTTTGGAGTGAGTATACAAAGCGAAAACAGTAATTTAAGCTGCGTTGTAATCTTTCACTTAGAGAAACAGTCATGTCATTGATAACAGCATTGCAATATGAAAAGTATGGAAAGATGAGGGATCTCACCAACAAAAGTCGGATATGTCTAGGAAGAGAATCTTGCATCTTTTTCAAAGAATGCATAGTAGCAAATATCTTTTTACAGGTTCCACTAACATGTTCTGTCCAGTCAAGAGTGTATGTCATGGTTATACCTAAGTTTTTTACAGAGTCATAGTAAGGCACTAACTGTCCATCAACATGTATTTTAGGAACTGAGTTGAAGTCAATTTGATTGATGAGCCGTGAATATCCTACTATGATTGCTTGAGTCTTATTAGGATTGAGTTTCAGACCATTCCTCTTTGTCCAATAAGTTGATCTTGCAACATCATCATTAATAATTCCTATAGTCTCGTTCAGTTTAGTAACAGGGCAACTAAGGTAGATCTGTAGATCATCAGCATAAGTATGGTACTTGCAAGACTGAATTGAGGAAGGGATGTCATTTGCATAGAGAGTAAAAAGAAGTGGGCCTAGAATGGAACCTTGTGGTACATTGTGAGAGAGAGAGAGAGAGCGAGAATAATAAGAATAAAAATATAAAGGAAATGGAGATGTAAGGGAAGTAGGCAAATAAGGATAAGATGGGAAGATGGATGAGAAAAAATAGTCTATCAAATGTAATTTGAAAATATCTAAAAGCCCCCATTCAATTAAATCGGGCAACCCACTAGTAAAATGTAAGCCTACACACAATATAGCCTACTGTTTAATTAAAACTCGGTCGTCAACAATCCCTAAAATTCTAGGTGCTCTATTGTATTCCATCAATAGCCCCACAATGGAAAGGCAAGATTACCACACCCCACACCGATGACCCGAAAAGCACTGCTATTCATGTGCGATACGCAGACCATTATCATCATTTAGATTCCTGTTCGATAGCTTACACCACACTGCCTGATAACACAATAATACTACGTCGGTTATTATGAGGTTGGAAACGCTACAGAGTGTACCAACCACCAAACATGATAGTTTCCTCTTTATTTAATATCAGAGATGAAAACGGTTTTTTGAAGTACATCTATTAACAAAAAAGCACTTTAGGATTAATTGAAAGAAGCACTGAAAGATAACACTTCGCGGAAAGATTGCTTAATTCACGGGAACTAATGAATGCAAAGAGCTTTGTAGATTGCATGAGTCCATTAGCCTACAGTATCAATTCAATGTAGACAGAAATAGGTTAATTAATCAGTACAGTAATATGAAACTGGAACTGGGATGATTGAATCTTTTCATTTACTATGCTTTTAGTTTTTCAAGTAATGCAATATCACAAATGTATGATTCTACTGATAATTCACACCTGTGTTCATCTCAGATACAAGCAAAATACAGCTCAGTTACTCTACATATTTTTATTAATATTAATTACCCTACAGAGAGTAATGGGTACTAATTTAGCTCCTCTTCTATAATATTCAATTATTTTTATAGTCATACAATTTCTTGTAAAATCCAATAATTGATATTTGATGTCTGCCATAGGTCTTTCAAGACCTGGCAAAGTGAGATTATAAAAAATTGCCATTAAAACATTGCCTACAATACAAATATTTCGAGTTTATTTACCTATACTGTAACATGGTGCTACATGAGTCATGAACACATTGTTCTACTGTATCACTTTAATATGGACAGCAATATAGGTTAATCAATGATATAATACAATACTAATTTACAAGAGTTCACTCGCCTTAACTGACACCGTATGCTTTCCAAACTGAACTTTTCACTTTGTATGTTCGAAAGAATTACAATCAAGTATCCTGTAGCTCATTTTATACTATTGATTAATGTAATTGATTCAATTTAAAGTTTCCTTTACTATTGGTTTTCTTTGTGCGATCATTGTAGTTTTTATTTGAATGTTTTGCAAATCTTGCCTGCACACAGGATGATTCCTTGCAGGTAAATTGATTCATAAATTTTTCACAGTGTATGAATGATTCTATGATAATATGTTTCAAGATTCTAGTAAACAACACTAAGGAACGGCATGACTCCACTGATGTGCATTTTCACAAATTTCTCAACCAGAATCCTTCACTTCACTTCCCCTTCATTGGAAGCCGAGGCAGTCTTGTAAAAAAAGGTCAACAAAACCCTATTTGTGACCGATCCCCCTTAAACCGAAAGTTTAATAAACTGTCTAATCAATCAAACGTTCCACGTTATAATAGACAATATTATTTCAATTCCATAATACAAAGTAAATTTTTAAATCTATGAACCCTCGTTATCACAAAAACACTACTTACTAATGTACAAGCCACAGACCACAAGCCTATTCTATGAAAGAACTAAGTGTTTAATTTATGAACCCGAATTACTGAAGACATGAACATGATAGGCTTATAAACGTTATTTCGGTTTTGCCTCCAGTCATTTACAAAAGTAACCCAGCTTTTTTAGGCTCAATCCATCATGCTTCTCTAAGATTTCCTACCCAGCTGGACTAATTTTAATGTCAGTGGCTGCTTCCGAATATCATATTTTCGGGGGTTTCAAGAGATCTCTCTCTTTAGAGTGCCCACACATTTCTCGACTAATGAGCAAGAAGAGAGAACTTGAGACCTTTTCTGACGCTGAAATATTTGCCGCCGCTGCCAGCTGAATACAATGAAGGGTCGCGGCTCACATTTTACGCATAATCCTCCAAGATAATCACTCTCATTTATATTGGCGATCGACCCTCAGATAAACAGGTTCCATCGCTTCTTGCACCCTTAATCTTTCTTCCATTACTCAGTGCTCAAAAAGCCACCTGATACTTTGGCATCCTTCATCGGGCACACGACAAGACAAGACCTTGTCAACAAAACTTGGATACAATGAAGATTGTGGCCTTCAAGTTCACAAATAGATCCAAACATCTGGTAGCGCAGTTGGTTTGAGCGCCTGTCAGTGATAAGATAAGGCTCTGGCTGGCTTCGTTTCTTGCAGCCTTGGGTTCAAATCTCATTCAGCCATGGATGTTTCTCATCATTCACCCATTCACCTCATTACCCACGCACATGTCTCTACACTCATGTGGGCATCATCCACAATAAAAAAAGAAAATTTAATTTTGAACAATAGGCCAAGATGTGAGCAAAATTGCTTCAAACTCAACGTATTTTACTTTATACGTTGTTGTATTTCAACCTGAAATCGGCAAGGACTATCGTTTGCTATTGCTTATCGTATAAGAAAAAGATGTGTAAAAGGAAAAACAGATGCTGGGGTGAATTGACACTTAAAAGTATAGAAACTATCAGGGGATCGAACTCTAAACGAAAGATTGATATCGATACTGCCGTGGACCATGGTAATAAATATCCTACGAATCATAGATGATATTCTACAGAGGCAAAAGGCAGAACTCATCATAAAAAACAAAATCCTACTCATAAATAATTGTTGAAAATAATTTACTGGTGAATCCAACACTTATTCGTGAGATGGCTATTTCGTATTATTGTAATGCATCCTTAGACAGGTTGAGGTCTACTCCAACCAAGTAACCTCCAACCGTGTCTGAGGAAGCAATACACCAGTGCGAAATAGGTATCACACGAATGAGTAAGTTTTAAATTTACCAGAAAAGAATTTTCAACTATTTTTTCAACTATCAAGTTAAAAAGTAATATGGAACTAAAACATCAAAGATCCTACTATCTATTATTTTTAAATAGGTGAAATTTCTCAATATGAATTATTTAGTTAATATCAATACTTAATTATAATAATAAGTGAATAATATGAATAATAAATTATAATATGGCTTTTATTGGTGGGGAGACCCTTACGGGCAGTTCCAACTCACCGTTTGAACCATGTTATGGGGAACATGGTAGACCTACTATTGTAGGTGGATTCCGAACCACCGGGTAAGTTATAATAAAGCTTATAACATCAAGTCATTGAATCACGTTTGAATGGATAAATAGATCCATATGGTTTGGTATTAATTTATATCTGTGTTGCTTGTGCATAATGTGTTAAGTCCAAAAATGCCAAAAATGGGATTATGTGACTAGACTATCAAATGAATGTTATTGAAACGTTTGTGCATAGTGTGGTAAGTCCATATCTAATAATTGAATGTTAACTCATTTGTGCAAATTTTGATATGTAGTGGATTCTACTGTCATGCTAGTGCAGAGTGTGTTAAGTACATATATAGCATTTTGCACAAATGACAATGCAGTTCCATATTAGTGTAAAGTGTGTTAAGTCCAAATTTTATCAACTTGACACATTCTGCACTAACGACAGTATGAGCATGTGTCAATAAATATCAAGTTATAGCCAGGTCATTTTCTTATCCGCTCTTAACCAGCTCATCATTTCTTATAAGCTGGTATAAACTGAATATTATTTCATTGTTGCAACATATTCAACAAAGCAGTGGGCGTTTTGGTAGCTTACAAAGTAGTTCATTTACGTGAAACAAAAATGTTTAGAAGATGGTGGAAACTGGTTAAACTTGCGAAAAAGAAGAGCAATTTGAAAGCTGTTTTCAACGAATCCAATGGAAATAAAGGTGAGATGATTTTCTATCTATATAACATTATTTATGCAGACCAAGGCTTGGCAAATTCACAATTTGTGAAGTTCTAGCCTCAAAACTTACATTATTATAGTCTTAATATTATAATATTATGACAGTTGAAAATTCTTTATAATAAAATTTTAGTTTTGGTTCAATTTCTTTTAGTTTTATATAACTTCTTTGGAGTGTGAATTGTATTGAATTGTATTTTGTAAAGGAGGCAAAAAGGGTTCTACCTGTTGTCCCCAGCAATAAACTATTTATTTATTTATATTCACTCATGGATTATTGTTCTCCTTCCAATGGATCATATGGTGAATCTACCCATGCCATTACTCTGTTGCGACAGAGGCTACACAGATGTCACACAGAAATCTATGTAGGCTAGTACTATCAACACACAGATATATTAATAGTACTCGTTTTCTCTATATATGTGTATCAACAATGCATATAGGGTTGACACAACAGTTGACACAAAAGCTTGAGACAAAAGTTCATTTTTTACTTTCAATAGTATATGAGGCTGAACTAGCCTTTTTCTTGACTATAATAGTCTATTCTTATTCCAATGTATCTCATGGTGTTTCAGCATAATCCAGACCTAAACTCATATCAACTAGATTATTAGGACTCTGTCTTTTAATTTTAAATTTTTAAATAATTTATGGTTGAGTTACACAAAGAGCAATAACAACGAGATAATAAAGAGAATAATAATGTTGTTTAATGATAATAGAATTGATCAATATAAAACTGATCAATATGATATATTGACAATATGAATCTTTGTCCAAATGTAATATTATGCTGTGAATAATAAATTATATGTGCTTATTTTTTAGATAATCATGATGATAACATGGAAACATTGGAAGAATTTGATAATATGGACGATTCTGATGCAGATCCGGACTATGTTGATGAGACCGACTACTGTCCATCCCATTCTGATGAAGAGCAGGCTCCATCAAAGAAGATCCAACGGTTATCACATTTTTATAAAAGGAAAATTTCCACTCAAGGTGAAACTTTTAACTCGCTTAATACCATTGAATCTGCTTCTACATCAAGAGTGATTGAGATTGGCAGCAAACCACCCTGTAGTGAGGATTTATTAGTGAAGGGAGGGAAAGACGCAAATTTAGATGAATCTGAAGAAATTTTACCTATTATTGAATCTACATCAACATTTCCAAGAGTCTATGAGATTGACAACACTCCAGCATATAATGGGGATTCATCAGTGATTGAGGGTAGAGATGCAAATGTACATAAATCTGAAGAAATTCCACTCACCAAGAGAGGGCAGCCAAGAAAACGTGGTATGAAAGGTGACACTCGAAAGTCAAGAGAGGAACAGAAATATGCTTTAAATCGGGGTCTAGAATACAAAACCTGTACTGGGGAAAAAAGTAGTAGCACGAAAAATGGAGCAATTTAACGCTTGTAGGAATAAGTGTAGAGAAAAACTCACAGCTGAAAATCAAAAAAAGTTATTTGAAGAATATTGGTCTATTGGAAATTTCAATAGAAGGTTGGACCTCATTGCAAGCTTAATAAAAACAAGAGACAAATCAAGGGTAAGAGGCACAAATACAACTAGTGAGAAATTTAGCCAGATAACTGTTGATTATCATGTGAATGTTGATGGAGATAAAGTGAAATTATGTAAGTCATGCTTCATGAAAGTTTTTGGTGAGAAGAACAGATTCATTGAAACAGTAATACAGAAAAAACGATTTTCCTCTTCTGGTATTATACAGTTGGACAAGAGAGGTTCTGCTGAACCAAAAAACAAATTATCCAATGCTGGAATTGAAAAAATCAAGGCATTCCTAGTATCAATACCAGCATATGAAAGTCACTACTCATGTAGAGATAGTGACAAGAAATGTCATACCTTCACACTATACTTTAGTTCAGCTCTATGAGAAGTTTAAAATTAAAAATCCAGATGTGAAGGTGAGTCACTGCATTTTTGAAAGGAAGTTTCATAATATGAAGCTATGTATTAAGAAATCAAAAGTTGACACTTGTGCCACATGTGACAAGTTGACTCTGAAAATTCAGCTGGGGGGTGATGAAAAATTAATCAATTTTCATTGATTTCAAAGACATTTTCAGTTATGGTTTATAGATTCGTAATAATGATAGTTGGAAAAGTTAAAGTTGATTTGTATCTCAATATTATTATTCTTCCGTTTTCTCATTTTGTATTTTTTTATGTGTAAGTTTTTTGAATTTTTTTCTGGCAATAATGATTTTCAACTTCAACCTTATCTGTAGAGACATTCAGAAGAAGTCACTTCTTTTATTAATATTGATAACTCTTTTCTAGCAGTGATTGTAGGTGTATGGAAATAGTATGTAGTATGTAATAGTGGGTGTATGCAAATAGAATGTAGTGAAAATTTGAGAAAAAAGTTCTGAGTAAATTGTGAAATATTTGAAGGGAGAGTATACATTTTTCCACTTCATTCAACTGAACCTGAAACATTACTTTTGTTTTTGCACCTCATTCCAGATATTATTAAACACCAAATGACATCATTTTATAACTGAACAAAAAAAAATGTTGATAGTGGAAAGTGTGTTAAGTCAAAATTTTTATGTACTCCGTGATAAAACTTTATCTTTATTATCATAAATGATTAGGTAATTTCCTTTTGATTATTATTTTAGTAGCAGCAGATGTGGAGGTCAGTTGTGAGCTAGTTATATCACAGTAATTCTCAAAACCGGATTTATGGTGGGTGAGTAAACTTTCAATTGCATTTATCTAAAAACTATGTTTTTGGACTTGACACATTATGCACAAGCAACACAGATATGGTTTAATAAATGGATTATACTGTTTCAAGAAATATAATTTTTAGATCATACTTTGTCATAATCTTGCACCAAAAGAAGATGCACTAGCTTGTATGAATATAATTTGGTACGAGTTAAGGAGACTGGGCATTGAGAGATTCCATTAGATCTATTCTGCAATAGGCTCTATCACAAATACCAACAATATCGCCTGGAATACCACAATCACAAGCTTTAGCTCATATCACAGTTAGCCAGGAATCTGTTTGTCAAACTGACCTTATCCATTGCAACTAATCCGAAGAGTAATCGCTTGCCTTGGGTTTGCAACCTATAGCCGACGACCAGCCATGTGTGTGACACGCCTACTAGATAGCCTAATGCATCAGCTACATAATCAAGGCTCAGCTGCGTCTGAATCAGGTCGATCGCCATTTCGAATCACAACTATAGTCTACTAATTGCCAGAAACAACTCTTGCCACAACACGAACATCTAAGCTATCATATTTGCTGATTTGTGGTCAATGAGATGGAAAATGATTGTCAAGAGCTATTTGGACCATAGAAATACCTTTATTTCGTGATGTTGAAGATCCATCTTGTTTCCACTAATATGTAATATAAACTTGAAAAAAAAACACTTTTAAATGGAAATTAACTCACGTTATGGCGTGACGGCCGTTTCGCTCTGTTGTCTAGAGCATCGTCAGACGACCCACAGTACACTGACTTAAGGTATGAGTTTGAGGGTTATAGTAGGGTATGCATAATCGCATGACATAACCCTCAAACTCATACCTTAAGTCAGTGTACTGTGGGTCGTCTGACGATGCTCTAGACAACAGAGCGAAACGGCCGTCACGCCATAACTTGAGTTAATTTCCATTTAAAAGTGTTTTTTTCAAGTTTATATTACCTTTATTTCTATGGGTTGCACTAGTTTAGGGTTTTGCTGTCTGATCAAAAATACTGTCACTATTTGAGGATAGATTTCGTTGAGAAGTCCCATTTTGAAATTTGCTAATATATGTGTTGATAACGTAAAAAATAATTCTTTAAACAATTTTTAAATATGAAGAATCCAATATTTTTCATGAAAACAAATCAGCAGTAATCTTACTTCCCTTAAGCATTAAAAAAAAAAAACGGATAACATTCCGTTTCCATAGTAGCTGAATCGCATAGTAGTGGTATTTCTATTATCTCTAGGGGTAGAAGAACATAATTTTTGGCATGTGCTTTCACAGTACAAATAGATATTGATTGAAAAAATATTCTTATAATATTTTGTGACAGTAATTAGACTAAAAAATGCGATTCAACAATTTTTTGCAGAAATTCCAAAATGTTTTACATTACAATAGTGGAAAGCAGAATTATTGAAGATTCAGAAAGAGATTAATAATTTATTTTTCCATTCATTTCAAAAACACAATAGTTGTGCTATATTAACCAAAGATGCAACAGGCTAATGCCCACAACTGCTTTCTTCTCAAATTTCCTGACTGGAAAACTCAAACTTCAGGGTATGTCCGAGTTTAATCACTATAAATTTCACTTTAAAGTACAATTACTCATTCTTCTGAATACAAAGTGATAAATTCAGTAGTTCACTATTTTAACGAAGACCATAAAAAGTCCAATAGCCCATAAAGTGAAAGAAATTTTAAATTTTGTTTGTGACTAGTGCCAAAATTATGACTATAAATTGAAGGAATGCGCAAAATCTGTAATCTGTAACACAATGATTATTGTGTGAATATTGAGTAATGATAAAATATACGTGAATATTATAATAATAATAATATATAGTGAATATCAATTGATTTTATATTAGTAGAATATTTTCGATTTTAATATTAATAGAATATTAATTGATTATTGAACGCAATGATTATTGTGTTCATTGTGATCATTATTGCCTTACATCATTATGTAAATATCATAATTACATTGAAATGAGGAGCTTGTTTGATTCTCCATCAATTAAAAAACTCTCAATTAAGTTTGTATTAAACCTTCAATTAAACTGATTAATTATCCCTGATTAAAGGCGTCAAATAAAACAGAAGTATCCCAATCTAATCTAATTTGTTCTGCAAGATAAATCCAACACGAATGTAACCATAAGAATTTTAACAAGACCTACTTCACTAATCTCAACTTTTGCATCATCAATAATAAAAAATGGACCTGCATAAATGCTGAAAATGGATTACGTTCAGAAGACGTAAAAATGATTACTGCAGTTGCAATTTATACGACGGGAAAATTTCCATTTAAACTTCCATGAACTTTCTCATCGAATAGAAATAATCCCAAGTTTGTTGAGGAGCTGCACCTCGTATCACAGTAATTAGAAAGTATGAAAGCCTTCAAATGCATTTCGCCTCAACATATCGCGGGTCTAGTGTGGAATTGTTTTGCTACAGAGTTGATTCACATAGAGGGATGGCGGATCATAATATTTCAAAGTTTCGTTACATGAAAATTGGATTAAAATAAGAAACTCTCCCCTTTTCACGCAACCACACTTTAATCAAATAATTTCAGTTTTCGTTAATTAAAGGGAAGTAGAAGTTTTAGAAGCAGGGATTGAATGAACAATGAATTTGAAGGAGTATTGCTTGAGAAGACGTCATAATCATATTTTGTTCTCTACTGGATTCAATTCCCAATTAAGAATTGTATTATTGATTGATCACATCAAACTGTCTGACGTTGACCTAATTGAAGAATTTCCAGTGCGCTAGTGAATAATTAATTCTTGATGGAGTAGCACAATGTCTATTTCAATAAAAATTTTGAAAGAGTTGAATAAATCCTATAATCTACATTTTCATTTCAGTGGAAATATTTCCAGAAATAGTAACATGACAAGTTTTTATGATTATAGTCTTTTAAGTAGGACTATAAATTTGGAAAACATTTATTCATTGTTTTGATGCAACTAATAATCACCGAAGTTCAGATTCACAAGGTTATACATTCACCCCCAATAAAATAAAAAATAAAATATTGTCCTCAAAAATGTGTTTTTCTACAAGATTTTTTCAATAATTACTAGCCTAATAATTTGCTGTAACGATTCAAGAATGGCAAAGTAGAATTTTCAGTCAAAGATTACTTCAAGAAACTTCCATTAAAGATTAAGTCATCCTTTAACACATTTTTCTGAAAATTTGAGATAAAGTAGACATAACTAATAAACCTGAGATGAAAACGATAAAATTCGAAGTTAATTCTAAAGTAGTTAAAAGCATTGGGTATTGAAACATGACCAATTTGGGATATGGAATATCCAGATCTATTCTAAACTTTTAATATATTCTAGGTAATCGAAGAAAAAAATCAGGAGTTTATGAACGTTACATATGCAGCAGTTCCAGTAATAATGACGGTAGGAATAGCAAGGAGAAATTTCAAATTTTCTATGTGAATTCATAGCGGTACTCACATGATAGATGTGTGGAAAGGTCGATTTGAAACATTGACTAACCTGTAACCAAAAAATGAAATATTTAGCATTTTACAGATTAAATCGATGGCAACTGAGGTAGAAATTTAATGCATTCTATTTCTTAATATAAACGATACAGTTACAAAAAAGTAGACATTACAACATTTGAAAAAGGTTCTGTAATATAGTTTAACAATATTTACAAACGTTTCCAAAAATTTCCAGTTCTTATAATTTCAGCAATTCACAAAAACTTATCACACAAAAATCAGATATCACACAAAAATCAGTTATCACACAAAAAAGGAGTTTTCCAGTTTTTCCACCACCTACATACTTTTTTATTTTCAATGCAGACAAGAATGCCTCTGAATCGGTGAAGTGAAGAATGCAATGTTGTCAGGTGATTCACAGCACGTGAATTGCGCCGATTTAACAGCATTCAATGCACGTTTTATAGATCTAATTATCCAGGAACAAAAGAGACAGAAGCAGCAGTGCAGCACGGCTAAAAACGCACACACGCTGAATAGAGCCAAGCAGAGCCCAAGCTGTTGCACGGCACATGCCGATAATAGAGGAACGTGTGTCCCATTTTGACACAGCATGTTCTCATGTTCAATACAAAATGGCTAAATGTGTACCACAGCCCTACGCCCTACTAGACTAGAATAAAGTGAATCTCTGCATCGGAGCCAAATAATTTTGAGAGTCCGAAACAAAGGTTTATCAGTGGGATGTCTGATCAACGTATGTATGTTGAACAAATTGAATTATTATTTTTAAAATTTTCAATGGAGAAATAAATAATATTTGGATATAGACAGTATTGCAGATTCGAGAAGTTTTAAAGATTTATACATACTTGACCCTGCAGAACTATATCTTGTACATATTAGGATCTTTGAATATAACATGTACAACAGGGCTTATATTGCAATATTGATATTTTGATTCTCATTGCACTATCGATATTATTATTGATTGGTAATATAAAATATCGAATCCTGGACCCGGCACCAATTATTTTATCAATATCAACTAAACTAAGAGTTGTGTTTTATTTTTAACCGATGCTGGAGCAATAAATCATTAACGATGAGTGATCAAAATATGTCCATTGACTACTAAACAGTCAGCCTGAAGTATAAATTTCTTCATCTTACATTCCTTTCAATAAATGAAATAAATGTTTATTTATTTCCATCATTATTCTCCAATATAAGAATATTTAACACTATGGATGTGTATTGAATGTGTTACAGAAATTAACTTGTGAATAGATGGGATTGGTGACGGATTGATTGCTAAAAATATGGGTTGTTTCACATCCCCTTGGATTTTTCTGAATTTTTGTTTTGAAAACACACATTATGCATAATGTTCCTTAAGTTATAATTTAAATTTTGGGGAAATATTTCCTCAATAAATAAAATAAATATAACATAATAAATAGAAATAAAATATGTAGATGATCTTTGAATTTTCATTCACTCATTCATTCATTAACTCACTCACTCGCTCATTCAATCACCATTAATTAATTCATTCATTCATTTATTTATTTATTTATAGAGAGAATTACAATTAAGAGGAGATGCAAAAAAGTCCAAAACTACTCTTTTTACAAATTTTGACTAAGGAGATTAGAAGAGAGATGAATAAAGAGATTATTTGCAGAAGGTTAAAATCAGGTTCATCAAAAAGATTTCCAAGAATGAACTCTGACGTCGAGTAGCAAAAACACCACCCTTAATATGAAAAAAAATCTGCGTCATCAAGAGTGAGAGGGTTCTCAGTACACTTGCACAGATGAGAGCCCAATTCACGTTTATTGCCTACAAGATTAGTAGAGCGCTCCCACAGGCGACGTGCGCCTGATTGCCATGTGCAACTGTCAGAAACAAACTGACGACTGGGGCACTACTGACACAAAAAAGACAACACTTTCCATTCACCTCTTCTAGATTCGCCTCTTTCATCCTCCATTCATTTGCATGTATGAAAATTTGCACGTTTCACTACTCAAACACAATGCATGTCACATGTCTGCTGCCTTTAAACTTTGCATCTGTGCGAGCGAAGACGTTATCAGTCTGAATATTATGAACTCCAATATACGTGTCATGACAGAACGTGATGTATTATTGTGGCATTAACAGCAGTTGTTCTCTGAGAGCTATCTCCACCTCCACAGATCCAGTGTAGGTGTTATGACAGACAGTTCCTATTACGACCAATTCAAGCTTCGCCTGTGATGTGTTGATCCTGATTGAATTCGCTCATCCAAAAAAATGCATTGAAATAACTCCCACTCCCCAATCATTGTCTTTGATGAGAGCTATCCAAGCTATTTTGGTTTACCTTTTTTCAATTTTTGTTGGTTGAATGCTGTAGGTGGAATAAATAGAAAGAATATGTGGAGGGAGGGGATACAGAAAAGAGGACCTAGATAAAAGAGGAATAGGGGAGTTAGAAAAGAACTACGCACTTTTGATAACAGGGTTCATAAACAGAGTTATTTCCAATTTAGTTCGAAACTTCCTAGAGGATACATCCTTATCATCAGTTGGCTCACAACTTGTATGAATAGAACAAACAATTTTGTGATAAAATGTTCAATTTTTCATTCAATTGATACAATCGATTGTCAGGAAACAGCAATTATTCATTTAATTGATACAATCGATTGTGAGGAAACAGCAATTTTTCATTTAATTGATATAATTTATAGTGAGGAAACAACAGGGTTTAGCCCAAAACTGCTTGTTTCAAAATTTTAACTAGAGGATTCAAATCTGTGTAAGTTAGGTTTGAGTATCACATGGAATTTCCACTTGCGTTATTTTTAGTTGAAAATTAATACGGAAATTCATTTTCAATGGAGCACTGAAAACAATTCAAAACGATTCAATAATATAAAATTTTGTTTAAAACTTTGGAGCCGAAAATATACAAGTTCACTGTTTTGTACCACAGCTAATTTGATTCCGCTGCATTTACACTAAGTAGCAAAACTCATATAACTATTTTGAACAACTTTTCACTAAGGAATACAACTTTCAAAATTGCAAAACTGCAAAATTGAGCAGTTTCCAATATTCGTATCAATATTTCCCATTTCATAACAATTTTATATTACTTAAAAACTTTATTATGGACCAGTGTTCATCAAACATTTTCATATAGCATTGTTGCATAAAGTAAACGCTTTCCTAGGATTGTTTAACACATCCCCTACAGTCGGGTAACTGGTGTCGTTTACCCCATTGTGGGGTATATTGTGCCATATGGAGCGCTCCACACTTACCCGATCATATGATACAGTGTAATTACGCCAGGTAAGCGACACCGGTTACCCCATGCCGGTTATGAAAGGTGCCTACTAACTTTATTTGGAAAAACTACGTTTCTTATGAAAATTAACAACATTCCAATAGATAAATGGCCGCTCTCAAGAAATTTTGGAGAAAGAATAACCAAACCCGGCACAGCCATAAAATTTAAACGTAAGACTCGAGAATAATAATGAAATTTAGAGCAGTTTTCAGGAAATAGATGGAAGAAGAGTGCATGCCTCAAGGTTGAAAACCAATTTCACGCAACATTTGAGCGACGTTTTGCACATTCACCTGACTGTAAAGTCAAGAGAACGTTGCTCAACTCAACTAGCAGAACATCTAACACGCAAACTGTCGGAACAAGTTGAATCTAGAATAGTTTCTTGTGCAAACTCAGATAAGCTTACGTCGAGTTATGTCGAGGTCGAGATTCACAATGAAGTTCAATCGACAAGAAGTTGGAGGCTCAGACAGAGATGGAAGTTAAGCGGAAAACAAAGTCCAAAACTCAGCAAAACATGACTCCTGCAATTAGCAACTGAATGTGAAAGAGTGGCGTCTCTAAATCCATAATTGTGTTTATCTTGAACATAATTCATCATACCTCCACTACATTATGATAAATTAATATCTCCTCACTTTAAAAACAAATTTGCATAACGTGAGCCATCTGTTTGGAACTCATTCATATACCAGAACATTTACCACATTATCTAAAAATAAGCAACAGTATTACACAGCGTTTTTTGCCAATAAAATCCCCAATCATTTTATAACCAATACTTTTTTAAGGAAACTTAGTAGAGAAATTGATGAATGGGTAACAGCCAAAATTTATTTTAAAATATCGTAGCCTAACATATACCTTCTCAAGATAACTTGCGTTGGAGCTTAGAATTCGTCGAGTTTTGAAACTGGTTTTGCTTTTTGTTATAATTTTCTGATATTATATTGTTATTGTTTATTGTGATCTTTTTCGTTTTTAATAATGCTTGGTTGAGCTTATCTGTTATCATTATTTTCTTTATATATTTTTTCTTATTTTTATTGTTGTTTGATTACTGTACTATGTTTTTTGAACTCACTGCTGGCGCTCAAATTTAGTTCTTATAACTTTATTGAACAGTCTATTAAGTTATCGATAGTAATTAGTTTTTGTACAATGATACAAAATAGTTATTTATGTATTAAGAGCGTGAAGCGCGACTTTATCGCTCGAGCCAAAACATTTACTGCGCGACGCGTAGCGGAGCGCAGTAATTTTGCGAGAGCGATAAAGAAGCTTCACGCGCGAATTGCATACAATATTTTTCCTAAAACTGCAGTTCTGAATTCCAACACAATAAAAGCTTGTAGTTTGTAACATCACAGACCATGCGCGGATTTGGATAGCGTTCGCCATTGTTGAGGTTATGTGAATTTCACGGATTCCATGATCCATCAATGAGAAGGCATCAAAATCAAAACAGAAGCGCAAAGAAAACAGCTGGCGAGCGTAAAGTACTTTACCGCTTGCGGAGCAGTAAAGAGGTATTTTACAATTAGTTTTCAGTACGTAAAGAACTACTTTACGAGCAGTTGTAGGAAAAATTCATTATTAGCTGAACGTTATTGATTTGTTTTTTTCTTATTGGGTTTTCGTGTGATTAGTGCGTGTTGTAAATAATTTGTGTAAATAAAGTGCAAGTGTTAATTTGAATTGTGGCCAGCTTCATTTTAGTGATAGAACCCGTAAAAATAAATTGCTTAAACATGATTACCCTTGCTTAATCATGAAAATACATCACAGAGGGTTGGATCCAGAATGCAGTCTCTGAAATATTTCTCTATAGAATGAAAAGGAATTCCGTTCTTCGTATGCTGGCTAGAAGTCGAGGAAGAAACCAACAGAAAAAAACCCGGATAAGGAGGAACTGAACAGACTGGAAGCCGGTGACGTACAAGAAATGATCGAAAGCAAAAAGGTCCTCTACGGAAGAAAGAGACAGAAAGTGTCAAGTTGTCAGTGAGACAGCTCATCGTTTTCTCCAGTCTCCAGAAAGCAACTGGAGCCAATTTATGCGAAAGGGGATACGGCAGATGAAGGCTTACACCCCTCTGACTTATGCCGCACTCTTCCACCAGCTTAAAAGGCCAGAACTAAGCCTTTTCCAACCTGGCTTAGCATCCTATTCGCTCAGCCTTCTCTTACCAAGCAAATCCCATCGAATCGATTCCGAGCTTGATTTTCTTATTAAAACAATCGACTTTTGCTTTTAGATACTCGAGATAATTGTGATTTCAGTCGAAGCCAGGTGAAAATTCAGACACCTCATAAGATGGCAGTGTAGTTTGGAAAATTGTAATATTCATTGTGATATTAATAAATATTACAATAATAAATTGTTATAAGTTATTCAAATTTGAATATTGGGCTGAACAACTCTTTAACCACGCACAGGTCTCAAAACTAAGTGGGCTTCATCCTCAAAAAAAAACAAAAAAAAAAAAAACACTTCCAATTTATAGTTAATATAATATATATTATAGTTAATTTATATTAATGGTTCATTCGTGATCTTTGTTGGTTTCGATTTATGCGATAGTGGTAAAAATAGATCCTATATTTTAGTGAAAATGTGTAAGTAGGGCTTATTGAATATAGGCTAGTATACTTGATATCAGTAAATAGCCAATATTAGTTGTATGTATATGTAGTAGAAGAGTCAAGGGACCAATTTCTTAAGGAATTCACAATAAAATTAATGTTTTGCAATGTACCATTGAAAATGAAAAATTCTTCGAAAATGGATGAATTGTGCGTAAAAAAAAAGTTCAAACCAATATAGATGGTTGCAATAACTTTTAAGTATTCTCCATCCCAATTGAAACTTTCTATTTCTAATAATATTCCAACAATTTCCATAAAACTGTGTTGCATTTCGCCAAAATTCTCAAAAAATTAGGACAAGATCCCAAATGCATGGTTTGTACATGAAACAAGAAAATATGATTGAAATTTTGAATTTCTTGTTCCATAACGATCTGCGTTGAAAATATTGAATTTTTATAGTAAATTCAACGACTTGCAGTCAATTTTGTCGTCGAAATTACTATAAAAAGTTGAAATTTTGTGTTCCCGAATGTGGTAATAAATTATTATTTGAATTTTAATGTGGTGTATATTTCGAAGATTTCGTAAAATTAGCTGACTTCTATTGAACTCTGGGATAATGCAAGCTACTAATCAAGAGATCAAATTTTCAAAATTCACATTTTTAGTAAATGTGTTTACAATACATCGATAGAAACGCAGGGTTTACAGGAAAATTTATCAGTTGTAAATTTGAATTTTTTATTAGACAAAACTACTTGGAAATAACATGACGGTTATTCCAGAGATTTCCATTCAATTGGCTAGCCCTTCATTGAATACTAATCGATGAGATTTATTGGCCAACGAATTTAAATGCCGAATAAGTTCTGAGACTGCGCGATAGTGAATTTAAGAGGCTAAGTGAATTAAAATACGCCACTAGAGGCCTCTAGAAGCCTACCACGGACAGATAGATGCATGGGCAAATAAGTGCTCACGCAGCGAACTACAAGAGGCTGAAACGAGATAAGTCCATGTTGGAAGCGACCGATCCCCTGGCACAGAGGACAAGCTGCTCCAGGCAACTCCAGAATCTACAACACAACCCCCACCCTCTCGAACCCACTCCTGCCCAAAATCGGGGTACGAATCCGCTTTGCGGTAACGTTGCAATTGAAACCGATCTCCCCTCTTTCCACGGGGACCATCCCTTTCATGAAAAGGAAGCTCATGGCATTGTCAACCCAAAGGAATACTCTTCCAACTCGGGCTTTCACAGTCAATCGCTGGAAAATTCCTTTTTAGTTGAAGAGCACCAGGTAAAAGAGTTTGAGTGTATAGCTGAGAGTTTTCAGCAATATCGATAAAAACATCGTGCCGCTTTCTCATGTATGTGCTTTGATAATGGATGTTTAGAAGGAAGGAAATCAGAGCGGTGAATAACAATGTTTTACCTTAAACGGTGGTTTTCACTCAGTGGTTCGGAACCACTGTGTAATCATTCACCTCATTACCCACGCACAAGTCTCAGACTCATGTGGGCATCATCAGCAATAAAAAAAGAACCCACGTATTTTTAGGTTAGCGTTGTTCCCCATAAAATGCAAGAAAAGGTGAGGTGGAACTACCCGTAAGGATCTCCACATTAATAAAAGCCATATTACTCGCATTATTATAATTTTGAACAAATGTGCGTACTTCAGATTATTTATTACAGTGACCTAAGGATGGGTTTTGAAAATATTGATAGAAAATGAAAACTTTGATAAGGATTATAATAAGGTTTCATGGGGAAAGAAGAGTATTAACAATTTTTGGAATATAGTTGAACCTCTAAAGAAATATGCGAAATAGTCGTTCTAGAGAGGTATTCATTAATATAAAGAGGTCGTCTTGTCAATATCAAGGTACACTCTTCTTGGTAGAGAATAATCTTCATTCAATTTCTTTCTTAATTTAATTCATTCTACTTAAGCAAACACTTCAAATATTCAATGAAATGGCCTTTACTCGATACTCAGCACTTCACTTTGCTAGTGGTTGATGATTTGAAGATTATGAAGAAGAACAAGTTGATAATTATAATTTTATTATTTGATGACTACTATCACTTTCAAATTACGAGGACCTACAAATGAAACATCCACGGCCCTATGCAATTTAAAAGAAACTAGCAGGTTGCCTGATTCAATTGAATCTGGATTTCTAGATTGTGTTAAAACCTATCTATAATTTTAATTCTCTAGTATCTTTCTTCTTATTTCTTCTTCCTCTCCTACTTAAATCCCTTATTCTCCAACGTTAGAGTTTTGTCGACAAATAACAGCGAGGAGCTGTTTATTATGGGATTTATAATGGGATTCCTCCCATTGGTGCTCTACCTCTAATTTATTGATCAATTATAATGTTTCAATTAAATATGTTTACTACAAATTTGTTCCCTCACAACTAAAACCTCTATGGCTTGATGTAATTATTGAAACATTTCTTTCATCAGTGCTACAGTATTTTCACCTCAAATTGATCATGTACAATGTTTTTCCCAATATTTCGTAAAGTACTCCTCAAACTCAATTAGGCTACATCACCAGCTCATGCAGTAAGAATTAAATGAACTGTTCAACTATCAAACCTTTCCACCGAATTAGCAATAATGTGATTTTTTGTAAGAATGAAACAGGAAAACGTGATAATGGAAAAATTATTGTTCAAAAATGCGATTGAACTTTATTGAGCCGAATGATTTTCGTTTAAAAAGGAACAATTTTCGTTTAAAGGGTATTAAACGGAAGTGACTACAGCCGCCGAAAAGACGCTCATTCGAATCGAATACTTCTCCGATGAGACAAGGAACAGAAGAGGATCATTGACGACATCATCATCATCATCATCATCATCATCATCATCATCGACATCATCATCACCACCACCATCATCATCATCATCATTGGGCAGAACCAAACGAGCCGTGATGGCGGCTGCTTCTCTGAGCGCATGTGGGTGTGAGCTTTTAATTAAAATGCTGGAAAGACGATGGAGGCGCGCCTTTTATTGGCGCTCAATTCTCGGCAGAGCGTCGGTGGAGCGTCGGCGGGGTGTCGGTCGGATGTGGGGCTCGAAACAATTAGTTGGCGAGTTGTGTCACCAATTAAAGGTCCTTTTACAATCGGATTATCGGCGCTCGCTAATCGTCACAGTAAACATTAAACTATCAGCTGATAACTGCCGAATTAATTTTGGTCTTTATTGGATTTTCTCTGCAATACGGCCTATCGCTCGCTCGTTCGTATTATGTGATAGAAAGCTGTGAGTTCAGAGAAAGTACAGGTTGAATGATTTTTGGGTTTGGAAGCACCTTGTATGCCCCACTAATATTCTTGTTCGGCTCCTTCAGTGTACCTAATAACCTTCCAATTCATACAACGAAGCTTAAATTTAGCACTGTTGACTTTACAAAGAATAAAACCTTAAATTTCTTTAAAAATTTGGATACTAGAAACTTTATACAACCTATATTAAATATCAAGTTGGAGAGGTTTAAATGTGTATAAGCAATACTATCCCAATTTCAAGAGACAGATTGAAGATGATGTTTTTAAAAGTAAGTATTCTAGTGATAAACTTTTCAAATTTCCTCAGGTAGAATTAAGCTATTTATCAAGGTCTATTAAGCTATTTATTTATTAATTTAAACAAAAGAACACAGAATACTCCATGAAGAGCCTTATTGACATATTTTAAAAAACAGAAAATGAGAAAAAATACAATTTTTTCAAATAAGATCATATAACGGTTTTAGAAGAGACGAAATTGAGCCATAAAGAAACATAAAGTGTATATGAAAAGCTACGTTAGATAGATAAATGAGTTCCATGAGAATAGGAACAATATTAATCTTAGATATTCTTTTAATACAAACCGTGAGAAAACTTTCGTCATTGCAGACATTGGATTTATCTTCTCTAAATTTTTAAGGCTTGTAATACCTCTGGTGGAATAGGATCTAATAAACTAGAATTATTTATCCAATTGGCAACTTCTTGATTAATTTCTATCATGGAAAGTCGTTTCACAACATTGATTTTACCGAATTCATGAAAATTATTTTTTTTCAGTAAATTAGCAAGACTTTTTACTTTTCAAATAATGTAGATAGCAAACTCACTGTTCTATATTTCAAAATATGATGGGTTAGAAACTGATAAGATGATTATTTTATAAATATAAATCTATTTTATAATAGAAAGATAAAATAATCATCTTGAAAGTGGAGCCCTGTCTTGTGAACTGTGAGAACCGTCCATTTGTCAATAAATTAAAAGTTTTGTAATTGAGAATTTATATGTTTCTTTAGACATGTTCTCCGTTGGAATAGAAAGTTTCGACTTATCGACAATAGAAGTTCTAGCTGCAAATCATTAAACCGACTGATACTTGATTTTATTCCTAGGAGTAACAAATGCTCTAAGCAGTAAAAACGTGGATAAAAGTTCTCGTGAACAATGATTGTTGATTTTCTTACAGAGAAAAGGACGCTTGTAACGAATTCTTGTCCTCCCAAAGAATTAACTTTGAATAACGAGTTCAGGAAACGCTTTTCTTCAATGAGCTTTTGTTAGCTCACTTTATAAGCTAATTTCAAAACAATAAAACAAAGGGCCATTACCCTCGTTTTACATTTGTCAGTTTTTTCTCTCCTGCATAATTATAGCTGATGCTGATGAACGATCCAGCCGAAATTCCGAGAGCTCTCCTCAATTTATTGGCACAAAACGATTCAAGTAGAACTTTTTTTTATTATTCCCGGCTCTTCCTCATCCTTATCGCTTTTTTCCCTACTCTTTCCTTTTGTACTATATTCTTTCCCTTCTTCAAGCATGTACCTTCCCTATTTTTCCATACTCATTCACCAATAATTATTATTGAAATTCACAAATATTAACTCAGTTAGAGCATTTTCTACCATTCGGTCCTCTAATTTGAACGCTGGCTATCTTAAGGTAATAGGTACTGTGAATAAAGTTGAGTACGTTGAGGAAGTTGACTCTGTTAAAAGGAGTTTGATATGAAAGCGTGAGAAACAGCTGTGATTGGCTCAAGTTTTATTTACATCACCACTAACAAAATCCTAAGCGTTGAGTCATACATATGAGATATTCAGCTGACTCAACTTTATGTAAATTTAATGTAAATATTACACCATCCAATGTCTTGAGGAGTAATGTCTTAGAAACCTCTAGAGCTACACTTCCTTGAATACAAAGTTACTAGTAGTTCTGTGAACAGTAGACCTCACTCGCCCAAGAACCTGACATACTCGATGCAATGATAATCATCATCACAAAATTAAACAGTCATCAGACCCAACCCTTGATTTATTTCCAAAAAGTTCATCAATATACAATGTTATTTAGCAGTGGAATAATGTATTTACATCTCAATAATAATCGTGTGGGACCCATGACAAAAGTTTTTGGAAATTAATTCAAATTTTAATAAAGTTGAATGATTAATTTTAAATTAAAAATTAAATTTTAATTGATTCAATTCGCGTTGTCTATTATTTTATGTCTGGTTTTAACAAAGGTCCCTGTGTATATCACATCAACAAGGCTGTGTTTTCTATTTAAATTAAATTAAATAAAATAATTTTATTAATGGAGACAACAGGTGTAACCCCATTTTGCCTCCTTCACACAATACAATAATTTCAACACTATACAATTTGAAATAATTATAAATGAAAATGAAAACAAAAGAAAATTCAATCAATAATAAAGAAAACAAGCAAGTAAAGTCATTATGATGACAATAATAAATAAATATTTATTATTATAAATATTATTATTTACAATAATAAATATTTGCGAGACAGCTGATTGCACAAAAAATAGATTTCAGATGTGTGATGAATGAGTTTATAAAACAAAATTAATTAAATTTGTATATAATTTACTTACTAATCACTTGTTATTATACTTAATTAAAATATTAGAAATGAAACAAACAAATATGAATGATAACTTATACAAAAATGAAAGGCTCAACCAGATAAATAACCAGATGTTACGGCCCGATGGCTATCTATGGATCTGATTCCAATTGCATATGATGGAGAAGCTCATTTTAAAAATCATGTGTTCCTATGGAAGAAGGCTGATTGCCTTTCCTTTTTTTCCTTATAATTATCCTTTAAATGCAACAAAATTTAGAAAATCCTTACACATCGCTGCACATAACGAAAAGGAACATTCTTGCCAAATTTCAAAGAAATCGGTTCACACGTTCAGTTGTAAATGTGAGACAGAATTCCGATTGTCTGGATAGACCTCACTCCATTCGGTCAATTAGAAACTGTTTCTATTAAGCTTGTCTTAAATGTAGCTTACACGTATTCTTCCTATTAATTTTTTTTAATAACGAAAGTTTTCCTGTGCTTTTCACTAGGCTGTTCTCTCGATAATTTCAATTTCGAGCATTACAGCCAATCAACTGTGAGTTTATGGTTTAATTCTGTATCAAGAATCTTTCTAAGAGGATTTCTGCGAAATGAAAAACTCATCAAACATTTTGAGCCAAGACTGAACAGAATGGAAAAGGATCAAAGTTTGCCAGCGTTATTGAAATTGTTACCAAACTTTGTAACTAATTAAACAGCTACCTGTCGCCGCTTAATGCTGTTTATGATCAAGTGGGTGGGTTGTACACTGTACGGTATCAAAAGATTAACCAAAGTTCGGAACCACCAATATCACTGAGTATTTTTATTTATTTTAAAGTGATTTTTAAAAGGTCATGGGTCACTTCAGAATTTTATTACTAGCTTGGGAACTTTGAACGAGATTAAAGCATAGAAAGGTGGGCTACCTCTAATTTACAAGAAGTTCATCTACATTGATTTATCTACTATCTAGTTCATCTATCTTGAAAAATATGATAATGATTTCTCAAGGGACAAAACAATAAATAAATTATAATTCAATGCTATATAACTATGGAGAAAATTTTTATAAATAAAGAAAAAAATATATTAAAAATAAGATAAACAAAAGTATCAACTTGTAAGAGTTCCGCGACCAATTTGTCATTAACATTCATGAGTATGTGAGAGTATGTGCAGAGGCAGGCTTTCAAAAATGCATTTTAAAAATGGAAAATAATTCAATTACTACAATGAAGAATCTTAAATAAGTCACCTCAATTACTGCTAAGACTGGAGTCCCGTTTACTAGATGTGGTAGAAAGTGATTTTGCAGTAGAATGGGTTTAATTGGATGCAAATTAATCCATAATAGACAATCAACATTTCAACAGAATCCAGAAGCAGGGAAAAATAACTTAATTTATTAACTTAGAATTCCTCAAAGTGTTAATAATTATGCGGAAGACATGGCGGATATTGATAACAGCATTAGCTGATAGAAATCAATGAATGCTACTGTAAAAAAATATCAGTCACCGCGGAATCGAACCGCGGACCTCCAATTACCGGTAGGTGATCGATTCCCGGTGGTGACTGATATTTTTGTACATTCATCGATTTCCAACAGCAATTTAATGCTGTTGTCAATATCTGCCATTGCATAAGTCTTCAGTATAATTATTAGCAATTTGAGGAATCGAAATTAACAAATTATGTTTCGGTATATTTGTCAGTTTGTTAAATTGTCAGATCCTTCAAACTAGCTTGTGAAACATAACTGAAGAGGATTTTTCCGTTGAGTGGAGATGTATGAGAATAGAACCACAAGAACCGATACGCTAGTAGTACTGATAGCTTGATAACTACTGAAAATCACTAGCCTAGTACCAAGTAGAAATCAGAAGCACTCACTTTTCATCAGAACTATTTCAACTACTAGTATTCAAGCTCCATTAAGATACAAGTTTGATTGGGACTAGCATTCTATTTTCATCAAATCCAATTCATTTCAATCCAAAACTCATTTACTATTGTGCATTGAACTGTTATTGGTATTAGTTGAAGGAATATATCAGACTATGTTCATTTATTCATTTATAATAAAATTGTCAAGTACAGCATAGGGCTGGTTCAAAAGCCATTATTATCAGTAGGCTTATTTAATTACTGCCCTGGATTTCCATACTAAAAGCGACAATGAAAGCGAAGAATAAGATAGTTTTATATAATCTATTCCAAATATGGAGATATGTGATATTTTTTTTCTACCATTGCAATCTAGTCTAAGAAGGCTAATGAGTATTTTTTTACTGACAATATACCGTTCAAATAATAAGTTTAGTAGTTCTCAAAAGGACTACTACTTCTAAATACTAATAAATAAATATATAGACATAATAATAGTTATTTATGTATTAAGAGCGTGAAGCGCGACTTTATCGCTCGAGCCAAAACATTTACTGCGCGACGCGTAGCGGAGCGCAGTAATTTTGCGAGAGCGATAAAGAAGCTTCACGCGCGTATTGCATACAATATTTTTCCTAAAACTGCAGTTCTGGATTCCAACACAATAAAAGCTTATAGTTTGTAACATCACAGACCATGAGCGGATTTGGTTAGCGTACGCCATTTTTGAGGTTATGTGAATTTCACGGATTCCGTGATCCACCAATGAGAAGGCACCAAAATCAAAACAGAAGCGTAAAGAAAACAGCTGGCGAGCGTAAAGTACTTTACCGCTTGCTGAGCAGTAAAGAGGTATTTTACAATTAGTTTTCAGTACGTAAAGAACTACTTTACGAGCAGTTGTAGGAAAAATAAATTATGTGTGCACTGTATAACACATTCACACTATTATCACTGCTCTGCTTATCACAACACCCCAATACTACACAATTCGAAGGGTATGTGAGTTAGTAATAAGGCAAATATTATTATTATGATATTATAAACCAACGGATAATTATCACAATCATTATTTTATTTTATTTTTGGAGGATGAAGCCCACATAGGTCTGAGACCTGTGCGTGGGTAATGAATTGGATGATGGTGATTGATGAGGTGGACCTACAGTTTTAGGTGGATTCCGAACCAGATGGTGATTTTACAGCAGAGAACAATCTTTTTTGCTGGCCAACCCAATCAGTCACCCTTACAAAGAGCGCCCAGTAGCGCCCTTACAGAGCGCTTATTAATACCAATAAGATTAATATGAATTATAGTACATAGCTGATTTTGGTTTTTTATAAGTTTTAGTGTGGTAGTTTATTTTGTAGAGTTTATTATTTTTGGCAAATAAATAAATTCATTCATATAGGAATATGGAGGTAATCTATTAGAAATAATTCATTTCTTTGTGATGACTAACAATAACAATGTACTACAAGAAGTAGATACAACCAGAAGTTTTCAAGAGAGAGTGATTCAGGAACACACCCAAAAGGTTAGCAACCTCTGAGAAAGATGGATAATCAGTGAAAGTCGTTGATGTTATATAATAGCCTCGCTTTGGTAATAAAAATCGAAGCCAAACAGTAATATTTTGAGGACGACATCGACATCATTCGTTTTTGCGCAACGCTGCTGTTACTACGTTCGTCCTTGGACATTAAAAGATGAAGGATGACATGGAAGATCGCAAATACTGCGATGAGGATCGCAGGAATGAATGTAGGAATGGGAGAATTCAGGAGGGAAGAAAGGAATAACCGGTAAACAATCGAAAATTCCATTACAATAAATTTTGAAAATCGGTCTGCCGGTGAATCGAGGTAACAGATATACGTAACCAATAAGATTCGAGACGAAAATAAAGTTCACATCATGTGAAGACTACAGATAATGGGACGAGATGAAAATAATAGGAGAAAGCACGATATCTGTCGTAGAATTTATTAAGAACTGAAAGAGAATTGAAATCAAGATAGGAGTGTAAATGGAGCTGTAGGGAATATTTCCTACATGAGCAGTAGAACACCGATGCAGTGCTTCTCTTTGCATTCTTACATTCATTCTATTCAAGATGTCGAACACAATTTTCTGAGACGAGTCTATGAATGTGCACCGTTCAGATCTGACTGCAAATTCTATTCGGGGGCAAACGGTGCAGAAATAATGCACCAGCTCACACCTTCACCACCCATAACTGGAGCACGGTTCGGTGAACTGCGATTCAAAACGACATGTTTTTATCGGGAATTCTTGCTGTATTTCTCATCTCAAATACGTAGATAACACTACTGCAACTTCTACCTCTATACACGCTTCCAGCAGTATTTCTCAGGACTTATATCTCCTCTTCTTGTAATAATTATAACAGTAAAATTTAATCAATATTTGCTTATAACTATGCTTATAAAAATTAATCAATATTTGCTGTAACCTAACTATAACGTAGTATAAGTATAAATTGAACATTATTCGGTTATAATTGTTTTTTTTGTTTTTTGTTTTTTTTGAGGATGAAGGCCACATAGGTCTGAGACCTGTGCGTGGGTAATGAGTTGGATGATGGTGATTTATGAGTTGGACCTACAGTTTTAGGTGGGTTCCTAGTTTTATATTCAGATTTAAATTAGATATGATTCAAACAGAAATAGTTGTGATTCTTGTAACACAGAACATAAGTTATCACAATGCTCGAACAATTTATTGTAATGCAATAAATAGGCTAATGATTTCAATTAATATTTTTTATTAATCTATTCATTAATAATATGTAGGAGGAAACAAGGTACTAGAAAAGATTGCACATGGAAAAATGTATATACAAATACAAACCAAGTGGCTGCAAATAATTGGGGGTATCTGGGTACTTTATTCATGATATGAATATGCTAATGATAATAATAATTTTCTTGTAATATTGTACATCACTATGATATGCAGGTATGCAGCGGTATGTTTATACTCTTGTCATGTAACAACTGTTTTCAGAAATATATAATGATTGTTTTACATTTTGTACGGGAAGAAAGAATATTTTTAAGATTCAAAAAACGGTCAAAACCAATACAATGCAATCAAATTACAAAATAGCTCCATTCATCATCATGACTAATAAAGCCAGAGATGAGGGGAATACTTTGGAGGATGATACAATATTTATCAAATTGTCAAATAATATTCAGCATAATTGATTTTTGAATAATTGATAATTGAATTGCCTTTTCTATAATACAAATAATTTTGAAGAGCATCACCAATTCCACGTTGATCATGATGCATTGTGATTTTGTGATATGACGAACATGATTCAATTTAGAAACAACAAGAAAAAATGAGATTTTTTTCTAAAAATATGAGAATGATAAAGATAAAGAGTTCTTACTAAAACGAAGATAATTATTGGCCTTGAAATATGGTATCCATGACGAACTGCGCGTATCACTAATAATTTATAAGTAATTGTACGACTATGCAGTCAAATATTTGAGTAGGAAAGTATTGGAATGTTTTAATACTTCCAATCGAACATTGATTATCTGTGAGGATATTATCAAGAGCATAAACGCTTTGGAAACGATTATTTAAAAAAGTATATGGAAAATGTTTTATTCGAAAATTCCCAGAAAGATTGATAAGTCCAACTGGAACATCATTGTTCAATCTCAATTGTATAGAATTTATTTACATCTGAGAGGATTACATCCGAAAGGATTAAATACATGATAAGATTTTAGTAATGAAAGAGGATGTAATTAAAAAGGATTTGGTGTCCACAATACCAGCAGTGAGACAAATTTTGAAAAGGAATGGGAGTGAAGGAGGGGGATTTAGCAGTGATTCCATTTCAAACGGGTCAAGCACTGAAACCTTATGTCACAGGCGCTGGAACTCATACACAACGGTGTGGATTTAGATGGCTGAGTCTCAAGCAGAAGCAGACGCTCGATTTAATCAGAATCACAACGGTGGCCCTCGCAAAATGCGGGCCGCAACATGAAATCCACTTAAAATGGAGCTCTGCAGAGAGAAAACACACGCTAAGGTAATAGAGAACATTTAATTCGTAGATCCTTGTTGTCCCATTACCCGCCTCTCTTTATTGCTGGCTTTCAAGAGTTTTTGTTGCAATGAAGTGGGCCTAACAGGTCTGTTAAGAATAAAAGGTCTCTTATACAAATGATTTACTCCTCAGAAAAGTTTTCACAGTTTGAAAAATAGTTAGTTACATATTTTTATGCTACTAGATTGATTGATGATGGAGTGCTTAGACTGTGTGTTGTAATCTGTTGTTTCAAAGAGGAAGACTACTGATTGGGGATGAGAGCAGCAAGTATTCATTATTATTTTTTATTTCATTGATTATTCAAATAATTGAAATGTTGAAAAAGATCTAGAAAAAATGTATTAGTAAGATAGGAGAGTATTGAAATCTTAATTTAATACTAATTTCCATTTGGAGTTCATAATGTGTTTTTCATAGCAGATGAAAATAGGTAATGAAGAGATGATATATTCACTATGTGTTTGCATAATATGAATTTAGATCTATTATTATATTATATAGTACATTTATATGTGATTAAATTACATAGTACATTTATCCGAGTAGGCCTAGATTATTTATAAGTAATAATAAATAGGCCTGACCGATTGGAAGCAACTTTTGTCTACACATTGCCATAGTGCATACAATCACCATAGAATCGAATCAGTCTTCTCCTTAGATTCTATACAAAAATTCTCACACTGTATGTTGAGTTTTGAAGACAGTACATGAAAATACAGATACTTCCAAAAAATATTCAAAGAAACAAACATGATGTTCGAACTGTCACAAATTAAATGTGTAGTACAAAATTATATTGCTATTTTCTGGGTCTAATTTGATTTCATTTTATACTTCTCTTAGATATATCCTAAGGAAGTTATTATTTATAAATCTTTTACCGTTGATGATGTAACGCTTTGAAAACTTCTACCTCACAAGAAATACAAGGTTCGGTCTGTGCATTCCCCATTATCTATATACTTGCAAATTAATATTTTTATTTTATAGTGGAAACAACTGAAGTACCAGCATTGAATTCTCAATATTTATAAAATGAAGGATATTTTTGACATGAATTTTTTTTGAGACTGCTAACATTTGAAATAGAACCTCGGAGGAGCAGACTTTGTACATTTTTCATGAAAGATTGAAAGGCAAGGAAAATTTTTCCAGAAAGCCACACATTTAAAAAAGGCGTACTAAATAAATGACGAAAACTTTCGAAAAGAACTTACAATGGGCAGTTAAAAGAGTGAAAATCCCTGGAGCGGCGCTAGAATATGAATAATTCATCAGCTGCAAGCCGAAAGTGCTCGAAGTGAAATTTATATTAGCGACTGTCTGAAGGCCCGGATTATTAATCCCGAATGGCAGCATCCAATGGTTAGCTGCGTATAGTATATATGGCTGTACACTTCAAGCTAAACTGTTTGGTAACTACTTTGATTTTGGCGGCGTAATTCATTGACCGACTCAAAGTTAAACTATACGCTCAACTTTTCGATTCAACACAAGTTTGAAAGCCTATTTCGCCATTCAGGGTTTTGCCTGCTCTACTCTCCAACAACAAACTACAATAGATAGTGAACATCACAATGGACATAATTAATTTCATTTAATGATCAAGTAATATGTACTACTTTGTTTTGTTTGTTTTTTTTTCAATTGGAATCACACTATTATTCATCATTAGCCTATTATATTGCTAGAATTCTATAAATTTAATCATTTTTCAATAGTATTCTATTGCTATTGCTTATTGAATATTGCTATTGCTTTTTCAAGGTGTTTCTTGTCTGGGAGTTTTGGAGTGAAATCTATTTTTGATTTCTAATGAATATTTTTTTTTCTTTTTCTGAGGATGAAGCCCACATAGGTCTGAGACCTGTGCGTGGGTAATGAGTTGGATGATGGTGATTTATGAGTTGGACCTACAATTTTAGATGGGTTCCGAACCACCGGGAAGTGATTTTACAGCAGAGAACAGTATCTTTTTGCTGGCCAATCTAATCGGTCACTATTACAAACAGGACCTACGAGAACGCAGCTTATCTATCTGACTGAACAGATACCTGCTACGGCTCGCGGCTACCACTTATGATAAAATTTATGATTAATCTATGATAAAAATCTACCAAGAAAATCCACCTTGGCCATCATCATCATGATACTCTGCAGTGATAATCTCCACTCATGATGCTTCGCTCTCCACTCATAAATGGCACGTGGGAGAATAACAGCATATAGTTTACTGTGAATTGGAGAATAACATATCGTTTATATCTAGGTTTTCATTCAGATAATCTTATTTTCGTATGTATGTTACGGAGACACCTCCCCGCTCACGGACACGTCATCCATGCGGGAAGTATATTCATGATTTTTTCCCCTTCTGATTATCACAAAAATAGTATTTATATCTGAATAAATTAATTTGAATTTGAATCAACAAATTGAATCGTATCACATCAAAAGTAACAATTGTTATATAAACCAATTATAGTAACATGTTACAGCCTATAATACTGCTACAACAGCAACCCCAGTAACCACAGTATGCAATTTTCTTGATGAATAAAATGACTTCTAATTCGCACCCTTTAACGCTGAATGATCTGGCGAATACATACCGCGGTCAAACAAGAGAATGACTCTCCTGACCTCACAAGACAAAAATAGATTTCGACTGAGGTTAGTTGCCTTACGATGAATAAATAAATGACCTCCAACTACTATACAAACTTTAAAAAGGAGCTAGTTAAATTCATTGCCAAGTACATAATAAAATAATGTTACTTTGACTACGGTTCTCAGGAATGAAGGGATTATTCCTGAGAATGTTCAATTCATGTTTAAGTAAAATTCTGTTTTTCAGAATAATAAAGTTATTTGGAAAATAACTGTAATAAAAAATGTTCATCCCCTATAATACTATCTGCATTATGAAGAAACAAACCACTGAAACTGACCACTAACAACTGGTCAATAAAGGACAGTCCAGGAAAGCGATGGTAGTAAATTACAAACGATCTCCTGTCATAACCTGGGTGACAAAATCCAACACCAATTTCATCTTTTTATGACATCAGGTATCCTCTCCAACAAGTTTCATCCTTAAATGTTCTCCACATCACCTGTCTTGTTCCCTCTATAAGGGACACTGAGAGCATTTTGATCAACATTCAACTTCAGTGTTTTGGACATATTCAAAATGTGTTTTAACACATTCAAAATTTGTGAAGGGAGCAGTTTTGGACTTGAGTCTGTTGCACCTTTACATTCTTTGTAAATTTATCACAATAAATAAATAAAAACTAAACATCGTGCGGTCACTAGTTGAATATTGGGATTCCTTCAGCTGATAGAATAATTCGTCTAAAATTATGTGTTCACACTGAGTAATTAGTAATGGTAACAGTTCTCCTGATCTTACATGACACTATAACGACTCAACTAAATGTGATTTGATGCCATACGCTGAGTAAGTAATTCAATAATAGAAAAAATTCAGTGCTTAAATTTGATAATGAAGATGAAACTCACATAGGTTCAAGACCTGTGCGTTGGTGATGAGTTGGACGATAGTGATTTATGAGTTAGACCAATTCATTCATTCATTCATTAGCATCCTTTGACCACCTTTAAAAGGGGTATATGGATTTGTCAGTAATTTAAGTCATCATATGTTTCTCTGCGTCTCATAATGAGAAAAGAATTCCTCATAAGAGTATGGACAGACATTCAACAGTTCTTCCCTCATTTTATTTCTGAAGTTTTCACCTTTGAATGTCTTGAGATGTGCTGGCAATGAGTTGTACAGGCGAATTCCAGAACTCTGAATAGTTGTTGATGGGTTCCAAGCCACCTAGAAGTGAGTTTACAGCAGAGAACAGATGTTTTTTGCTGGCCAATGACTGCAGCAAGCTTGATTAAATTCAATGAAAAAGTTATCGATGTAGTAAATCAGGTGATAAGGGTGTTGTCCTACCTGAATTGGGCATTCCATTGCTGTTGGGCCGCGCCGAAGGAGCCGCATCCCGTGCCTCGACCTCGAGGGCGTAGGCGCCCTGCTTTTCGCGATCGAATATCACTTTGGTGAACACTTCGCCCGTCTGCATGTTAATTTCGAAAAAGTCTTTGCCCTCGTTTCGAGGTGATTCAACCACATAGTAATGCACCTGCAAACAAACAATGAATTTAATTCATTGATACAAAACAATCCCGGACTATGGTATTCCACTATATTATCATCAAATACACAAATACATCTTTTTATTCACACATAAAAGTTCACAAATAAATCCAATAGCACAATAAAAATTATTATTCAATTGATATCTATCCACCGAAAACGTCATATTTATGAAAATAAAATCTAGAAGAGAAAGAAATATACAGGGAGTTATGAAGGGAGTATTTCTCTCAGAGTAACTCGGTCAATCCGTTATTGTCTCTGGATGCATGAAGCCAACTTAAAAATTAAGCTTTTTTTGAGGATGAAGCCCACATAGGTCTGAGACCTGTGCGTGGGTAATGAGTTGGATGATGGTGATTGATGAGTTGAACGTACAGCTTTAGGTGGGTTCCGAACCACCGGGAAGTGATTTTACAGCAGAGAACAGTGTCTGTTTTTGTTACTTATGCTTAATGACAATTAATTTTTTATTGTCTTTATTGTATTATTTTCCATTTGTACATTTAAAACATAATTTTATAGTTAAAAACTTTCTCAGTGGATATCAACACTTACTTCATGTGTGTAATGCCCATTTAAATTTTGTAATCGCGCTGTTGCAATGCCAGGACATTGTAAGTAATATATTTATTTATTAATAAAGTACAGATTCATCCTGGCTGATGGTCAGATTATACTGATAACTAAGTTATGTGACTTATGATCAGTATGATTAGGTCAGCTGGATGGTAATGGGAAATGAAATATTATTTTTCAATAAAATGCACTAACTAAAAAGCCTGTAGTCAATGACAAAGCAATGGAAAGCAATGGAAAATTTTGTTCTGTTGCAAGAAAGCTGTGACTGATACTTTTCAATATAATTGAATCACTGGTCTACTTATAATGATAGACTGAGAAGGTACAGTAGCCTACCCCTCAGGTACTTGTTCTTCATAAATCTACACAAGTACTTGAAACCCTGATATTGATATGATGTTAACTGCTTTGTAATTTCTAAAGTATAAATAAGTACTATGCTGGAATGATCAGCCAACACCTATCATAGCAACACGGTTATGACTAAAATTATAAAAAAGGGAATACAGAAGATTATTTATTATACTTTTACACATTCATTTTATTAATGAAGAATAAATATTCCCAGGTTGATTTTATACAAAACCCCTCCTTTTTCGAAGATTCGCAAATTTTTATTTGGCTTGGTGACCTCCTAGGACCCTGTGCCCCGCTGCACCGCAACGCCTGCAGCGTCGTTAGTTACGCCACTGTGTTACTGCTTTTGATATCAGTAGGTTATGATGTTGAAACAACTAAATTAACTCTAATAATTGAGTAAGCAGCCATGCAATGGGCAAAACCCCCATTTCTGAACTTGGATATCATTACCTCACTATTAGGGTAGGTTCCGTCCTTATCGATGGCGTTCACTTGTGTGACCTTGGTCCCGACCGGCTCACCCTCAAGAACAGTTTCTTGTTCTCGCTCAGTAAACAGCGGAATTTCATCGTTCACATCTTCAAGCATGATGTACACGGTGGCCTCCGAAGCCAGCTGTTGAGCTCCATTGTTCTGGAAAACAAGAGAAAAAATAAATTGAATCATGAAACTCGTATGAGAAAAATAGGCTCGCTTATTTATTTATCATATATGTACATCATCACATTGCAGTAGAATGAAGAGGAATCAACAGGCTTTACAGCCCAAAACTGTTTCCTCTTCTAAACTTCAATACAGAAATGTCCAAATAAAGGTTATGTCTACAAGTCAGTTTCACTATTAATTTTTACTAGAGAAAAAATAGGCTACTATCCATTTTTTTTTTTTTTGAAAAAATTGTTTCATTATTGAAAGGTATATCACACCAAGGTTAGTAGAGAGAACCCTACTAGCCTTGATATGATACTGTCGCATTACATTAAGTACCCTAAAGACCTTATGATACAAACTAGAACATTTAATCAAGCTGTTAATAAATACACTTGAGAAATCACGTTTCTTAATTTCTTATCTTTTTTCTTCTTCTATTAAATTTTTCCTTAAAAATTGTGTTAATCATTCTTTTATATTCAGCTTTCCCCTTTTCCTTTATCACAAATATTGTTCTTTATAATTATTATATTACATATTAAATTACTTTCGTTAGATGTACTTCTGATGTGTGGTTGTTTTCATATCTGTAATAATATTGTATGGATATCTCCTGGAAAACCTATGGATTTATTTAGGAGGACCTTTGCTGTAACCAATTTTGCCAATAATTTGATTGATTGCACTCAGATTTCATTTTTTTTGTGAGAGTAGCATCACATGAAATGGTACCTGATTCAATTATAGTCAAATATTACACAACACTGTGCGATCCATACGTAAGTTCACTAAGTTCATCTATTGGTGGAATCCATGTAGCTGAATATATAAAACACTTATGTTTCATAATATCAGACCGATCAAACAGCAGTTTCAGTTATATTACTAGTAATAAGAAAACTCTGAACGTCCACAAACTTATCAATGAAGCAATGCTATAAGCATGATTTCAAAACAGAATTTGCAATAAATGCGGCAGGTAAATATGTGTGGTATGTATTTTCAATGGAAAATCGTCAAGACTATCTTATTCTGTGATGTTTTCCCATGACGAAATACTTAATGAACAATCTAATATTAAAACTGACAATGCATTTCACTTTTAAATACGGTAATGTTCTACTCACATATATTGGAGAAGCTTGAGGAATGCATTCCTCAAGCATCTCCAATATATTATGTCAGTAAAACATAAATAAAAGTGAAATACAGTGTCAGTTTTAATATTAGACTATCTTATTATTTGACAATTCTGGTTTTTTGCTCACTGGATATAATTAATTCTCTACTACTTCATATTTATCATCATAATGCCGGAATCTGTAGATTGAGTGTAGTTAGATTGAGTTATAGGAATAATGTATTATAATTGAGATAAAAAGAGGGATCGATTCAAACCAGTATTATTCATTATACATGGATATCTACTACGTACAATATCACCATCAATAGATACCATTTTTTCTTTTTTTTCATTAGATACCCTGCTATTCATTAGTTTTGACTTGATTAAAAAGTTTAAAACTTTAGAAAAATGTTCAAAATTGATTATAAAATTGATTGGATATTCTAAATACCTCGACACGAATAGTTAGATTGTACTCCTTGATTGTCTCATAATCTAACGGGTGATTCACTTTGATATCAGCCCAAGTGAAGCCATTGTCCGATCGCTGTTGCAGATAGAATGTATGGAATTTGTTTGTTTGAGCAGTTGATCCAGGCATCAAACGATAGAATACTGTTGGATTGCCTTCAATTCCAGAGCTGTTTGAACAAAAAACAGTTTGTTTTATTGGATATAAAAATTAAAGTGAGAAAATTGGAAGAAAGTTTTGGTATGAAAAAAGTCCGATGAAGGATGAAAAATATTCTACTTGAAAAATCAATATAGGATATCTAATCGGCACATTAATCATGCAAAATTACACATACTATTGGAGATTCAACTCCACTTGTTCTTGTCAGTAGGAACATGTTTTTGAAGGCTATCATGTTTTTACAATGGACTGTAGCAAAAAGAGTACAACCATGCATTACTGGAACATCCTATAAAGACCAGTAATTAACTTTAAAGCTTGACGTTTGAGTTTGAAAAAAATTGGGAGGAGCCTGCTAAGCTACAACAAAAATTGTGCCTCAAAAATAACAAAAATTCATGCCACAAAATTGACACAAAAATTCACAAACGCCATAAAAACGCAAAAAATCTAGTTTTATAACATCTATGATCACAATACCTCATCACTCCTTGTAAGCATTAAGAATTCACTAACGATTGCTAAAGCTAAAAAGAAACAACATGAAAACTATTTACACTAGAGAGGAGAAATAATTCTTTATATCAGTGTTTCTTCAACTAAATCAAACGATCCAAAATTAGTTTCTCTTGCTTCAGTTTCCATGATCAAGATCTAAGAACTGAGAGAATCTGAATAGGAATATTAAATTCCATTGATAATTTTTATTGTACCCGAATTCCTTCACACTCGGAAATGACTGTTAAGAATCTTCTCAAAACTTGCAAGGAATTTTAGAAAGCTTATAACCAATAGAAAAAATAACTGTAGGCTTCATAAGTTTTTCATTTCTTCAATAATAAACCCATAATAAATTGACATCTCTCACTTTTAGAACGAATAATCTGATTCTTTGCACCTGTGAAGGCAAAGTTAAGCGCAAAAGGCCATTTCTTACGTTTAGCCTCACTGTTTTTATGATACCCAAATTTCGTAATTAAAAACACCAATAATATTAGTACTGTACTGTAAAAATTGTGGAAGGTGAGTGATTTAACATAAAAACTAGTGAAAGTGGGGGTTAGATTCTATGTTTTCTACTTTTCAACCCACTCTAGCGTAAAGAAAAAAAACACAGCGTGGTCAGCTGAGAATTCTGTCTAAAGGGTCGATTACATTGGGATAGTTACTCGCTAAGCGAGTAAGACGTTACTGACCGACTGTGCTACAGCAGCTCAGCATATCAAGCCGAATTATACAGGGTGAGTCAGATTGAACTTTCCGATTTCATTAAGGTGTGTATTAAAAACAAAGCGACATGCAGTAAAAATTATTTTATTGTTTGAAAGTACATAACATGCAGTTTTAATTTAGTTGGTTTTAAAAATGATATCCTGTAAATGTCTACCTCCATTGTCCACACACTGCTGAAGCCTTTCCCGGAAGTTGTCAATTACTCGTCGAGTGATATTCAGCGGAATAGCATTGATTTCTTCCGTGATTGCAGCCTTCAGTTCATCGATGGTTCGGGGACGATGCGTGTAGACCTTTTCCTTCAGGTAACCCCAGAGAAAAAAATCGCAGGGGGTTAAATCAGGTGATCTCGGCGGCCACCCAACGTCACCTCGCAAAGAAATGAGATGACCGGGAAACATTTGTCGCAGGATTTCCATTGAACGCCTGGATGTATGGGCTGTAGCACCATCTTGTTGGAACCAGATGTTATCGTTGTCATGATTCTGCGTTAATTCCTCCAATTTCGGTTTCAGAAAAGTTTCAAGCATGTCGCAATACCGAGCAGAGATAACTGTGACGACTTGACCATCCTCTTCAAAAAAATAGGGACCCCAGACACCAAACTCTGCAATAGCGCACCACACTGTCACTCGAGGGCTGTGGAGTGGTCGTTCGTGTAGGTTTCGTGGGTTATTCTCAGCCCAGTATCGAAAATTCTGTTTGTTAACAGTTCCGGCGAGGTGAAAATGTGCCTCATCACTGAAGATCAAAACAGCAGTGCGGGGGATCTGCTGAATGTCGCGGCATACATTTGTTTGTGTGTCTAAGTCTCTAACTGTTAATTCTTGCACTACCTGAATCTTGTATGGGTGAAATTTAAGGTCTCTATGCAGTATTCTGCGGACACTACTGAAAGATAATCCTAGTGAAGCGGCATGTTTCCGAACAGAACGCCGAGGTGATTGTTGAACTGAAGCCCGCACTCTATCCACGTTTTCCGCTGACGTTGACGTCCTAATTCGGCCTTGTGGTCTTGTTTTTAATGCTGATGATGTTGCTCTAAAATTTGATACCCAATTTCTGATTGTTGGTCCAGTGGGAATGGGATCACGTCGACCAATAGCAAAATGTAAACGGAACGCACGCTGTGTTGTGATCACGGAGCCGCCATTTTTAATAAACTCTTCAACTACGAATGCACGATGTTGTCCTGACCAAGCCATTGCTCACACTGAAACTGCATGTCATGGCGCGTCTAATGACGCCATCCCCACCCTTTTGCTCCTCCCCTTCTTCGTGCAATGCCCTTCCAAAACCGGAAAGTTCAATATGACTCACCTTGTATAGAAAATTTAATTTCCAGAATCACCCCCATACTATGACCAAATTCAAAGTAGACAGGCTCTCAACTTTGAATTTGGTACTCGCTGGCAGAGTAGCCAACACCAAAATACAATATTATTGTGGCCAAAGCCAACATTTAACCGCGCAGGCTGCCAACATAACAGTTCAGACGAGCTATATTGTATTTTCTGTGAACTGTTATTGATGAAATTTTATTGAATAATTGTTGGTAAACTTCATATTTTAATTTTGTGCTGCAATATTATTTATTGTCTTTGAAATTCCATAGTATGGGGTAATTCCAGAAGTTAAATTTTTTATTTAATTCGGCTTGGTATGCTGAGCTGCTGTAGCATGGCCGGTCAGTAACGTCCTACTCGCTACTCGCTTAGCGAGTAACTATCCCAATGTAATCGACGAATCGACCCTTAGAACAATTTCTTGAACAACCATAAATAATTATGGCAATCACTCTTGAACTCTATTGTGAATAGCCTTTCAAATTTACTGAATGCTTGCATGATATTTCATGCAGTACATGGTGAAATAATACTGACATGGTGTACATTTTTCTAATATTCGAATATTTTAGATAATTTCCTATGAATTTTGAATGGCTGCTTATGACTGACCTATCAGTTGGATAGTCTGGAATTTAGATATAACTTCAAATTAAATTTTAAATATGAATCTAAGTTTATTCCTTGTAGTGGCGAAGGTGATATTGTGGAAGACATGAAGAAATAAGACATGAAGTTGTCACAACTACATTTATTGAAAATAGTGAGATACTAGTTTTGGCTGTTACACCATTATCAATCTCAAACAAGCTAAACCCAAAACTAAACGAGTTTAGTTTGTTTGAGATTGACAATGGTGAAACAACCGAAACTAGTATCTCACTATTCTCAATAAATGTGGTTGTGGCAACTTAATGTCTTATTATCCATTATGGATTTAAGTAGTATGTAGTAAAATAATGGGATGGAATAAATTTTTTTAAACAATATTTCAGACAATTTCTTATGAATTTTGAATTATTACCCATGGCTAAACTTTCAGTTCGATATTCTGTAGCTTAAATATGACTTTCAATTAAAAATGAATTAAAATATGATCATATGAATGATCTGTAACTAGACTACTAGAATCCATTGGAAAATAATGGCTAAAGCATTATTAAGCTAATTTTATTAAAAACATTAATAAAAACTCAAAAAACACTTTCAAGTGGAAATTATGACTCACGTTATGGCGTGACGGACGTTTCACTTTGTTGTCAAGAGCATCGTCAGACGACCCACAGTACACTGATGTAAGGCATGAGTTTGAGCTCAAACATATGCCTTGAATCAGTGTACTGTGGATCTCGTCTGACGATGCTCTTGACAAAAGAGTGAAACGGCCGTCACGCCGAAATGTGAGTCATAATTTCCATTCAAAAGTGTTTTTTGAGTTTTTATTATATATTAGTGAAAACAAGATGGATCTTCAACATTAAAAAAACATTCACTATAAGATGAAATATCCATCAAACATAAAATTATTAATAATAAGCGTATGGCTTTTAATGGTGGGGAGACCCTTACGGGTAGTTCCACCTCGCCGTTTGTGCCATGTTACGGGGAACATGGTGGACCTACTGTTTTAGGTGGGTTCCGAACCACCGGGTAAGTGATAATAAAGCTTGTAACATCAATAAAATTATTAAATCCAGCTATTGCGAATTAAGAGGTATACAACAATGATTATTTATTAAGTCAAAATAATTGACTGTATTGCAGATAAAACAAAACTTTAAGCACCTAGCTACATTGCATTTCATAACAGAAAACCATCTATTAAAACTGTAGCTGTGCTACCTTCACCAATTAAGCAAAACCCCCAAATAATACGATTGTATGTTTAATTGTACGAATGATATGAGTTTAAATGGATGTTATCAAACTAGACTATATTTAATGCGTTATTCTATGATTAGCTTAATATCTAGGCAATGATGGAATGAAGAAGTAGATACTATTGTAATAATTGAACACAAAACTTGCACTGATCTAGAGTTGCATAATGACACTAATGCCCGTATTAATTAATGAACTTTCCTTCAGTGTCTCTTGTCTCGAGGGACTCTTGAAATGCATGTCAAGTAGAGGCTTTTTAAGAGTCCCTTGAGTCAAGAGACGGTGAAAGAACGTTTATTAATACGGCCCTGAGACCCTGATTAGCTGTTTGTCAGCCTAAGGCTGATATATAGTGATGAAGGTTGATGAGAGGGGGGAGGGATGAGTCGGAGGCACCGCACACCAGACCGTGCATAAGTGTGGGCCACAGTTTGTAATTACAGAGTACTTGAGCGTGCACAAAATGTAATAATAATCATATATCAACGCCCCACAACTGAGTGCCGTGCATGGGTCAGTCCAAGGCACAAAACTGGCAAAAAACTGTTGTAATGCTGATGGACCGACCTGGCTTTGACCGAAACAACCTTAGCCCCAACGGGCATGTTTTCTTTAATGTAGATCGGTCCATAGACCGAGTGATCCCAGACGGGCGGATTGTTGGCCCGGTCGACCACATCGATTTGGACCTCCACAGTCCGCGACAGAGGCGGAAAGCCCTTGTCCTGCGCCATCGCCTCCAGCTTGTATGTCTCTTTCTACAGGGGAAAAGGTTCAACGGAGCGGAGCAAGAAAAACAGAACAATCGAATTCATCAGGCGGTTAGTACGGTAAGGTCTTAGCCTAAAAGGTTACAAGGCGGCGAGCGAACCACGGCGCTTAGGATTTTGATCATGAGGCATGGTGATCTACATCATCAACCAATACTGGAGATCTTGATCATTCACAAGTTATTAAGGAGTGATCAGTAAATAATAATATACATTTTAATGATCCTCACATCATAGAGATTAAAAAAAGGATTGCTGATGATACTCACATGAGTATTCGATACTTGTGCGTGAGTAATGATAAATAATTATACCGAATAGGCACAGTTAAACGAAAATCAAACCACAGGAGTAGCAGTAAGCCAGAGTACTATCAGAGGTAAGCGCTCTGAACGATTACATACAACTGCGGCTGTCGAGATAAATGACTTATATGATCATATTATTCAATTAATAACAAAAATCATCATAAATAAACTATGAAGATCTATCTATTAAAAAAATGCTGATGATACCCACATAAGTTTAAGACTTGTGTGTGGATAATGAGATAAATTATTACACTAAATATGCCCGGCTGAACGGGAATCAGACCCGTGACCTTAGGAGTAGCACTACAGGAGTTCTACAGAGAAAATCTCTGTGAATGCCGTGACATATATTATCATATTATAAAAATAATAAGGATAAACAAACTTGGTCATCTACAAGTTATAATGGTCTTGTTCATCCAAGAAATGACAAATAATGTGATAGATCAAGATCATCTCCAGATGCTTGGTCAACAACCAGCAGTACTGGTTTTTACAAGTTATTGTAGTTTTGTTACTAGTTTTTTAGTTTTGTTACTAGTTTTTGTAGTTTTGTAACTAGTGACTTTTTGTAGTTAGCTCATCGATCGCGATCTGCAGCTTGTTCGCCCGCCGCGCATATACAAAGGGGTGGAAGGGCTAGACTCTGGAATACCAACCTGGCTTTGACTGAAGTCACTACCGTACCGACTGTGACATTTTCTTTGATGTGAATGGGGCCGTAAACACCAGAGTCCCACAGCGGAGGCTTATTGTTCCTGTCAACGACATCTAATTCAACGTCGACGTCCGCATATAGCGGCGCATCACCTCTGTCCGAGGCTCTTACACGAAGCCGGTACCTTTCTCTCTACATCAAACATGAGCCGTCAGGGGGCGGACAAAAAACACAACATAAAAACAACACAAAATAAAAGCACAACTAAAAAAACAGGAATAGAGAAAATGGATAATGTATAACTTACACAACAAACACAAAGTTCCTATTAAATACATTCAATAGATCATCCAGATTCTATAACATTTGAGATTATCTTCACATAAAAATTGAAAGTCGTAGATTTTTATAATTTTTTCAAACATGAATCCACTGGAAATAGCATAGCTCAAGTAAACCTATAGTTTGGTGTATCACCATTATACTGTACTGTAGAGAGATATACTCATTTTGAATTTAAAACTGAACTAAATTTATTTTATATATCAACAAGACAGAATCATATACGGAAGAGATTACTGGGAACCATCATATATCTTATGATTTAATGTAGACGATGTTTCTTGACTATCAAGTTTTCTAGAAAGTTAACAATGAAGGTGACACTATAGACATTGCCGATGATCAGTACAGTACAAAGTTGACAAAATTTATTGAATTTAGAAATAACACAGCATATTTTCTTTTATTCTTCCCTCTTAGAGGGACACCTTCCTTTACTTCGCCTTTTCATGTAAATGTATCACCAAGTTTTTTATATACTGTGTTAATATAATTTTCTGTCGTAATTTCATGTTTGTATATAGATAACCCGTTTATGTAATAAGTGACTCATAATTTTTTATGTAATATACGAATTATTATTTGTATGAATAAAGTAATCAATCAATCAATCTTACATTTCGAAAATGGGAAACAGTCATATTATTTGCTCCTCGGAAATAATTTCTAGGGAGTCTGTGCTTGTTAATCCATCCTAGTTTTTGCTTTTATATGTGTAATTAAAACAAACTATTATCTCATGATATTTGATCATATATTGTTGTTTATGTTCCATTAAAAAACATTGTTTTAATTCTTATTCATAATGTGAAAAATGTCATAATGTGAAATATTTCACTAATAGCTATTCGATATTTCACTGATTGCTATTCTTTATGAATTACAAACTTTTATTGACTAACTTTAAATGATTTACACTTTTGGGTCAAAACTATAAGATGAATGGAAATACTGCTGTCCACATCACTAGCAGTGATAATTAATCTATTGAAACTAGATTCTATTGCATTTAAGATGTATTTCTTCAATTAGCTCATGAGTTAAAAAAAATCAATTGCGGAATCTTCTTACACTCTATTTGTATGATCTGTTGGAACTTCAACAATGTGTACAACAATTATTGTACAACTTCATTTATAATGTATTGAGCTATGTATTTGTACTACTGTTAGATGAGATTTCATTTTCAGCTCAAACATGTCCAGCCTAGAATTATAATTTCTCTCATTTATGCTGACTCACTCACTTTATACCTCTAAAGCATATTTCTTATTTCAAACTAAAATAATGAGAGGTGGATTTTAGGTGAAATCCAGGCTTTTTAATTATTAAAACACCAAATTCATGAAAAATTATGAATGAAATTAGCAAACGATACTATTGATGTACAAATTTTACTTGTATATTCAAATATTCATAGATTTGATGTACTCTATACCATGTATTTATCAATTCAAGTTGTATAAAATCCAATAATTATGAAGGTAATCACAATTCTTAAACATACAAATTTAAATACACTTTTATCATTTACATTGTCCAGTGAAGAATCAGAGATCTTTGGTAAACCAATATTTACAATATTAAATTAACACTTTAGCGATGAAAATATCTGATCAAAAATAAATTGAATAATTAATGTCTGCTGACTGGTCTCCATAAAAAGTGTTAAAAAATGCTATTTGGAATACCAAGTTTAGAATTATAATTGATTGCGAGATTTTCACATTTTGATATCCTAAAATTTATTTCTACTTGAAAAATCGGAAAGTTTTAGGAGCTTTGTCATAGCTTAATCAGAACGTTTTGTAGTAAGGTTGAGTGTTTTTCAATTGAATTAGGCATCAAATTGAATCCTGAACTACCGGAAACTGTTAGTGTGTGAAACTTTTAAAACTGGTAATGTGTGACAGAAATAGCAGAACTGTTCGAGACCAAGCCCCTTGTACAGTAAAAAGAATAAGGACAGTCTTTGGAATGACAACCCCCCTTTAAAAACATCTTTAAATTTAAAAACATCTATGAATCCATCAAACTATTCTATTGTTGGTGAATTTTATCAGACCAGCCAACACATCAAACAAATGATTTCACACCAGTGTAGCAACAAAAGAAAAATGTCATTCATTGAAAAAAACTAAACTAAAAAAAGTACAAAAAACAGTCCTTATTCCTCTTGCTGCTTTTAGAACCTTGCTCTATCGTTCAGTTCTGCCATGCCTCAGAGTTTCTGACCAATCCTATTCTGTGAACAGTTTTCATTCATTTAAAAACAAATAGCATGACAATATTCATATAAAATCATGTTTCTAGCGTGGAGAAACATATTAAAGGACTTAAAAGATGAATTTTTCTAATGTAACTGGTATTATGGATTTTTTTGGGATTTTTAATATCTATTAAATTTTTGACATTTGGAACTCATTATGTGGCTATGATTTTGTTCATATGCTAAGTTTAATCGTTTTTAAAAATGGAACCATTTCACTTCATGCTTCCAAATCATTGAGTTAAATGAAACTAAATGATAGGCTCCTTATTAGTACGTTGCAGAATATATAAAATACAATTTGGTAAAGCTCGTATTCCTCAAACGTGGGATAACTGATCGCACTGCAGCAGTTCAACAACTGGCTTAGTAAATTACTATACAGTAGAAATTCAATGCTTAATATTATTTTTTATACTCAAATTCTGAACCATAAATAAATATACACGACCTTCTGATTCATTCTTTGAATACAACTAAAACAGATTCCTAACAATACAAACAATATGTTAACAACAATATTTTTGCAGCGAGAATTTAATTTCAAATAATTCATAAATAAAACACCATCTCGCTTGTAAAAGTAAAAATTACGTAATAATTTATTATCATGGGCTGTTCGATGGAATAACATCGTACGTCTTCGCTCTAGGCGATAGACACATGACGTTACTTCACAGAGCATCGATATCCACCACATATTAATTATAATTAATGGCGATATGCTGTTCCACTATTTCAACTATAAATAGAAAACAGAAAATAAAAAAGAAGACAGGACTACAAAATTCAGGGATCTAAGAATACACTTCACAGAAAATACACAACGATGTTACTGGCATCAATTAATCACGTTAATGGTTTGGCATTTTATAATATTCTATTACAACGATAGTAGGCGAATTTCAAATTTGCTAACAAAAGCATCCCTGAGATAAACTAAATGGGAATACAATAGAATACGGGCTTAAACAGTACACTTCGCTGATCGGTATCAGCTACTCCACCTGGGTATTCACAGGAAATGAAAAAATTAACCTACGTTTTTACAATAAGATAATTAGGTTGCCAAATCACATATTCAAAATTTTAATAACACTGATGTGTTTATGAGAAGAGTCAAATGCATGATAGAATATACGAGTTACGTGGGAAAAGCTTCGTGTATTAATTCAAGATATTTTCCTGACTTTTTCTACTTTTTGCTCTCAAACGGTATGATTATCGACGTCAGGGAGTCTACGGCTATCACTATCAGGTAGCGTCATAAATATTCTAGAAATATGTCTTCTAGTTTCTAGTATCCGGTAATGACTCAATTTTAGAGAAACTAATGATGACTTTTAGTATTCTAGCTTGGAATTAAATCAGGCTATTGTTTCTATTGTGTTGCTGTTACACCCAGCTGGAGGTGTGACAAACAAAGCAACTAATAGGTTAAAATGTTTAATTTCACTAATTTAAAAACTTGAGCTATGCTAGATACAGAAGGATTGCATCAACACTACAGACAGTAGTTGGTTCCAAAAAGTATATTCAATTACAATAATCTGTGGAAGTGTCTACATACCTCAAACATTTACTCTACTTCAAGAGAGAGGAAGAGAGGTGTTTCAGTTCTAAGTTTTACTGATGATAATTACTGTGGTTCAGTTCACAAAATTTGAGAACTGAACATTATACCTACTTACTGGAAAACATCCCTTGCGATGGAGTTTTCGAATGCATAATCAGAACAGAAATGGTGCAATAATTAAATAACAAAACAATAAATAAAAAGATAGATAACAAATACAGTCGTATAAAATAATAGTTCAGAAGCAAGCAGCATGCGGTTCAGTTGGCATTCCTGAGAAAATAAATGGATACATAAATAGGATGGGATGGGAGACGAGTTCTTTCAAAAATAAAAAATGTGGTTTGACAGAACGGTTCAATGCTGCCACAAAAATATTAGTTACAACCTCGTAGCTGAGTCATAGTGTGTACGCTGCCCCATACACAGTAGAAAAAATGCCACACTTGTTTTTAATGAGACTCAAAACAGAGGTAGCCAGTGATGGCTCAAAAACTCATGCCTCTGTGCTTCAAAAGTCGGACCTGTCTAAAAACGACATAACTTGAAAAATCAGTTGGAAAAACCAGTGTCTGCCCGCCACAAAACCAATGATGCAAGCTTCAAAAATACTTACTTTTCTCTGAAAAACATCGGTAAAAATTATTATGTACCATAAAATTACATATATAATTTCCGACACACAAAAAAGTACACAATGTTACACTTGTGAAAAAATATCTTCCGTCGAAATATCAGTTTCAAAATTGTAGAGCCTTTAAAAAACAAATCGGCTCTGCGTGTTGCAGAAAAAAGTTGAAAAATCACCTTCAGTCGTACAAGGTAACAAGTGAGACCATTAGGATTGACGAACTAAAGAGTGCGAGTTGGATTAATAGTGCTTCTCAAGTTGACACAGTGAACAGAGTACCAATCAAACGGGTTGTGCCGTAGAAAGGAAAATTATTCCAGAGAAACAATTTATACTGTTAACAGAACCTAGTTTAGCAACGCAATCATAACGTGTGCTTTAAATCAATATTAAGAAACAACCGGCAAAAAGCTAAGACTTGATTGAAACTCATCAGTGCACAATGAGTTCATTGCTGAGTAAACACTGAATCTGGTTTTCCACTCTTTTTTCTACTTTGTATGTTACTTTCAACAGCTTTTGGGGGCTAGATGTACCAAATGCATTTTTCAAACCAGAGTTTCATCCTAGTTCATAGAGAGCAAATACAGTATTGTTTGAAATTATTTCTAATCTCTAATTTGATGAAAATCGGGATTAGGACTAGCAATATAATAGAAATGATAGATTCCAGATAGAATATTTAGTCTATAGTGTTTTCCATGACGAAATACTTATAGAAGAATATAATATCAAAACTGGCACTGTATTTCTATTAAAAGTATGATTTTTACTCAGTTATACTGGAGATACTGGTAGAAGGCATTCCACTCCTAAAGGCTGATGAAGCTTTTCTTTAGAAATAAAATGCATCCTTTTAGTATCACTAGTATAAGTGAGTAAAAATCATAATTTAAATAGAAATGCAGTTGCTAATTGATATTAGATTGTAAAACATTATAGAATAACGAACTTCAATTCTTGAATCATGCACGTATTAGAACCTCTACTGTATATTACACTGATTATTATATCACAGTATGTAATACAGATTAATAGTTTTTCAAGAAAGTAATAATTTACAAAAATCGGCTCAAAACAAATCTATTTTATTTTATAAGATTATTGGACTTCTGCCTCAAAGTGTAAATCATAGTACCTACTGTAACTGACCATATAAAAAAGTAATTTTTCTTTTTATTGTTAGAAACAAATTGAAAATGCGCATAATGATAAGTTTTACGAATTGAAATATAACATTATAATATGATGGCAAGAGGAACGAGGATGAAACTCTCATTAGTTTAATGTTTTAATACTCAAATGAAAACACACCAAGAATATTTGAATTGAATGATAAGAAATATCATTTATATGTTATCATTCCCATTGAATACTGATGTTTTAAACATTTTTCCAAAAACATTTCAACTCCAGTTTTTAACACAAGAGTCTGAATCATTAAAATTCTAACTGATGGCTTAATTACAAGCTGCATGAAGCTTTCCATGTAGAACGTTCAAGTAAGTTATAGATAACTTTAATTCTTATTTTTGAAAAATATGTACAAAATTATACAGAATCTAAAAATGATTTATAAGGTTCAAGTTTAGTGAACCTCTATTCTATTCTTATTAAATTTTAACTTGTCTGAATACTATTCAAGGGCTATAAGTTTACAAAATTCATACAATCAACCATAAAATATGAGTATGCGTCAAATTTAAGCTCAAAGACATCATAGATAAAAAATAAAGATCTAATTGAGCTCAAATATATTCAATGTTGTCAATTTATTAGAAGAACATGTTGAGTCATTAAAAAACTTAAGTAACTTCTAACCAGTACTTACGAAAAAAAGTAGAACCGAAATAAACTTGATTGATTTGAAATCCATGAAAACTGATTAACTCTTTATTGTTTCAAGCAAGAATAAAATCTAGTGTGTCTTGTTATTCACATACTCTTGGAGTATTGAAAAATAAATCAAATAGCACAGCTTTTAAAATGGTTATTTCAATGAGTAGGAAATTCTATGAGGAATTCTATTGGTAGGCGATTCTACATAAAAATTAATTGAATATTACCTTCCGAAATCATAAATTAAGTTTCCTTTTTAAAATAAGTGATTTCAAAAACACATTAACACATCAAAAGCAACACAAAATATTATGCGATATCAGTCATACCTCAATTTTCCAGAAATGCAGCTATCTAAACATCTAAACAAAATCTGTTAGGTAACAAAACATGAATGAATAGCCCTCTAATAGTAATGGACGATATGTCTTATGATTCAATTCAAATAATTGTTAGTCGAATATCCTGAAAATGATAGTTTATTAGTATGAGAAGATATTGAGATATTGACCAGTTGGACACTTACATCGAGCGGCTTTTTCAACACAATCCATCCGGATTCAGGTTGAATATCAAAGTACTCTAAATCGGATGGATTATAAGGAGCGCTCAAATTATAGACAATCGCTCCATTATTATCTGCATCTTCGTCAGAAGCTGAGACTCTCAGAATGTTGGTGCCTATACTCGCATCTTGTTTCACATTTTCCACATATTTCTGCAAGAAAATCAGAGAAAATTAATTCTTTATAGTGGATAGTATTACTTTCCTGAATGATGGGTGCATTGCACCCACAATCTAAAACAAAAGGCAATTGGATTGGAATTTTAGTTATTTTTCTTCTGCGGGTTCTATGATGCCACAGATGCCAGTTCGTGGTAGATAAATAATTAAATAATTTAAACTAACTTTTTATATTAATCTATCAATTGAAAAAAAAAATTAATTTTTTTAATTTAATTTTTTAGTTAAAAAGCTAAAATAATTAAATGGGACGATAAGACCCTATAGATCTTAAAAATTTTAATTTACAAAGGACTGAATGGATATTGTAAAATTATTGAGAAGACTACTGGGAAAAATCAGCAAAGCCGCTGATTAAATCAATATTAAGCTGCTCACTAGAGTAAGAAAATTGAAATTTAATGAATAATACACAAGAAAATAAAACAAAAAGAGAAAACAACAAGAGTGGGTACTTTCTTAAAATTGTTTACATGTATTAGAAAAATATTAATATTAGAAAAACACAATAAAAACAGGTACTTCTCTCAGCCTAGCTATGAAGTTGCTATATTGTAGGAACCAAAAAGGGATCTGTGAAGTCATTACTTTCCTAACATTGTTTAGATGTCCCAGATAGGGACTTTAGTGAGCTATATCTAATTATGAATTACAGTAGTTTCAAATTATTTCACCTACTCAATACAGAAACTCAATAAAGTTAAATATTTTGCTGTATGGTAGCTAAATCATCAATCAAGGAGAATTATTACCATTGAACAATACAAATACAATAAATATGAATAATAAGACTTGGATGTCGTCAAACCCCTTTATTTTGAGTACATTATTGAAAAATTACAGTACCATGGTTTCGTGGCTTAACCTGCCACATCCTCAGGTGTACTGTTGACTTGAGAGAAGTGAGAAATGAGGTTATAAAAGGTAATTATTTTTCAATAATGTACTCAAAATAAAGTGGTTTGACAACATCCAAGTCTTATTATTCATTATGGAAAAGTACAACATCAAATTCACAAGCAACTGAACAAATATAATGGTTATAATGAAAATGAATAAATAGGTATTCTTCCCTAGTGACTAGACAGTCATAACCTCTTGAAGACACACACTGTGCATTTGCGAATCGTGTATACATTGAAACTTGTAAAGAGCTAAGCTAGGATGTCTTGCACTCAAAATAATTGTTTTTAATAGCAGCAGTTTTGATCTTAAAGCCTGTAGTTCCTTTACACTGTATTGTGTTAAGTATTGTCTTAAAAGTTCCTGAATGATAGGACAAATTTATAATAGCTGATGTGATTGTATTTATAACTTTTCAATGTAATATTTCATGTTTAATTAGATTGTTTTGCTCAGATACTAACTAGTGTTGTTCATTTGAATGAATCAATTTAAAAATAATCATTCAACTATTGTTGCCTACCATAATCTTACCTGGTACTCATTGACTTGGCCAATTCATGCATTTGCATTTTCATGGCTCAATAAACTGATTTGATTGATTTTAGTTGGAATGGATAGATAACAAATAAATTAATTCAAAAAGGCTATAGGGAAACGAATATAAAGCCTATTCGCACACAGAGCGTTCTCCAAGCGTCATGAATCATTGGCTGAGTGTCATTAACTGTGGAGGTTTAGCCAATTTCAATTTGTTCGTTACACTTGACGCCTGTGACGCTTGAAGAGATTTAAGACGCATGGTCGTCTTAGAGACATTGAGGTTCACGGCGCCGCTGATCTAAAGCTACTATATACCAATTTCTGGTCAGCAGATCACCTTGTGACATCAGGTGTGTCTTTCTAGCAAACTTTCTTTAATATGAATAGTCTGCAGTACATTTTTTGGAAGGTAACTATGCTAATATTTCACAATACTAATATATCTTGCGTATTCAGTATATTTTTGGAGCATAAAATATATTCTAACACACAATATCATTGCGTAATATATCTGACCTGTCTGTCGAACAATGGTGGATTGTCATTGACGTCTGTAATTTCAACAGTAAACGAGCATACACCTTCCAAAGACGGATCACCCTGATCTGTAGCCTTTACTGTTACTGACACAAATTTACCATCATCACCCTCTCTGTCGAACACCTGCAACGTAAAATTATTAATTTTTTCAATTCATACCATTTATAGCATTATAAAATATGGCTATAAAAACATAGACCAAAAATATCACAGTAACTGGCATAACTATCTTTTTTTTTATTTAATTGTAGCCTTTTGACCCAAAATGTGGAATAGATTGAATTTTCAGGTTCAGGTACATCAAATCATTAATTCCTGTAGCGTATTATTACAAAGAAAGTATTGACCAACTTCCTTATGTTAATATTCAACCAGTTTGCAGGTTTAAAAACATATACCAGTATGCATTATATGAGTAAAGTTACTTTTTTCACAAAACAGTAAATTATATACCTAACCTAACAGTTGAGAGTTTTCAGGTTATACAAGATTATATCAGATCAGATCAGATTAGATTATTTCGTATTGCTTATTGCTCTTCCAATGGGAGCTCCACGATAATTTGAAAAATAACAAAAAAAACAAACAAAAGGAGTAAAGCGGTCGAAAAATTTATTAACAGCTGTTTCACAAGTATATCTGGTTTTTGTAAGATTTATCTTCTTCCCATGCTATCTATCATCTTAAACTATTCTTCCCTTAAAAAAAAAATCATCATCATCGTCATCACTTACAAGGAACAGATTCATTCAACAAACCCCTTAACTGACTCTATTCTAATCAATGTTAATCTAATGCGACAGTAAAATATTTTTAGAAACTGAATGAAAGTAAAGAAAAGTCTAAAGGATTGGTGAACTAGCAATCTATTTGGCAAAAAATCATGATTCACAAGAATAGGCTACCATTTCAATAATCACTATTATCACAACACTGATCTTATATCAAACAATATTTACCATATTGAACTTGATAAATACACTCTTTAATTTCTCGTTCCATAACGATCTGCGTTGTTATCTTGTTAATATCAACTTTTTGTTGTAAATTTAACGACTTACAGTCAGTTTTAGATTTATAATAAGTACTCACAATGTAAAACTGACTGCAAGTCGCTAAATTTACAACAAAAAGTTGATAAATCTATTCAAAGCTTACTATGAACTATAGAAAATATAACTTGAACTATTAAACTTCGGTATTTGTGGGATTGAAGGTGAGATTCAAAAAAGCAGAAATTAATATGATGAGTGTTCTATATCTGGATCCAAGTTTTGTTTTTCTGATTTTAGATTGTCTCAAATGGGAGATAATTCAAGACTAACGCACAATATCAACACTAACTTATGTAATTGTTAATTAATCGAGATGTATTGAGTCAATTCACAGTACCTTGTTGGTAGATACTTCTCCAGTTTCTTCATCGACTGTGAACTTGGTTCCTTTCTGATTGGGTTGTTGCACGATTGAATATTTCACCTGACCATTGACACCTTTATCCTCGTCAGTAGCTTGCACCTTGGAACAATAGAATAAATGTTTTATTGTATTATTAAGATGTCCCATTACCAATATTATTCGAATAAGCAGAAAAATTTCCTCTATTGAAACTATTTCTATTATTTTGAATGCTGAAAGATAATGGTACAAAATGTTATCCGCACTATCCAAATCATTAGTAAATATGAAATTGCAAAATGTTGTGAATTTCTTGGTAGTTGCATTAATTTGCCCCACGCATGTTAGTTCTCTTCTACTTCTTCTACTCCTACTACTAATAGTAATAAATTAGTAGTACTATATTTACTATAGTACTCATAATTAAGTACATTAATAGTAATGGTAATTGAGTACTAGAAGTAGCAATAGTAATGGTAATTGAGTACTAGGAATAGCAATAGTAATTAAGTACTATAGCAGTTAGAAATAGTGATAGTAATAGTAATTAAGTACTACAACAGTAGTACTCAGTGGCGTACCGATAATGGAGCGAGTGGAGCAGTCGCTCCAGGGCGCAAGGCTCTGAGGGGCGCACCGTTCTTGAGAGAAAATTGCCTTTTACTTACAAAAATATGTATTACCATAATGAAGGCCAAAAGGGTAAAATGCAACACAATTTTAAAAAACCGTATGAATACATCGCTGCGCATTACTAAAATGTCAAATTTAAAAGAAATCTGTTCACGCGTTCAGCCGCAAATGCGTTACAACCAGACAATGCAAAACAGTCGAAAGTAGCAAAGCCAAAACAATGTTAAATGGGTGGAAAAAGGTATAACAATTACAAGTAATTGAATGAAGACTTCGAATTTATTTTAGAAAAATAAATTGAAAAAGGTTCAATGGTTTTTATATTACTAAGAACAGGACTGAAATACTTCACTTTTGAATCCTATTAGATATTTATAAGATAAATACAAGAAATTTTTCATAGGAATGACTTGCAAAATGCTAAAAGAATAACTGCAAATGAATTTATAGAAAAGTGAAAAAATCAAAAACAAGCTGTTTGGAAATTGATAAAAGTGATAAAAGCAGAATCTGGCTTGGCGAAAAATTATTCATCGGAGATTCACATTTCTGAAAAATACGGCGTAGTAAGAGGCGGGTAAAATGCCGTTGTTTCATTAAATGACCACTATATTAATATCAGCCCGATCGGGTGGTTGAGTATAAGACTGATTTTTTTTTTTTTTGGTGGGGGGGGCTTCCGCTCCAGGGCGCTTGAAACCTCGGTACGCCACTGGTAGTACTGCTACTGTTCTACGCTACTAGAAGGCTTGAGATGATCCCAAATCCTTCGTCATTTGGAGAATAATTATTTCACAGTAAAGCCGCTTGGAACTCTGTGTTACCAAGAATGGGTAGTGAGACAAATTGAAATTGATCAGTAAGTTATATTTCTGCGTACTGCCAAGAATGAGCTGTGTGACTACATATTTCTAAACATTACAGAAATATAACTCCAATAGACGAAATTCAGAAGCTAACCTTGATGACAGGACTGCCGTTAGGCGCACCCTCCTCCACTTTGGGATTGTAGCTGCCGCAGTCCTTGAACACGGGTTTGTTGTCGTTGACGTCTGTGATGAAGACGACCACAACGGCGGTGCTCGTGTGAATGGTAGAGTCGCCGTTCACACAGCACGCTCCGTCGTCCATCGCCGTCACGTTCAGCTCGTACTTGTCCCGGTCCAGGGTGATCGCCTTGCCGTGCAGACGGATCACACCCGTGATCTCCTCAATCACAAACTGGCCTGAGTTTGTACCGCCGCCCACAAAACCAAATCTGTAAAATGGTGAGAGTTTGAGAAAATTTACAACAAATAGCCTACTACGTTCATGAGGCAGTACCAAATCTGGTGGGTGAATAGAATTCCAGTGTTATGTAAGAGATTGATTGATTAATTGCCTTTATAAAGGGCGGAGTTAGGACTCCTCGTCCTCTCAAGCACTCAACCCCAAACCTAATCCAAAAAGACTGCAAAGAGTAGAGCAAATTCACATCAGCAGTGCACAAATCGACAGCATGTTGGCAATAATTTGTGCAGAATAATAATGTACAATTTCAAATTTCAAGAGTGGTAATTACTTTGTAATGGAAATATCAGTAGTTTTGATGCTCTTCACTATGAATAATTGACAGGTGTTTTATTTTCAATAATTTAGTCAAAGAGTCTGAGTGCCGAATTACCGCCTAATTTGTTGTACCTATTTATTTTCTTAGAAAATACAGTAGACCTATTATTCAACCGAAAACATACTTATTCATCGAAATAAATATGATGTTGGTTAATAAGACCGATGCGCACTGGAAATATCGATTTTTGTATTTAAAATTAGAATTAAGTCGATTTTAAATTTGAGCAACGTCCTGATTGCTAGATGAAAATAGTAAATGATCATGAACTGTGAGAAATCAGTAATAAAAATGTTGTCTAATGCATTTTCTCCAATAAATTATTAAGAATTCAAGAAATATTATCCTACATATCAATAAGAAATTAAAATTTAGATACGCTACTGTTAATGTAGTTGAAAATGTCAATCAACTCAAGATGAAGATGTTTTTAATATTGTCAATAAGAAATTAAAATTTAGATACGCTACTGTTAATGTAGTTGAAAATGTCAATCAACTCAAGATGAAGATGTTTTTAATATTGTCAATAAGAAATTAAAATTTAGATACGCTACTGTTAATGTAGTTGAAAATGTCAATCAACTCAAGATGAAGATGTTTTTAATATTGTCAATAAGAAATTAAAATTTAGATACGCTACTGTTAATGTAGTTGAAAATGTCAATCAACTCAAGATGAAGATGTTTTTAATATTGTTTTGTGCGCAGCATAAAACTTTCAGATATGGGAATTACTTTGCTATAGGAATTTTAGTAGTTTTTCTACTCTTTACTATAAATAGTTTCAAACTAGGTAATTGTTGATTCTTGACGAACTGTCAATAGAATAGTAACTACTTTCAAAAGATGACATGCAGAACTGTTTAAAATAAATAAGAAATTGAAATATTCCTTTCTTACTCAGTGACGTAGCCAAGATTTTGAAATGGGGGGGGTCGTCGATTGACCGGGGGGTCCGGGGGTACTTCTCCGGAAAATTTTTGAAAAAAAAGAGGCCCTAGAACGGTACTTTTTAGCTCTCCTGGCATTGAAAACTAACACCAACGTCAGTGCTTTGTCTTAGTATGTCCTGGCATCTTTCTAATATGTTTAGTTAATTGATGAAAAAGATAAGTTATTAGTGGTATATATAAATATGAATCTGAATAACCAATTATAGGCCTTGTAACTTGTGATAAGAAATAAGGAACAGTATAGATTAATAATTCTACGTTTAATTTAATGGAGAATTCTATAAAATTTAGGACCGGAAGGGGAGTCCGGGCCCCCCCAGACCCCCCTTGGCTAGGTCACTATCTTACTGGAGACAGAACATGTTTTCAGGCAGGATTCCCATCCTCAGTGAATGGTTGAGACATGCTTTGCTCCAAGTAAGATAGAAATAACTTATTCCAAATTTCTTAGCTGTTTTATAACGTTTTGTCTGAGGCCTATGTGAAAATATTCACTATACATCATTGTTGACACATTGGCAGGTGTTTTCTTGGTCAATAATTCGCTCAAAGGGTCTGAATATTATATCGATTGGAGACTGTAGACTTCAAGCATTTTTTTAATTATTTTATTTTATGAATAATTTCATTTATCATGTAAATCCGAAAGTCCTTGAGAAAATCTAGCTAGAATACCCATAAATAGTCCGTACATGAATACAGGCCCTTATCTATCAAGTTCACATTTAGGCCTATTATAATAATAATTATCCACTCACCTCACTGCATACATTCCCTCTCACTCATACTCACGTGTATGTTCGCACTCACCTTATATTATCACCATCTTTGTCTGAAGCGACTACAGTTGTAACAAGCGTATTGGGCCCAGCATTCTCATCGACATTTGGTGTGTACACTTGTTGTGAAAATTTTGGCTCTTCGTCATTTTTATTCTTTGTATAGATTCGAACAGTTGCAGTTCCAGTCTTGGGTGGCTCTCCTGGAATTATAAGAACATGTGTAATGAGTAAAGTAATAGATCACAGACATTATTCAATTGCAATAAGGATTACACAAAATTGTGGAAAAAGTAACAGCAATGAACCAAGCAGGATGGAAGAAAAGTATTATTGATACAGTATGCAAGTATATGAGATCATAAAGCTCCTTTACAATGAATCGAATTTTTATTTATTTCAACATTTTACAGTTCAAAAGTTCAAAATGGTTGACATTCACAGAATAGAAAAAGAGTAAATTACAAGACATTGTGACATGCTTCACTCTCATTTCCCTCATAAATTATAGTGGCTTTCTCCAATGCAATGACAATGTCCTTCATGTGACTACTGAATTTTCGAAGGAAAAATATGTAATGATAGATTTTGGACTTGGAAAGTAAGTAGTAACTTATACGGAAATTAGCTCTCCAAAGATGTGCAGAAACACTTGTGAGCTGAATAAGTTCTGCGCGTATGAGCAGAACGCCCATAGCGCTCCTTTACAATGAATCGAATTTTTATTTATTTCCACATTTTACTGATCAAAATTATTGACAAATTCTCAGAATAGAAAAAGAGTAAATTCCAAGACATAAAATAATTATTGTACTAAGAAGAAAAATATACTTGTACAGTTGTACATCGATCGTTTTATCAATATAATTAGAACCATTTTTTAGACATTCTATTGAAATAGTATGAGGGCTCCATAAACCTAATTGGTCTGTTCGTGAGTCAAAGAGTCAAGCGCCTAGATATTTAATCTATTTTTCTCTTTTATTCAAATTCAAGGGGAGAAACTTGTCAGATTTTTGTAAGATGCAAGCAGACAAGTCTTCTCGCTCTTACGTCACTACATATAAGCCGAGTCATGGCCTTCTCTAGGTACCTCAAGTTGGCCATGGTCGAGTGCACACCGTCGCTCTTATGATATGGTGACAGACACTCCATCTTCTCAACCATAACTCACCCTTATCTTTGGCGGTGACCACAAACTCGTAGTAGGCATTGTTGTTGTCGGCGTCGAGCTGTTTGTTGTTGTTGACGATGCCGTTGGAGTCGACGGCGAAGTGGTCGTCGGACACTTGGTATTCGATCTCGGCGTTGGCGCCAGAGTCGCTGTCGGTGGCCTTCACTTTCAAAATGGACGTGCCCAGCGGAATGTCCTCGTCCACGTTGTGCGCCTGGTAGTCGGGCAGCTCGAATTTCGGCGCATTGTCGTTCACGTCTGTCACGCGAATTGTCAACTACAAAACATACCAGCAAATAAGTGAGGAGGAAATAGTTGTGAGCCGTAACAGGTATCTATTCAGTCAGATAAAGATAAGATACGATCTCCTGGGCTCTCTTTGTGAGGGTGACCGATTGGATTGGCCACCATCTTTGCTGTAAAACCACTTCCCGGTGGTTCGAGACCCACCTAAAACTGTAGGACAACTCATCAATCACAATCATCCATTTCATTACCAACACAGGTAATGCAGACTTTGCAGACTTGGGAATTCTCACACTGCCATCAATTTACATTTATAAACTCATTGTTCTCACCCACAAGAACATTTTTAAATATGCGACACATGCTGACTTCCATAACTACAATACTAGGGGGAGAAATAAACTAGCCACAAAACAACACAGATTACAGCTTTATGAAAAAATGCCAACCTACTTAGGAGCGAAGCTTCACAATAAATTACCTGTCAAGTTACAGATCATGGCAGATATTATCAAATTTAAAAAGGAACTGTTCAGTCTCCTAGTAGCCAAATCTGTGTACAGCATGAAAGAGTTTGATAGTGTTAGTTTTTAAATATTTCTATAATTATTCTTGTATATCTGTATGTCTTACATAGTTTTCAATTATTTTTAACTGTGTCTGCTACCTCTTTGTTCTCCATGACGATATTCAATTGTATCATATTATTCTGTACTTTGTTGAATAAATAAATATTCTATTCTATTCTATTCTAATGCACAGGTCTCAGACCTATGTGGGCTTCATCCTAAAAAAAATTATATTAAATTACTAAATATGATGGTATAGGACTTAATAATGGGACAAAAAATATCAAATCCAGGAAACTGATGGAGGAGTTCATTAATTTACTATTTCAGCTTTTCAAAAAATGGAAGCTCATTACAAAATGGGCCCATCTCAGATTGATCTGAACTCATTTAATTTAAAGTATTCAATCATTGCTAAAATAAACTGCGGCTGCAGTTCCATATCTTCCCCACGAAACAATCGACTGAGAGAATCGATAGTCGGTATGAAAGGAACGTAAGCTTAAGGAACGTAAGGTTTAGCTTTGGGTTTCAATCAATCATTTTGAAATCGAGATTTTTATTCGATTGTCTCGTAAGGCAGATACGAATCTACAACCTGAACTGCTAATAGTCATGTGCATACAAAATGAGAGATATGACAAAGATACTGAATAATATTTTGTGGAATAAGTCACCATTAATGTTTACAGAGTTTATGAGATGTATTTGACTCATAGAAGAACTCTTGAAACAAGGAAATAACGCCTTTTTTATAATCAAGATTTTCTATTATAAACTTAGATGCTCATAAGGTGGGAGTTCCTCGTCAAAAAGTTGTTGTTTTTTGTGGAAGAACAGGAAAACCCAAAGAAAGAAGAGAATCTGAACCAGTGAGACCCAGGGAAAGCAGGAAGAGTTGAAAGACTAGTTGAAATTCTACTTGAAGTGTTACATAACGTGGTTACTACATGGTTGAATATGTGAAATAGAATCTATTTGTATTGGAATTTGATTTTTGTAAATTCTCAATCAGAATGATTGAGGTCATAATATCAACCTCTACACTCCTCAGATGCAGCTGAATTGTCGATTTTTATGTAAATGGCTCTCTTTGTTAGCAGCTTTTTACGTTCTTGGTGTTGAGGTCAGTTACAGTTTATGAGAATTTAGCCAGTGAAAAAGTAATATTTTCGAAAAAATTCAGTATACAATACATATGAAATGAGAGAATATGAGATTGGGAGCCGAAATTTGCAATTTAATTGAAATGACGTCGCTGTCAATTGAACTATTTTGTTAACATACATAAAAATTCAATTCATCAATCATAATGAATATAGGGGAAATAAATGTAGAATTCTACATTTCATTCTGTTTAGATAGATTCCTTTTAGTTGCAACAGGATTATTTTTCTACATGACACGTATGACGAGTAGTAATCCTATCACTCAGAAGTGAAGTGAGCACATTTTATTTGATCCCTTACAACATAACAGTGGAACCGAGCTCTACTTTTTCCACAAACTGTTCTCCGAAATGCCAGTGATAAGAAGAAAGGGTTGATAAGGAATACACGAGCTTGAAAGGGCGAGCTTGCATCGGAGCGAGAAGGTTTTAAACCTCTGAAAAAGCAATGACGGTCACGTTTATATTTCGCGTTGAAGTCTGTCACGATTCCAGATAACAATCGTGCAAGAAAATACGGGATAGCCAGTTATTCACCCTGGGAGTGGAAAAGGGATAGAGTGAGATAGTGAGTAAGGGAATAAGAAAGTAGAAGGGGTTGGTAAGTGAGAGAGTGGCTAAAATAACAAGCGTGCCAACAAAACCCTTTAATACCTGAACTGTCACAGCGGATGAAGGGCGCATTTTACAGCCTTCATAAAATATGAAATTCACACGTCTGAGTATCACAACATTTTTCTAACGTGATCTTAAAACAACGAAAGAAGAAGACCAGTGAACGTCACATTTTTATTGGAGCTCGTAAACCGGAATAAAGTCAACTATTAACTGTGAGCTTGTTGGAGACGTGTTTCTAATTAGTTTTCTCGCTTACACTGAGTTGTCAACATATTACAAAGAATTCCATCTTCAGAAGTAGCTAATTTTAGCTAGAATTTCACCTTAGTAGTAGTTTTCTTCTAATGGAAAATAGTGCTACTTTTTTCACTATTAACTGTTATGCATAACATGATTGTTGTAATAAACTATCCATTACATGGCTGATGGAGCTTCATATCAGAAGCTAAATGCATCCCTCCAGTTTGAAGTGAGTAAAAAGAAAAACTAATTAGAAATACAGTTACAGTTTTAATATTAGATTTACCTATCTACCATTCAGCTCACAATTCATCATGAATAATCAGAAACTTGAGTAATAGTTTATATTACATATGAAACACTCAAGTTAAATTCAAGGAGCAAATACGAAACAGAAAAACATGGTGATTTCGGACGCACAGAAACTTGGAAGGTCTGTAGCCTTGAAGAACTACTGTCAAAAGAAATAAAACAAAAGAACTGCAGAATTCCTTCAGAACATTTGGGGGGGAACCGGAAGAATTGGCCAGATTAGAACTTTGTGGTTCTTTGTGGCCGTGAAACATAATAATAATTTAACATTTTGGAAGTGATTTTTGTACCCAGACGACATTTACTTTCTATCTTATCGCGAGGACAATGAGATTCTGTCAGTTAGTCTTTGGGATCATTGAAATAAAAGAATTTAATTTTTGACCTTCATGACACAGTAGGTAGAAATCTTGCTGAGCAATTATGCAACTGTTCAGAACAGAAGGAATTCTTAGCGGGATTTTTTTTCATACTTGAGAAATGCATGTAAGAGCACACAAAAACAGTTCCGAAGAAGCTAATCAGAAGTCAACAAAATCTGTAACATTCTTCAGGAATAATTTTCTCAATAACAACTCTATTGATTGCGATTTTCAAGTACATAATTATTTTTACACCTTTTTGATAATTATTGTCAACTCCTCAACTGATCAACATTTTTTCTTAAATATACTAATGTTATTAGGAGCTGAATATGTTTTTTGCTTGGTATTTTTGGAAAAAACTTGTAAGTTTTCACGAACCTACTCTCCAAAATTGGAATATCTTGTTTTGATAAGATTGGTTAGGAGAGAAGAAAGTTTATTAATTTAACCTTTCTTCTTATCATTATTGTCTCTCAAAACTTGTTGGAATTCCAAAACGTCTCCATTCTTAGTAGTTGTGGGGGAGGGGGAGAAAGGAGATGTCATCTCAACATTCCTTTTGATTTTTGAAAATTACATTATAAATAAGTACAGTAATAGTGTTTCAGGTCAGGAAAGTCATTGGCTTGTCTGACTGCCGTATTTGCCAGCTCCTTAGCGGAGAGTTAGGCGAACTAGCTTTATACTTAGTATATTTACTCTTTACTATTATTTCTTGAGCTTCCATCAACATCCCTTTTATTGCTATTCATAACACTTTAATGAAGTTTACTGTACCTCATTATAATTTTATCAATTCAAGACAAAGATGTTAGAGTTTTCGACCTTTTGTATTGGTTTACCTCAACAGAAGTTGAAAATCCTCCCGAGTCTTCAGTGGCAGTGACAATCAGTGAGTAGACGTGGGGCTGTCGAAGGTCTTCAAAGTCAAGTTCCTTGGCCAGCTTCACAATGCCTGAAGTGGGTCCAATGTTGAACGTGCCTGCGCCCTGACCCTGTGCCTTCAACGTGTACCTGATCTCTCTGTCCGCAAACGATTTGGCTTTCACTGAGATTATACTGGAAAAAATAAAAACTGTTAGTGTAACATGATTATAACATGGTTGACATTTTCCATATTCCCATTTTGAGAGGAACAGCCAGGAAAATATAGTTTTCCCAATATATCACAAATAAATTTTAATGACAATTTGTAAAAACAAGGTGACCTTCTCAATAAGAAGACTAACATTCTAGATTGCAATGTAATACTAATGAGTTTGTGAGATGAGACATACAAAAACATTATGGGAAAAACTGAGTGGTCAACAAATTGGATGTTGAGTATGTGATGTTCTGAATCTGTTCTGCAGCAGGAAAAGTTTGTGCTGATTTTTCCAGAGAGCTGGAAAGTTACAAGTTGAGGTAATTGAATAACAAACTGAGACACATTTATAATTATTATTAAAAATATTTATGTCAGTTGTCAGATGAAGTGTAATTTTTTTTAATGACCTTGGAAGAAAAGTCAGTTGTTGAATGCTTTTTACCCCATTGAAACACTACCTGACCTAAATACGTGACATGTTTCACAGACTTCTGCACGCAATCCATATTTTTTTGTGAAATGCAAATATTTGAATTGCATTCAGGAAAATAATATGCAGTTTCTTCAAGATAATACGTGCAGATAACATAAATGCATCCATGGAAGGTAGCCAGATTATTTAGGATACGGAAATGGAGAAAATTATTTTATGAATAAAAACTAAGGCAGTCTCAGAGTTTTGTAATAAAGAGAATTCTAATATATAAATAAATATATATATATATATATATATATATATATATATATATATATATATTTATATATATATATATATATATATGTACATTCTTACAAAATAACAATACCTCATGTAATATCTAAATGGCTGATGTCTTATGTCGATAATAGAATATCCAGGCCATTTCAACGTGACAGTATCTACAGAAAATTTTCTAATAAATATCTATGTAATAAAAATTTCTAATGGACTACCGATTGGAATAATGGACAAATTAACTATCACTTATTTGACTATTCTTTAAACTATTCTTCGTACATTCTTCTAACTATTCTTCTTATCTTATTCGTCTGAATCTATTGAAATTTCCACATGATATCTATCGTAATCGTAATATTTATCAAAAAGTATTGATGGAATGATATCTTGAAAACGGTACGAACTGAACTCTGACACCAGATCTTAGCCAGCCATGCCATATAATTTTTTTATCTTAAAATATATTATACAGATTTCTTTTGAAATGAAAAATTGACATCTATCAATAACACCATATCGAATGGAATCACCCATCACGGAAGAGTTAACAGGCCATGAGACTGCTCTGTCGCGAAGTTGAAACTTTTCTTTCTGCTCCAGAGATTTACAACAGGAAAACTTGCAAGAACAATTTTTCCTGGTGTGATAGCTGTCAGATTTGAAATTTTGACAGGCAATAGCTGGAGAAAAACTGGGATTTAAAATCGAACAAGGGCTCCGCTTTTCTTCTACTTACAGCTAGGGAAAAGCTAAAGGATGTGAATGACAGATGAAGCTCGAAGAAAAGCTACGAGTTTTCCCGTTCTGGCTAAACGTTATCGGCGGCCAGCGTGGCGTCGACTTTGTAAAAGTTATGATTTTGGAACGGAGACAAACGCTCGGGGATTAGGGGAAGCTTAGGTGGGGGAAAGAGGAGAAGGAGAGGGAGAAAGATCTCTGCGTTGTTGTTACGGGAAGTGGATTAAATATTTCACACACAGTGAGAGAGAGCGCGGAAGGAGTGCCGGTGATTGTCCGGGTTCCCAGTCTGGTGAGGGAAAGGATGGTGAAGAAAGAGGGAAGTAAGGATGAGGGTAGGATCGATAAATGTGAGGGAATCTCGAAGAAACCGGGAACAGAGATGGAAGAAACGTGTTTGTCGCGAGAGAGACTGTCTGCAGAAAATGTGCGGGAAGTGCAAACAATCCCCAAATGCAAGGGGGCTTCCAGGACCCCCCCTCACCCTAGATGAGGACGAGAACGATCGACATCCCCCATCTTTGATTGCGTCTGTGCTGATTCAGTGTTGAGACGCTCGCCGCCTTATTCTTATTCACTCTCACACCGCGGCCTGCTTCGTCTTTTAACTGCGGTGGCGACGGTACTCCATCAAAAACACGTTCGCCTATAAAAGAGTTATCAACTGCTAAACCAAAGAAGGCGAAGGTTATTTCCTCTCGCCGCCCCATCCATCCTTTTCTTTCAGCGCCTTTGATTACGCGGCTTGGATTCCAGTCTACTTTCCTTCAATGGAAATGTTGAAAAGTATTTAAAAAACTGCTGCTACAAATCCGAACCGTTAAACTGCTTTTCAATGCTCAAGAATTACCATTCGGAATGAATTCCATCAGTTTTTAATGAACCTCTTTTCTCTGTAAACAGAATACGTAATTGGATTCAACTGTTTCAATGGAAGATTAATAACTGGACATATATGAATAATAATTGATAATTTCAAAGTGTTAATAATAATAATAATAATAATAATAATAATAATAATAATAATAATAATAATAATAATAATTGAAAAAGCACAAAAAATGAAAAGCTGGTGGGCAAACAAGAAAACAAGTCCAAAAAATTAACCATCTTTACTCAGCGTCTTCCACTTTGAGAGTTTTACGTCTAATAATAATAATAATAATAATAATAGTTGATAATTGAAATAATAAAAATCAATAAATTATCATTATGTAAACAATTTATCATATTCTAGTATAAACATTATACGAACAATTTATACTAGTAGATTAATAAATTGTTTATAAACAAATAAATAGGTATTTAATTTTACTGTTTCAATAATCATGAACGGAAAAATGCTTCATTGGGCTTCGTATAAGCAAGGTTTTCAATCTATTTTGTTCATTCATTTCCCCAACTAAATTATGGAAACTATGGACGTAAAATAGAAAAAAAAAGCCGAATAGAACGAAAAGTGAAGCACAGTATAATTATTATCATCTTGAAAATTTTCCAATGTTTTCACCCTTAGGAAACCCCATATTTTTTCTCCTCCCTGTTACTAAATATTTCAAATCTCACACTCTATCTTTTGCTATTTTAAATCTTTTTACAATAATTTATTGTGGAACTCTAGTGAATGGTACATTCTCCAGCTACTTCAAATCTTTTGTACACTTTATTGTGAAGTGAATTTGTGAATTCTCCAGTTGTTTCAACTAATTTGTACAATTTATTTTGGAACCTGAGTGCATTTGTGCATTATAAACGCTAATTTCTAGCCGCTCTCTTGCGATAGTGTAGCTGTTTTTATAGTTAAAGAAACCAAGAGAGGAAATACGAGTATTGGAAGATTTTAAGGAAAAGATGGAATAATTTACTCAAGAAGGGTAAAACTAGCAAAGTTTTTTTATATGATAACGCGAAAGAGAACCAGTGATTGCTGATAGTTCTAATAGTAAAAGTTGCATTCTCCCACTAACTGTTAGAAAGAGGAAATTAGAGTGAAAAAATAGTAGTCAATATTTGAAGAAATATCAAGTATGATATTAAGATAATTTTGATAACAATCAATTTGATGACTGATTGAAATTAGAGTTCTACTCCAAGTCAATTTCTACTTTTCCTCTCCAGCCTACAATATTCTCAACCAGATTGAACAAATTTGTCCTTTTTAATAGGGGATTGACAGGGAATGAATCCAGGGCACAGGGCTGTTACGCAGAGAGGAAAATATCAAATAAAATTATACAAGACGACACAGAAAGATCTTGAGAAGATCTTCTTTCCATCCTTTCCACACTTTTCAAAGAAAATTATAATTAAAACTTGATTCATATTCAGGGAATAAATGAAAACAAGAAGCTCCGTTCTACGATTTATATGCGAGTTGAAAATGCTAGCTGCTTGTCCCACTCTTGGATTCAACGAATCTCAGTTTTTTTTTTTTTGTTTTTTTTTTTTGAGGATGAATCCCACATAGGTCTGAGACCTGTGCGTGGGTAATGAGTTGGATGATGGTGATTGATGAGTTGGACCTACAGTTTTAGGTGGGTTCCGAACCACCGGGAAGTGATTTTCAGCAGAGAACAGTGTCTTTTTTGCTGGCCAATCTAATCGGTCACCGTTACAAACAGGACCTACGAGAACGCAGCTTATCTATCTGATTGAACAGATACCTGCTACGGCTCGCGGCTATCACTTCCCATGCTTGTAGAAATATTGTTAATCGCTTGTTCTGGCTAGCTCTTCTAAACAAACCCCAGTTCTGATAGCAATTTATGCATGCTATTATCGCGCAATATTCACTTTATGATATTGAGCACTGCAAAATATTGCTGACTAGCATTTTAGTTATGAAAATGATATGCAAACTACAAATCACTTGAAATATTAAAATGAGAAAACAGTGTTTTGCAGTGGTTGAATCACATCTAACTGTAGAACATTAAATCTGTGATCTATTGAATGGCAAAAAATAAATGGACAGAGAAGGGTGAATCTGAAAGAGTTTGAATAATGAATTCCTAATGCAGTGGTTAAAAGAGACAGACTATGATAGAGAAAATCGATCTCTTGTATTCTAATTAAGAAGTAAATAAATGAATAACCGAAGTTGGAAAAAATATTTCCATTGACATAAGACAAAGTATTTTTCATTGGTGAAAACCTAGTATTTTTCAAGATTGGAAAAATTCATAAATTTCCAATAGAAGAGAAACCTTCAGTAAATAGAAATTAACGAATAGAACCTCCAGCGAATGAATATAAAAAGAAACTGTCTTTTTATTGTTATTTTTTATTTCTTTTGTTGCATAAAAATAAATACTAATTATTCTATTAAGATTGTTTGAAATCTCCAAGTTATAAAATACAGGCTATTCCTATAAAAAATACTCAATGTTTTGGATAAGCACATTTTGCACCTTTCAATGAATGCGGCTATTTGAAAATTCATGGACATACATTCTTTATTTTTCATTATATAGGCTACTGTTCTTCGAGCACGTTCAATTTTCTTCTTTTATTTGTAATAACACTTTCATGATTTCCTCTCCTTATCTCTTCCTCAATACATGCATTGAATCTTCCCAGTCCACTATCATTTTCACTTATAATAATGGTTCAAATTTTTATTTTGACCGACAGCCATGTATTATTGATATAATTGCTATATTGATATATTGATGAATTGCTACTGAATCCATGTCACTTCTCTCCAGGTACTTCTAGGGCTAAGGCTGCCAGTTTCAATTCATAAACATGCACTTCAACAAACAAAGAAAATGTTGCTAGAGCTGAGCATGGAAACAACTGGAGACTTCCTGGAAACGTGCTTGAGAATTAAGTCTAGTTAATAAGTTTGATCCAATTAGCGTGATGTAGCTATGGAAGTTGGAATTGATCGCGAACGTAATGTTGAAGCCAAGGAAATCTAGTCGTACAATTTGGAAAGACCGCCAGAAGACCGTAAAATCGCCGTAATTGGAATATTATCATCAATGTAACAGGGATGTTACCCGTGTAATGTTCGTCACCTTGCTCCAATATGCGCTGAGAATATTGTTTATTAATTGTTCATAAAGCTTAATGTGTATCACAGTGGTTTCAATAAGTTGTAAATTAAAACTAACGAAAGAAAGAGGCTACATTGCCGTGTAATATTTATTTATTTATTTGATGAAATTATTACAATCAAGTAAAAAACTACAGGCATTTGTCCAAAACAGTTCAAATTACAAATTTGTCACATAAATAGTCCAAATTAGGTTATGTCCATAGGTTGTGTTCAAATTTCTGTTTCCATCAAATATTTCCACTAAAAAAAGTAGTCCGACAGTAAATGATCAATTTGAATGGTTGATAAAACCGAAAAACACTACATAACACAAATATTTCAAGAATATTGAAATTAAATTGATAATTTTGAGCCGGAAATTCTCACAACCTCTAGGAGCTACTACAGCTGTTTAATTATTAATATTCAAAGCATCTCTCCAATAAATAATATGCGCTATGCTTTATTATTTTTTCTTCGTTTTTTTCTCAAAACAAATAAAATCTTCAATCAAACTGCAAAATTACAGCAATATTAATAGCGCGATCGATACAAAATTTTCATTTTCGAAAATTCTCTTGAAAATAGCTCTATAGAGCAATGTGTGGGAGCTATAAGTCTAATGTAATTTTGTAATTTCTAATACATCAATTTGAAAAACCGATATATTTAGCCCATTTGATAAGAAATTATTGTAGGCTGATGTATAAAACTTAAAAACATTGAGAACTTTTAATAGAGTAGTAGATTTGAATAATACTTTGAGTTTAATAGAGAAATTTCAATAGAATAGTACATTAAAATAAAAACTACGTGAAGTTTACTAGAGAAATTTCAATAGAATAGTGCATTGAAATGAACACTTCAAAAAGTTATACACAACAAAATACTGCCCAGCAATGAGTTTGAATGAAAAATATTTGTACAATAAGTTTTCTCACTTTGAAGTACTTCCTGAACTTCCTCATAGTACTGAGTTACAGAGTTACTGTTACATTTTGGTACAACAATGTTACTGTCTTTGGCGAATAAGCAAAGTCCGCGAACAGACCACGAAGTTTGACTTTGAAATTCGATGAACAGAGAGCGCAGACCTTGCAAGAGAGCACTCAAAACGAAATGCATGCTAATTGCTAGTCGGAGACTTGCCAAATGCTAGTGCTCAAAACTCTTCTGATTCCAACTATCTCTCTTGCTCCAACATTATCCAATCCCACCGACTTAGTGAACGATCGCAACTCCGGCGTATTCAGCGGATCCCACAAACTTCTTTAAAGATGGACAAGTTATCAAAATGCTTATAAAATTTTTGAAAACCTTTTCATCGGTACTATTGATTTGAAAACTTTACATCACATCATGGTCTTGACCTCAGACTTGGACAGCGGTTAGTTTGCAGCAGTATAATAATAATAATAATAATATCGTGTGACCTGGCTGGCTAATTATTATTATTATTATTATTATTAGCGGTTAGTTTGCAGCAGTAAGTTTATTCACTTTGAATATGTTTCATGCAATTACATTGGACCTTTATTTGGAACTACTTTTTGGATATACTTGATTTGTAAAACAAATTAGTCTCCATGACGTTCATAGAAAATTACTATGACGTTTTATAGAAAATATATAGATGATACTCATATATGCCTGAAGTCTTCCGAGAGACTGTAATTTCTTCATATTTAGCACATTTCTGTTAACCATTGTAAAAATGGAAATTCATTAATCAACATTCATAAAAATACAAGGTTCCCCCTTGCAAATGATGAAGTTTTCCTCTTTTCTCATCTCCATACCCACTTGTCTATTACTTTTTCTCATTTTAGTAGTATCTTTCTTTCTCTGCTAATTTTCATGCATAAGAAACCATAGTCGGATAAGATCTCGTCTATGCTCCATCTTCTTTCACTTTTCATGAAAAGTATGTGTTCATTTTGTCCTTTTATTGATGAAGCAAACATATTCTTTGAAAATATTCGAATTTTAGTTCAACAAATGCTCACATGACCCAATTGTTCATTTTGAAGTAATTCAGATTACAATGACTTTTACTTTTGGATTTTAGGTGAATTCCGAACCACTGATCCTGTGATGAAGCCTTCTTCTCTAAACTGGATAATAGTTTCAGCAATTCATAATAAATTACAAATTCCAATATGGAGCGTTTCAGGTCTTCTTAAGGAACATCTATTCTACACCTGAGAATAGGTTATTCATAATCAAATATTTTCAAATCTCAACAAATCGCATACAACATTCCTCGGTTATATTTTATTTGACTTGAGCGGCACTTCAATCATATCTAAGACAACAATACTCACTGTGTACATTGACTTTGGTTGTTGTGAAGCTAGATAAAATATTTACCGTGGAGCAAGAATCTTCAGTAAACAATTCCGGCGTCCCACCTGCTGTGCTTAGTACGGAAAAGGGCCGCAAACATTACTTTTTTTATTTATTTCTTCATCTTGTAGCCGACAACAGTGAAAAGTACACACAATGTCAGCAGAGGAATGTGAAGATCCACAGAAACCCAACATTTACAATCATCTGTTCTTGTTTAACGCTCATGAATTTTATAGTTTCTCGCATCTGAGAGTCGAGTTGATTGATCACACTTCTTCCCTCGCTTGGCCACACAATTAGACTCACTCACACCGTCTCTCTCACTCACTCTCATTCAAGTTCACCAACCCCTCGTGGTTCACTCATTCATACCCTCTCCCCACCTTTTTCTTCAATTTCCGGCTTCATTCCCTCACACCCTTTCACACTCACTCTACTTTTACATGTCTGATGAATTAACTATCTCAATTCCCTTGCCATGAACATACGTTACGCTCCCTAGCACAATACCCTCGATAATTGTTTTCAGAATTGAAGCAACAAAGGGTTGAAAGTTGAAAACTTGAATCAGTGTTGCTTCTCATGTTATATATTATTCATAAATTTTCAACATTTCAGGCAATATTTCGAAAATCATGTCCTCATCCACTGAAAATTAACTTCTACTTCAGTCAATCTTTCATAGTCGTTATTTCTCCTCTGTTACAGAGCATGACAACATTGTGAAAAATTCATCTGATCACGTTAATATCTTCAAGACGTTAGCATAACAGATTTTCCTGCTATTAAAAAGATCCTGCTTTCCTGCTTTACAAAAACTTTTTGAGCTAATAATTATTCTAAAGCCGGTTCTGAAAGCAATAATGCTTTAAGATGTAAGTCATATTTTTTGAGAATTGAACTAGGTAAGAATAAATTATAATGTTAAAGAACTGTAACAAATTGATGATAAATTATAAAAATTGAATTGGGGTAATGATTTGTGATCCAAGCAGCATTTAGCCGGCTGGCATAGAGCTGTAGCCTTGAGAATATAGCAATATTTATAAAAACAAAAAAAATGAGAACATATTAAGTTGATAAAGCTTTTTGAAGTGTGCAAGAGCTCCTTTCATATCAAAATTGCGTCTCATTTCAACTAATTGAAATTTACAATAAAAAGTTCATATTAACAACGCAGATCGTTCTAGAACAAGAAATCCTAGAATTAAATTAAAATTGTAATTGTGAATAAGTATTGTAGTGAAAATGAAAATGGAGAGAAATAAGTAACAGTATTTCTTGGTGTTATCTGCTATGTAAATGTTTACTTCTAAGCAATTAATTACTCTTCTTTTGACACTTTTATGGTGTTTACTTGGTACTCTGCAGAATGTCCAAGATGTTTGATTAGAATTTAATGGAATATTATCGAATGTTGTGGAAGGTGCAAGGGACTTTAACTGTTTGTTTTAGAATTCGGTAGAAGTTGATAGAAAAATCGAGAGATATCTAAATAGAGAGAGACTTTTGTAAAATGAGTTCAGTTGTTCAGTTGTTGTTCTACGTTGATAAGTGGCAGTACTGACAGTTCCCGTTGATATGGACAGTGCAATTCCGTTGGCGCTATTACAAACCATCTAATGAATTTTCGTTGTCTGCAGTGATAATTCTTTTGACAGTTCTATAGTGATAATTCTTTTACCTATTACTGTATTACGGACTTGTGCTACGTAAGTTAATTGTTCTTTCTCGACGATTCTTTTTGAATATTATTGGACAGTTTATTGTACAGTTATTATTTAATATAAGATCGGCCTTTCAACTTTTAGTGATTGAATTTTCTACAATAAATAAAAAATCTCTTTATTAGTTGAACAATATCCACTTATCTGTTTTGATTGCATATTTTTGTGTAAGAAATTACTGATCAGTGCTTATTGTGGATTATATGTGTAAATAAAGTGCAAGTGATAAATTTAAGTGTTGCCAGCGTTATTTTAGACATAGAACCCGTAACAGTATGATTATATTGAATATGATTGCTGATTTGACTTAACTTATCTTATACTCAATAATAGGAGTCTTCAAGACGTGATATTAAAAAAAAAATAATAAAATAATTATAATAAATAAATAAAAATAAACAAACAAGCATGGTAAGTTGGATTTTTGTCATGTTGTACAAATATGCAATCATCATAACTTCCATTGGTGTTTCAAACTTATAGTTATAATATGACTATGATAGTGACTATTAGTCCCTAACCAATCAATAGTGATCATCAAAAAAAATTTTTTCATCTTAATTAGGTCACTCAATTATTTGAAGTAGGTGACAACATTTAAAAGTTTTAGAGGAAAACATCAACATTCAACAACTGCTATGAGGACTCTTTGGAACAATAAATTGAGAAAATTATAAGTTGATAACGCTTTTTTAATGACTTACTCTGAATCCTTTTTCTGGTTTTCGGGTATTTCGGCCTCATAAGTTGGCATGTAGAACTGGGGCGCCCTTTTGCCACCGACGATGGACAGACGCTCCTCGGGCGTCGACTGATAGCGTCGCTCATCGACGCGTCCGTTCTGATCCTCGGCCTTCACGTACAGCACGTACTCCATGTCCAGCTGGAACGGGTCGGTGCCACGTGTTCGCACCACACCCGAACGTTCGTCAACTTCAAATCGGCCTCCGGCTGAAAACAAGCAAATTTTGAATAAATATTGTAAGAATTTGTACAAACCAATAGTTTATCAAAATTTAATAATAATAATAATAATATTTATTTCCGCAAATACAAACAAGCAAAAAAATTACACAGGAAAATAATTGTACATGATGAAAAATAATAATAATTATAAAACAATCAATTATTAGGAGAGAAACCAAGAAGTTACAAAGAAAAAATAACTAGTTCAACTTAACTATCATGTACAAGAAATAAAATGTTACAGAAAATATATTGAGAAATAATACTGTATGCAAATAATTTCATTGTGAAATTATTGATGGTATATGTAAAGAGCAATATGATGTTATATAGTCATATGACACCATATAGTCATATTACGCTACTTAAAAAAATATATATATTAAATAAAATTAAAAATGAATGATATTGAAAAAAAAAATAAATAAATATATGACGCCATAGTCATGCCCGAACGTATTACTCAAAACAGTGAAGTTTATTAAATTATTTTGAACTTAGTCCCCCAGAGGCCGAGACGAAAGAATAGATTATCTTTTATGCAATAGGTGAGCTTAAGATTTTCTCAAATAATGCTAGAAACATTTATTAGGGTTGGATAGTTTGAATAATAAACCCCTCAGTACACAAGGCAGGACTGCCAAACGTATGAAATATATAGCGAAGATTATGATGATGTTGTTGATAACTAGGTGGTGATGACGATGACGATGACGATGATGATGATGATGATGATGATGATAAGGAGGAGGAGGAAGAGGAGGAGGAGGAGGAGGAGGAGGAGGAGGAGGAGGTGGATAAGGAGGATAATGATGATGTGATGGAGAATAGCGTCTCAGACGTGTCAGAAAGAAAGTAAAATACTTCTTAAGTTACTCGTTTATATTTTCCATGTTTATGAAAAGTTATAAAAATTGCTACTAAAATGATGCCAATAAACTGCAGAGTAGTTTATAAGTTTATAAAAGAAAGGTTCATAGGTTTATGAAAGTGAAATTTATAAGTTCATAAGAGTAAAGTTTATATTTGGTTGCAAGATTGAATAGGCTACAGATATCTTGGAATAAGTGAGCCCGAAAATTAATAAATAATAGTTTTTTTAATTTAAGAACTGGAACAACAATTATTGATTAGACTGGGATTATGCACAGTATTATCATTTCACACTGAATGTACTTGTCTCACCCTCATACTGCAAAAGCCGTATTTGAATGATTGTTCATCTGATTAAATTAAATTTATCTGAACTATGTCGAAAGTAGCATATATATCTGGGAAGGCATGAGGAAAAGTCAGGTGAAAGGAAGTGGCCTATGGTAATAAATTTAAGAATCTAATCATAATACAGACGATACCCACACCTTATGAGTTAATAAGGATTTATCAGGATTATAATGAATAATTTATTACTAGACGTGTTCAGGTCCAGTACAAAACAAGACTCTTGTGATATAAGAGCGTATTATGAGCTAAAAACCGGGCTTTGTGTAATTAGTGAGGCTGTGGTGAAGATAAATTGGCACAGCTTGTTTAGTGGAATTGAGATATGGAAAAATCTTGTTCCACGTACGCATAGTGTTCAGTTTATCCAAACAAATGCCACGTAATTTCGTGTGCAACCTCAAACATAACCACAAACTCGCTTCGCTCGCCCAGTTTGTAGAACGTGAGCTTTACTTCGTAGAGAGCACAAAGTCAAGCCGGCTGGCTGGCAGGCACTGAACATACTCTGTTAATCACGTCACAGCTAACAATAGGCACAAAGTAAATCAACTCTTAGGCTCTAAATTAATCAAGCCAGATTGAACCCAGGTTAGATTCAAACTAAACCCTGGTCACTTTCCCTTTCAAATTTTGCTCCAGTATACAGAAATGGTTCATCTTTGCCATCCATAACCTAAAATTTAACACAGGCAAACAAGTTTCAAACTAAGTTTATATATTCAGTTTCAACACTTCGTCAAAATTAAGGTGTTCGAATTATTCATCGCCTAAAAAACCTTCTGAACATCTTTTTAACGAAATTCTCCAGAATAATAGCGCTTCACTTTGGAAAAGAAATCACAACGCAAAGTCTACAAGGTGAACTCTCAAAGTGAAACTTTCTACAAACTTGTTCGTACGTACAAAGACAAATGATTTTTTCCCCTGTAAAAAGACCGCCATCATTTTCCGAAACAGCTTTCCTTTGAAAAATGTTTTTACAACTGATCACAGTTTTCGCCAGATCAAAAGTGTAATTAAAAATTGTCAGTTAGGCATTCAATATAGAAATTTTATTGTAAAAATCGAAAAGTAGTCTAAAAACCAATCACTTGAAGTGGCAAGTACTGTTTTCTCTTCAAAGAAAATGTGATGTTTATGATTATATTTTTCTCAACAGAAGAAGATTCCCAACAAAGAATTTCCAATAAATTATTTTTTTTTCTAGCTGATGAGCCAAATTTTACCTGCCATCAAGTACGTATTTCAACTTCAACAGTACATTTCAAGGCTTTATTATATCACAATTTATAGCACTGAGGAATTCGAAATTAACAAATTATCTTCTTTAATATCCTTTTTTAGCAGTAATAGAATGATTGTTCTCATTTTTTAAAGACTTTTCTAGATAAAACCTTTCATAAATTGGACTGAGTGTGTCATACTCTCTCTTTAAAAAAACCATTTTATTTATTTTTTGCTATCAAGTATTATTATTTTAATTATTATGCCTTCATTTTGTATGATCTTTCTGTATATTGTTGTTTATCATAGATCTCTTTAGACCTAACAGAGAAAGATATTATTCAAATCTATCTAATCACAATCTCCCCAGTGGCGAGGCGTGGAATCCTTCACCGGTCATCACAGGGGGGTTCTCCCACCAACGCCCAAAGTGGTCCAAGGGCCCTCTCCAGGAAAATGTTTAAAAATTCGAGGCAAATTGGTAACTTTTGAAGATTTTGAGCATCTGATATCTCTCCTGTGAATAGGCCTAACAAAAGGCAAAGAACTAAAAAGTATTTTATCCAATTGCACCTCTTGCGTAATATATATCTTCCCCAATACCATGGACCGACGATGGATAATATAGGAAAAAACGCAAAAACAGCCGAAAAAATAGGCTCTGATATGATGCACTCACTCGATTTAATTTATTAAAATAAATTTAACCATCTTGAATAATAAATGGAGACTATAAGAAGAGATCACACTCTAAAAGATAAAGATTAATTAAATTGCAGAACAATAATAAGCCTATTGTAAAAGTTGGATAATTTAGCATACGCGAAATTCCCGTTGTTTCCACAACGCTGTAACTGAAGCTCAGAAGCTGTGTGTGGACTGGGGAAGAGTAAGCATGAGGAGGCAGCTACCGAAAAAACCCACGACAGTGGCCGAGAACGCACGAAGCCTTATTCATCGCAGCCGGTTGCGATGTATCACAAGCATTACTTGAATGGTTTAAAAACTGATGGCAGGGGGAATCGAGCCAGGCGCGGGAGTGGAGTGGTGTGATTCGCAAGGCTTTTGCGCTTCATTATACATATTGAGCGTCTACTCGTCATATTCTTATTGGTTTTTGATACAATTTTCACAGTTTTTGAACATATTTCTGGGCTTTGAAGCCTACAAATGTCCATTATTTGAGAGTTGAGATTATTTCAATATTATAAGTCCAATTTCTCTACTCATCGCTGGATCAAACGATGACCGGACGCCTCGCCACTGACTCTCCCTCTCTTTAAAAGTAAATTTATTATAGAACCTTATTCCATTTTCTCGATTACTATTATTACATTTTTTTTGGAGGATGGAGCCCACATAGGTCTGCGACCTCTGCGTGGGTGATGGTGAATTATGAGTTGTACCTACAGTTTTAGGTGGGTTCCGAAACACCGGGAAGTGATTTTACAGCAGAGAACAGAGTCTCTTTTGCTGACCAATCCAATCAGTCACCCTTACAAAGAGCGCCGAGGAGTTTCGTAGCTTATCTCTGATTGAACAGATACCTGCTACGGCACTCGGCTATCACTTCATCACTTGATCGGATGGAATCTGTAAGGTATAGAGTCAATTCATGAAATCCTATTCGTCCATAACAACCAATCTATGGTCAACATCTTACGGTTACAGCATCTTAAATGCATATTCTTTGCTGATAAAACATGAAGACAATTTCGCAGGTTAATAAACTGCCAGTGGTTGTTTCAAGTATTATAATCTAATTTGTGAAATTTATCATCAAGAATTAGAACTTACAAAAAACACTAAAAATTTGAAAAATTAGTCCTTAATCTGAAGATCCAATTTTTTAGTCTGTACAATATCATTGAAATAATAATAATAATAATAATAATAATAATATCGTGTGACCTGGCTGGCTCAGGTCTGGTGTCAGAGTTATCAGGTCGCACCTGAATAAGTTCAGGGCCTCTGACGTGACTTAACGACTGTTTTTAGGCAGCCGGGACCGACAGCTTAACGTGTCATTGAAAAACTACCTATTATAACAAATTATCTGGCAAATTATGAAAATAAGACTAAGAGCTTCGAAAATGAAAAATCAACTGAATTAGTTCAAATTTCTTTATTTTTATTTCTATATTTTTTAAGTGTCTACGATATGTTGGTATTGAGCTAACTTTTATCCATCACAAGTGGAATTAATCATAATGTCATCCATCAGCTTAATTATCAATACAGACGATCAGTTTTAACTGTCAGTTCCAGAACCTATCGCCTCCAAACGGTAGGGTCAGTTTTGCCAGACATCAGTACACACACTACCACCTAGTTACAATCTAAATGTCAGCTACTACACAGAGAAGTAGAGAGACTACTTCTCTGTGGCTACTATCATAATTCACTTCATTGTGTTTGGCGGTGTTGCGTTTTGCCCCGTTGCACTCTTGCGACGGCTAAACGACGTATTCCTTCCTCTATAGCCCTGTCTTTACCTCTATTTATTAGTCTGGAAATACTATATAGTTCAGAACAAATAGCATTCTAACTATAATTAGTACAATAGAGACAAAGTTCCATTTCACGCCAATCTGAAAATACCACGGGAGACAAGGAACAACGTAAGATTTTTAATTTGATTTTTAAGATACTGTTCATTGAAGGAATAGAGAGATCTCGTGGTGGTTAAATAACGAAACAAAAGAACTCAAACTGATGAACTTTTTAAAAAGGAAAATGTGGAGGAATCAAAGAATAAACAAACATAATTCAATCATAAGGATAGATAAAACAAGAATAAACAAACTTTAAGACATAATAAGAGTTCAATAGAAGTAAGAAGATTGACTTTAAACATTTTCTTAGTATTTCAGGTTGAGTCGAAAGAAGAATTCTTTTGTAGTGCGATTTAATCGAAGATAATGTCGGATCTGAGATAGTAAAACAACACTGGCGACTTTTGTGGTGCAGCTAGTCGGAGCGCTTGTCTGTGATTAGTTAGGACTCTGGCTGGCTTCGTATCCCTGCAGGATTGAGTTCGAATTTCGTTCAGCTATGGATAATATTTTTCATCTTTTACCCATTCACCTTATTGTCCCTCATTACCCACGCACAAGTCTCAAGACCACTGTGAGCATCATCCGACTAAAAAAAAATTCAACTGTATTCAAAAGTCCTTTTTATATCTTGCAAATTGGTGATGATATCTATCCAGTGACTGCATTTAGAACCAGTGCTACTTAAGGTTCTATAAACATCAGGTACAAGCACCTGACAATTCGGTTCTAATGTGTTGGCGGCAAATTTTTTTTTAGGATGAAGCCCACATAGGTCCGAGACCTGTGCGTGGGTTATGAGTTGGATGATGATGATTTATGAGTTGGACCTACAGTTTTAGGTGGGTTCCGAACCACCGGAAAGTAATTCAAATATATATTAGATTTTGTTAAGGCTAATAGATGAATACAATGATAGGATGTTACGCGACGATGTAACGATCAGTTGATTTTGTTATAAAGTAGGACTAATGCTACGCGACGTGGTAACGTTTCGGGGTTTCGTTCAAAGCTTTGACCCGGCTTTATAGAAACAAAATTGATACAATTCAAATATTCATCGTATCATAGGAATGAAAGTGATACAATTCAAACATTCATAATATAACGTCAGAGTGGAAGTAAAATGAAACCTCACCAGGCTGATGAGAGCGCGCTAACAATAAATTCTGCAATCAACCAGATAATGGATATTGAATGACGGGCATCAATCCTACAGAAAATTATCCGGCTCGGTGGATCTGTTTGACAGATACAATTTTAACGCCTGTGTGCGGTTTCGTTTGACTCAATGCGACAAATCAATACAGTGAGTGAGTTAGTAATTGAGTGAGGAAGAGGTATTGAGTGTGTGAGAGAGGGTGAGAGTGAGTGAGAAAGAGAGATATGCGCACAATACGAGTCCCATGTGACCTCAAAATTTCATTCCCGGTAAATGAAGGTGAAACCAGCAGTGGTAAGAGATATCCTACACTGATAATAAATCTTGTCATCTGTACAGAGATTTTCCTGTTCACTTTCCTGGTAACGCTTGTTGTTGTGGTTCATGATAACTGCGGAAAGAGAGGTCGAATGATTGAGTAATCAAGTACGGAATAGAAAGTGTGATTGATTGCTTATTTTGATATTGATTGCCTCTGCTTTGGTTCTTTGGAAGGGGGGTGTATGTAAGAACAGGGGATGGTCAGCTTTTTTCCACTGCTTGTTCATCACTGTTTAATTATCAGTGATGATGATAATTATTTGAAGGATCATCATTCCTGAAAATCTGAGACCCTCCATTAAAATCAGGGCTGGGTGGAGTCAATAGAAGAGTACTACATAAAGGTATACCTATCTATCACACTCAAATTTTGTGATATTAATAAGAATGTGATAATATAACATTTTTCAGTTAATATAATTTGTAGCACCATTTTGAAGTCATTAATAAGTCGGTGAATCATCAAATTCAATCGAAAATAAATAATTATTTTAATTTATCAGATAAAGCCTACATTAGACTACATATTTTTTATTAGCCTACATTGAATTAATAATGAAAATAATTCGACTTTACAAAATAGTAAGACGGCAGGCAATAGTATCGATAAAGTTGTATTGGCGAATGTGAAGAATGTATAAAGGCAGGTGAAGAATGTATAGCTGTAATACTGATAGTAGTACAACTCCAATAAGAGATGCTTCGTAAGGAGGAGAAAAGTAGAAATAAAAAGCGGCAATTCAAATATGAAAAATTCTTTCTTTCTTTCTATGGCTTCATTCTTCACGAGTTTATGCTTGAAATAAATATTAAATGGAATATTGAATTGCCATGCGTACAGAAAAGAGGCATTTTATGATTCCCTTACTCCTTTTGTTCTTGCAAATTAAATTATTTCAGATGAATGATTTTCTTATTCCCCATTCTCATGTGAATTCTCAGCTTGGTATCACATTGCTCAGTTGTTACTGCTGTAAAGTCAGTTATTAGCGTGATTTTAAAAAGGTAGGGAAAGGAGAATAAAGTAATTACTTTGAGTGCTGACTATTATGTCCTATATATTCAGAAAGAATATTATAGAATATGTTTTCAACTATGTAATTCAGATTACTCTAAAAATCGGGAAAACAGAAGATCTGAAGACATTGAATGATCGAATAATTAATGTCTCAATGTCTGTGAAAACAATGTTTCAATGGCATTCAACAGCCATAATGATTATTATTATTATTATGCTCTTTAGAACCACTAAAATCATCAATTGATGAGCTTAAGTTATTTCAACAATTATTTTCAATTTTGTTTTAAAAACGTAGAAAATAGTTGATGAGTAGTCTTAAAAACTAGTTAATGACATTCATAAAAAGGGAAAATATGATAATTATAACATAACCAATTTTGATAAAACCGAGAAACCGATTAGCAGTCGGCTAGAATGATTAGAAAAATTGATTACTCTCAAATAATGGTATGATATTTTCCCTATTCCAGTCACTTATTTTGGGAAAATTAATTATAATATGACTTGGACTATTGCCGTTTTTTGTTTATACTCCAAAATTACGTCAATAATCAATTGAATCTTTAAAATCATTTCAATTGAAACTCTTCTAGAAATGATTATATTGCTTCTCGAAATAACTGAAAAAACAACACAAAATTGATAGTAAAGAGAGGTAAAATAAGAAAGTGTAACAAGAAAATGAGACAAAAAGCGCTGATCTGCAACCTTCTTAAAAAAGGAAGCCGGTGAAATGATGTGGCCACCTAATGCTGATTGATGATGTGGCACTTTAGAGCCTACTGTGCAGGGTGCAGGGCTGGACCCGGTAAGGAGTGTTTGAGGTAGACCTCAGAAAAAGTGGAGCGGATATATCAGAGAGGTTTTCAGGAAGAAAAGAAGAGGTTGGTGGAGATGGAAAGGCTGACACTGAATCGATGGGTCGACATCTAAAAGCGCTTCTCAAGAAGAAAGGGAGACAGTGAGGAATTGCAGGAGGAAGAAGAAGGAAAAAAGGTAGGGAAAGGAGAAGAAAGTAATTACTTTGAGCGCTTGAGAATAATTACTTGTGAAATTTTCAACGAAGAAAATAATTAGAAAAAGTTCAAACTAGCAGTTTATCCTGTTAAAGAGCTAGCTAGTTGGCTAATAATTTCCAGTGTAATAGACACTATGCAAGCTAGGAGTGTAAGAATGGACAGTTTTAAATTAATATCTGGAATAGCTGATCATAAATTTGAAATTACTTATCAAGAGACTCAACACTTTGTTCAAAACTCCAACGTGGGTTGAAATTGCGAGAATAGCTAAGAGGTATGAACTGCAACGGAATGCAACGTGTACATGAAGCATAATTGTTATAGAGGAAATTAAATCATGAAGAAAATACAATTTGTTGTCTTGGTATCACTTATTTCTGGCAGCAAGATATACTACACAATAGTTTAGATACAATTAGTAATCTAATATCAAAACTGACACTGTATTTCTATTAAAATATTATTTTCACTCACTTATACTAGAGATACTGGAGGGATGCATTTCACTTCTGAAAAGAAGCTTCGTCAGCCTAAGTGAGTGAAAATGCTGATGCAATAATCAATTGAATCTTTAAAATCATTTCAATTGAAACTCTTCTAGAAATGATTATATTGCTTCTCGAAATAACTGAAAAAACAACACAAAATTGATAGTAAAGAGAGGTAAAATAAGAAAGTGTAACTAGCAGTTACATTCGATGTCATGGTTTGTAATCCAGCATCTCCAGTATAAGTGAGTGAAAATAATATTTCAATAGAAATACAGTGTCAGTTTTGATATTAGATTGTTCATAAAGTATTTCGACATCGAAAACATCACAGATACAATTAGTATTGTCAATCTGTTTTTGAAGATGATACAGCATCGAATAGCATATAATAAATAGTATTTATAGCATTGAAAGGAAATTCATAATTGATCTATTCTTTAAAATAATTTTTGTGACAAAATTCCTTTGAAAATCCTTTTGTTTTTAAATGGATGGGGATGAAAATTTATCATTATATTTACAGCTGAAAGGCTCAAATGAATTTCAATGGGTGCCAAACAATGAAAAAGTAAATATAGATAGATCGTTTATCGATAATTTTTGTTGAGCTGAAGCCAATTTTGACAAAAATCAATTCAGCTCTAAAAAATCTTCCACAAATTCTTACAATATAACAAGTGTTATATTTATAATAAATGGAATGAGATTATAATTAATTGATAAGATAATTAATTGATAATTGACTTTCATTTGCGCACTTTACAAGTAACAAAAGTGGTGTGGGTGAAGTTGAGGTATAAGTGCCCCCTCCTCCACTCAACCAACACTGAGAGGTATATAAGTGAAAAATTGAGGGAAACAAACGATCCAATAAATTTACATAAAAACGTTTTTCCATGAAATGTGTTTCATCGTTTCATCGTTTCAATCAATTCATATTTAATCAACATATTTTTAGGAGAACGTTTGAGCTTTAAGGGGTTGAACACTGAACGTCAAAAAAATAATGAGTTATTGAATGAAAAAAGAAGTTGCACCAAGAAAAACCTCTAACGGTGGTAGATTGTTTTTGTAATTCAATATTGAAAAAGTTCCACCCTCGTTTCTATCGAAATTGACTGCTCCCCTCAACGATTCCTTTTATGAGGAGCTAGTTAGTATATCATTTATATTCCAAGTCATTGCTAACTTAAGTGTGAAATAGAACAACCTAATTTTCTTGCAGTGAACACTTCCAAATACTCTTCAACTAGTTGATTGTAAACTCATACTGTGCGTAACAACTATCATCCTATAATGTTTGTAATCATCTTGAAACATTACGATTTCCACTCGAGAATATTACAAGCTAGTGTTGAAATTAATGGTAACAGCTCGTTAATAACGCTAGCTTGATTAGAGCATGAAACGAGTATACAATCAAATCAACGAGCAAGTTATAAAGGATGCGTTTCATGCATGCATTCATTTTCGTTTTCCACGTCAGAGGAAGACGCTGGAGTCGTCGACATCTTGAGAGTAATAAATCAAAGTCACCTGCAGGCTACGGCATGTGTGAGTGCGCGCGTCTGTGTGCTTACATTATGAAAACAAGCAGGCAGCCTATGAACATAAGAGATGGAAGGGTGGCTTCTTGGGGCTGAAGCATCTGAAAATGGAGAAGCCACGGAACAGTTGGAAGATAAAGAGTAAAATTTGTTGGAAAAATAGGGTTGTTCATATATAAGAACAGGTATCTTGAAGGATGATTGTGATACAATCACACTGAGTGATTATATTATAATATCATTGCTGTTTATGTACAAGTACAGAGGTCTTGATAATGGTATTACATTATAATTATGATATCATATTACATTATACATATTGTAGTGAGAATTGAGAGAAAGAAGTGGTTCTCGGTGTTATCTGCTATGTAAATGTTTACTTCTAAGCAATTAATTACTCTGCTTTTGACACTTTTATGGTGTTTACTTGGTAATTTGTAGAATGTTCTAGTTGTTTTATTAGACATTAATGGAATCTTATCGAATATTGTGGAAGGTGGGATGGCCTTTCATTGTTTATTTTAGAAATCAGTAGAAGTTGATAGAAAATCGAGAGATATCTCAATTATAGAAAATTATGTACAGGCGAGACTTTTGTAAATTAGTTCAGTCTTGTTTGAAATTCGTCGTGATAAACAAGTAGTTCAGTTGTTGTTCTACGTTGATAAGTGGCAGTAGTGACAGTTCCCGTTAATACAGACAGTGCAATTCCGTTGGCGCTATTACAAACCATCTAATGAACTTTCGTTGACAGTGGTGAATTCTTTTGACAGTTCTATAGTGATAATTCTTTTACCTATTACTATATTACGGACTTGTGCTACGTGAGTTAATTGTTCTTCCTCGACGTTTCTTTTTGAATATTATTGGACAGTTTATTGCACAGTTATTATTTAATATTAGATCGCCCTTTTGACATTTAGTGATTGATTTTTTGTATGTTAATATTGAAAACTCGTTTATCTGTTTTTAATTGCTTATTTTTCTGTAAGAAATTACTGAACAGTTTGATTTGTGGATTATTTGTTTAAATAAAGTGCAAGTGATAAATTTAAGTGTTGCCTGCTTTATTTTAGACATAGAACCCGTAACAATATCATGTTACACATATGGTATTATATCATTGTTTAAATTGTGTCATAATAGTAATACATTATATGATATCATATTAAACTATACATATCATATTACACATATATTATTATATCATTGTTTAAATTGTATGATAATAGTGATAAATGATATATCATCGTTTGAATTAGATTACAGTAAATTATAAAGTAATTAACTACTACTATTATACAAGACCTCTGTATTATAGTTCATAATCTATCTAATCTATTCATCTATATTATATAATTTATGATCAATGATCTGTATAATATAGATTAGATTGCAATCTGAAATACAATCAGGATATTCGTATCGCAATAATCCAAAAAAGATTCAGATTCAGATAGCTTTATTTGAGTAGAAGTACAACTTATATGACTACTGACTATTTGAAATTTATTTTAAAAATATAACCTTACAATGACTGACATCACCTAAATTCATGGAAGATAGATGAAAAATATATTCAAGAAGATAAGTTCTCACTGTAATTATTACACTGTTTTGTAAGTTTGATTACTGACATTAATAAGGGTGTTTGCATAATAAATGAATTGTAATATCTAGGTGATGCATTTACATCACCAAAAATTTACCGCCAAAAGGGCGGAGTTAGGGCAAAATAGCCCTAGCCAGAGATTAATAAATTCAAATTGAATTGACATGGAAAACTATTGAAAACGTGTTAAAGAAATCTGGCATAAATTTTACTATAATTTTAATAATGGAATATTTGTTTCTTTCTAGATGCTCACAGTTTTTAGTTCTAGATTTGATTGTGTTCTTATTTTTGCTTGTTGCTCCTCCCACCAGTGGGCGTGACTTGACATGGCCTTCAGCCAATCACAAACCGTTAATGCGGTCAGCCTATTCCTTCGCCAATAGTACCATTCTGTGTTTAGTATATATTAAGCTACTCTGTACTTTGGTTTTAGTTTGAGATTGATAATGGTGTAACAACCGAAACTAGTATTGTAACTAGTAGTGTAACAGCCGAAATCTTACTATTTTTAATAAATGTGGTTGTGACAACTTCGTCTTATTATTCTTTATGGATATCTTTCACAATATCACCTTCACTACTACAAAGAAAGTTAATATTGATTGCTTTTGAGTAAGCATCCATCACATCCTCCCACTTCTCTTACTGTTCATTCACTCAATTTTTTAAAATGAACAAAATTCTTGAAAAAATGATAGGTATCATAGGTAATGCTTGTTACACTTCAACATCTGATGAAGAGATTTCATTTCCTAGACTCTAGGCAAAGAGAAAATTCCCTGCACGAATAATTCGGCTTGAAATGCATTCAAAATAATTTTTCGACGAAATTTTCAACATTGGGGAAAATTTAGTCCCACTGAACGTCTTTTTAAATTAAAATGTGAAGTTTTCCCGAACAAACCGATAAAGTGGACAACACATCATAGTTTTTATTGGGAAGGAAGTGGAAATAAAACTAAGGAAGGAATGTGCGTGTGGAAGTGTCGAATAACATGGGTTGATATGTCATTCAAGTTTTATAATAACAGTAAAATTCTCTCACGCGATCGATCAATTGAGCTTGCTCGGGCTTTAAATAAAATGGTTGCATATTAAGCATATGTGGTCTACTTCATCACATCAACGGATCTATAAGAAATTGGAACAGCTATATAAAGTAAATTTTCTAGAGTGGTTTGATATAGTCTATAGTCTAATCCAAATTTAGTCTGTACCTGTTGTAAATTTTTTAAACGAATTCACAAAAAGGGACTTTTAATTTTTCAAATTTCGTTGATTTCCACTGTGTTGAGCTTTGACGAGATTACCAGTAGGTATTATTCAGAGAATCAGGCCCACTGTACAATATTTACTTTAATCCAAACGATATTCTATTTATTTTTAAACTGCATGAGGAAGCAAGAAAAAAATTAGGGGAAAAATAAATATGAGAAAAAAGGACAAAGATAAAAAATTGAAAACCCGAACACCTCAACGATGGATTGACATGTGTATCGGTGCACGAATGATAAAGTGGTAGAAATTGGTTGGGATTGTGCATAGTGGGGAGTTTCACGGTACCGTATTTCAAAAGTATACACAATTTATTATCAGTAATACTCCACAAATTAATTCGGAGAAACGTATTTGCATAGTGAGGGTGAATTATAAAACAATTCTTATCTAGAAATTAACCTTTTCAGAGTGGAGGGACAGTATGAGTTATCTCTCATACAGGCTCTGTATGAAAGAAATCATGCTCACGTGCTCTCTAACCTATGTGGGAGAGGGTCAAAAAATAATAAAATACAAAAAAGAGATGGTTAGAGAAAATATCTTACGATATATCAACCCTTTAAACATGTAATTTTATTAATGGTCATGAAAAGAGACAAGAGAGTCGGTGGAACCGTATTGTATAAGCTTATGGAAAATGAAACATCCACACCATACACCACAACCACACACCGGACATGATAACATTTTCAGGCAGTTGGGTCCACGTGTCCAGGGGGGCTCGCATGAGTGTGCGTGCGTAAACGGTCACTGCGAAAGGGGTGTACAACCCGAAAATTCTCCCCTATCGAGTCACATAGTAACACATATACAGTTATGAAGGGCCTAGTACATATATACAACATCCTGTGCTATTCTGGTCGAGCAAAGTTTGTACTCTGCTTACTGCATTATCGTGTTGTATTCAATCAAATCGGGACCAGATTTGTGGGTTTTGATGTGTCAGCAGAATTTTGATGTCGCCAGCCGACAGATACTCAATTAGGTAATCGGATAACGACGTTCAAGCGCGCAAACTGTCGCACAACTGCCTATTGTCGCCCGACAGACCGTTAACTCCAACACTAAGCGTGCATTTTGTGGTACATAACATTCAATTTAGCGTTACACCGTATCGATGTAGATAGTTGCAAATATAGGAGCTTATCTTTGACTAGCATAGCGGTATTCCGATGATTAAGCGAATTGGACGGTGCTAGGATGAATACATACATTTACATTATGATCTGTGTAGGCCTAATATGACTATGTATATATAGAATATGATGATATTATGGGCTTATTATGATACAGCATGCAAGTGAATTGTAACTGTGGTAGTCTAAATTTAGTAACATGTTTAATGTTGATTCAACGTGATTGTTGCAGGTACCAAGAGTTTTTGTACGATAACTCACGTACAAAAAATATTTAGAATGAGATAATACCATGCGCTTATTATAATCCATTAAGCAAGTGAATTGTAATTGTGATTGTCTAAATTTTCTTGACAGTACCGTGACTTATGTGAATATAACGTAATCAATACAAATGTCAGGAGTTTATGTACAATAATTGCTGAATGATAACTGTACAGCTTGCAATTAACTAAGCTACTTAAGAACTGATTTGGAGCACATTCCAAAAAATTTCAATAAGCATAAGTGGGTGATATATTTTTAATTGACATTTTGACTCATCATTTTATGATTCTTAGAATATTTTTTTCTTTTATTGTCTCAAACATTTCTTTTTCACTTTAATGTCGTAGCCTTTCTCTTGTTCTAGTTGACTCTCTCACTCCTCCTTCACATCCTATTATCCAGCTTCACTTTATCAATTAATTTATTTCTTTTTAGCATCCCTGTTTATCATCTATCACCTTGTGTGTTCCTTCTCCTTGTTTTTTCATTCCAATTTTGTTTTTCAACTTTGCTCTCATGAAACACCCTAAAATCGAATCATATTTAAATAAATGAAAAAAATTATCACATCTTTGAATTTAATATACAAAACTCTTGACACAGCACGAGATATTAAACAATTTTGCTCTCATGGAACATCCTTAAATCCAGGCAAGTTCAGAAAACTCAAGAAATTGATCAAAAGTGAAAATTTGATAAAAACAATTAGTGAAATATCAGATAAATAATTATTGAACAATTAAGTAATTACAACATGGATACTTTAAAAAAAATTTAACTCATATTTCACTTTGAAATAGTTGGGCATTGCAAATAGCTACAGGGTAGAAACCATTTCTAACATGACCAGATGTTTCTAGGATCCTATGAAAAAATCTAGAACAGGCCAAACATGAGTCATAAATAAAGCATAGCTCACCGTTGTTGACATTAAGTAACTTTTTTCTAGGAAGCTAATTAGAAGGAGCTTTCCTTTGAGTTTTCCACTCACTGACTATTTCCATCTCCGTCAGCCTTTGCTGGTAGGTGGGATAATGAACGGGTTCCGACAAGATTTCAAGAAAATATGAAAGCCGACACGCAAACAACAACTGAGCAGTCGTTAAAAGCAAACGCAAAGAAGACAAAAAGCTAAGACGCCTAGTTGCCGGCTTATCATTAATTACATTACACAGGATTGAGCTTATCACCATCTTTGAACTACCAGCTTCGTTCTAATCTGCACAGTGCTCACTATCGTCTTTCACTTCATTAAGCTCGCAAAAGAAAGTTATGCTATCACGGAAAATTCGTACTTTTTTATTCGGCACCAACCGTCGAATTACCTCAACTCAAAATTAGAGCTCAATGTTCTCCAGCTAATCTGCATGACTCAACTTTTGCAACACAACAGGAAAGTTTGTTAGGAATTAGAACACAAAACTCCCACTCACCACACCAGGATAACAGACACATCTGCGGCAAAAAAATACACCTGGTAGACGACTGATTTTGCAAAAAGACTCCAATTGCGTACTAAATTTAACGTGGGAGGCTATATAAATGATTTTTTCATTGCACACAAAATTTGATGTAGGAGTCAATTAGTACTCTTATTTCTCATTTTTAAAGCTTCAAATAATTCATGTCCATTCAACTGAAAGGAGCTTCATTACTACCACAGCTCCTATTTTTTCCTGACCCAATCTATACAACTAAACTCAATCTGTTTTCTTCTCAAAGTCCATTCTTGAAGAAATAAAAGCGTCACATAATGAACTACAAACTAAAAGAACATGATTATTAAGAAGATACAATATTGTAGAATGTTGTTTAATGATATTAAAAAAAAAAAAACATCTGAAACTTTTGAACGGTAACATTAATAACTTATATTGAGACTGATCAATAATTCACAGTATATTAGAATATATTGTCAAAATAAAATTAAATGAAATTTTGAAAAAAAAATTGAAAACCTTCAAAGGGTGGAGAACTTTTAAAGCAATACATTAAATTCCTACGTTTATAGTATACATTGAAATCCTTCTAATGGTAGAGAACGTCCATAGCACTTGCTTCCACGTTTTACCTAGATCATTCGAAGCCCAAATGATATATGGATAGAAATTCATTATTTATGAATCTACTATTCACTATAATATTCTGTAAGAGAGAACTATCCGTATGGGTGTCCTCCAACAGTAGAAAACTGATGTGTAATAGGTTACGAGTTTTTCAATAAGCTTACTCTAAAGCCAACTATTTCATTCTGCTTTTTGTTGTTTTGCAAAGGTAAACACATGTAGACCAACAGAGGACCACCTAGGACTAATAACAGCCTAGGACTAATAGATAGATTCCTCCTCAACAGCTCTATAAAAGATGGGGAGTGGAATTGTGTTAGAAGTAGGTTAGATAAGATCATTTTATTCATGTAAATATACAAATTCCTATTATGCGTGATAGAAAAGAAAGCAACAACACAAAGACTGTAGCCTGTAGAATTCATGGATATTCAACAATGACTACCTACGTAAAATTAAGCAAGGAGAGTAAGAGGCTGGCAAAGAATGAAAGGTTTACAATATTTGGCATTCATTCGTAACAACATTCACTGTGAATAATGAAATTGTGTAATTTTAAATGTAATAATACCGTTGAATGTACACTATTGTAATATGAATAGGACGGATAAACATAGTTTCGCATAGAGATAGACAGACCTATGTGAGTAATGACAGAGAGACGAATGAAGAAATAGAAGGGAACGAAAAGGAGTTTTCAACCTGACTGCATTCGCTTTTATCCCCTACTGTCAGGTCCCTCGCAAGGAATTAGATTGTTTCGGGGAGCAGTCAGTCAGTTTTTCAGCCCCTTCATTGCAAGGTGGGTGAGCGGCTGTGAGAGGTTGGGGAGGAGTTGAATGATGCTGGGTCTGAGATCATCGCGAGCATAAACCAGGAGTGAATGAACAATACGCTACCAACAATGAGCACGCTTCTCATTACCGTGAACAGAAGTAGGGAACTGCTTTCTTCCCTTCCGCTAGCGAAGCCTTTCGTACTCCGCATCAAGGACTTAAATTATTAGGACGTCAACGTCTTCTATTCACAGTCTCCCAGGAACCCGGGGAGCTGTGAAAAGAAATTTGCTTGCAGAGGAGGGCGACAATATTCAAAACGCGTGCAGTACGAATAAATGATCGACTGTTTTAAACTGCAGTGGTTTATTATAGAAATTCAAACGCTCGATGAATATTCATTGGAATGTTAAAGACATTGATTCGGTAACACAATTATCAATGCAAACTAAGATTGTGCAATTTTGAAGGTTGAAGGCGTGAAGTGAAAGAAAGAAAAACCAATAAAGATAAACAAAATTCTTTCACTGGAGTGGAAATAGGGGAGTTTGGAATGCTTTAGAGAGACTTTATCCCATTCAATTTTAGATTTTAATATTCTTTGAACATGCATGATAAGGATGGGAACTCGTTGCTTATACAAAGGTTTATCCCAAGGACATTCTTAAATTCTATGAACCTTCAATTACGAAGGCTCTACTATGCAGAGTCTATTTTATGTTACTGTTTGTTTTCATATTAAAGGAAAAGAATGGTAAACAGGCAAATTTTATTCATGTAGTTCGACCACAGGTGAGTTTCAGTTATCGCAGACAGCAATAGAGTTCCGGCTTCATTGTTTTGTTCATGATGCTAGCATGAGTCTGAGACTTTTGCGTGAGTAATCACACACAATATGTCAGGGATTAAAACCTGTGACCGCAGGAGTAGCAGACTGATATAAGCACCTCAACCACTTCTGGTAACCTGCATTCTCTGGCAACCTAACATTATTCTCAAGTTCAACCAATTCGGGATTTAATTGAGTAGTAGTTCATGATTTTTACCTGCGATAGTAAAATAGTTTGTATCGGAATAGCCAAATTTGATAGTCTTTATTATTGAAATAAGAGTTATAATAGCTGACAGATGAGTACTGAAAAATGACTGGTTATAACCTATCATAAACTTGACATTCAATCTTCGGCTGGACTAATTTTAGTGTACAAGAGTTCCTTTCACATCAAAATTAAGCTTCACCCCAACTAATTGATATAGTAATTATGGTAACTAGAGTATAATTGTTAATCTGACTTGTCTTATATACTCCTTAATTGGAGTTTCCAAGAAGTAATCTTTCTTCTTCTTTTCAGAGGATGAAGCCCACATAGGTCTGAGACCTGTGTGTGGGTTATGAATTAGATGATGGTGAGTGATGAGTTGGACCTACATTTTTAGGGGGGTTCCGAACCACCAGTAAGCGATTTTACAGCTAAGAACAGAGTCTTTTTTGCTGGCCAATCCAATCGGTCACCCTTACAAAGAGCGCCCAGGAGTTTCTTAGCTTATCTCTGATTGAACAGATACCTGCTACGGCACTCGGCTATCTAATCTACAAAAAAAATGCGAATTCTATTAAAATTAGTATATTGATTTTACACTTTCACATCCGTAATAAAATACAGTCAAAGCCACAGATAAAAAATTATTAAAAACATTTTAAGCGTCCATAATTAATCAGTTTATCAGAAAAATTTTCGATAACGTGATGATCCAATATCCTATCTTGTCCTCAGTAGGCCGAATTTCAGTGGATCATCACTCATTAACCAAGGTGATCATTCATTTTCATGATCTAGCAACCATTAAACCCGAACCATGCGAAAAAGGTTTGTTTGAAGTGCAGCAGAGGGATATCATGATCGATATGATTTGTTTGCTTGGAGAAAGTTGGCGTTACTGATGGGATGGAGGGGAGGATGATGGTGAAGGGAGAAGGGGGAGCGTAGAGTGGCTTTGGCGTCGGTTAAAAAAAGAACAGAAGGGATTTAAAAGGATTTATTAGACGTGCGACGCGAGAGGGGGCTCTTCAGGGGTATTTATCGGATTAGGGAGTCCATCGTTAAGGGGGCGAATGGAGGGGGGGGGGGGGAGGTGAACGTTTTCCTTCACAAGCAATCGAATTAAGCTGGTTGAGAAAGTCGCGAAATGGGAAAAAGGGAGGAAAACGTTCCAAAAATCATCAGTTCAGTGCACATACTCAGAGATCATCTAGCAAAAACTTCTGGAACTTCTATGACAACAAAAACCGATCAGAAGTGTACAAATGACAACTTTTAGTTGTCTAGTAGTTTTTTCTGGTTCCACGCAATACATTTACAACTTTCAAACTTAGTTTATTTTGAACAAGCTTTCTAGACAGCGTCCTTGAACTTTATGTCTGCCAGAACTTTGACGAGTAACTAGTAATAGAACAATATATTTATTTGTTTTCAATGCTTGAAACAAAGGATTTACAAATGTAAATGAACTTAAGAAGTTTAGTTAACTGGCAAATCGCTCAGTTCTTGTTAATATGTAACAAAGACACTGTTCTCTGCTGAAAATCACTTCCCGGTGGTTCGGAACCCACCTAAAACTGTAGGTCCAACTCATCAATCACCACCCATCATCCAACTCATTACCCACGCACAAGTCTCAGACCTATGTGGGCTTCATCCTCAAAAAAAAAAACTTTGTGATGAATTCATGTAACAAATTTTGCAGGAATTTATTCATTTAAAATTGAAATTCATAGAGTCCTTAACGTTGAAGTCTGTCAACTGGAAAATCGTTTAGTTGAAGTTATGGAGTAATTTCTTCACTTCAATTTGAAATCATTCAAGTACTTTGTAGTCGTTGGATCTTTTCCTTCATTCAACATTATTTATGTAACTATGGTAACTAGTGTAGATTTTTGTCTCAGAAATTACAAAAACTCAAAATTATATTAATCTTTTTTGGACTGTGAGGTTTTTTGTTAAAAGTAAAATCAAAATTAATATTCTTTTTCGGAAAAAGACCTGCAATTATTGTGCTTCAAGGTGGAATTTTTAGTGAAACAGACCTAACCTAAGATTTTGATTCTAATTTGAAATTTTGTTAAAAGCAGTTTTGGACAATAGCTTGTTGTATTCAAATTGATTGTGTTAGTTAAATGAATAAATAAATATACCCTTATCACAATTATTCAATATCATACATCAACAAAGTGAGCTTGTTCTTTGGGAATAACTTTATTTGGAAAGCGCAAGTAATAAGAGATGATTGAAATTCAATTGAATCAAAACTAAAAATTATTCCTTATTTAATTATGAATGTGAGTGATTGAATGCGAGGAATTTGTGCTAAACAGGCCAATTATTGTCTGCAGCAAGTTGAAAGGCATTGATATAGCTCTTCTGAGAACAAGAAGTTATAGGAGAATTTTATTCTTTCAAAATTAACTATCGAATCTGTTGATTTACAAAAATGTCTTAATTGCATGGAAAGTTGAGAATCTAAAGCTAAAAATTGATCTATGTGATTTGCATCTGGAAAAATAAAATCTATTACAGAAATTATTCACACTCCTCTCCTAATTTTAGCGAATTCAACGATTTTAAAGGAGTAAATTCAATACTAAAAAGCCTTCTTATTAGAAGTGACACCATAAACATCTCATTTGAACCATTCAAGGCTTATTCGGGATGAACAAACGCAACTCTTTAGAAACAGAATTGGGAGTCTCAGAGCCTTCCTCTTACGCACCGAACTGCATTGTCTGTGAAGCTTAACTTGTACCTTATTTGGGATGTACAAAACTCTTAAGAGACAGAGTTATTGGGGCTCTATTACCGGCTTTTATAGCCTACTATAGGCAATTATAGCCTACTGCAGCCAATTACGGCCTTCTATATAGCCTTCTCCTCACGCACCGAACTGCAATGTTCGTAAAGCTTAACTTCTACTGCACTATTTCTATGGATTAACTTCTAAGAATCTGGATATATTTACAAGTTTTCTGGTAACTTGCCAGAACATACAACTCTGTGCTTATCCACTTCCTGATTTCGCCCCTTTTGGTTATGAAGATGCAAACTCCTTAGCAGAAAAATAGAATCCTCAGTGAGCAGACCTCCTTCCTGGTCTCCTCCAACCAGGGTTTCCTGCAAGAATTTTTAGTAACAAGGGGGAAAAGCTCAGCGAGGGAGCAAAACAAATCTAACTTTCGCTGGTGCCAGCCACGCTAATTGTATTTCCCCTGTGCGAGCAACCATTTCGAATAGCCGCAACTGTCACTATAAATCCTCAGCTACTGCTGTTCCTGTTCCCCAGTAACTCGGGTTATAACCCTGCCAAGGCGAGCCAGCTACCCCTGTTCCCTATACAACCCTGCACTGCACTGCAACAATAAACGTGTCGATCCGGCAATGACCATTGAAAACTCCCTCATACTGTTCCCGCCATTTCATTCAACAGCAATTGCGATCCATTGTACTCTCAACAAACTGTTCGCATTGATCAGCGAAAAACGTTTCTCGAAGAAAATGTGGACTATAGGTTACATGGAGTATTTCTTAGACTGTAAAAATCGAATCGTACTTAGTTGGTTGCATTCCAATTCCAGATGATCAATATCATTCGGTTGATCATTTCATGAATGATGAATGACACTATTTCATCAGTCCATTTTAATGCAGTAGAAGCTCAATATGAAGCCAAAATGGTTCCCACAAATAAAAGCCATATGCTAATTAATCTTTTCACTATGCATTAGTTCACTCAAAAAAAACTCTATGTTTACTACAGTTTATTGAAGCGACTAAAAACCCTTTTCGATACTCAAGCTCTTTTGGCTTCTTAATAAAATATAATTGGATTCAAGTACTGAAAAACCAACTGGCCGCATTTTTATAGTACAATAGATCAGTTGGTCTTACTCTTCATTTTCTTCAAAAGTAGTAAGCTAGTTGGTGCTCGCCACATTTGGAAGATAATGTTTTAAGAGATTATTTATAATGCCTAATCGATAACAAATCGATTCCAGAACTTTTATCTTATTTTTTTAGTCCAATCTATAAAAGATCTAGCTAATTTCATATCAAAATTAAATCAACGGCCTTCAAATCCCAGTATGGGTATACTTAAGTATTAGTATATGAATATATTAAGGACACAAAGCCATCTTAATTTATAACCGCTATATCGAAGACATTTTTCTGTAGCAAACTATCTCTAATTCTAGATATCTAGATTCGAAACTAATGAAATTCTCCTCACACCATTTTATCAATATCTGTTTATCATTAGCTAGGCGGAAAACTTTGCTTACAGAGTAAACTTTGTTTACTTAAAGTTCATCAGGGATTTCAATTCCATTTAGAATCAATCTGTAGCTCTTTATTGAATTCAAAGAAGGACTTCTATCTCATTACCATAGTCTAGTCTTCCAGAACTCAGGTTAGCACTTTTCTGATTCAGAACTAGTTCAGCTAGTCTTACTATTAAAAAGTAGTAAGCCAGTTAAAAGGTAATGCTATTTGTGATTTATGTATAATGTCTAATTGATCACGAATAGATTCCCGAGTAATGTTAGCTCGTATCTTACAACTGGTTCAGGCTTTCGAAGAAGTCAGTTGGAGCTCGCCACATAATGTCTAATAATGTAGCTACTAGCTCTTAATAATGTCTAATCAATCGCAAATAGATTCCAGAGTTCATGTTAGCTCGTCTCTTACAACTGGTTCAGGCTCTTAGAGAAGTCAGTGGGAGCTCGCCACATAATGTCTAATAATGTAGCTACTAGCTCTTAATAATGTCTAATCAATCACAAATAGATTCCAGAGTTCATGTTAGCTCGCCTCTTACAACTGGTTCAGGCTCTTAAAGAAGTCAGTTGGAGCTCGCCACATAATGTCTAATAATGTAGCTACTAGCTCTTAATAATGTCTAATCAATCACAAATAGATTTCAGAGTTCATGTTAGCTCGCCTCTTACAACTGGTTCAGGCTCTTAAAGAAGTCAGTTGGAGCTCGCCACATAATGTCTAATAATGTAGCTACTAGCTCTTAACAATGTCTAATCAATCACAAATAGATTCCAGAGTTCATGTTAGCTCGTCTCTTACAACTGGTTCAGGCTCTTGAAGAAGTCAGTTGGTGCTTGTCACAATTAGAAGATAATGTTATATTAGAGATAAAAATATCTGATCAATCACCAATCTCAAGAAACTGAATGAATGGGGGAGATTTCATCAGTATTAAAGCCAAAACATCGAAGACCTAGATGGACTGCAGGAGAAAACATGCAATATGAGAGAAAAATATGAGCACTTACTTCTATCTCTGACGATGAAGTAGTGAATGTTGTGATCGGTGTCTGGGTCCCTGGCCTGCAGCGTGAAGACGGGCGTGTTGGGCGGCGCATTCAGCTGCACGACTGCTTGCATCGGCAGCGGCCTATTGATGAAGTAAGGCGGCTCATCGTTCACGTCCTTCACGTGGATTATCACTCGCTGATTGTCTGTGTCTAAAAAAAAACAAATAAAAACACCATTAGTGAAATAATAACCGCAACAAATCAAACCTTAAATTATATTAACAAGAAGAATATATATATTGAATGAAATGTTATATTGGATTAAATATCAAACACAAAATTTTAATACAATGATCAGCGGAATTTGTCTGTGTTTAAAAAAAACAAATAAGAACACAATTAGTGAAATTATTATAACCGCAACAAATCAAACCATAAATTATATTAACAAGAGAAATTATATCTATTGAATGAAATGTTAATTGGATGAAATTTGAATGAAATATTAAACAGAAATTTGAGTGAAATGATCAAAGTATCATTCCTGAATATATGAAAGTATCATTATGGGAATGATAAATGGGATTGATAGATAACCCTGATCAATAAAGCACCTAAAAAATCAAGTTAAAAAGTAAATAACAATTAAATAATAATTTAATGATGAATTTCGAAGCTCCAATGATAATTTTTCTTGTATCTTGAGAATTGTATCATCAATTTAAAAAATCATAATCCTTGTAAAATCATCAATAATTTAGCATTCGATTGAGATCTTTATTATCAGAAACAAGCCCTTCAATAAATTAATATTACTCTTATTCTCAGAAGAAGGAACACTATCACGTGACCATGTTCTTTCCTACATCATACAGGAGTTCTTTCCTGTATGCTTATATTTGTGTGGCTGACAATCATGAAAAAAAGTTTTAGAGAAATTTCTCAGAACTTTTCAAAAAAAGTCTGCTTAACTGACTGCAAAAGTAGAAAATTGAACAAACTATTTTCAAACAATGCCCTGAGTAATTAATTTCTGATTCTGAACATGAAAAAATATCATAAACATGATTAATACGATAATATATTAGGGCAACTATGGCTGGTATGTAATATTCTGAAGCTAAAACAGTGACTTGAAGCTCAAAACCAATTAAATTATTAATCAATTAATTGATTAAATTAATAAATTTCGTTCTTACCATAATATTTAAAAATATAACTTTGAAATTATCGTTAGCATTCATTTATTAATCAATCAAGTTTTTTTATTTCTGGTTAGTCAGGTTTCTTTTATTTCCTTTATGTTAATTTGTAACCTTTAATTTACTGTGTTGTAAAGTTGTGGCAAGAAACAATTGAATTGAAATTGAATTAACAATCTGCAGATTTTTGCACAGCTTGATTTCTGAAAAAATAACAATAAGATCTTTCTACTCTAGTAAGAAGATGATTACATTCATTTCAGGCGCACTATAAGAACCTATTAATTTGATTTAGAAATAGAAATCTTCTTGATTTCTATGAAATAACAATGTTTAGGGAACATTTTTTCCACTTCCAGCCAAAAAAATCTCATTAGGCACTATGAAAATAGTTACATTCACTTTGTGAAGACTACGATAGCATGATAATTAAAATTATCAATGATAATGATCATTCCCTTCATTTCTGAAACGCTATAAGCTTAATTTAAGAGTAAATGACAGTCACCCCTTTATTTTAAATAATAATGATAATAATATTTTTTTATTTACCAAATGATACAATAACATTCACATATACATTACAATGTTCAAAATCTTGGCGCAGCCATCAAAGTTAATACTTGTGCGCTAGCTACGAGTTCACTACAATAATTTTTTTCAATGTTGGATTCCAGAGAATCAATAGCGACTCCATGTTTCAGGTACGGTAGGAAGGAAGGCTGTGATTGCAGCTGGGAGTAGGTTAGTGGTTGGCTTGTGCAGTCGACAAGCTTTGAGTATTAACTTTGATAACTACTATCGGCGACAGTATTCCGCGGCGGAAGAGCGAAAAGACATGGACAAGGAGGGCTTGCGATTATTAGCGAACTCAAACTTTTGTTGTAGTGGAGGATAATGGGAGGTCTAAATTGTGGAAAACTTGCAGAAAGTTTCCTAAGAGAGCCACGTGATCGCGTTCAGCAAACAGCCAAAGATCAAGCAGTATTTTACAAACTATGGGTGAGGGCGAGGAGGAGGGGCGGAAACCATGTTCCAGGTCTGACATAGCGCGAAAAATATCGCTTCCGTGTACTGCTTGCAACAGAACGATAAGACTTTGCCAAAAGTTAGTTCGCGCAATACCTGCACATAAATCACTTGTCATTGCAACCAATTATTACAATTCAAATGTAATTTATCAATTCAATTTCAGTGGTAGGACACATGAGTTTTTCAAGAATTGAATTTTCCACGAAAATGAAGTGGAAAAAGTTATTGAATGATTAATTGGAAGTAGAAAAGGAGTACATATCAATAATTGATTTGTGTTCTCACGCTTTTTCATCTATTGAAATTGGTGAGTAGAAAAAATTGGATGACTTTGTTGGAAAAGAAAATGAAATTAATTTTTACCGAAAGTATTAGCTATAACAAATACGTTCGAAATGAATGAATCCACCACGCAAAACTTCAATCTAAGTATTATTGTTTTCAATTTTAGTGAAAGGACATTGGTTAGGTGATTTTTTAAATAATGTAAACTATCCAAGGTAATTATTTGGGAAAGGGTATTAAAATATCAGTTGAAAACAGAAGTTGTCGAAAGGAGTGTAACATTTATAAGTTATAATTTATTATTGTTGAATTACTTCGATTCCGGTCAGAGCTGCTTTTCCTATTTCTAGAAATAATAAATAGGGGTAGGTAGACAATCCTGACAAGAAAAATTCCTGAAGCTTAACTACAATCAAGTTGAAACAGGTAAATCAAATCGACATCTCAAGTTTTCTTGAATTAAGATAAAGATGAATAGTTATTCTCTCATCTCATTTTATCAATTAGTCAGTTCTGAAGTCCTGAAATATGTTCTTTCAAGTGCTGAATTTGTTATACTTAGTTGAAACTGAATCCAGAGCGTTCTATTACAGCCGATATTACAGTATTTCTAGTAATTATACAGTAAATATTCGTTTCATTTCAATTATGAGTTCAATAATGTTTGAGATCTATTGTCGCTTATTTGAAGACTCAAGCATGATAAATGAGTTTGAGTTTTCAAGAACTCGAATAAAATTAATGGTAAATCCAGGGACTAGTGATAATGATTAAATACAAAAAATAAATTTTATAAAAAATTCAAAATGTTTGAGCTTTCAACTGTGGAAGACATTGAAAAAATTCAACTTACATCGACAATAAGGTTCAATAAGTACATTCTCTGAATAACTAAGTTTGCAGCAAGTAACATTGTGCTTGTGCTGCAAGGGCCCCAGGTGCATTCAATTTATTGTAACTCAATAGGTGACGAGCGATTAATTCTATACAATGGATATGACCCTCGTGGTTGTTGCCAACTTGAAACGAAATTGGTGACAAAAAATGCTCTGAAATATACATACGTCTCACTTGAGAATTAAATAACACACGAACATTTTGAAAGCATATGCAAAAAAGGCTCCGTTCACGGAGGGTGAGTTCAAAAGCGGTCTCGTAATCTATTCAAATTGGAAAGTACTATTCATTCTACGAGTACTTTGCCCCAATAACATCACACGCACGCACACACACACTCACACTTATTTGTTGCTGAATTTTGGGTGTGAGGCAGCGTTGGGTTGGAAATATATAACGATAGGTTTCAAGGTTGATCTGGGAAAAGGAATAAAATTATATATCCATTTCAAAATGTAGTGATTAATCACTTTTGGATGTAATAAAATCCTTTAAAAAACATTTAATATATTTTATTTCCACGCTTTCGTAGGAATTCTCTAAAAGTTAATGAGTTGTTGAGGAAGAATAAGAATAATATCTTGTAAGAGAAGAAAGATAACGAAAAGATTGATTTTCTTGTCCATTGATCCAGATCCAGAATGGATCCATTGATTCATATTGAAAAAAAACTTTTTTAAACGTGTAAAATCTTGTACAGCTCATTAGACCTGCTCTAAAACTTTTAATTTCTAGTTCATTCATCCATTCATTTATTTATAACACAAAACACAATCAAGTAGAGATACAACAGGCATAGCCCACTACTGCTTTCTTTACAAATTTTTAAATGAAAAATTCAAATTATAGGTTATGTCTAAGTTGAAGTGGTTATACTTACATCTCAATCCTATTGGCAGCATGAAAAAACATTTTCACTCATTAGTTGAGACAATAGAATTTATATCATACATACAGTATCCATACATGCAACATCAATATAATACATGCAACACCAAGGCATTTTTTCATTTCAATTGCTCTATCATTTTCTTCATTTTAATCAGCGAATGTATTTTTATCGTCACGAAATTTGTGCTACTTAGGCTAAATAATAGGCTACTAATTTTCCATTACAACTCAAGTTTTTTTTCGTCTGGATTTGAATCTAATAAAATTGGAATTGAAATAAATAAGTTGAAATAAATTCAGAATTGGAATGAATTTATCAAATTGGAATAAATTCCTATTTTAGGCTATAAATCGGAAATAAAGGATGCAGTTATCATAACAGAATATTATAGACTCCTGTAACAGAAATTATCTAAGAGAAATGTGAATAGTGTTTTTAGTGTTCATGTATAACCTAGTTTGAAATGAACAGCATTTAATACATGAGCAAATTTCACGATTAAGTATCTAACTTAGGAAATAGAAGCAGTTCGCAAACAGCGCTACCTCATTAGAACTGAAGCTTAGCTCTCAAAGTCGTTTTAAATGTCGTTTCTAAGACTTTTCAAATTATAAAAAACTCTAATGGTTGAGGAATGAACGACAAAAATCAGTGGAAAGGTCATCCACGTCTTCTCAATTATTTCAACAGCTATACGAGGAAAGGATACCAACTTGGTACCTCCCTTTTACAAGGAAAAGAGATAATTGGAGAGGATACTTTCCAAAGAAATAAATAGAACATTTTTAATAAGACACGATACAATTTCCAGTAAACTGTAAAAATCAGTGTTTTGGTTTTGATAACGAACGTAGATTTCGTGAGAGAATTTACCATTTAACTGTTTCATAACAGGGAAATTAAAAAAAATAACCAAACTGAATAGAGAAGCAAGTTATGACATTCTTAGTTATTGAACCGTGTCAAAAAGCATGACTTTGAACGTCAATTGTTTATTACTACATTCTTAATACATTCTTTGCAATGAATGTGCACAAAATATACATTCAACAGAGAAATTAATATTATAAATCAATAAAATATCAAATATTATTTCATCAATAAAATCTAGTCCACAATTTTCTCTAAACATCAAAATTGCGAAATATTATCATAATTCAATCATTCTAGGTGATTGTTTTTGCCTAATAGAAGTAATAGGCTTTGTAGGCCATTATTACTCAATATATTTCTAAATAGGCCTACACATATGATATGAGATTTTAATTTAGGCTTTCTAGAAAAGAAAGACTGTGAGAAGCAAGAAAGTTTAAGAAAATGGTGGGAGCATAAAGTACGAGAAGTGATGCCGAAGATTTTCCAAACAACATGACGTCGGTAACACTGATAATAGCGAAACCGACGCTATCTTCTTTGGCTAATGCCACTTCCAAGCTTGTTACACTTTTTTTTAACATAAGTGGTATACGTTATGCACCCTACAACTTCTTATACCTACATGATAAGAAGGTTGCAATAATTAATTATTTTATTTCCATTATCAAGGGAATAATTATTCAAAATAATCAAATTGATCGATTGGTATGTGGTCTGTCATAAGCATATGATATGAGTGATATATGAAGATTATGTTTATAGATCAATAAAAAGTGGGAATTTGCTTACTGCTTTAAAACTCGCTCACTTGGGAGAAAGTTGAGGATAAGTTCATTTAAATTTGGAAGTATCTAGCATTAAAAATGCACACCCAAGTTGAATCATAAAAGGATATTTCCTGGTAGCAATTATCGGTTCCAGTTCCCTCTTAAGGAAAAGTGAGATAGTCATTGTGCGTCATAGTTTGCAAAAACATTGAAAACTTCTAAATTACACTCAAGGACAACGTCTATCAAGTCATTCAACTTTAATGATACAGATTTTTTGTAAAACTTCCATTTAGAATGGTCACTGTGAAATGAAACTCTGTGAAACTCTATCTAAATGAAACTCTGCCTCAAAACATGACCCTTTTTCCTTTTCCAAAGATGCGTCAGGACAGCATCTGATCTCCGTAACAAAACCACTCTATAACACAGAATCAGCTTATCGTAAGTAAGAATTATCATCGTAGATGAACAGAATAATAAAATGTTACAGGATGATGATGATAAAATGAGTTGATTCTGTGTTACGGAGTGATGTCCGCGACAGTGTTTTCTCCACTCTCAGTTTAAGCAACTCAAATTAGCTATAGATATTAAAATTTGCATTATTTTAGAAAGTAGAAGAACTTGATCATTTTCTAATTTATAATAAAGGCTCTTGAATAAAGAGAATTCATAACTAGAAAGATTAAAATGAATTGGAACCTTCCATGTAATTTTGCCTTCTAGTTAGCTTATATGAATTCTATCAATTCCCTAACGTTTGAATTGGATTTCCTTCGAAGTGAAAATAAATGTGGATATCTACTCACGACCAGCTGTACCAATGTTAGAAGACTAGGGAGGACAGCCAATTATTTCTCACCTGAAACAAAAGAAAAACAATTATAAATACATATATATAAATCATAAATCTATTTAGAGTGCAATTTCAGTAAAAAATCATATCATCACACCCTGATATATAATTTCGTCTATCATTTATTATATATTCCAAGTGTTTTAATTAAGGAAGCTACTATCAAAGTCATAACGCCTCATACAATATTATAGTAGAATGTAGTAAAACTCATTCAACTTAGGGTGAGCATTAGTCACACTCTGTTGTTAGGTAATCTCATTCAATTTTTCTCTTCCAATCTAAAGGAAGAAATCTGACTAGCCTGCCATTAAACGAATGCGTGAAGAATCATTTCACAGGAGCGTTTCTACATATTGAAACCGTGAGAACCCTCTATTGAATTCGGCAGTTTTGATTCCCGATTACAAGTGTTGATAAAACCTGATGAAGTTGTTTTCAGTGTACTAATCTGACGTTGTTGGTATAGATTATCAGCTAGCTGTCGAGAACGATTCAATTTTCAAGTTTCGAAATTATAGTCTAGTCAATTAGCGACGCATAATCCCGAAATAAAAACGGGCGTAGCTGATGTTTAGTGTAATTGGGGCTTCCGGACCACCCAAGCCAGAAACTGAGCTTTTTACAACGAAGGATAAAGTGGACTCTTCGGGATGGAAGGTGGGATTTACTATGCACTCGCACAGTACATTGATTTCCAATTCAATAAATTGTTGAATGCACTTTAATTGGTGCACATGGAAAATTTCAATTAAAATTTCTCTTCTAACATAATATTTCGTTCTCTCTTCATTCAACTATTCACGAATATATAAATGTAACTGCTGCTTCTATTCTGTTTCCTGATTTTTCTATTATTCTATCCAAATATACTCTATTATTCTCCCGGAATTTTGAGAATATTTTTGTTTTTCTCTATCTGCATAAATGAATTGATGAATCTACTTTTAATCTCTGAATATTTGTTTTATTCGAACCAGATTTATTCTTGTCGTAGCGAAATTAATGAAAATGTGGCCACAGCAAACTATTACTTCAAATAGTGATATTGTATGTGATTGATGTGGGCTTCATCCTAAAAAAAAAAAAATTACCGTAAAAGGCTATGTAATTAGCGAAATGAAACTCTGTGAAAAAAGTGCAAATTATTCAGGAATTATTAATACTATCAGATATATGATTCAATCATTACTGAGTTGAATATCATCAAGTTAAATAGATAAGGATACAATTCCTTGATAAATGAAAATATTGTTGTTCACTCAAGTTTACAATGGTTTTACCAAAATATTACATTTATGAACTATTTTATTGAGCGAATTTGGCAAATTTATTGGCAAATTTGTCATTCTGCTCAAGCAGCTCAATATAACTTGGATTTATTCTTTCTGTTTCCAGCTGAATGAAATCATTCATTGATAAAATATTTAGTAGAATTCAATAAAATATTTATTCCTCGTTATCATTTGAATAAAATACAGTAGCCTATTACAAAGATATGAGTGGAGCTTTACGTTGTATTCTGCTTGCGTTATATTCATACACGCGCCCAACTATTAATGAGTAATTTTATCGCCATAACTCGCATTATCAAACATAACATGAATTTTTGGAATTTATTGATGGGAAAATGATAGAATCATTATCATTCTTGGCTATCAATTGTAGACACCAAACAAACCGCGCCAATTTTCCACCACAACTGGACTTTGCCCCAAATTTCCTAATGAGACTGCAAGCCCCATTCGTTCCTGTTTGGACGCTAATGGTTCTAGAAGGAAACATTCAAGGAAGGAACTGGTTAATAAGAAGACCCATGGGGATTTAATCCCAGTTTGGAGTTGGAAATATCAATCTAATTGCCAACAGCAAGCAGAATCACTATAAGGATGACGGTGTTAGTAGTGTGTTTAAATCAGTATTAATCCGGTTATTAGATGAAGAGGAGAAGGTTGTTGTAGAGGATCAGTGTTCTTCGGGGAGGATTGAGGTTACGGTGGTGGGATGAGGGATGATTGGGACAGATGAGGGGAGTGGTGTTAGATAGTGGGGTTGGTGGAGGGGTGAATCGTGCGAACGACAACCGCTGTGCCATTAAAACCCGGGGCACTATCTGGCTGGTGCCTCTGCCTCGGTAAAATGCCTCCTCCCAACTCTGAGCGTTCCCCTACGCACACTTCATCACCGGCAACAATTACCACTGCAGAGGACGCGTTTCTCCGCCACGAGGGTGATCATTGTGCAGGCTTGCACTATCATTCCCCACCCTCCTCCTCTAGACTCCCACTTTTGGACTTCACCATGCTGCAAAACAGACAAAACCTCCAACCCCGAAATATTCCTACCGAAACAAAAGAGGGTTGCACTGAGTGTTCCCGGACACGTGTCATTTTAGTTTTGATGCAGAAATGTGAATGGAAAAGTGCAATCTCTTCCGAAAGTGATTGAAGCTGGGAACTCTACAATGGTCAACTACAAAACTGTGGTTGAAAATATGAAATATTGCAATACTATCTTTTAATATGTTTTTACACTCCGTGAATCTTGATAATATTGATTGGGTCACCGACTAGATTAATAAAATTTGACTATGAATAATCAAAACATGATATAGTGGTGAAATTAATACTAATTCAGCGCTTTATGTATTCGTGCTAATAATACCAATAGGATCTTGATAGTATTAATTATTGTGAAAGAATTATCAAGATTAACTACGTGTAATAAAAATGATACAGTGCTAAAATTTGAACTAATTGTTTAAAATCAACATGAAGAGATTGAACAGGTAGGAAAAACGAATTGTTGAGAAAGTGCTACCGAACAACTCAGCTTGAGATTCACTGAAGAAATGAACTGAATTCAGAACCAAACTTAAGTTCACTGAAATAAGTAAAACTGCTCTATTCTACTTCAGCAGATTTAGTTAGAAGAGCTGAATAAAACAAAGTTGAATTTCAAATTGTCAATTTTAGAAAGCGGAAAAAATGGAAAAGCCTGTTTTATTATAATAAGCCTCGTGCTATTGTTTTCTTGGTAATAATGTTTCCTTCTCCACTTCCAGATAGAATGGCGTAATAGTATATAAACAGTTCACTACAAATGGAAAAATACATTGAAATACTTACAAATATTTATGAGAGTATTATAATTCTATGAAGATTTGTGATCACAAAATGGAATTAAAAAATGTATGATTGTATTAGTACAAGAATTGTTTCAATATGCCTAGCATACTGATCAACTCAAGGATAAAGGCTACCACAAACTAATTCATTTCTTGTTTGCAATGTTCGCTCTTCAGATCAAGTAATATTCATTTATTTATTGGGACAATTTTGAAGATTGTAAAGATGCAACAGACTCAAGTCCAAAACTGATTTCTTTACAAATTTTGATTATATGCTTTATTGTCTAAAACATTGAGGTTGGTTCACAGTAAAAATCTAGATTGATAATAACACTTAAATCAGCCGAAAACGGCCAGAGACTATAGGCTGCACAAAATATTAGTTGTGAAAGAGTAGATGAAACAACATCCTGTGACCTCTTGCTTGAGGATCAATTCACTACCATTCTGAAAAACGAGCCATTCTTTATAGAATACCAAAAAATCAAAATTGTAAAAAGGAGATCATTCAACAAATATTTTATGTATTACAGTATACATCTTTTATGTATTTGTAATGTATCACAGTGCCATTTTAAATCAAATACAAAAAACTCAAAACTGTGAAAATCATTCAACACATGTCTTATATTGAAGTCTTAAAAAGGAAATCATTCAACCCAACTTTCCGTTTCACGTCAATAAATCAGCAATTCGTATTGCTGATTCGCATGCTATGTTACAACTTGGTAAATTAGCAGCTTGGCTATCGTTCCTCTTTGAGAACTATGGAGTAATTGAAACAAAGAACAATTTGATATGGTGAACTATAACTAGGCGACGCCACGTGAGTAGCAACACGTTTCATATCCGAACAAGAGGCAAAAATGAAAAATAGTCACTTTCGGTGTATGAGTAGTTCAATTAAGTTGGGCTTTATATTCAACACGCACCTGAGTGGCGTGTGATTGTGATTGCGCGTGAGGAAGTTGAACGGAAAGACAGAAATCCCGAAAGGGCCAATTACACAAGTGACCTGCAATTTATAGTCAATCGATATCTGACTGCGCATGCGCACAATAAATGCTCCCACCGGTAGTTCACGAGCAGGCACGTTGCTTTCATACATCTTCAACGCGACGTCTAAGCGCCCATTAAAAGCGTATTTCCCGTTTAAAAGTAAGTTATTGAGAACGCAAAAGTTTCAGTTGATTCGGGGTTAAAAAAATTGAATTAGATTCCAATAATTGATTATTTTCTTGATCCATTTTAAATAGAAATTTAAGAAAGAAAAGGGAAAATAAATCGAAAGGATTTTCAGTACGGTACATCATTTTACGTTTACCTATTAATCCAAATTGATGTTTTTCTTCTGTTCAATCTTTGAAAGAATAAACTACAGCTTCTTCATAGTCTGTATATTTTTTGTAAGCTTTGTAATTTATTGAGAAATTTGTGTTTTTTTTAATTGTTAGATACTTCTGTTGTTACTCTTGTTTTAGTCCAAATCTTCTCCACGTTAGATTTTCTTCATTAAATGATTGCTTTTAAGAGCATGATTTAAACTAACATATGCATGATCTTAATACGGATGAATTCATTATAATTCTTCAATTATTTCCTAAATGCATTTTTATTAGAAATTTGAGAAAAGATGTGGGGAAAACAAGAAGATTTTGAATACATAATTTTACGTTGATCTATTCATCCAATTAATGTTTTTCTTTCGTCCAATCTTCAAAAACATAAAAACTACAGCTTCTTCATAGTTTGTAAACTTATGTTAACACTGTAATTCTTTAAGAAATCTGTGATATGTTTTAATTTGTTCAAAAATTCGGTTTCTACTTTGGATTCAGTTCAAATATTGTTCACGTTAGATATTCATAGAATGATTGCTTTTCAGAGCATTATTTGAGTGAGATATGCATGATTCAGCCCAATGAATTTATATTTATTTCTTCTTCTTCTTCCTCGCCCTTTCCCGCTACACGGGGTCGGCTTTCCCTATGATGACTCTCCAAGCATCTCTATCTTGAGCATCTTGTTCAGTTAAATTTAGCATCTTCATATCCCTCTGGATAATCGTCGTCCACGAAGTTTGTGGTCTTCCTCGCCCTCTTCTCTTGGTATCCATGGAAAGGCATTTCCTGACAATGTGATCACCCGGCCTACGCATGACATGTCCATACCATCTCAGTCTTGACTCTGACACTTTATGAGCAATGGGCGCGACCTTAAAACTGCCTCTTATATATGTGTTGCGTATCTTGTCTTTAAGAGTGAATTTATATTTATTTACGGAAAAAATACAACAAAGCAAAGATGGGCTTTCGCCCACAACTGCTTTCTTCGCAAGTTTTCAACACTGAAGAATCCAAATTTTAGGTTGACTCAATTTTCCACATGGAAATTCATTACAATCCTAATACATTTTTGAAATAGCCATCAGTTCCAGTTTTTTATGTAAGCATCTTTTGTAAAAAAACATAATCATAAAACACTACTGCAGAATACAATATAGAATGTTTGGGTTTGAAATTGTCTAGGAGGTAAAGAGATAATTATCTTATATTGTAAACGAGATTGAAGAAGATAGTGGAAAAGATCTAGTAGCTTACAGTACATAAACTTTCCTCAAAGTTTTGGAAAATGTAACCAAGTTAAAGTTTGCGAAGAGAGCAGTTTTGGACTCAGTTGCATCTTTGCATTTATTGTATTCTTATCTCCATGAATAAATACTTATGAATAAAGACCTACAAAATATGAATAAAGTAGTTAAGGAAAAGCCACGAATTTATCTCAGTCTACTCAGACTGATATTAGACTGTGTTTTGAGAATATGAATATTAATAGATCGTTTTCTTCCTTGACTTGTGTAAAAATATGAAATGGTGACTAATCGATGTTCTTGTGAAAGATTAGATTCTTTGAAGCACAACAGGAAAAAAGTAACAGGAAAGTCCGTGAAAAAAAGAGGTGGCAAAAAACATAAAATACAAAATTAAAATTGATAGAAGATGATGAAATCGCTCGTGGGCAGGGAAGACTTCGCTTTGTGGATATAGAGAATAATGACAATAGAAAAGCCGTGTCGAAAAAATAATACGTAAAAGTTATAGGGAATAAAAAGAAAACAAACACCACACGTAGGCTGGAGTTTTTCCCCAGGGCTCTGTTATGAAATTGTAATGGACCGACAAAAGAAAAGGCTCATCGTAGGCCATAACTTAAGTTGCAACGCTCTGATTTTTACGGTCTCTGAAAGGGTCCTTAAAGTACCGAAGAAGTCGTTGGATTGCCACAGTGTATTTTAGAGATTCAGCTTTTACTATTCCTTATTTGGACTTCCTATAACACAGACGCTTTAGCGTTCAAACACTGTTATATTCACAATTCAAATAATACAAACTTTTAAACTATTCATTAGTGGTGAATCTTACTACTTTTTTTCAATATAATTATATTACCCACTACAAAATTATTATATTTTGTCTTTTGTAAAAACCTGTTTCAGTTCTCTATGGGTAAGATACGGTTCCAAACATTTAAGTGTTGATTATTATTGTTTTAGTTTTTCTACAAACGGTGATTGTATCCAAAAGGCTTGAAAAACGTATTAGGATTATTTATTGTTGAATAAATTCATAAATTATTATTATTGTTATTTGTAGTAACATTTTTATTTTGTATGAGTGGATATATTCCAATTAATTCGAATGAGCTGTCGGCTGTTCGATGTCGATGGCAATCAAACATTATTTATTGATTTGAAAATATACTTATTTTCAGATAAATGGAATTTCCACATTATAAACTTTCCAAACAAATGCGAAATCTTCGCTTCAGTGCAATCCAAATTCTTATCACAACATAAAAATGGGTGGGGGGGGGGGGGGGCTGCAATACATCGATAGATTGATAAAAGTATTTGGATATTGCTTCCTCATTATTTCAAACTCCGTAATTAACCTAAAAACTGATAGCATAACAGTTAATGAAATGTGTCTGGAAAATTTCATTTTGCATGAGAAAGCTTCAGTTCCAACTATTTTGTATCACTCAGAGTATTACAATATCGTAATGTACGGTGCAACATATACTTCACTATTATATATTATTATACCACATACTGTATTTCCAGATTTGCCAGATTCGTATATACTAGTTAGTACAATAATGCACTAGTTTTGCTAAACCAGCTCTACTTCCGCTATACACCCATCTGTCCTTCCTCAACTTCCTCCTAACGTACTCATTTCTCCATAAACTCACTCACTTACTCATACCACTAATTTCCTATCAGCAGAACACATCAGAAAACGAATCAGCCACATCATGAGCGCCATCAGCTAGCTATTGGGACACGAAGATACTAGAAAATGGAAGGGGAATAGACTGGGATAATCACATTTCCCGTTGTTATTTTCCACTTTCCCTCCAGCAGAACCACTCCTTCCTTTTCTAGCGCAAGGGCACAACTTTTTTCTTTTTTTCTCTTTTTCTCCCTGTCTTTGTCCCGTTTTCTCCCTATCACCCTTTTTCATTTGCTCTCTCTCCCTTTTTCCATTCTCTCTCTCTTTCTCCTTTTTTCTCTCTCACCCCCATTATGTCTCTCCCCTTTTTCTCTCTCTCTTCTCCCTCTCTCCCATTCCATCTATTTCTCTCCCTCCTCCTCGACTCTCCTTCAACAAATCTTTTTTCTCTCGCTCTCTTTCTTTCCTTAATTCCTCATCACTCTTTCCGATTCTCTCACTCACTCTCTACTGAAACGGAATGTCGAACAGAAAACGCACCATTTCCCTTCCACAAGAAAATAGCAAAAGGAAAAATGAGAGGCCGCCTACGATCGTTCTTCATCAGGGACAGTGTCTCCTCCATCCCTTCTTTCCCGATTCTTCCTCCATTTTCCCTTCTTCTCCTCCTCCTCCTCCTATATTCATCTCATCATCCTTACCCACCCCTGGAAGTCCCCCAACAGCATGCCTCATGCATAAGACTCGGTTCGTTGTTGGTTCACCGAACACATTCACGGATCACCAATTTTTCCTGCGCTATTTTTCGAAAAAAGAGCCGGAAATTCTCAGCTCACCCCCTATCAACAACCCTTCCTGGCACTCTCATTCTTGCCACGTCGAAGCAAACGTCATGCGACCAGCGTGAGAGTGATGCAGCAATATTAACACTGTGGCTTCTCCACGACGTGAGGGAATACATAGTCAGACATATCGTCGTGACCCTCCCTGAATAGCATTTTGGCAAACGGAATCTGGGTTTTTTGTGTGATATTGGAAACAGCTTAAGATATGAAAGGAATCACATTCTCTTTCATTGCGTGTGAGATCGCATGACCCCTTGAACTTTCAACGATATTGCAATCACAACAATATTGTAATACGAGATCTGTATTGCTACTCACTCCCCGATAAAACATGCTCTGTCTCAAAAATAGACTTTTTCTCAACACCTCTTATGTTGTCAATGTGTTTTTGAATTATTTATTATAAATTTTAAAATAAAATTGTATATGTAAAATTTCTATCTAGTATTGAAGGCGAATGGCAACTTTTTTCTGACGTACATTACTAAAATATTAAACTCCGGTGAAAAAATCCCATGGTTTCTTTGCTTATTCAATTATATTTATGTACATTTACTGTTGTACTTAATATGATTCGTAATTAGGACTTAGTATTTAGGAATTACTACTATTTCTACTGTTCTTATTGATAAGGACTTAATTCAAATAGTAGTGCAACCTATACTATTACTTAATTCATTGCGTTCTTACCTGAATCATACCTCAATCATCAAGCTCGCACATTAGTTTGGACTTATTTTGCATGAAAAGACATCGAACCACAATTTTATTCCATCATTATATTTGATAGTAATAAAATAAATATATATTAAAATAAGTATATTGAAAAAAGTAAATTATTAGCAAATTTGAAAATAAAGTGAACTTAATTTACAAAGTTATACAGCTTGTTACTGAAGGAGTATTTTTCAACCAAAGAGAACAATTTTTTGCTAGGAAGTGTGATGATCGGGTGGTTTTACAGCTTGTTACTGATAAGCGAAGGCGTATTTTTTAACCAATCACATCAATTTTACTGATAAGCGAAGGCGTATTTTTTAACCAATCAGATCAATTTTATAGTGGTGTTGTGTGATTGGATGGAAGAGAGAGCACATAGCCGTGACCTTGACAATCAATCGATCTTTACAAATTGCTTCCTTCGTTTACACATTCAACATTCAGCGAAACTCTTTCCCTAAAGAAACTCCTCTGTGCGGGAAATGGATTAGAAGTAATTTAAATAGATTTCCAGCGTGTTACTGATAAAAAAGAGGTAGTTTTGAATTACCTCTACCACCCTATTATTTAAATTTGAATTTATATATCTTTTAAGGAATTTAGTTTTATAAAAATTTAAATTCATTTGGCGGTTTATTAAACTTTTTAGAGGAACCTGTAAATTGAATTGATTAATATGGGAAGTTAGTTTTATTTATTTAAATGGGGTATATTATTTTTAAAAATAATTTTTCGTTTAAAATTTAATCTTTCTCACACAATAAATAACCGATCACATCAATTTTATAGTGGAAAAATAATTTTTAGGTGGTAGAAAGAACAGATGGTTGTGACTTCGTCAATCAATCGATCTATTCAAATTGCTTCTTTCTTTTGAACATTGAACATTAGAGCGAAAATCTTCCCCTAATGAAACTGCTATGTACGGAATGTAGAAACTCTTCAGAGTTGTTAAATTAAAATAATTTGTACATGGTTAAATATAAATATAAGAACATGATTGATCAATTTAGGTTAGGAAACACAATTTAAAGTAGAAGACAAGACTTGACCGGTATAACTTAGGACTTTTTAGATAGCTTCACAAATTTTCACCTCTCCTTAAATTTAATTATGGTATAAATTCATTGAAAAATGGGTACGGACAGCTTGCAGATAATGGAAGATTGCAGCTATTGCTAAGAATTCATTCATTCAGAAACTTGCAGCACCTATATCTTGTAAATTGGTTCTACGTGATATGAGCTGAAGCCGTAAAATCAATATAGGTTCACGCATTAATTACAACAATAAACTACATTATCAGGGATCGATAATAGTTTAACTTGCCAGCTAGTGTCAGGAATGATCAAATCTATACTCATTATTATTTTTACAATATTGCAGCTGCGCAATAAGCGTGAATGTGTATCAATTTTTTTTGTCATTCTACTAGTATTGTTGAACTTGACCATTATTATTTTTATTATTATCTTTTGTTTTGGTTTGTATTACAGTATAATTATATTCATTGTAAATCATGGACGTGGTTAAGTGGGAGAGTAGACTTTTCAGTCTAAACTTTGCCACGTCAAGGAAAAATAAATAAACTATTCTATTCTAGTGAAAGACTGATAAAGGTAGAATAAAAACCAATCTAAACCATTGTGATGTGAGAATTGATTCTTTTCAATTGAACTGTACGAATTCCCAGGAGCTGGTGGATACTTCCGATTTGTGATGTGATTGTTGAAGCGTGCACAACTACTTTAGCTTGCTGTTGAACCAAGAGTCGGTGCACTTAGAAAGAGTTGAATTACGAGCCTCTCTCTGTTAATGTGCTGCCATCAGATTCACTCCGTGTTCTATAAATTCTTTTCTGCTGTTAACAAGTCGGGGAGGTGAAGCCTACAAGACTTTTGGCGGCTGGAGAGAACAGAGCTGGAGCTGGAGCCGCTTTTTAGCGCGCGTAAATCCTCTTAGGCCATTAATCTAACAAATCACTCTGCGAACCCCGCCGCACCAATGGCCTACAGAGACCGTTCGTTGGCACAACTGCCGCTGATGCATATAGAAGAATTTTATTGAAGCATATATAGATATAGAGTGTAATATGGAAGCATTAGCGGACTTAAAAATTACGACGGCCACATCGTCGCATTTTATTGTTAGTGAGCGGTTTTCCCGACCACCATACTATTCACATCATTCTTAGCGAATTAAACGAGCGCATCCCATTGTTATGCCGTATCTCGGTTACGCCAAGTAAAACAGTAATCCTCCTATTCATTGAAGCTGATGTTATATTTTTCTCATCATCTGAATGGTAATGATACCCCAAGATTTGGCTAATGTTATACAGCAATGTTTTGTTCACTTCCGTAGATTCCACAAACTAGAGCAGTCAAGTGATGTTAAAACTGGCTATCATTAATGAATAAATCTAGATGATTTACTCTTGAGTTAAGATTGTGAAGGTGATGGAGAGTTTGGGCAAAACTATGTTAATGCTAATGCTAACCTGAAAACTCTATGCTGAAATAGATTTCTTGTGATATGTTTTATATGTAATATTTATGCAACAATATGTAATTTTTCGGATGTGGCCTATACAAATTGTAAATTATTTGTCTTCGGAAAAAATAAATTTGATTTGATTAGTATGTGCCTTCTCTAAAAGCAAGATACAATTCGCAGCAATTCGATTGCAATTACAGCTGGCAGAATTATAGCTGATAAAAAAAGTAAATTCGTATGGCTTTTCGTGGTGGGGAGACCCTTACGGGTAGTTCCACCTCGCCGCTTTTTTTTTATATGCAACCGGGACCGACGGCTTAACGTGTCCTCTGAAACACGGGAGTGGCTCGAGAAAAATATCTTGTACTCAACTGGGATCGAACCCAGGACCTTTGGCTTATCAGACCAGCGATAAGCCAACTCGGCTACGCCGACTCTTTTATAGCTGGTGTTCAGGTAAGAATTAGCAACCTAGTATCAAAACTGACAGTGTATTTCTATTTGAATTATGATTTTCACTCACTCAAAATGAAGGGATGCATTTCGCTTATGCCAACGGCGACTGTTGAAGGAGATTATTCAAAGAAGCTGAATGCATTCCTCTAGTTAACGTGAGTAGAAATCATAATTAAAATAGAAATATATTTTAAGTTTTGATTTGATATCAGATTGTTCATCAAGTATATGGAAAACATCACAGATTGAAGCATTAGCCTTATCGTGAACATGATGAACAAAATTTGGCTAACTGCTTAGGGAAAGTAAAACAGTACAAGATATTGAGAAAATGAGATTGGTCAAAACCTTCGAGAAACTTCCATACAGAATTATGTCACTAAGTTACTAGAATCAAAAGAGCGTAAGATGCTTAATTTTTAAATTGTGGACTGCTTTCGAAAGCAGTTGATTCTTGAAGTGGAAATGGATCATGTGAATCTACTAGAAATAGTTCAAAATTAATTTTAAACTTTTGGTATTGTGTACGGGAATGACCTGAGTTATTCTAAATGTGATTATTCCTGGATTGGTGTGAATAAATGCCTTCCTTCTACTTGTTTTTCCTCTACTGCAGGGGTCTCCAAACTATTCAGCTCTCAGGCCAAAATAATTACCCCAGTACGTCCGAGGGCCAGAACCGTTTTCATTTTCCACTATCTATATAGTATTTTAGGAGGAAGCCTCTCCTCCTTCTTCCCTTCCCACACCTCCTCTTCTACCTCCTCATCATCCAACACCTCCTCCACCTATGGGCAGGACTTGTTCCTTATTGGAAGAGTAATTTGTACTATATATCTTTTTTGAAAATAAGTATATTGAACTTAAAAAATTATTCCTTTCATCAAACATGGCAAAGATTTCAAGAATAAAGATGACTAAAATTGGCAGATAACCCTATCAATTTACTCAATCATTAATTTTCAGGGCCTTCTTTTAAGTGGTAAATTGAAAAAGATTTATGTAAAGAGAGCTGAAAATTGGATAAAACATGTTACAAGTCTGTTATTGCCGTAATTATTGTGATATTTAATAATATACAAAAAAAACTGCTAAAACTGATAGTAAATGATGTACGGATAATTAGTTCAATTGAGTAGTGGAATTATTAGTAGAAAATAATATTAAGTGAAAAAACCCTATGAGCTGTCAAGGGCCGGATTGCTCACACTGTCACGGGCCGTATTGATCACATTTGCGGGCCGGATTTGGCCCGCGGGCCGTAGTTTGGAGAGCCCTGCTCTATGATATAACATTACCTATAGAGCAGCGATATATCTATGGAAAATTGTGGAGCAGCCATGGCAGATAGTCAGTATTGCCTACGGAAATAACCTGAGCCGATATGAAAGCATTTATGGAGGGATGGGAATAAATTTAATGTTTTCTTTTAATTCCTTTCTCCTCTATTGTAATATGATTATTGAAGGGCAGTAGGCTCATGGAAATACACTGTGGAATCATGTAAAATACACCGAAAAGGCTTGAAATTCACGGATTTAATAATAATTGAAAGGAATCAACATAGCATAGAGAGTTAAATGATTTTCATGATCTTTTAATGAATAGTATTATTTAATATGTAACTATTTCTGTTTTATTTAAAAATTGTAATGTTCTTTTTGAGAGAAATAAATTTATTATTATTTATTTTTTTATTTAATTTATATTCTGTGATATGGGACATTGTTTCCACTGCGCAACAAGCATATTTGTAACACAAATAACGTGCCCACAAACATTATCCACGATATTTGGTTACAAATGCAACTTTGGTACAACCAATCTGTTGTATCAACCTCGCTTGATAGGCCCACAATCATCGGATCAATTCGAACTATAATGGCTGCGTTTAATACAAAACAAAGTATTCAAGTATTAAAACAGATACTGGTTGAGGAACAAATAAATCCATATTTTCAACGCGAATCACTGGATGGATATATGCGACAAGTGATGTATGAAGCTGTTTGTTTAGCCTGTGCTTCAAATAGTGACGGCATCCACACTAGCCTAAAATCCGACAGCATTGAAAATTAATCCGTTTGGGACGAAATGTGAAGCAGGGAGCGATCATTGAGCACGGGTAAACATCGATGATATTCGTTTGTTGACAAGAAGTGATGCAGTTTGCATTTGAACCAACTATATACTGTTAACTTTTGGAGGAGGTTATATCTATATACAGTCCTGTTACTGTTGGCACTCTTTTTGGGAATTTGTTGGGAAAGAGGAAACCTTCCGTGTTTGAAGAAGATCCCACGTTGCTAGGCAACCGTCGGTTGTTATGGGGAGGAGTGAATGAAAATACATCCAACTGAGCTATTGTTTAGTCTTAATTCGGTAAGTTTTTCTCTTCGTCTTTGTCTTTTCTTTACTATTCTACCTCTTATCTTCCGTTCTGCAAGCAGTCAACAATTCCAACTCAAACTTGAACCCTCTTCATTTTTTCGACTTCATCTCTCAACATCCAACTCTATTAGGGGTGAACACACCCTCTCAACAAGAAATGCAATTAACACACCGTTTTTCTGTTTGATGTTTCTCTCAATTCAAGGATAGGAAACGAAACGACTTAGAAAATGCCTTGCCGTTTCCGACATCAATTATTCAACGCCAAAGTAGAAACTGATTGCAACATTAGTTGATTCGTCTTCTCAAGCTTCATGTTTCGAGTCCAATGCTTGATAATTTACAAGTAAAGTTAATCTATAAAAGTCATGTTTGAATCAATATTCCAGTTTCTACAGAAAAATATAATAATACGGAGACCATTGTATCTATTCTCTATTATCATTGTATCTATGTTCTCTATTCAGCTGTAGATTTCTAATGTACATTTCCTATTTTTTTAGGATGAAGCCCACATAGGTCTTAGACCTGTGCGTGGGTAATGAGTTGGATGATGGTGATTGATGAGTTGGACCTATAGTTTTAGGTGGGTTCCGAACCACCGGGAGTGATTTTACAGCAGAGAACAGTGTCTTTTTGCTGGCCAATCTAATCGGTCACCGTTACAAACAGGTCCTACGAGAACGCAACTTATCTCTATCTGATTGAACAGATACCTGCTACGGCTCGCGGCTATCACTTCCCTAAGTCACTAAGTTATTGAGTCATTGGACAGCTTATTGGGCGCAAAAAAAAATTATTGATAAAATTAATTAAATTATTGATCGGCCTATCTATAAAATTAATCTATAAAATTATTGACCGGATTATTGACAGTTACTTATTATTTTTGTACATTGATTAACCTTGTTATAGAAATATTCATTATTATTTGTTGAACTGATTGTTTTTTTTTTTACTTTCTTGTATCGCGATTACTGATTAGTGTCTGTTGCGAGTTTATTGTCTAAATAAAGTTCGAGTGTTACTTTCAAGTGTTGCCAGCATTATTTTATTTATAGAACTTGTAGCAATAATGATGTAACAGTCGATACCAAAGTCTCTTGTGTTTTAAAGATTGAAGTAGTTTGGAAAACGTCAGTTTTATTCATTATAACAACCAAAATTGACAGTTAAAAAGAGAGAGAAAGAGAAAAAGAATATTCTCAACTTTAAATTTGTATTATAGATGGAATTCAAGAGAGGATTTTTATCTATATCACATACAACAAGAAGAGTAACTGATAACCATATATTTAATTTTGATTTTCTCAGATGGGAAAACTCCTGTTACTAAAATGACACTTTATTCATAAATGACAGAGAGAATTCAGAGTAGGCTATATGGAGAAGTTTCATAATTCAACTTGAGTGTGAATTGAATGACTGAATCCAAACAAAGAGCATTTCAACAATGTTGCTAAATTTCAAACAAAGTACTGTGATTTAAACGCCAGGAGACAGAAAAGTTTTTGGGAAGTGATATTGTGTCTCTCATGGCGTTTCTATAGTTATAGGAGGCACCTGAAAGTGATATAAACAGATATAGCACAATCGACTAGATTTAGCGCCGAAATTTAATCTTGTCAATCTTGTAAAGTGACGGCTGTCAACAGTGCAAATACTGAAGAGATTCAGATTAAAATAACTCACCTGCACTTCTTTACTTCTTCACTCCAATGCCTGACAAAATGCGAGACATTTACTCGCATTTCTATTTGACAATCGTTTCGCGGAATCTGTTACAATCTGATAAGATGGAGCTTGAATGCAGAAATTGTGATGAGACCATTATTTGGATCTGTTTAAGAATAATTCAAAACACTGATAAAACTGGAAGCATCGTCTGATAAATTTGTACATGCACCGATTATATTCCACTATCTTTAGCAAAAATGAATTGGTTGACGGCTATCAAAGCAAAGAAAAAAGGAAAAATATATTTATAGCCTACATATATATTTCTGGTACAGCCCTTTTGCTATAGACGTTTGAAAATATCAGCAGAATAGTGTTGGAGTCGGAGAAAGAGAAAAATAATATTCTTAACTTTAAATTTTTATTAGATATGGAATTTAACTTTTTTAATCCCAACAAATGTTATTGAGTGTTGAAAATTTGTTCCCATTTGGTAACAGTGGGTCTAAATGGGTTAAGAGAGGAATAAAGTTGACAGCCTCAAGTCCGGACTCTCATTGTTCGGACGACGGGTGGCCCGGACGTCCTCTTGGAATGATGCTTGTAATTATAGATTTACGAATTATATTTCTCTGTTTTTATTAATAGAATGTTTTAAATGGTTATTCGCCAAGGAATGTGGGAGTTGTTGTTCCAGCTCACGCTTTTAGGTGGCATCGACCCTTCCGGCCTTCAACTAAGAGTGCTACCTCACCTGTTCAGCGGTGTACAGAAGTCGCCAACCAACTGTCACCATTCATAGACTTTTTTGAGGTTGCTGCTGATTTCAGAAGACAATTGAGGGCACTGCCCGAAAATTAATTTTTATTGACATCCACCCCCGTGCTGCATACCAAGGCTTCCTGCTGTTCTGCTGCACTGACAAAGGACAAAGTCACTTGACAAACGTTGTGTTGCATTTTATAATTTCTGTTTGTTGTGTGCTTTGTTGAAATAAATAAATAAATAAATATGAGTTTTATTTTTATCATTAGTTTATTAGTTAAACAGTAGTGCCAGTGTGTTAAAATTTTATTATTATTCCTGTTATCTACAACGTATAGGTTGTACGTAGTAGTACAACGCAGTGCTGTAGTACAACGCAGTAGTACAACGTAGTGCTGTAGTACAACGTATAGGTTGTACTTCAAATTTGTAAAAATAAAACCGCCGGATGGTCCGGAAATATTTTAATCCGGACGGGACCCGGTCCTGAGGTGTCCGGATTAGAGGGAGTCTACTGTATCTACATTCTGAGAGAAAAAAGAGAAAATCGAAATAAAAATTATCAAGAAAATATTTCTTCTATGAAAAAGGAAAGGAGAAGGGTGAATCGAATTCTGTGAATCGGATCACTGACCTTGAAAAATGCAGTGATGTGTTGCTATTGGACATGAGGTGCAATATTGGTTACCAAAAATCAATAAATCTTATTCTGATACATAACACGGCCATGTAAAGACGTCTATTCTTACCAAGTGGAATATGACACATTCCTTTCCTGAGCATGGTACATTGATTCAATGCAATGAAAAATGCCAAGCGCTACTACGTTCAATATGCGTCTTTGCCAAATCAGATTCCATGTAAAACCCCACCACCAGAAATCTTTCCATTGGTATCAGCTATTTATGTTAGAATGTTTAAGGAATATTAAGTATTTTATCAACACTCAGTTTACTCATTGCTTACTTATAACTACATGTTGATGAATCTCGAATTCTCAGTTTAATACTTATTAAGTCAAAGTCACCTCTTATCTATGCCTATAGAGTTTCTATGGAACCTGAAGAAGATGAATTAATTGAAGCAGATAATGATGATAAGGCTGCGGCTAGTTAGAAAACGTTTCGATTCAATTATAAGTTTTCTGATTGATGAAATATAAACAAGTTGTTCAGTCATTATTTTCCTATTCATTAAGAATATTCAATGAAACTATATACATCAGTTTACTTATTGATAAATTTATTTATAAGGTCAAAGTCGCCTCTTGCTCAGGCTTGGAGAGTTTCCATGGGGAATAGAGAAACAGAAGATTTCTGAATTCTGAAGTAGATAGGGCACTAAGCGGCTACTTTGACAACTTCTCGATATCAAATTGATTATAAGTTTTCTGCTTGATGAAATGTAAACAAGTGTCTTAGTTATCATCTTCCTGTCTATTGAAATATTAAATGAAACCAAAAAGAGAATCAGCCGACATACGCCGAAATACAGCCGACATAATCATCAGTGGACATAATTGAAAAATTGGTTGCTCCGTACTCGAAAGGCTGGTTATGTTTAAGATAACCGTTATTTGCCAATTATTTAGTAACTTGTCGACTTTCAAGTGTTTCTGAAAAAGCATTAAAACAATGCGAAACAGCTATCACACGAATGAGTGTGTTCAATTCAAAATAAATTCAAAAGTGTTTTCGACAATAATAATAATAATAATAAGCGTATGGCTTTTAATGGTGGGGAGACCCTTACGGGTAGTTCCACCTCGCCGTTGGTGCCATGTTACGGGGAACATGGTGGACCTACTATTTTAGGTGGGTTCCGAACAATTATTGTTTTCGACAATTATTTATGTTTTATCTACTTAATCTGCTTATATTTTTTCTAATTTTAGAAATTTGTTTTTCTTTTAATCCTTTGCACATAATACAAGGGAAGCTTATTGGCAGACACCAAATGACACTAGTTAGGCAACAGCACTTGAATTTAGTTACTTGCTGACTTCCAAGTGTGTCTGAGCATTAAAACAATGAGAAACAGCTATCAAACGATTGAGGGAGTGTTCAATTCAAAATTGAAAAGTATTTTCCACAATAAATTATTAATGTTTTATCTACTTGGTCTACTTATATATTTTATATACTTTCCAATTTAAGAGATTTGTTATTATTTTAATCCCATGCACAAAAAGGATTATGAAGATAAGCTTTCTTCCAGTGAAGCTGGTAGACACCAAATGACAGAATGACACTAGTTAAGCAACAGTACTTGAACGAGAACGGGACTTGATTCTTGAAACAGATGACCACTAAGCAGGTGGCAAAGAAAAGCTAGCAATCAAAAAGTGTAGTGAGTGTGGCGAATTGCTGACCAGACCACGGATCCCAGATGATAGTGACAGTCGGCGAGGTGTCTGTCACGCTTCCTCAACCGTGAAACCGCAAGAGTACGTTACTTCTTGCTTCAACCTCCTCCTTCTTCCTCCTATTCTTGAAACTCCCTTTCTTCTCCAGTTCTTCCACCTCATCTCCTCCTCTTCTTGCTCCTCAGCCACCTCCTCCTTCACTCTCAAACTCAATCTCTTCTTTTACCATCTACTTCTACTCTTTCTCAGTTAGCTCATCACTGTCACGCTTCAGCAGTTGGCATTTTAGCAAACGCCGCGTGACAAGCGACTTTATGCACTCTCAAATGCATTCCAACCATTCACCGTTCCAATGGAGAGATCTTTCACCCTGCACTTTTTCCATTTCCACTGACAAGCAAGAAAAAAAATATAATTTTTATTGTTTTACATACGAAAAATTGAAAATAATAATGCGCTCACGAAGTCTTGCGTCTGAATCATAGGAAAAACGTACTGTGAAGTTTAGGTTTTCCATTCAAATAATGCGGAACAATTATATGCGTAAAATTGAAAGGAGGAAGATGTGTTGAAGGAAGAGTAATATCTTGACTGAAAAACTTGAGAATCCGATTTTCGATGTCATCAGCTATATATTGGTCGGGACAGCTTTCAACAAGATGAAAATATCCAATATTTTAAAATATTTTTGTTTTCTTTATATTTCTTAAATTTTATAAACTAGTCTTTGAGATGAATGAGGATTGTTTTAGCGTTAATCTGAAAGCCTCTATTGGTTGTGAATGTGTATACATTTAATGAATAAATATAGTATAGCCAATGTCTGAAACTGATTCCTTGAGTACTATTTGGGAACTAATTATTACAAAGGATAACTTTTTACCAAGTGATCTCAAAGCCAAGCTGTCAGCAGGAAATTTATACTATCATGCTCTGAACAAAAAAGTTCATAAACTTTTGGCTTCTACTTGAAGAATTAAAAATACAAGACTCCATAACTATTGTAAGTACAGTATTGCTATACGGTACAGAGACATGAGTTTGACTCAAAGGCAAAGCTCTAATTCGTCTATGTTTGAGAAATAGAAATTCACGGTACAATCCATAGACCTGTTTATAGTGAAGGTTGGAGGATTTAAGAATTAAGAGATTATTTGGGAGTTTTATGCAATAAACCAGACATAGCAACCGAGATAAAGGTTAGTCGATAGTTGGTTAGAGCATCTGGAACGGATGAGTGACTCCAGAAGTGCGAAGAAAGTCTACAGGATAAGTCCAGGAGAAAATATTTTGAGGAAAAACGAGAATGCGATGGATTTATAATGTTGGGGGGGGGGGAGGGGGGTTGAGACGAATGGGTCTCAAAGAATGGAGAAGGAAATTACAGATTATGGAGTATAGACGAATGAAGTGGCGTATTGCGGTAGGCCTAACTACAAGACTCTCATGGATTGTAGCTCAAAATAGAAAAAAACTGATGACCGCATGAAAAACAATGATTTATAGCCATTCTCACCAAAAATTTCAAATTCTAGTGCTTAAATTGGATTACACAATTTTTTTGTTGATTGAATAGCTAAAATGGCCATAATAATAAAACGATCCGATAGATTCTCACGTGAGAATAATTTTCTTTTTGAATAACTGTGAATTACAAATATCTAATGCTTAGCTAAAATAATGATAATACAGTATAAAAAAAATCCATTAATTTCCATGTGAGAATAGATTTTTTGCATGACTCAAAATTCGGACATGATTACTGATAATCAGGCCAAATAATATAGCAAAGTTTGAAAAAAGGTCTGTTAAAAGTAATACGGATGTTGATTTCACTGTCAACTGAGGCTCAGTACAGTAGCATCAATTTCTGCCTGAAATTAAGTATTAGTCACTGAGCAGGAAGTGGATACTACCACGCCCTCAACAATACGCTTTGACAGGAAATGTCGCAAATTCTGCATTGGGTGTAGTAGATAACAGAATTCAACCCATAACAAGTTGGTAATGAGTACCGAGTCGGCTGTAGTACTGTAATGACAAAGAGATCGTCATTCATGAAGAAGCGTGAGCCACCAATTACATGTACTCATTAAAAACTTTCAAGAGAGCATCTCATGCTGCTGGTGGCTACTGTTTTTATTACAATACCACACAACATTATATCGAGTATACTAATTTTCAGGGGCTAAAAAATGTAATACGAGCATTTCTCATGTTGCTATTGTGATATTCCTTATTCCATACAACATCATATCGGATTATTATGTACTAATTTAAAATAGAGAGAATGCATTTAAGTATTTATTTAAAATAAAAAGATGTCTTTATCAAAGGATTTTCTAAGAGAATGCATTTATGTATTATAAATAAAAAATGTCTTCATAAGAGAATGTCCTAATTTTGAAGGGCTGAATTTACAAAACACATTCTCATTCATAAATGATTTCATTATAAAGTCTTGTAAGTATCTGCATTTTGTAATTATGGCCTTTAAAATTTAGATTCTTCAGTAATCACCCAAATATTTTATATTATATTGAATTTCAAATTTGGTGTTGGCCTTTAAAATTGAGAATTTTCAATAATCACGCCAATATTTTATATTAAATTAAATTTCAAAATTGGTGTTTGCAGTATGCGATCCCTCTTGAAATATATTGAACATAATTAGGTGTAACCAAATCAAGGGCGGTCCCAAAACGGAGGTAATGTGGGTCATGAACCCCTCAAATGTGAAATTTAATGGGGAAGAAGTAGGAAGGTAAAATGTCGACAAAATTTGTAACCCCTTCAATACCCTTTGACCGCTCCTGAACGCAATGCGTAATTATATTTTGTCATCAATAACAGAGAGAAAAACTGGAGTTAATCCTTCCGATAATAATTATCAAAATTGTTGCTAAATCAATGTAGATAATAAACAAAGTTAATGAAAATTAGAATTCGAAATTTATTACTATATATATATATATATATTGAAAATATTCTGATTGAGGCATAGAGGGGCCTGGAAAATACCCACATGAAAATGAAGGCTGAATATGCTTTTTATTGGAATAATCAAGGGAAAATTTAACAAATGAAAATTAATTCTAAATGATGTTTCCCATATTATTGATCCAGTGCGAATTCACCAAGCACCAAGCAAAACGCAATTCACTTTCAATATTGACCAAATGCATTTCCGATGAATATGGTTTTATAAATATTCTAATTAAAGCATGGAAAATCACAAGTGCAAATAAAGGCTGAATATGCTTGTAATTGAAATAATCAATGGAAATTTCAACACATAAAAATTTAGACTGAAAATGCTTCTAATATGATTAATCCAGTGAGAATTCACCAAGTGGAAATGAGAATGAGTTAACTTGAATTCAATTACAATATAATAATAATAATAATAATAATAATAATAATAATAATAATAATAATAATAATAATAATAATAATAATAATAATAATAATAATAATAATAATAATAAATTCTTTTATTGCCAAAAACAATGCTTACAAAAAATGATCAATGACACTTAATAATTCAAGAGTACTAATGCTAATTAACATATCACTAATGCTAATCAAGTGCCAATTTATGCCAATTAAACAATATAGAATCACTAATAACATATTAGATGAAATGCATTTCCGAGATCTTTTTGCGGAGCATTTAACATCTGATTCAACGACCAATTATCAACCATCATGGTGACGGATAAAAGGAAACTGAAATCGAATCCCAGTCAGTTATTGTCTTCTTTCTGTTTTACAGTCTTAAAATTAATCTTTTTTGTAGAATACGTCTTGGAGACTCCAGTTAAGGAATATCATGCACAAAAAAGTTATATTTTGAAAGATACAATTCAACCACGTACAAACAAGTTATATTTAACAAAGAAATCTACTGAAAGAAGATAAGAATGTTGAGCATGTGGATAATGAAGATTCACCACGTACTACAATAAACAAGACATATGAAGTGTTTGCTTGCATTGAGTAATCGCAATTCCTCGTTGGCTGCAATCCATCTTCCTGCATCAATGACATCACGCACTAGAGCTTAAAGACGTTGACGACGAGGGGAACATAGAGATGGGAAGATAATAGTTAGGAGGAAGCTAGTTAGGATCTGTGCAGTTGAATGAGGTGGCCGGTCAATGCCTCCCATGACTAGAAGCGAACAGACAGACAGACGACCGCACAGCTATCAGCAATTTACAACACTGACTCAAGTAACGGATTGAAACATCCGAGACAGAGTAATGAATGATTGAAGCCATCTAATGAACCTTGAAGCTACATTCCACACGAATTTGAACTTGTATCATGAAATGAAAGAAGTAGGACTGGCTCAGTAAAAATTGGCGGCTCTGGTAGAGCAGTTGGTTGGAGCACTTGTCTGTGATAAGATAAGGCTTCGTTTCCTGCAGCCTTGGGTTGGAATCTAATTCAGCCATGTATGTTTCATATCATTCACCCATTCATCTCATTACCCACGCACAAGATTTCACTCATGTGGGCAGAATCCGCAATAAAAAAAAATATTTTTTTTTTATTGTGGAGAAGTACACAGGGAAGTTACACTATAAGGAAAAGTAGAGTTTGAATTTTTCAAGCATCCATATTTTTTGAAGTGGTCACTTCCTCAATAGAGTGAAGAACTTTTATAGTGTGTACTAAACAAAACAAAAAAACTCCGTGAGAGCAGTTTCACAGTTAAAACTATGAAGAATAATGTTCAATTTCCATTTTGATATGTTTTGTGATGTATGTGAAATTATTGTAAACTGAAGTATTCCTATCCATTATCATTGTTACAGTATCTTTGAGTTTAGTTTAATTTCTAGTTCCAATGAATTGTTCATCTATCGAAAACCCGAAGAGAAAATAAAAAGAAAACTGATTTTATGTATATTTATACCCGTAAGGTTCTCCCTACAAATGAAAGCCTTTGTTGGTTTTCCTCTCAGGGTCCAGAGAGTGGAGCTTAATACACTTTAACTTAGCACCTTTACTCATTCATTCTAGATAGTGGATTGTTGTATAATAAAAATGTTGCTTAGCTATTTTTATTAGTAATAATATCGTTGATTAAATTAATAATAATATCATTATTATTATTATTGATTCTTATTTATTATTAATCTATGTGTATTTTCTCAAGGTTCTATGCGTTACATTCTTGATTATATAACTCAATCGTTCTTATACTCCTTGTTCCTTGTTCCATTACTTTCCAATATTACTACGCTCCAAAATTCCCCAATGTTCCTATAATTTCTATTAAACAAGCACTTTGCAAAGGGAAATGAGCTTTGGCCACTTGCTGATAGAACTCTGGAAATACTGAGGGCCAGTTGCACGAAAGAAAATTAAATTAAACCACCATAAGATGACGTCATCTTACGGAGCTCAATAGGGAAGTAGTTGCACTGGCTACGCCAAATGACGTCATCTTACGGTGGTCAAATTTAATTTTCTCTCGTGCAACTGGCTTTGAATGTTATGGATATATGTGATATATGTGATATATCTATATATATATAATCGAAATACCACTGACTGACTCATTCATCACAGTTTCTCAGGAACCACTCGACCAAAAACGATAAAATTTGGTACACGTATTCAGTAGGGGGACTAGACGCGTGCTAAGAAAGGGTTTCAAAATTTACCCCAAAATGGGCCCAAAATTGAAGATTTTTGAAAATTTAGGTGACAACAATTTCTAGAGAACCATAAGGTCAAATCAGATAAAATTTGGTATTCATGTTAAGTATCGGCCTTAGATGTACCTTGGAAAAAAGTTTCAAAATTAGCCCCAAAATCGACGATTTTTGAAAAGTTTGGTGATAAAAATTTCTTAACGTGTACTTAACAGATGTAACCTGGTAATTACATTTCATCATACCCAGTCATATGTTTCCCACATATTGCAAGGCTCCGACTGTATGGTAGCCTACATGCAAAGTGCAAAGTCTTTTGCTGTTCAAAGACAGTGTAAATAACGCTACTAAGGGGTCTGCCATATGATAAAAACGGTTGACTTCTATCAGCTGTTCCTTTAAGCTGTTTGGCTGGCAAGTTCAGTAGATTAATGAATAATAATTTGTTTCAAACAAAGCAAACTTATCCCGAGCTACCAAAATAATTTCAATAGCTGAAAGCCTACGTTTATTAAAAGTAAAAAAGTAGACGAACTGCCTGTTAGGCAAGTGTGTTAGGTAAGTGTGACTCAAATCGAATAAATATCAATTCTTATAAGAACTTTTACCTATCAATATAGGCATTCTCTAACTAACCTGTCAGATTGATTTCATTCTGTCACCTTTCTCATTCCACACTTACACTTTAATTTCGAACTTATTCATTTTGCATTTACTTCATTTCAGTACCAAATAATTCTGTGTAACAAATCCGTGTACCAAATAATTCTCAAGATCTCGATTATATAGATATAATAATTTTGAAACTTTTTTAACTATTGAAACTTTCTTATATGTTTTATTTTTCTGTTTATAATATTATATTGAAATCTTGAGAATTATGTTTATGAAAAGTATATGTTTGATTAAGACCCTAGATGCATACTAAGTAATGGTATCAAAATTCTCCCCAAAATCGCCTATTTCTGTAAATTTATCTAATCACAATGGAAATTAGTTGGACCCCCCGGGGGTCCAGGGGGCGGAGCCCCCTGGCTAGACGGTTAAGGCGAGCGAAGCGAGTCTGCCGGCTAGTGGATATATATGGATATATGATATATGTGAACATGGATAGGAACAACAACTTTAGGTCAAGTCTGTAGGTCCCATAAGTTATTCGAAATAAACACAGTAGAAATCGGTTCTCTGTATATGTTTGATTCTCAAAAAAAAAATGTAATAACTATCGTACATTTTGTATACAGTATCCTGATTAATTATAATATTCAAGTTTCTATCATTATGATTTATTTATTCCTATTCCATTATTTTCACAGGATACATCTACTATTCCTGTTTACTCTAGTTAAGTTAGTTTTAAAAACTCAGTCTCCTTTAAATCAAATAATTAATCGAAGATTTCCATAATGAAAATTCTTAAGCGAACGTCTCCAATTTTCCAGTTGGCTCATCTGAGCATCAATGGAACTCCTAATTAGAAACTTTGGAAAATTATCGATAATTCACAGTTGTATCCATTACATCTGCTACGATATACAATTTCCAATTGATCGAAGATAATCCATCTAATAAGGGAATGATATCAAGTTTCTGATGAAACTTTCTGTCATATTATAACAAGGATAACCGTCTAATGACTCATGAAAGATGTTTGTTATCTTATCCATTGAAAATCATTGTGCATGAAGCTTCTTGAGAGACTTAAGAAGTAAGCTAATCCGGCAGACTCATAGAAGCATGATACTAAATGGAAGAGGCGAAGTATTCAACGCACTTCGCCAACTAATTAGATTATCTGTCTCAAGACTAATTAATATTTCACCCGTATTACTTGAAAGGGAATCTTTCATTAGCGCAGAAGTTAATGGAGAAAAGTGATCGACGGAGATGGATTTGAATTATATCTGTAATCGTATTCAGTGAATATCATCTTCACATTAAAATTGGCACCCTATCCCAATTTCATACACAGAAATGATTTCCAGAGAGATTTTGAATAAAAATTTGATAGCTACCGTATTGATCTCCATGAGATCCAATTTTAAGCAAATTTTGTCACTGTTGCACAGAAAAAAGTTATCAAGTATTGTTGATATCATATCATTGCAAGGAAATTGATGTGGTTGATGATAATTTGAGTTTTGAGTTGACTCATGAAAATCTCACGAGAGATAATACTTGAGCAAACTTTGTCACTCTTATACAGTGATAAGCTACCAAGGCTTTCTGATATCATAGCGTCGCAAGAAGATTGCTGTGATTGATGAGTTTAGAGTAGTACATCAACCCAATCGAATACAAAGATGTATTGAATACTTCAACCCCATAAAATACAAAGCCTTCAATTGATAATGAGAATTCCTCCAGTTAAAAACAGCATAATTGAAGAATGAAAAACCGTGCATCTCCTTAGATGACACCATTCAATTTGCGTTCCCATGAAAAAGTTTATATTTTTCCGGGAACGTTAGTTTCCGTGAAAACAGACATTTTCTTGATCTGATAGATAAGGTTAAATCTGCTTGGGCTTACCTAGGTTAGGTTAGGTTGAGAGAGTTGAGTTAGGTTAGGGAAAGAGAAAAAAGTAGCCCGAATCGGTAATTTACACCTACTGTCCTTTAGGGGAATGGTATCACACAATGAATTGCCAATGAAAGATCAAGATTTTCCAACTCTGACGTTTTGCTGAGATATCGACTATAATAAATTTTTTTTGAGGATGAAGCCCACATAGGTCTAAGTCCTGTGCGTGAGTAATAAATTGGATGATGAGGATTGATGAGTTAAACCTAAAATTATTGCTGGGTTCCGAACCACCGGGAAATGATTTTACAGCAGAGAACAGAGTATTTTTGCTGGCCAATCCAATCGGTCACCCTTACAAAGAGGGCCGAGAAGTTTTTTACTTATCTTTAATATGGTATTGAAAAATTGGAACAGAAGTATAACATGATTACTCACTCCATTACTCATAATTAGAGGCGCTAGTTATAGTTCCTCCATTTGATAGTCAAGTTTCCATTATGCCAACTTGCTTCTGCAATCAAGTTGATGCCATTATGTTAATTATAGTCGCGCATGTTGTAATCAAGAAGTTCATACATTCATGCTCAAACTCAGGCCTATTCAAGTAAAGTGAACATGATACAGGCTAGCATCTACTCGATAATAACTGCGTATGAATATAATAATTTGCAAGATAGTATTTCCACTCACGACGTTTTGGTTCGATTCGAGACAGTTTCAAGAAAGACGCTTGCTTACCTGTTAAAAAAAATAAAAAATAAAAATTAGTACCGCATCAGTTACAAACCCGTAAACTAAATGATAAAATTATCTAGAATTTACTAATGTATTCAATGAGAAGTAGACTCTTCCATGTACAGATCTGATTGAATAATAATAATAAGCTTATGGCTTTTTTAATTAGACCCTCACGGGTAGTTCCATCTCGCCGTTTGAGCCATTTTATAGGGAACATAGTGGAGGACCTACTATTCAAGGTGGGTTCCAAACCACCGGGTGAATGACAATAAAGCTTATAACATCGAGTCATTGAAGCAGGGTCACCCATCCAAGCACAGACTTGAGCTTTTGTAACTGAACACCACGATCGCATGAATAAATGAATTCTATCAACAGATCTACGGACCTACTATTTAAGGTGGGTTCCAAACCACCGGGTGAATGACAATAAAGCTTATAACATCGAGTCATTGAAGCAGGGTCACCCATCCAAGCACAGACTTGAGCTTTTGTAACTGAACACCACGATCGCATGAATAAATGAATTCTATCAACAGATCTACGGACCTACTATTTAAGGTGGGTTCCAAACCACCAGGTGAATGACAATAAAGCTTATAACATCGAGTCATTGAAGCAGGGTCACCCATCCAAGCACAGACTTGAGCTTTTGTAACTGAACACCACGATCGCATGAATAAATGAATTCTATCAACAGATCCGAATGAACAAGAACTGCATGTAGGTAATGGGAAGATAAGAATGAAAATACTGTTGGAAAAGACCCAAGAGATTTGAAATCCAACTTACATGTCTACTTACAACCCTTCCAACTTAGCCACCCATCTAGAGATGGCTTATCATGCAGTTGTATAATTGGAAAGGAAAAAAAAACATCTGACATGACAGTAACCTACTAGTTCTGCTCCTTCTAACAAGAAGAACTCGAAAGGCAGATACTGTAGTTGAGCCAATTAGTTGACTGGACGTTGTAACTCGATCTCCACCCTAGTCTACAGCCTACTAGCACAAGTAACTAATGCTTGGATTCTGGCCTTTCGACTAACACACCCTCTTCCCTCTTCCATAGCAGTCTACAGCTTTTTATTGTGATATCTGATGAAGCCTTATCAAGTAATGGGGAACAGGGTACACTGGACTTGTATCGTCATTACGGTTAAAAACAAACGAAGTAAAGGGAGAAGCCGGACACCGAGGCAAGATACTACACAAAATGTGTCAAGAGCGGAAGTTTTCCAGATGAGAATGCTTTGAACTTTAAAGGAATATTGATGAGTGAAGTTAATGACAAATGATGAAAAAGAAGGTCTAAATCTTCTATATTATGATTTAATACCGTGGTGGATCTACAATCAATACCACCTAAGTGGGTTGTTGTGTATTGTCTCATGGTAATTAATTTCAAATTCTCAATTGGTCTAGTATTTATTTACAGCTTGTAATCAATAAAAATTTGGTATAAAACTCTGTATCATATTCTATTTGCGTCATACCAGACCACTTTTCTATAAAATAGTACAGGAGAAAGTAATATAATAGAATAAAACTCTTTAATTATTCTGCGCTAGGGGAAAATTTCAACTGGCTACTGGAAGTTTGCAAATCATGTGCGACAAATTATATTTTTACGAGTGAAGTTCTCAGTGATTCTAATTTGTCTTTGTGGATTAGCTACAAAGTTTTGGATAATGTAAACAAGTAAAAACTTTCAAATAGAGCAGTTGCGGAATATAGGTCTATTCCAACTTTGCATTCAACGTATTTTTACATCAATAAATAAAGAAACATGAATTTCCAATCTATCAATCAAGAGTTGGTTTCTGATAGACAATGCAATCAATTTTGTCTTTTGTCAAATATGTTACATAGGGAAAAATCACAAGTGGAAAGCTTTTTTTCTTCTTTTTGAGGATGAAGCCCACATAGGTCTGATACCTGTGCGTGGGTAATGAGTTGGATGATGGTGATTGATGAGTTGAACCTACAGTTTTAGGTAGGTTCCGAACCACCGGGAAGTGATTTTACAGCAGAGAACAGTGTATTTTTTGCTGGCCAATCTAAACGGTCACTGTTACAAAGAGGACCCTGGAGAACGCAGCTTATCTCTATCTGATTGATACCTGCTACAACTCACGGCTATCACTTCCCTAGCTACTGATTTACTCAGAACAGCTTCTCTACTAACTTTGGCTGATGTGAACTTGGCCTAAGTTCAATTTTCACGCGTTTTTCAAGAGCATTGGAGAATTTAAGGCCTACTTTGAGAGAGAATTGTAATGAGGGGGGAGAAGAGTGAAGGAGGGCGAGAAGAACCCCGAGTGGCCTATCTCTCCCCCAAAACAGGGGATTCTGTAGAATTAGGAAAGCTACTATTCGGAAAATGGCCGGGCACACACCTCGATGAATAAAACATGCAGGACAGCGCTCGACAAAAGCCAACGAGAATATTTCGGATGCGAACAATGCCTTCGCTGAATTATTATTATACCCAGAGCTAGTAACTGACTTTACCTACTAGCAAAAGCAAATGTTCGTGTAGGCTACTAGGCCACCAAGTAGGTCCCTTCAAATGAGAGCAAAACTTCTCAGGTGAACTCTGCACTTGATTCTCAAACAAAATGAATGGGACGTACAACTTTAAATTGTACAAGGCACTGTGCAAACATTTATGTAGTTCGATTGTTGATTTATGAAAAGCAAGACGAGGCACTACTACAAGTTTAAGTTTTGGTGGATTTTATGTATAAATTTTAATGGGTTCAATTATCAGTTTAATTTCAATTTGAATTTAATACGACAGGGGTTTGAACGTAACATACAGTTACACAAAAATTGCTTACATACACAAAAAAATTATGAAAATGAAAATATTTTTTCACGATGTGTCACAAAGAAATAAACTTTAATTTAGGAAAAGCCTGTGGTTGTTTCCAGGATTCTAGGGTAGGATCAGTTTAATCAATTATCAGTCCAAATTTTAAATTCAAATATTCAAAATTTTATAAATAATTCGTTTATTTTACACATATGAAAAGCATTATTTGCAAATCTCTTACAAACTCATCATTGCGCATAGATTTAAATGTAAGAGGCGTTTTTGAAAATACATCAAGTTAACAAAAAATTATTTGTCAAGATGTGTCATTGATTGTAGAAATAAGCTGTAATCTAGCAAAAGCCTGTGGTTGTACCTGGGATTCTAGGATAGAATAGTTTCATAGACAAGAAACACAGAGACTCCACTATTTGATGAATAATGGATGTGCTTGCATCAAGAACATGGCAATCTATCTATTACAGGGACAGGCACATCTGCTGCTGCATTTTGGTTATAAATATCAAAAAATAAAAGACTAAGAATAATGACCTCCATTGATACAGAGAGGGTATGAAGCTTAAAATATTTGCACAATTTATATTAAGAGGGGTGGAAACTGAAAAATAATAGGATTCATTGATAATATAGAACTGGTTAAGATTGATTTAATTTAACAACATGGAACTATCCACCGATTGCGCAAAATCTGGTTCAATAGACCCTAGGAGAATTCCACTTCTGATACAACCATAAAATTCATTCAAGGAACATATTTAGAAATTAAGTTATAAGCTTTAGAAAGAAATGGGGGAGATCAGAGAGCTTCAAAACTGAGTTACACAGACCAAAATTTGGTATATTGAAATATTTGTGAATTTAAATTTATTAATATTCATCTATTAAATCTATTTGATTTGGAAAGCCCAAAACAAAGGACATAATTAATGATAGGTAGGAACAAAATATTGATTTTTGCCTTTGAGAAGATGTTTGCACATATCAACAATTCGTTCTGACAATCTTGTAAACCCCGGACGTATTCTAAAAAAATAAACTGGCGCAATTAACGCTCACAAACATCACATCAAGAGTCATATTGCAGGTATAGCTAAAACGATCTACCTCTTGAAAAACAACCATTTCCACTCTATTAAAGACCTCTTGACTGATGTTGTGTCTCAATTGAAGTAAAGCAACCTTGGTTTAACGATCCAATTCAGATATTATGGTTTACTGCACATGATCCATCATCTGTTCTGTTCTGTTCATCCTGAGTGGTCTGTTCTGTGTTAGCTCTCAGTCAGTGAGTCAGACATGTCTATCTGTTGGTTTGAACGGTGTTTGCTTTTATAGCAGCAAAGTACTCTTTCATTTAACATCACTAGAACAGACATTGGTCTGTTCATTGAAAGCGCCTGCGCCAACTTAATAATCACAGTCACTATATTGAAAAAATATACAAATGCAATATAAAATAGACTGTATAATCCAGTACAAACCGCTTGTATAATTTAATAGGTTAATTGCATCAGAGATTCAAATGGGAATCATTGAGTTGGAGGCAAGTTACATTTTAATACAGTAACAACATTAATAGCAATAGCACCGAAAACAATAACAACAACAACAACGAGCAGCATTTACAACATTCATCCATAATCCCTCCTGTCAAAATTGAGTGAATTAATACAATTGAATATAACAGGGACATCATGAAACAAGAGTATTAATCAGCACAGTGCTACGAAACATTGACACTTTGAAATATCCATGTTATTACATACAACTAGGCAGATAATGACAACAAATCGTTCCCACGCTCACAAAATAATGTAGTTGTATCTATTATTATCACTCACAATCATAAAACCGATGTTCAAAGTATCAAAAATTACAAGAGGTATGTTCAATGGCTATAGAACGACATGCCTCTATCTGCTCAAAAACATTAATCTGCTGAAAACATTTTCCATACCTCATAAAATTTGACTTAAGAGAAAACTTGCTAAAGCTGATGCAATTTCTTGAATGTGAACATTTCTTTATTTTTTTTTGAGGATGAAGCCCACATACTTCTGAGACCTGTGCGTAAGTAATGAATTGGATGATGGTGATTAATGAGCTGGACCTACAGTTTTAGGTGGGTTCCGAACCACCGGGAAGTGATTTTACAGCAGAGAACAGTGTATTTTTTGCCGGCCAATCTAATCGGTCACCCTTACAAAGAGCGCCTAGAAAAACACAGCTTATCTCTATCTGATTGAACATATACCTGCTACGGCTCACGTCTATCACTTCCCTTTATTTCATTTTCCATTTCTATTTCTTTATTTCCATTTATAATTCCATTTTATGAGTTGATATTTTCTATTTCTTTATTTCCATTTATTATTCCATTTTATGAGTTGATATTTTCTATTTCTTTATTTCCATTTATTATTCCATTTTATGAGTTGATATTTTCTATTTCTTTATTTCCATTTATTATTCCATTTTATGAGTTGAATAAGGCATGTTCAGTCAACTTTTTTTAATTCTTTTACTCTCGTTTCGCTTGTTAGTTTTCACTGTTTTGTCAGTTATGGATATATAAGTGTTTTTTATGTACATTGAATGCTTATTCTTAACTTGAATGGCTATGTATTTTTATACTTATAGGAAAAATTTTTCGTTAATTATTATTTGTATTGTATTACTTCAAGTTTGGTTTTAATTGGAAGGATAAAGTTTTTTATGTATTATTCACTTGTAAGATATATGTGTTCTTATGTACATTGAATGCTTATTCTTAACTTGAATGGCTATGTATTTTTATACTTATAGGAAATAATTTTTAGTTGATTATTATTTGTATTGTACTACTTCAAGTTTAGTGTTAATTGGAAGGATGAAGTTGTTTATGTATTATTCACTGTAGCCCGCCATAGTAAGGTGGGCTCCTTGCCCAAGCTCGAGCTTGCTCTTTTGGGGAAGTCATTCCTACATTTCCAGTTGCTTTTTTAAAATATGACAGTGTTAATGTTTATTTTCTTGTATTGTTTTTTTTTTTATGAGAAATAAATGAATTGAGAAAAACTACCTTCACTCCATGAATATAATTGCATATTTGGATGTTAAGTTAGTTTGCTCCTATTTGGACTTACTCTGGATTAATAAACTACCAAGAATGGGCGAACAGACAAATTTCTGGTGGTTCTCTTGATCTTACGAGGCAATATTGAGCGACATTTGTGGCTTTGTCGTACACTACACAACATAGTTGCTTAGCTTTATGATAGACATTCACAATTTTCATTCAAATTCCAAATTAAACTTTGATGAGGCCATTAGGACATAGAATGGAAACCAACGCCAATTCTCCTCAGAATAATATCATCAACTGAGTTGCTCTATTAATTCTCATCTAAACACATTGAGTTCACATAGACAGATGCAGAGAGAGAGAGAGAGAGAGAGAGAGAGAGAGAGAGAGAGAGAGAGAGAGAGAGAGAGAGAGAAAGAGAGAGAGAGAGAGAGAATCAGAGAGAGAGTGAAAATTGACAGATTGGTAGAACTAGTAAATAATTACTAGTTAGCTTGCCAAGGGTAATGATTACAAGAAGCAATTACTGTTGGTTATGTAGAGAATGAGTTCGGAAACAGTAAATCGACCGTAATTGAATTTAGTTTGTCTGCCAGGACAGTGTAATCTGCTGAATAATTGAACGTGTCTAGTAGGAAGGTTCTCAGGCGAGAACTTCAAGATGAATGAAACTGCCAAAAGCATGCGCTTTGGCAGCTAATAGCACTACTTGGTAGGTGAAACAGTTACAGTTGGTGAGTTGGACAGTTGAGTGCAGTGCACAACAGAAAATAGACCAGTAACATGTAACAGATTCTAAGAAATTTGACTTTTGGGATGAAACTGATTTTTTTTTTCAAAAAAGTGCAAGGTACATCCAGGTGAGAAAATTTGATTACGATGATATTTCTAGATGCATTATTTTCTGCTCAATATTGTTAAGAAATTAGATGAATCACAAACATTTTTGAATAGAGAAAAGAGACAAAATGGCTCAGACCATATAATGTTATGAAATTTTCCATTTTCAATTCCAATAAATTTAATTAAACCATAGTATACTACTTATAATGTATTAGTAAAGCATGAATACATTATATTATAAGAATTGCTCCTATGAATGATAAAAAAGTTACTCATTCACTATCAATAGTCGAATTGATAATTTAGAAATAAATATTTATTGATTAAGTTAGTTCGAAGTTACTGACAATTGAACAAACTGACAAATTTACTTAAACAGAATTTATTAATTTCGAATTCCTTTAATTGCTATCAGTTTATACTGAAGACTTCCGCAATGGCGGATATTGACAACAGTATTTAATAGCTGATGGAAATCGATGAATGCTACTGTACAAAAATATCAGTCACCACCGGGAATCGAACCACGGACTTCCCAATTGCCGGTCGGGCGCCTTAACCACTAGACCATGGAGACCTTTCTGCACAGCAGCATTCATTTTTAACTTGGCCATATCGGCTCGTATCTCACAAGTTAGTTCGAAGTTACTGACAATTGAACAAACTGACAAATTTACTTAAACAGAATTTAGGTCAGTGCAGAAATTTAGGTTACTTTAGCAGAAAGGTCTCCATGGTCTAGTGGTTAAGGCGCCCGACCGGCAATTGGGAGGTCCGTGGTTCGATTCCCGGTGGTGACTGATATTTTTGTACAGTAGCATTCATCGATTTCCATCAGCTATTAAATACTGTTGTCAATATCCGCCATTGCGGAAGTCTTCAGTATAAACTGATAGCAATTAAAGGAATTCGAAATTAATAAATTCTATTTATTGATTATTAAAATCAACTATTGCAATGAGTTTCGGCTGACTTGAAATGGATTTTGACTGGATATTCACTGTTTCAATGTGTCAAGCTTTTTCCAAGAAGAATAGAAATTCTATCATATCATTATTTGCATTCCAAATAAGTTTTTTCAAACTTATCAATCAATTCGATATTTAGTGGATAGAATATTGGTGATGACGATATTGTCGTTCTCAAGATTCTGCACATTCGTCATTAAAACGAATAATACAGATGTTATCACAATCACTAAATTAATTAAAATTCCAGATACTAGAGTTTCAACAGGTATTGTAGTATTCATTTAACTTGGCAGCGCGTAGCAAATGGGACATGCTACATCTGAACCCAACACACTGCTGCCAAGTTATATGAAAAATGCAGTACGTCATTGTCAATCTCGCTATTAAACTAAAACCAAAAATACAGAGTAACTCAATATATACCCGTATTGACAAATAGTATTGATTCATATACTGCTGGTATCTTACCTCCCGAATGTATTGGTATGTTATTTGTAGGCTAATCTTCATTAACAACATTTCGCCTCTGAAATTATTGCACACCAAATGAGAAAAAAATGAAAGAAGACCGAGGAAAAGCTGGGTTCCATTACAGGTCCAGACAAAAAACGAGAAATAATACAAAGCTTGAGCAAAATTACTTCAACAATAATGCTAATACTAACCTGAACACTCAATGCCTCCGCCTGCTCTAAATAGAAAATGGTACAGAACAAGCTGAGAGCGGGTTGGTCAGTTTAGCAAATAACGTTATCGTTAAAGTAGTTTTGAGCAAACTAGCTATAGAGAGAATAGTGTTCGGCCTCGGTAGCTTAGCCAGTTGGGGTGCTTGTCTCTAATTAGATAAGACTCAGGCTGGCTGCTGTTCCTCGAGTTCGAATCTAATTTACGCTTGGATGCTTTCGTCTTGCCATCGTTCACCTCATTAGCCACGCAATAGTCTCAAGACTCATGTGGGCATCACCCGACATGAACTTAGCAGCAGTAAAATCTACTGATCGCCGACATCTGGGAAAGAATTCTTATTCTCCGATCGGAATGCTTGACGAAGTGAGTAGCAGTACCAACTGCAATAAAAGACTATGACAAATGGGTGCGAATTGTCGCAACAGTGCTTCCAACTCCAAGCCATCGAAGTCTTCAATGCGAGCAGATGCCACCGCGGAAACAGTTCTGAGTTCTGAATCGGTCACAAATTACGATTACTCCTCTTTTGTGCTGCCAATGGACGGACACAGCCGAACAGGAATTACATTTCAAAGGGCAGGCCGATGAATGCTCCCAACCAACATTCACTTCAGTTTTGTTCAAGTTTGAAATTCGGTTAACTAAACCATGAAGTTGTGATTGACTTTAATGATGGATGATGGTTCTTATTATGGAGTTTAAACATAATAAGCTTTTTAAAAAATTGTTGTGATGATCATTTTTGGTTCTCCATTTTTAACTGACTTGAGACATTTTGGTGTAAAAAACTTGTATTAAGGGCCTAGGGTGGACACCAGTCTGATCCAGTTATTATTTTAAGAGGAATATGTGAAAATAACTATGTTAAAATGCAATAACTAAGTATTATGTAATAATATTATTATAAATAATATGCAGTAATGTAAAATGTAATTTATGTAAACTGGATTATGAAATGATGTACTGTGGTGATGAATGTATGCTCATATGCTCACAATTATGATGAACATATGCTCACAATTTTAAGTAGTAGAGTTTAACATTATAAGGTATTCCATAGACCTTTTTTAATTCCACTTTCCCATTTTCAACTGATTCAAGACATTTTAAGTAAAACATTGAGTCTCTATACTGGAAACCAGTCTGATCCAGTTATAACAGAAGTAGGAAGTGCAATCGACCTCTCTAATTTGTCACCATCGAAGCCCAAGTACTCCTAAGTATGGTCGGAATGCACGAAAGGCTGGATTATTAGAAATGAGTAATTGTTTGCTGCACAATACATAGAAATACATTTTAAAGTACTTTAATTTAACATTTATACAATATTCGAACACAAATGACAACTGTATTATTATCCACAGAGATATAATAACTAATTATATTGCAATAGAATTCAAGAAAGCTGTTACTGTATTTGTTTTAAAAACGTTAGAGAAGTCAGAACTTGGGACAAGTTAGCGAGCTTGGAATGGTTGAATTACCGGGACATCGGACTATCCATGGGGGGACGAGAGGGGCTCTAGAAATATAGAGGTTTCACATGAGACATGTAAGTATGCATTGCATTATGTAATGTGAAGTAATGAATAGTAAGCTGTAGTATTAAGAAATAATTTAATTTGCAATTTGTGGTAATAAGGAATTTATCTTATAGATAAACAAGATGGTTCAAGATTGGATTTAAAATGCATTTAATTCAGTGTCGTTCCCTATTTTTAATAGGAATGTTTAAAACGTTTTGATTAAAATGATGAGCAATTTTGAAAATAATTTTGATCATACATTTTTATCAAGTTTTATCTATTACTATTACTTTGAATAACTATAATTATCTTCGAAAACAGCAAAAATTGAAAAACGATTGAATCATTGAATTTTGAAAGGATTATGACCATCGCGGTAATTAACAAAAAGTAGCAAACCACGTTCCCTCAATGGAATCTATTTATATGAACCGCTACATGGAGGAAATAGAACCCATTAGCCTAGTTTGATAGCATGAGGCTAGTACAGAAAATTGGATTCGTGAGGACATAGAAAGAGAGAAGTCGTGAATGAGAGAGGAAGGTGATGGGAGAAGGAAATGAGATGATGCAAAATACCATCAATAATAATGGACCGAAAAACACGATATTACTAATTGAAGGTGATTCTTGATGGCGAAAGGTCAGCATTGAGAGCAAAAACATTGGCAAAACTATTTTTTCAACAAAATGAAAATCTAACAATAACTGCATAAAATTATCATTTTAAATGTTATTTTATTAACGGAAGAGATAATAAATTTACTGGTTAAAAATGGTTTTATATTGATGATAATGAGAAGAATTAACATTTCAATCAATACTCTTCAAAAGTAAGAAAAAATGGCCATAGCCAGAATTGAAAGAGTTTTTTTATGTTATTTTGCTTCTAGCATACATTTTCTTCAAAGGAACTCAACTATTAATCGTTTCACTATAAAAGATTTTTATCTGGACAAATGCAATTCTTCAGATCAATAATTAGCAAGTACAGAAGTTAATTATAAATATAGATAGATTCTAAAAAATAGTTTCAATCATATGAAAATGAAGCTTATTCAATTTAATTTTATGAGATTATACGTTTTAAAAATCATCTAGATCATATCTATTTTAGCTTCAACTAAGCTACTAAATTGAACTAAATTACTCATGCGATGTGATAGATTTAGATATCATGATAGTGAAGAGAAAAGTGCTATCATTTGAAAAAAAGCAAGATAACCAATTAAAAGATTGCTAAGCACTTTCTACTTAATTGCAGAATTAAATTATTCAAGTGAGTGGACCAATCAAAATACTTGCTGATAAGTAATCTTGTTGGTCTATGTTATTAATGCTATCAACACTTTTCTAACCAATAATCAAATGCATTGGTCAAGAATACAACGAACTGATGACAAAGAAACTTCTTCCTTGATTGAAACAAAACAGAAGTTGTCAAATTTCACTAAAATTTAATAATTTGAGTCACAGGACCATGGTTTCGTATTTTACTAACACATCATCGGCTGAACTTGTGTTAGTAAAACACTAAACCATGGTCCTGTGAATCAAATTATTAAAGTTTAGTGAAATTTGACAACTTCTGTTTTGTTTCAATTATGGAGAGATTTCACCATATCCAGTTCTACTAATTTTATCGAAACTTCTTCCATTTTAGTATTTTTCAATTCCATCCACTATAAAAGTTTTACCTCTCACTGTAAGAAGTACACAGGGGGAGAGCATTATGCGTGAGCTCTGTTTAGGTTCTGTAGAACTTATTAGGTGTTGGAAGGTTTCATCTCACATTTAGATTGATGTACACCTATTTTGTTGATTACTCCAAATAGATGTCACAAACCCTTAAGATTTCACGCAGTTGGTGAAAGAATAACAGACTTAATCGGAAATAGAGTTCAGTTGGTCTGGACAGCAGAGTTGTCAACTAACAGAAAGAATTTTTTTTGCTGATGATGCCCACATGAGTCCGAGACTTGTGCGTGGGTAATGAGGTGAATGATTACACATAGATGCCAGACGGAGGGGCGGGAATCGAATCCACGACCACTTAAACGACAGCAAGCTGAAGTTGCGAGGCCCCAACCAACTGCGCTAAGCGGCCCGCCAAGAATTAAAACTATTTAGAAGTATAACACAGTGCAATCAATTTCTCGAATTGCAAAATTCTTGTGTGCATGAATGAATGATTTGCATGATTTATAAGATAAATAATTTTGAAGCAAGTCAATTATTTTTGTAATTTTTTAAAGTAATTTTGAAGAAATCTGTTTGACAAAACCGATTTGGCAAAATCGGGATTCAAAATCAAAGCATTGGAATCAGCAGACGAGTACGATATCAATGGTCAACTAATAGAAAGAATTAAAACTATTTAGAAGTAAAATACAGTGGAATCAATTTCTCGAATTGCAAAATGCTTGTGTACCTGGAAATAAGTGTATTCAATAAACTACACGGGGCTTATCAGAAGATTTTTATTGAATTGTTGAACTTCATAGTTGAGTTAGAAGCAACGATGAGAGTTTGGTTCAATAGTTTTTAGTTTTATATCAAAAAAGCAGTGCTCTAACTTCGTATAATTGGCAAACACTCAACCTTGTCTAATTGGATTATATGGCACTCGCAAATAAGATTGGTCAGAAAATAGAGAGCTGGGTCAAGAATCTAATCCAGAATTTCAAGACCGGTAGACCAGAGGATCAGTAATTTTGAAGAGGAGTTGAAAACAGTTTAAATTCTGTACTCGATCATCTCAAGTTGAGTACTCTTGAAAGATACATATAGACAACAAAGTATTGATATCTTCTAGGAATCGATCAATGCAGAATTCTTCCCGATAATATAGAGAGCTGGGTCAAGAATCTAATCCAGAATTTCAAGGCCAGAGGATCAGTAATTTTTAAGTGGAATTGGGCAATAGTTTTAATTCTGTACTCTACCACTTCAGGTTGAGGATTTTTTAAAGATACATATAGACAACAAAGTATTGATATCTTCTAGGAATCGATCAATACAGAATTCTTCCCCGACGATAAAATTCTCAACGATAAAACTTTCCAGTAAGCCAGAGACAAGCCAAGATTGCAGCAAATAAGAGAGGAATGCACCTGAAGAAGGTTTCCATGACGAATCGTTCAGCCATTGAAATGCAAGTGGCGGAATAAGTCACTGCCTTTCATCTTTTTTCCTTTTCATCCAGCCATCTCAATTCTGTCGGGCGAAATGAGTGGAAGCAGGTGGAGAGACACGGAGGACACATTTCGGCGTGACATTCGCTTCTTTTTCTTTCATCTAAGCATCTCAAATAAAAGTCGTTTCTACAAATTGTTGTTCTCTGTCTAGTCATGTCTTCAGTGCTGGAAAAGACAAGTCTCTACACTAGACTACTCAGGCAAAACGTGTTATGGTTTGAAACTACTGCGACGGTAGCCTAAAAGTCAGCCTATAATACATAATTGGTGCGTTTAGGAAAGATATTGCGATGTAATTGATTGATTACCGTATTTAATAAATGTTGAATGTAGAAATTCTGAAACGATAGAAAAGAATATTAGTAGAATATTCCCAGAATAATATGGGCCAAAAGTGACACAGTTAAAAAAATTAAATTTAAGAAATGATGACTTCTAATACGAAAATAGAATTCATTATCAAACAATATGTGGAAGTCATCTTTAATTAGATTAATCGTGAAATCAGATAAACTCTCACATGATTTGGATGAAAATGCCCAATTTTAAAATCCATTTTCCAAAAATAACGTTCGATTCATTTCCGAATTAGTTTTACAATATAAGATATACAGTTAATTGAGATGAAAGAAAAACTCCAATAAATTAATAGAGAGTATCTTGGTACAAATAAAATCAAGATTTTTTCAGTATCAATAAAAAAAGGTTCTGGAAAATATATAAGAAATCTGTATGAGTGTTTCATTTTCTTCCTGATACAGTGGCACTTGTCTTTATATGTTATATTATATGTTATGTTATATGTTATGTTTATTATGTTATTTATATGTTATGTTTTATTATGTTATAGTACAGAAACTTCAGAAAGTTCTGTACATCTTTAGTTATTTATAAGATCAGACATATAGCTCTCACTTTTCTACAGAACAGTTCCTAAAGACATTCAATCTTGTAAACCATTAATTTATATTCTTTGCCTTTGCTAGTTATCAACAAACTAAGATAGCAACTGCTATCTATCAATTGCTATCTTAAAATAGCAACTGCAAAACTTCAATTAATAACAACGATATTTATTACACATAAGCACAGCTTCATGGAGAAACTGAAATAATTTCAAATGTCTGGCTTAAGAGTGTTCGATTGTGTGATTGTGTTCGATTTTGTAGCTGTAAAACCAACCAATTTTTGACTCCAAGTCTTCCTTGTACATTAGAACAAGTTCACACTCATTGCCACTTAAACAATCTAGACTATTTTCATCTCGATTAGTTAAGATTAGCAGGGCTGTAGTGAATAATTATTTGAGCTTACCAATTTAGCCGGTGATTTCTTTCAAAATTATTTCCAAAGTAGTTAATTTCCAATCTCACGTCCGAAATTTATATTACATAATCAAATTCAAAAGTCTTATCAACATTTTAAACAATTTCTTGAACTTATTGTTGAATTTCGAAACTTGAATAACAAGAATTGTCTGACAAAATAAATTTGAGAGTACTTAATTTGGTATTTTATTGGCCCCAGGTTGAAGAGAAATTAACTTTTAAAATCAATTTTGGCTTTAACATGGATCGATGGGTATGGCCAGCAATCAGATAAAATCTAATCTATTACTTTCAAAAATATCACATCAGTAAATATTATAATATTGCACCAGTTATAACAACGCAATCTATTACTTTTAAAAATATAATAGCAGTAGATATGTCATCTTCCAAGTATATTACTTTCAAAAATATCGTCCGGTAGATATATCATCTTTCATATGGAAATACAATGTAGGTCATGAAAAAATTTACTCCAACTTTTCCACACAAAAAAGCTACTTTGCGAAATTACATCCCGGGAAATCAAGATCTTTTTAATTGGACGGTGGTGGAAATGAATTGTGGGATATTAGCACTCAATTTCGTGCGATATGTAAATATTCAGTTGAATTAAAGTTTGTCGTTCAGAAACTAGTTTTCTCATTGTGCGCGTTCATTCGCCAAATCATTTTCAATCGTGTGTCTGAATGGTAATTAAAACATTGAAATATGTTTCTCCAGGATGTGGATCATGGCTGTGTGAGGAGACGGGTGGAGGAACTGAGTCGCTGGAACTTTATTCAATTTAAAGTTTGACTGAAATGAAATATGGCTTCCACTCTGCTGCTTTTATTGCCAGCGAATGTGTCAGAGACGAATGGGGGGAAATACGCTAGCTTACTATAGGTGCATTATTTGCAAACTATGAAACTACCATAGAAACTATCTGACAATAATCCAAGTGATAGTCTGGTGGATAATTGGCTATATAGTGCAATGTGTCACGCTTTTCGAGATTTCGCCGGCAATTTGACTGGCGAACAAATCTAGAACGCATTTTCGTCGTGACGAGCGGATTTTGTTCCGAGTGACTGGCAACTTTCCTCACACTTAACTTTATTCAAACAATCATCTCGACAGTGCAACTTCATGAAACTTAGAAATGTTGTCACTCTTGATGTTTGCAGACTCGCAAGTGTGACACTGGAATAACTTCTCAAGTTATTAAATAAGTATTTAATTAATAAAAAAATATTAATAATGAGATTAATATAAATAATAATGAGAAGAATACTATATATAGTCGGATATTAATATACCAATAAATATATTATATTCATATTGAATATATTTATTTAAATAAATGGGAAGTGACGTCAGATATCAAACCGAAGAAGGCACGACAAAAATGAATAGAAGAAAGAAAGAAACACATGAGTGAAAAAATGATAGCAGCCTGGAAACTCCGCAAGAAGAACCAAAGTGCTTAACGTGATCCCAAAGGGTCCTCCTTTAAGTGGATAATAATAATAATGTTAATAAAAATATTAATAATATTAATAATAATAATAATAATAATAATAATAATAATAATAATAATAATAATAATAATAATAATTAATAATAATTAATAATAATAATAATAATAATAATAATAATTAATAATAATAATAATAATAATAATAATAATTAATAATAATAATAATAATAATAATAATAATAATAATAATAATAATAATAATAATAGTAATAGTAATAGTAATAGTAATTTTTTTCTTTTATTAAGGCGTTTTGCCATTTTGACATGTACATGAGCATGAACTATTGGCTAAAACCACCTCCAAACCTAGAGACCGCCTGGAACTGTTTATCACATTACTTCAGAACGGCCTCTCATTCCTTTAGCTTATTCAAGCTACCCTGCTGCATCAAGATCTCTCTTCTTTGTCTGTAGTATGGTGATTATATAGTTAGCCATCTTCACCCATTGCTGCTTGCCTTGGAGCATAACAGAAACAACGTTTTCTGGGGATAACCAACCCAGTTCTGCCTGCACTCTTTCTCTTAGTAATAGTCATAGTAATAGTAATAGTAATAGTAATAATAATAATAATAATAATAATAGCCACAGCTAAATACGTTTTTACGGATATTTCTGTAGAAATGAATAAATGGATTAAATCATTAATGTGGATTATTTTTTTTTTAGGATGAAGCCCACATAGGTCTGAGACCTGTGCGTGAGTAATGAGTTGGATGATGGTGATTTATGAGTTTGACCTACAGTTTTAGGTGAGTTCCGAACCACCGGGAAGTGATTATGGACATATGCATGGATTATGATAATTACATATTATTATCATACACATTATATTCAATACACGCATCCATACTATTGAAAAGTATCAACTCTAACAAAAATCAACGTTTTTTATTATTATTTACTTTGAAGATTTTAGTTTTTTTGTTCTAAAATTGATGTTCATAATCTCCTCATTATTCTCTTCATGTTAATAAATCATATCTCAATGTTCCAAATGTTCATGAATATCAAATTCAATGTGAAAAACTTAGCTTTTTCAAGCTTAAATGGTCTCAATGTACTCATCATTTTGTGCAAATGCTTTTCAAATTCTTTCATTGCCATTTTTATTAGATCAATCAAAATTGTCAAATTTATCTGATGTTTTTGTCAGTGTGGTTTTCATGTATTGTAGAAAGGGATATTTTCAAATTAGAGGAATTTACACCTCGGAAAATTAAATCGGCCGTATTAAGAAATTTCACGCTTCTAAGGAGAGGTGCGAAAAAGGGTGAATTTCTCATCTCTGAAAAGAGCAGGCTCAACCCTTACAATTATTTTTTACCTTTTTTAAAAAGTCACTCAATCACATCATCCTCACGGGTTGCTGGTTGGACAGGAAGGCAATAAGAAGCGAGCCTTGCCCTAGCTGTTTAATTAGCTTAATATTTAAAATAATAACTCAATAATATGAATAATTGTCCTACTGCTATGTTAGGGGATTTAAAAGCCTTAGTAGAATGAACCAATAACAATTTTGTTTTCTTTTCATTGACTTCAAAAGTATTAGTTATCCCTTACTAAAGCGAGAAAGTAAGCATTCAAAGACAATTTTATCGAATTTTAGATATTGCTAGTCTTCGATTCAACCTAATTAACATTCTTTTTTTAAACAACTATCAAAATGGAATGATTCATCTGTCACTTAGGACCAATCAGAATATATAGAAATTATGAGATTAATACACATAAAAATTAAATAAGGCCTATAAATTCTATTAAATAGGATGTGAATAGAAATACGATTATGCATACTCGGGTAGTTTTAGGTAGTAAATAACTTTTATTATTGTATTAGTTATAATGGCTAGTTAGGAAAAGTATTAGCTTGAGCTAAGCTATATTGATGATCACCCCGACACATAGTTTTATAGTGGGGAATCATATTTTTTTCAAATTTAGCAATTAAATCACTGTGTTTTATACTTAATAATAATATATTGTCATGTTTGAGCTTATATCAATAAACTCCTCTGGATGTATTCTCAATCATCCAGAGAAATTATTATAAAGAAAAACAAGATACTGGGATTCCTCAACGAGAACTGAATTTCAGGTTTTTTTCATAATTTGATTCAATTTGGAGCGTTCTTTGAAAGCTGTAAGAATTGAGGGTAAGAAGAGATTGGACTCATGAAAGTAAATAATGTGACCGTTCGTTTTCAAGAGGTTTTGATTACTCTACTAATGATGATTGATAATGCATGCAGCATGATAATATATTCGTTGAAATATAATCAACGACCATTATCAACTTCCCTAGCTAATTAGAATACTCTGTTATCCAATATCCAATACAAAAACTAATCAGAGCTTAAATGATGGATTGGTGGCGGTACTTGTTATAGATCCTCCCCTCGTTAATAATGAGCAAGTCATTAAAGCTGAGTCCTCGCTCTTGAACTTTCAAAGCTCGGTTATAATACTAGAACTATCATTATTAACCTAACCATGCTACTATCCTGGATACAGTCATACTTTCGATTAAATTAACGTAGAGGTTAATTAATAGAGGAACTTGGTCTTATACACCTATGTTTCTCTTTTTGAGAACAAATATCTACTTATTTATCATATTTTCTGAACATGACTTCTTTTAATGAACTTTAGTTGAAGAGTCCTTCCAGACTTTTCAGAAAATTTATAAATTCGCTATCCAACATATTTTTATCATAGATTTCAGTTACTCAACTTATTTAAACAGTGCATAGGTCTCCAAAATTAAGTATTTACTAATTTTACAAAAAACAAAAAGAAAACATTTTAGTTTTGATTTTAGGAGATTCTATCAATTTTCATGTCACATGCAATGTAATAAAAATATGATGTAAAATGATAAAATAGCTTTCGAACGCTCTGAAAAATCAGAAAATTCAGATAATATTCAGAGTTGTGATGAAAATATGATAAATTATCAGTCATCAGATAGACGAATGTAGATAGAGTACAAGGTGGAATGGTCCTGGAGCTGAATAAAGTTTTAGTTCTTTCAAAAAAAGAAGTTTCCAACTACTATTTAGCAACGGAAATGAGTAGAGAAAAAACTGGAATGGATAGAAAAAGAAATAAAAACAGGAATAGAATATGGGGGAAGAAGAAAAGTAGGACTTTTGCTGCGTATGAGAAAGATAGAGTGTGAAACCAGCAAGATAGAGTGAGAGAGTGGTGCACTAAGTCTGACTGCCTTATCACTATTTGCATTTGTCTGGAATCACGAAATGAATAGTCAAGAAGGATCTCGTTCAAATGTTCACCGATGAGGAAATTACAATTTTTCTCCTAAAAAGTAATCTTACCTAGGGTCATGGAGGAATAATACTGCTATTTGAACAATGGAGAAGCTCAAGTTCATTATCATCAACTTTTTTTCATTTAACTTCCTAACTAGAAGATTTTCATCAGAAATTCTAGTTACAGCAACTGTTGGACAGATATCGAGAACAGATATCGAGTGATCAAATAATTTTATCCCAGCGTGAATTCATTCTGAAAAACATCGGATGAGGAATCCTACCTTGTATAAATAATAATTATAAACTTATGGCGGGAGAACCTTACAGGTATAAGGTGTAGTTCCACCTCGCCGTTTGAGCTAAGTCATGGGGAGCATTGTGAACCTAATATTTTAGATGGGTTCCGAACCACTATGAATCCAATGTGTATTTCTCATATCAGATAATTAAAAGAATATTTCATATTTGAAGTCAGAAAAGTGTAGATGATTCAATAAAACTTAATAGTAGTTTATGCAACGATTTTATTTTGACCCTTATTAAGGCACGAGTTAGATGTAAGTTATAACACGAGCGAATGCGAGTGTTATAAATATCTCACGAGTGCTTTAATGGCCAAATAAAATCGTTGCATACACTATTTTATCTACGACCACTAGTATACATTTAATTAAAACAATTTCATTTTACCTGTGACTGTCAGAGATACCTAACCTCTCATCTCAAATACGAGAAGTTATAGTAGATTGTTAGGTTAAAGGTGTAGCAGTTTGATCAAATCAGCTGATAGTTTCACAATATTGAATTACGACATTGATTCCATCAAAAATGCTTCTGATTGGTCCAAAACCCGTGTTATAATGTAGAACCTGTACTATAATGAGCTCATTATGCAACGGGTTTCAAAAAGCATTTCGAAAAGACAGCTGTTTTGGCATCAATTGTGAAACTGTAATGTATACATTATGACATGGTCGTAGATAAAATAATCTTATGCTACTGCTAATCTTCGGGCATACACTTGTATGATGGACTCTTTGAGTTGATTGCTAGTTTTTAGAATGTGAGGCAAAGATGGTACTGTGAATATCATACTGTGAGTATCATAATTGCTTTTTCAGAAAAGACTCCCGCACGGATTTCTCACAGCAGCTTCAAACGAGCAAGACAGGGGAAGAGAACTTGATGTAATTGAGAATCCAGGGGTTCTCAGAAAGGCCTCGACGTAAATCCTGGAGGTGGCATCTGTATGATTGCAGATATATTGAGAGGCTGCATCAAACGTGAGTCGACCCTGCACCCCGGTGGCAGGAAAGATCCTTGCCATATTATTTTGAGTGGGTTCGAACCCTACAAAAAGATTGAAGGAACCCTGGTAGATTGTGTTGGTTGGGGAAACAGGGGATCAGTATACGACGTGGAAAAACTGTAGCAGGATGAAGACCGCAAGCAAGTGAAGGCAAAGACACAAGAGGGTGGTGGAGAATCGTGAAGCAGGGGTCGAGAAACACTTTACGTGCTTGGATCGCGAGCGCGTCTGCTTGTAAATGCGCGTGCATACACGAGGGGTAGTTACCCTCGGACTTCAGAAAGCAAACATCTCAACTCATTCACCAGAAACAGAATCTCAAGCAATGACTGTATTTTCACAGAGTTTGTTACTCCCAACCGTATGCGAGTGCATTGCACAAGTTCATTTGTGTAGCTCTGATAGGGGGAACGCGGAACGATAGTTGAAAGAATTCCAGCCCTATCCATAGCAACAAGAAATTACTATAAAAAGCAAAGGAGAAAATATAATTTCAAATTCATTATACTACTCAAAGTATATAAATTTATTATACTCAGTATACCTCAAAGAGTGGAGCGATTAACCCGAAAATAATCTCGTCAGTAGGAAATTATTAATGTGATATCAGTGATATCAACAATATACGGTTTGTATATTACAAACATTTGAACAGAAACTACTATAAAGTAATATACTACTGTATAGATGCCAATGTGCGCATGCTAACCTCATTTCTAATGTATGTAACAAACAGAAATGGGCACAATAATTCAGTAACTCCTAGAAGGCTATAAATATATTTTTTTGTTGATAATTATGTAAATTTACTTGGAGAAAATTCCAAAAATTGATAAATTAAATTTGGTTACTTACGACATGAGAGACAATAATGTTTTGTAGTCAGACACACCACTCACCTGCAAAAAAATAAAAAATGATGTTATACAAGCCTTACGAAATACATATAATTATGTACAATACAGCACAAGTGAAAATAATGTAATATAGCACAAATTTCAAAGTGGATTCTCCTGAATAACCTGATGTCAGCCCATAGCTTCAAGCAATTAGTCAAAGAGCCTGAGGGATCCTATTTTTCCAAACACTCATTCCCGGGAGCGCCAGGACCCTTCTATTATTAGATTTCTTCTAAACTTTACTGTTCTTTTTTTGTAGATTACTGCAGACTCCAGTTAAGGAGAATAAGACAAGTCAGATTAACAATATTATACAATCTTATACACTAGTTACCATAATTACTATATAAATTAGTTGAGGTGAGGCTTAATTGTGATGTGAAAGGAACCCTTATACACTACAAAAAGCTTTATCAACTAAATATTTTTTCAATTGTTTTCTTAATATTTCTATATTTTCAAGATAAATTTTCAAGATATTTTCATCTTTAAAACTGCGGTAGCTTGTTGTAGAGTTTCCTACCAATATAACTAGGTTTTTGTTTGAATAAGCTACTATTGTAACTCACCAAGTGTTAATCTCCTCGACTTCTTGTATTATAATCGTTTACATCAAAATTTTGGTTGATATCACTCTTTTTTACAAAGGCCTATGAAATTGCTTCATACACATATAAGCAGGGTACAGTTGGGAGACCAAGTCTCTTGAACAACGGCCTAAGTAAAAAAAGAGTGATATCAACCAAAATTTTGACATGAATCTAATCTATTTACTCTTTCCTTACACCTAACCGCTTTTTTTTTTGATCGAAAACATCCTATCAAGTTTTTTGTTTTGACGAATTACCCTATACTAAGATAGCATACCTAATATGTGACAGTAAGAGTCCATGGTAAGCTGTAAAAAGTAACTTTTTGTCATTTAATCATCTTGATAAGAAGAGACGCAAATATGAAATGAAATGAAATATTTATCGTTCCTTTACAAATACAGTAAATACAAAACATTCAAGCAGTACAAAAAGTAAGTAATTTTTATATTGATAAAAAGTAAGCAAATCGAAGTTCGATAAACAAAACAGAATTTATCAATAGAGAAAAACGTTATTTTGAAAGCCATCTACTATGAAAATGAAGTTGAATAACAGGTAAGAGCTGCACATTACAGACTAAGGTATTAACTTCTTATTTGACATTTTAATGGTTAATTGAATAGGAGCTTCATGACACGTTCAAGTTCTCCCCTTCTTCCCGAACCACCCTTCCCCACATCACCTACGTCACCCCAATCACCTCTCACACCCTCTTCACCTGTAACCTCTCACTCCCATTCAGATGTGAACATGTCAGGTCAGTGAATGCACTATAATGGGTGACTGGTGACACAAATCTGGCCACAACGGCATGCATCTAATTCAGGCGCATGTTATCGGGTAACGAGCGAGCCGCCTCTAGCTGCCAGCAGTCATGCTGCAAACGCCAGGAAGTTTCACATGCAAATAAGCCGCGAATTAACATACAATGCAACAGAGGGTACGGGTTCGCCCGGCTTACAATCTGCCTGTTATTCGCATCCATTTTAAAGGAGAACAGATCTTCAGCAGAGCATTCCGAGCATTCTGACGGAGTGGAAAGATGCTTATGAATTTATAAGGCTCGTTCCAGCAATAACCTCGTTCACCATTCTGACCCGAAACGTTTCCTCGAAAAGTGAAGCAAGCCACGTTATTTTGCCCGTAGCGGACGGTACGGAATAAACATTCATCCCACTTACTCCTAATTAATGCAAGTTCGAATAGCTCACCACATTTATCCCCAGTTGAAAGGGTTTCAACCCAAATTACGCAATCATTAGCGAGAAAATACCATTTTTTGTTTTTTCAAACCTTTTTTCTTGTCTAAATAATGATAATAGGCACGATACTAATGGTGGGATGAGGTGTTCAGAACACAAAAGGTTTTACTGAATATTTTTCTACCTTATGTTTTGTTACCACAATGCTTTCCAGCAACTATAGATTAATTAAAAATTATTATAAATGCAGTTTTTTAATTTTTCACAACACGAGATTAAATGGGATTGAACTATAAATGAATTTGCTGTTGTTCTATATTACTTTTTTCATGTTTTTTCCGGAGGATGAAGCTCACATAGGTCTGAGACCAGTGCTTGGGTAATGAATTGGATGATGTTGATTGATGAGTTGAACCTACACTTTTAGGTGGGTTCCGAACCACCGGGAAGTGATTTTACAGCAGAGAACAGTCTTCTTTGCTGGCCAATCCAATCGGTCACCGTTACAAAGATGGCCAAGGAGTTTCGTAGCTTATATCTGATTGAACAGATACCTGCTACGGCACTCGGCTATCACTTCCCTTGTTATTTAAACATGAATTGTAGGCCTCCAACTGTGTCTGAGGAAGCATTACAACACTGCGAAATAGCTATCACACGAATAAGTGAGAGTTAAATTCACCAGTAGAGTGTTTCCAAAAAATATTCATGAATGAATAAATATCATTCTGACATAAAAACAAAATAAATTTCCAAAAAATGCTCAATTTTCTATTGTCTTCTCTTTTAGCTACATTCTGTGTAATGTTATTAAACTACTAATGTAGACTATCTAAAAAATCAAGTATAATTGATTTCCATATTCCATCTCTCATGTGCATGATATTGACAGTGTTCTTCATCCAGTAGTATTGGACAAATAGAACTTATTTGTATTTTGAAAATGAACTATATTGGTGAAAATTAGTCATTGTGATTCAATATAAAACTGGGCACAAAAACGTATATAAATTCGATCTACAATAGATTTCAAGAAACTTGTCCAACGTTTAAAAATATGAATTTCTGTCCCAACAATAGGATATTAACAAATTACAGATTTCAGGTTAACATAAATTACAAGTAGCCTTTTTAAAGAACTGACTATGATAAGTTGAATTTTTCCAACAAGATATTGCATACTTCAAGGTTCAGCTTGACAATGACATCAAAAAGAAAGCAAAGATATTATGCAAATGTTAGCCCACTATCACACAATGAAAATATTCTGTAAGAAAAGTGACGTTTTTTGATAAAGGAAGAGTGATAGATGTTCTCCGTTTAATAAGAAATCTGCGAGACATTCAACGTAGTAGCTATGCGACGAAGGGATCCTCCACTCACACAATAGCTGGCTGATAGCGGGAAGGCAGGGTGAAAAACCTACTCCTGACACGATTTTCGATAAGAATCTTGATTGTGATGTTGAGTCATAAATCAATCAATGAATGGAGGATTGATAAGTGAAGGGGATAATGAGAATTTTGAGGTGAGGGTTGATGATTTTGGTGGTGGTGGTAAAGAGAGGAGTGAGGCAGTTCACCAGAAGATTTGTCTGGTAGTGAGGGAATCGATGAAAAGGCTTATTATTGCGGCAGAGAGGCGCACACAGACCTCCGTTTCACAAAGCCATGCGAACTTCAACGTTCAAAGTCTTCCCTACCCATTCCTTAACAAAACACGAAATTGAGAATTTGACAAAGCGTTTTCCCTTTAAATTGCGATATTAGTTGACAAACACGCTTTGAGAATGCTCTGCTTCACCGTCAACCGACCTTGCACAGCGAAAAGGCTTTCAAACATCTTTCACTCGTCTGTTTCTCTTATTTTCAAAGGTAAACATCATTCACATCATCCATTTTTCTTATTTTCTTGGTTTATTTGCAATATGATACAAAGTAACAAATCTACAAACCCGTTTATTAGGTTGGAATGCTTATGTTAGTTAGCAAGCAAAGAAAAGGGGCTACTTTTGAGGTTTTCAACGTTCCATTAAGCACTAATACCCAATTACTCGAGAAGACGTTCAATACAATCAATAATGAACTTCCAAATAATTTTCTATTATATTCTTAAAACAAGAGAACAAGAAGGAAAGGCAGTCTGATTCAAAAAGCAGCTCCAAAGCTCCTCTAATCACCTCTATCTTGCTTTGCAGCTCTAACTATTGATTTTCAATCATTACTAATTTTTTTTATTCATACTGTTCTATAATAAACTAAATTATTAAATGGCTTTTAATTAAAGTGTTCCAGGAGTAAAATTCCTGCCTTACAAAGGCTTAACTGGAGAAGCTATTATATTTTTATATTGTCAACCTTCCAAGTACAATTCCAAATAAAAAATGTTGAGATTGTAGTAGATGATAATAAAAATACAAGCAACTAAAAATAATTTGTAATACTAATACTATTAATTTTTTCCTTCACAGACTCATCTGAAAATGGCATTTTTATCATTCAAAAGCTTCTACAGCAACAATGGCTTAGCAAGAACTCTTGGCACCCGGGACGGCATTACTTGTCAACCAACCAACACAAATTCGCCATTCCATTTCATATTTTACAACTAAATTATTTCTAATGATTTGAATTGACAACATTTATTGTGAAAACATTTAACGGTTGATAGACATTTTCATATACTTCTAATTACTCTTAGAACTATGTGAAATTATTTTTGATTTTTGAGAGTATTTTTATTCATTGCCTAATCATTTAGTTTTTGCTGACCAACTAAAGATTAAGCCTCAGAAACAGGGCTAATTTACTTGTCTACTATCGTAGTGTAAAAAGTGCTTACTTTGACCGTCATTTTTACGGTCGTAGGCTCGATTCCCTTCCAGCCTGGCATTCATGTCATTTTAACCTAATTACAACCGCACAACTAATAGGGACATCAGCGGAAAAAATTTATACAAAAGTATTAACATTAACAGTCTTTTCTCCCTGTACCAAATTCAATTAATCAATCAATTTTATAATAGAAGTGATTTTCTGTGTGAAGTCTCAATACATTCACAGAGATTAAAAGACACCGTTCTCTGCTGTAAAATCACTTCCCGGTGGTTCAGAACCCACCTAAAACTGTAGGTCCAACTCATCAATCACCATCATCCAACTCATTACCCACGCACAGGTCTCAGACCTATGTGGGCTTCATCCTCAGAAAGAAATAAAAAGAAAGAAAGAATGTACTACCATTTGAGATCTTTCAATATTTTACGTCTGAGTTTTCAAAATTAGTAATTGTAATAGAAATATAATATATTATAGAATAATTATATAATGCAGTATTCAGCATTCATGAACCACCATTTTATGAATTCGATTTCTTCGTTTCAAACCTGATAAATTAAAGGAGATCTTTTAAATACACTGTTTTTGAATAACTCATTGATATTTATTATGAATATAACTCATTGATGAAGGAAGCATTATGAAATGGGAGCAGAAGGACAGAATAGCCTACATTAACATGGAAGGTTTATGAATTGAGGATAGTGAGAGTGAGAAAAGGTGAGCGGACATCAATAAGAGTGCGAGTGAGAAGTCGAAACCAAGAGTGAATTGGAAGAGCTCCAGTCGAATGAAATTCAATTTATACACCACCGTACAGTCCTATTTCAACGTCTCTCACATTATTACAAGTTATTCATTCGAGTAATAATCAGTTCATTGAATACCAAATCGTTAATTATTATTTCCATCGGAGCCAAAACAATAATTACGGTCGTAGAACAGGTTATTGACTGCCAGGCAAGTTGTTACTAGATCATAATCGGCTTTACAGCTGAAATGATTATTACTTATAACGGAAATATCATATTTATCATATCGTAACTTCATGATTCTGGTATCTATTATTGGAAATTGTGTACATGGATTTGAAAACTGACATTCAAAGATCTTATATTGAAATCAGCACACCATCTACTAATGGGATGGATATAAAAATCAAAATGAAGTAGTCAGATCTTGATCTATCTGTTTTTCATGCTTTTATCGAAGTATGCTTGAAGTAGGAAGTATGTACATACTAAGTTTGTTTGAAGTATGATTGATAAGCAGAGATTGTTTTTTGTTTGCTGAAGGAATTTTAATTATTTCCTAATTCAAGCTCATAGTCCTACAACTAACGATTTTAAGAAGTGTAGTATCCCGTTTTGGCCGATGAACTGATACAAATATTGCAAGATATCTTAGTGCACCTGATAGGGTGTACCAGCCTTGGCTGATCAGGGATGGTTTATCATATGGAAATCCATATATAATAAGAGAGAGAGAGTAGGGTGTGGGCTTGTCAGTCTTAGCCCCGTTCAGACGATACGGTTTTTTTGCGGTACGGTTTTTTTTACTGTACGGCATGAACTGTACAGTGGTGTTCACACGGTCCAGCTTTGCTGCTTATTGCTGTGCTCTCCTCCTTCTTCCATCGCGCTGATAACTTTCTCTCTTTATTTTTATATAAATCTAGTCTTGTCTCATAAGGCGGGTCTTTCATTAATTAGAGAAATTAAATTTTCACAATTAATATCTTCCACTTCTGGACACTGAAATTCACTAATAAGAATATCAATGAAGAAAATCAATGCTGACGATCTGAAGACTGCTTCCTGCGTAATAAGCGTATCGTTTGAACATACCCATTACAATACATGTGCCACCGGATACGGATACAGTTATTTTGCGGTACAGTTGATTTTAGCGATACAGTTTTCGAAGACAAAACTGAATATAGAAATCGGCCGGAACAGCTTTTTTACTGGATCCAGTCGAAACAGAATTGTGTGAACATACAATATAAAATGTACATGCAAACGAAAGCACTGCAAAATAATCGATACAGCAAATTTACTGCCGCAAAAAAACTGTATCGTTTGAACGGGCCCTTATGAATTTGACAAAAACGACATCGATTTGGAAAAATGAATTTGGCAGAAAGCTTCCTCTAAATTCGATTCAGTGCACGTAGAAGCCCAATTCCTGATTTTCAGAATTTTTAAAATTAATGTTCAAATTTCACTTATGGGCACTATTACTGTTTTAAAAAGTGTTGAGATGCAGGAAGCTTACAGAACAGCTGATACATGATACGCCACATGTATGCAAAAAAGCTTCAAGTCACAAGCCAAAGCAACACATTTATTTCGTATAAATATTGCAGGACCTAATTCCTTTTTTCGAATTGTATTGGCATGGGCGGTTGGATTCCATGTATCACATGTCCAATTAAAACATCCCATTGCAGAGCACGGGTGAACCACTAGTGTAGAATAAATGAATGGCAATATAGAATTGTAGATGCTATAATATTAAAAGAATATAATACTATTTTATTCATTGCAAACGTTGCGACATGAACTTTTTTACACCAAACGACAACATTGATACTCAATTTACCTATTTCTTTTCTAATGCTGTGATGCCGATTCACTAGTACCAGTACCTGTTACCATGTGGAACACTTCTTTTGTTGTGCATTTCCTTTCAAAACTTTAATATCACAATATTAATAAGCATTCCCCAAAATATGACTCAAACAGCGAGGTGGAAACTGTAAAAGGGTCCCGTAAAAGGGTCTCCCCACTCCCCATCAATAAAAGCCATAGCTTAAAATCCATAGCTTTTAGGGAGTACACAGTGAGACCTACAAATACACCTACAATTTTGTATATGAATATTGTATTGTAATGCTACTTATAATGAAATCTTTAGATATACATTCATGCAGTAAACCAATTGTAAAATTCTTGGCAATGCTCATAGCGTCAGATGTTGAATGACTATTTTTAGTCAACATGATGAATAGGAGTAAACAGGTCATTGACTACGCCTACGCATCGCCTCTCCAATGCATCTACTCCTCGTCGACTCCTTCTTTTTTCGTCTATTTTCTATCACTTTCTCTTCTTCTCTGTTCATCGGTTTGGCCATGACCTACCGTAGTCAACACCCATTGTTCAACGGTGAACGAACTTAACAAGAATAATAATAATAATAATGATAATGGTCTCGCTGTCAGTTTGTGAAGCTCGGCATCTGAAAGCTGGTCCATAAATATTAAAATCCGTTTCTCAAGCGACAAACATCCCGCAAACAAATGATGAGACAGCTCTGCTGACTTCATCAGTGTCCTGTGAACAAAAGCGGTTCTTTTGTTGAACAGTGTTATGAATGGTTCAGAACCGTTCTCATTCGTGAATCTTCTCAAAACGTTACGCGTGAATCACTTTGATTATTTACAACTCACCAATTACTAAAGTTATTCTCAAAAAATATCTAAAATTTTGAAAGTTCTGCAACTTTATAAGTTTTTAACTTTTTTGTTCGCGTTTATGTTCAACAGTCAATCTTCAGAGATTCATTTAGCCTACAACTATAATTTCTGATTTTCTCAACAATAATAACTAAAAGTTTAAAAATTCTACAAATTTACAATTTTTTCAATTTTTTGTTAAAGTTTATAGTCAATCTCCAGAGATTCATTCCCAACTATTTTCTGAGTAAATTTTGAAATTATTCTCAACAATAATAACTAAAAGTATAAAAATTCTACAACTTTATAGGTTTTTCAATTTTTTTGTAAAAGTTTATGCTCAACAGTCTATCTTGAGAGATTCATTCCCAACAATGATTTCTGATTTTTCTGAGTGGCTTTTGAAGTTATCAACAATAATAACTGAGATTTAAAAAATACTACAACTTTATAAGTTTTTCAATTTTTTTCTACGTTTATATTCAACAGTAAGTCAATTTTCTAATATTTATTCACAAAAATAGTAAATTTATAAATTTTTGGACATTTTGCAATTTCTATCAAACTTTCTGTTACACGTTCATGCCTTAACAGTCTTGGAAAACTGCTAACAACTGAATAAGTTGGCAAAATGAGGTTACTTTATTTTATTATCAAGCCTTATATCTTTGTAAATAACAGCAATTTTATTGTTCCACACCTCTAATAACATTTGATTTCAAGTAATGACTGTATTTTTATTGATTTTGTTATTCCCAATTGTATGCGTCTCTATTGAAATAGTTCATCTGTGTTTCTATGCAGCTCCAACAGGAAGTTTAGTTAAAGAGGAATGGTAATCGTTCAGATGAACACATGTTCCTATGTTATGTATTTGAGTTAAGTTGAGTTAAGTGCTGGAATCCAATAAAAATTATTCGAATAATTGATAATGCATGGATTGATAGCAACTGAGTTTCCTAATCATATCATTTTTCCAACTCCTCCAATAAACAAAATACCTCAAAACCACCCAATTCGATGACTGCTTGCACTGGATCAATCTATTTGCCTTGAAGCATTGAAATCGGACACCTGATAGGATTAAAAAATTTACTATATAAAGCATTTGGTACGGTATCTCTTCTCCATATTATCTGTAGAGTTCCAATATCTAATCGGAATAGTAAGCAAATATCTTAGGATCTTTCACCCAACAATAGTTGTCAGCAAAATTGAAATTTCAATTGTCCATCAATATTTTATTCGTTTAATGTGGTTTGTTCAAATATTTATTCTTTTGATTGTCCAAACATTCAATTAACCAAAACTCATTAGATTATCAAATCAACATCTACTAATAATGCAGTTAAAAAAGTGAACTTCCCAATAAAATTATGTAAAATTTAAATTCCTAAATTACAAAATCCACAAATAATATGTAATTATCTATCACAAAATCACGTCTATTGTATGCGTGCAGCAATATCCACGAAATAGCTATTGTAATACTTCTATTTCATTTTTCATCCGATCCGACACCTTCAAATCGGGTTCTTCATTGAATCTAGACAAACATCTAGTTTCAGAGACACAATTCGATGACCGATACCACGCGTACAGCATAAAACAGAAACTCAATAAAAGCTGAAAGAGCACCGAAAAGTTGCGTCTTGTCCATCTTATCAGATCGATCGCTAACACTCAACAGAGCGCGCGCTCAAGTGACCAAATCTCTTTCTTCGTCTAGTAGAGCTGAGAGAGCAAATTGAATTTATCTCTTCGAGTCCCTCAAGTCCATCTCACAGAAGGATTGCAAGCTACAACATAGGATTCGACCAGAGTTGGACATTAAAAGTTTGCCAAACTATCTTACACGTCCTCTCCGGAATAGGGCTTTCAACTACCCTATGTCTTCAGAAATAAGAGCTAAAGAGAAATCTTTCCCGACACAGAAACTCACCAGCTATTTAGCACCACATGTGCACAGCGGCTCCAACCGCTGTTTCTATTATTGGTCTCAGACTAATACAAGACTAATCGAAATAACTTAACTGGATAGAAAGGAATATTGATCAATATATTTCTGTATCAGTAGGTTAATATATTGGTTGTAATATTTTAACATTTTATAGAGTCAATGATATGAGAATTAAATAATTAAATTAAATAATTCTTTCTTTGTTATTAAATATATACATTACAGAATTGGAATATTCCCTTAAGATAGTTACAAAACAAAATTTAAAATGCAAGCAAGAAAATTGGCACCACCAGCAAAAGTGAAATTTCTTTGACTGCTGGTGGCAGTTGTCTATTAATATAGTATCTATTTACATTTTAGCATGAAAATGAAAACAAAAAATTATTTAAATTATTCAGTTTCATTTATCAGTTATCAATAACATTGTTAATGTATTGTATCGATAATTTATAAGTCATCAATAAATATAGAGTTAGGAAATTATTATAGTTAATAAAGTTAGTTATTTCTAGAAATGTAGGATAGTAACTTGCAAGGGATATAAAATTATCAGGATAAGTCGTTGTGTGGAAGATTTCACCAAATTTCCTTCGAATTAGTTATGATCTGGTGTAAAAATTAGATCAATCTAGAAAAATCGATCAGTTAATAAATTCTCAAACTTTTTTGTAACTGACTTTCCACAGGAAAACTATTTAGCAGGTAACTTCAATACCAAGAGTGACAAAGTTGCCTTTCCTATTCCTCCTCCGATACCTCATTCTTCTTCATGATCTTTCCTTTCCACAACTCTTTTGCTCTTTTTGTGAGTGATTTTTTTCTTAAAGATAATAATAATAATATGTTTAATATATTATAATTAATACTACTATTATTTTTTTTTTTAAATTATCATCATTATTATTATTATTACTCTAACTATTATTATCATTATTATTGATTAAGTATTGATGCGAATAGGTTAAATAACCAGACCTTGTCAGTAGTGTTGCAGCATTGATAAACATTGACAAGATTTAAGAGTAGAACTGTAACATCTTATGGTGGAAGAATTTTGGTATTAGAAGAATGTTGAAAAAAGTTAGGTGCAAGGGTACTTTGGAATTTTATTTTTTTCTCCACTGTTGTTAGATTGGCGCCTATTTGAAAATTCAGTGAAATATTCACAAGGCATTGTGCATTACCTTTCCGAAATTAAGAGATTATTCTACAGAAATCAGCATGGACATAAACAGATTCTATAAAATGATGCAAATTTTCTACAAGTCTTACGAGGCTTATAAGGAGCACGATAAACATGGACATGTTTATAAACAATATACATGCATACTTCTAAATGGAACGCATAGAATAACAATTTTTAGGGATGCACAAGTCTTATCTGGATTGGTACATCCCTTTTATTGCTGTAAATGTTATATCAAAGACAAGCAGAGTAGGATGTCGGTAAATAAAAAGGGAGATTTGAAGTCACAGAGGAGTTGTAGCCCGATCGACTGAGGGCGGTCATAAAGTTTTACATCGCAAGAAGCAGATGCCAATGCCAAGTGGAAATAAAGAAAATGATGACGTAGCCCTTAGCTCGACCAGCAAATGGAAATGCACTTTTAAGGGTTGATGGAAGAAAGAGAAAAAAAGGGAAGGACGAGAATGGGAAGAAAAAAGAAATACAGAAAGATGCGAAGAAAAGGAAGCGTGTAAGAGGCGATAAAATGTGAGCGACAGAAAAGGAGAGAGATGAAGAAAATGCAAATAGGTATATGTATGTGAGTTTTCATGCCCTAGAAAATAATAAAGCATAATAAAGTCATGCGAACTGACAAGAGAAAACGCCTATCAGATGAAAAGCCATTGCTGCTAAATCCAATGCATTGCTTGTAAGGCAATTTAATTTATTAAGTGCTATGAAAGTGATATCACAATTTATAGCAAATGAATAGCCAACAGTGGATAGCCATTAGTTCATTATGTGAAATGGAGAGAGTATCATTATTAACAAACCACTATGAATTTAATAATTTTAATGGTCTAGATACAATACTTATATCGCACCTCGTACTCATTAAGATATAAATTTATTTTCAAACCTCATTTACTTTCCCTGTTACTGCTTGCATGTCAACGACCAGTTTCAGATAAGTTTGAAAGTTATATGTTTTTGTTTGAAATGTATTGTGAAGTATACACTTACATTTTTTTATTCATTGAGAAATACGAAGGGCTTAATAATATTATAAACACAATTTAAAGTCCATTTTTTTAAGAGTTACACCACGAAAACTAATCTAACGTTAACTAAAATACTCCAACGAAATAAATGAATAACAGAAATCAAAAGAAATGAAAGAGTAATAGACGTTATAAATGCCTAATAGAAATGAAAATTCATTCATTTCACTTCTTCAACTGTCACACAAAACTAAATTTTTTCTCTTTAAAAATTTACCAAAGAATGTTAAAAAATAGTGGTTAGAACTCAAGTTAAGTATAGCTGAGAATTCAAAATTTGAAAAACCAATAAAAAATCTTTTTTCATCAAGGTGTTAGCCAGGAAAAAGTAATTCATCCAGGTAAATCTAGTTTCAATAATCAGAATTACCTAATTTACTTAATTAATTACACTGTTGATCACTATGAACAGGACCCAATGCGAAAGCTATATTAAAACTTATTAATACATTGTAAGCAGAAACAATACAGCTTTCAAACATTTCTGAAAATGGACGTTGACACGAAAACGGTCACAATGAGAGTAATGAGTCTTAAAATAATAAATTTATATCCTAGATTTAATGAGTTGGCTTCATTTTACCGGCATAAATTTAGTGTTCCAGTATACTACATAAAGAGGAACCTAGATTTTCCATAACATACAAAACATATTTTTATCATAAATTAATGTACCCCATGAATCACAACATACAAGGAGCGGTCTTAGCTCGGGAGTTTGGGGTCACAAATGAGTTTTGTTGATTTTTTTTACGAGATTGCCCCTCTTTCCTACCCCCCTTCCCACTGGGACTACCCTTCTAAAATAATTCTGAATATCCTGATTATTGCACGACGATATCAAAATGCCAGCGATTCCTAGATTCTATAACAAAGCCACAAGCAAAATCAAAATTTAATTACAATATCACGGTTGTGGTCTAGAAAATCACACAAACCTACTCCGTGCAGAATTTCAGATCGCGCAAGTTTGCTCTCCCTATTCCTGTCATGTGTCGTGTATGAAAGATTTGCTATTGAAATTTGGCAAGGATTTGCGTGTGCTGTGGAACACGCTTTAAATAATGAGCGAGCTAGTTTCGACAATGTTATTTGGCGAGCATGCAACGCGAATTATCCGTCAGACCCGAGCACATAACAGTAGAGTAATAGAGCACAGAATTCAATTCGCCTCCACTCGTTCAGCCATTCTTCCCATTCTTCAACAACAAATGTCAAACTGTAATAACCGAACATTGAGGTTCACTTTTTGATTTCCATTTGCATAGACCACCTGCACATCTTCTCATATAATACATCCCACTAATCATACCTTTATCCACTTATTAAAGACCAAACCCACCACCTAAAATAATTTTTACATTACAGTACCTGTATTCACTACTTCTATTTAAAATTATAAATACTCTACTAACATAAGTTTTATTAAAAATTCTAAAAATGTTTCATCTTTTTTCAGCAGTTTATACAGGAAAAGTTCAACAGGGAAAGTCATTTCGGTTTGAGATTATGAGAATCAATGATAGATACATAGATATAATTATACGGTACAGGAAAAGTTCAACGGGGAAAGTAATTTCGGTTTTGAGATTATAATGAGAATCAATATGATGTAATCAATGGTTTCAACTCGATAATAATTTTTTACAATTTATGGCGGAAATATATCTTATTATGAAATAGTTTGTTCTTGAAATAGTAAAGTTCTGAAGAATAGCTTGTTCTTTGAGAAAAACGGCTTTCAATGATTTTAAAAGAACTGAGTTATTTTATAAGAAAGTGGAGATAAAAAAGAACTGTGAATTTATTTAGCGTATGGCAAATACACAACACATATATCACACAGCTCTCAAATATATTGTACAATACACGTTTGTACATGAGAACTGTGAATAACAAGTAATGTATCTTCAAATACAAAACCTACTAAAAAAAGGCTATCTGACTGGATTTTAACAAGTATTATATTATGGTACATTGAAGTTTTTAGTATGGGCGGGTGAGGTAACTATGTGCCCAAAAAACAAATTATATACTACAAATTTATTTATTTTTATTTGAGTAGCAATGAAATAGTTTGTTCTTGAAGCACGCCATGGGAGAAAAGGCTTCCAATCTCCAATAATTTTGTGATATTCATGAAATAATTGAAAATAAAACACAGAATAACTTGTTAATAAACCAATGTAATTAGAATCCATTGAAAACTAAACTAAACTACTCCGTAACTAATAAACAGTAACTAAGCAGATCAGCATTTGATCAATATGTATCAGATTTTAAAAGAACAAATTTAATCTATTAGTAAGTTGAGATGAAAAAGAAGAGCTGTGAATAATAAGAAATGTATCTTTAAATAAAAAACTTACTGAAAAAAGCCTATCTGACTGAATTTTAAAACAAGTAGTTATGGTACATCGATGTTTTTAGTACAGATGGGGGGAGGGGGGAGGTAGCTACATACCCAAAAAACAATGTAAAACAGTTACTAAGGTTCTTTTTTCAAATAGAAAATAATTCAATTTTTCAATTTTTGGTGGAGTTATAAATACTCTGTAGCTATTAATAAATTGATGCACTTACTCTCACTTAATATCATGCCTAGCACTTGAAAAATAGACCTACGATTTATCAAGTCTATGCATACAAATGTGAGTAATGACAAATATTTATATCCTTCCACTATATTCATCTCTCATCAGCTGTCTCGCTTCTATTCACTCTCTCTGTTCCTCCTTCATTTCACTCCACTTATTCCAGAGAAGAGAATTTCCTACAGACAATGTGTGGAGAAGCCAGATAGCACCATATGGCTCCACTGTGTACTGTTGCAGATGGATAAACCCGGGTCTCTCATTTTCAATACTATTGCTTAGAAATCTCAAGGATCATTCACGAAATATCACCATTGAATTTGATATCATTAGATTAAACATTGGAATTTGATTTAATATTGACATTAAATAATAATAATAATAATAAGCGTTCGGCTTTTACTGGTGGAGAGACCTTTACCGCTAGTTCCACCTCGCCGTTTGAGCCATGTTATGGAGAACATGGTGAACGCACAATTTTAGGTGGGTTCCGAACCACCAAGTAAGTGATAATAATGCTTATAACATAGGAGCACGGTTACTCATCCAAACGCAGTCTTGAGCGATCTTGGCATTCAATTTAATAAAGGTATAAAATTTCTATTCATGATAAAATTGTAAAAGTACAATTGAGTTGTAAACAATAGAGTGAAATATTTCAATTGAAAATGAATTCCATTGAGATAATTAGACTTTATTACAAGCAGCAACATGGGTGTTATTAGCATTTTCCTTTTTCCTATTCTTCACTAGGCCATTTCTATTCGAACTAGCATTTCTTATCCAATGAGATAAAAATCAGCGATGTTTCGAGAAACAAGATCCATTAATGAATGAATGAATTGATCTATTTTTCGAATTTGGGTAGAACTTACAAGCTCTTTTCTCACCCAAACCATACTAATACCAATACATACTAATTACATTGAGCTTTGAGTGAGAATAACAGATTTTTGGACGATTGTTTCATTCAAAAGGAAGCAAACTTTCCTTCATGACAATAAAAGGGAGAATTATGAACAGGTTTTCGTGGTTTGAATTTAAAATTATTATTATAGTAATAGGGGGTTGGGACAGTCCTATCTCCGCCATGTTAAATTGGCCATTTTCATGTTCCTTTTTCTCAGAAACTGTTAGCACTACAGAGCTGAAATTTTGCAGGAGTAATCTACCATATTTACTCTTGAATTAGACGAGTGGGTTTTGCCATTCTCCACTTTCAAGTATTAAATTTTTTTTGGAAAATTTTATGTTCTTTTTCATCAAAATTTACCCACTTTTTATTTTTATCTCTTGAACTAGACAATATTCTCCAAAAAAACCCTCGTCTAAAGTTGTATTGTAACCTTAGGAACATGCATAAAAAAATTCAGCCCTCTAGCTCTTGTAGTTTCTGAGAAAAAGGTACATAAAGTTGAAAAAACAAAGTTTTGCGTAAATCGCGCTTAAAGTTGAACTTACTGAAACTAGTATGCTCCAGAAGCATAGGATGGTCCTGCTTCTTCGAATATTTTGGCATGTAATAATTTTTTTAAACTTTTTAAAAACATCTTCCCGTGGTAGAATATTGATGTATTATACATCAAATTATACAGAATATTATGAAGATTAATAATATGCAATAAAACAAAAATGTGAAAAAAAAAATTTCAGCTGACAATAAAAGGGAGAATTATGAACAGGTTTTCGTGGTTTGAATTTAAAATTATTATTATAGTAATAGGAAAAATCCCCCAAAAAACCTATTTGAGCTTTAGAAAACTTTCTATGATATTTTCAATTCTTATGGAATATTCTATCTATAATTTCGTAATTTAATACTTTCATAGTGAATTTCAACACTTATAATAATTATTAATATGGGTGTGATTGTCATTTTACACTGTTGTAGTGCTTCCTAAGACACATCTGGATGCCTACTGAATAAGTTTGGAAAGTAATGTTAAGCCGCGTCTCCACCAACCGAACATGCACGGCGAACAGTGTTCGCTGGAATTATCTGATGTTGCCGAACATTGTTTTGATGTTGGTTTGGTTTGGAGTTTGGACGCCTTCTCGAACATTATAATAATAATAAGCGTATGGCTTTTAATGGTGGGGAGACCCTTACAAGTTGTTCCACCTCGCCGTTTGAGCCATGTTACGGGGAACATGGTAGACCTACTATTTTAGGTGGGTTCCGAACCACCTGGTAAGTGATAATAAAGCTTGTAACATAAAGTCATTGAAGCACGGTCACCCATCCAAGCACAGTCTTGAGCGGTCGTGACTGAACATCACGATCACTTGAACACCACGCTCACCGCATGACTAATCACCACCCTTCTCGAACATTATGTTTGGTGTGGTGGGAGTAGTGGCGGGAACCTGTTGTTGGTCGTCACTGTTCGCTCACAGACCGAACATTTCAATTGAACTCACGAACATGTTCGGTGACCCTCATGTTTAAAGTTTGTCTGTTTTTTGTATTCGACAACAATGTTCGGTAGACATGTTAAGTTGGTGGAGATGCGGCTTTACTCACAACCATAACCTCACTTTTCAACCTTAATTAGTGGACCTCTAATCGTGTCTGAAGAAGCACTACAACAGTGCGAAATGATAATCTCACGTTGAAATGAGTGTTAATATTCAATATTGATATTAACTATGAAAGTAAAACATTATCAAATTATGGTTTAAATTTACCGGTGAATAAGAATAATTAAATTATAACAAACAATAAATATTTGATAATTTTTTAAATCATTATTCTACAGGTTATTGAGACAGGAAGATTGTGTACAACAGAAATGCACCACTGAAATTAGTCGTTGACATGTTCAATGCAGAGACTATGAAAATGATCGCTTAGGCCTAAATTGACTATTGGATTAATTAATTTATAACTGGATCTGGTGGTCTTTGAGCCAGCGCAGCACTGCGAATGATGTCACACAGCTTATTTCTATTTCCGACTAGCAATTTCTCACTTAATTGCTCCCAAATAGCTCGGCCAACCAACTGTTGGATATTATAAATTATTGTTGCTGCTGCGATCAGCCTTGTGTAATTCCTGGCCTATTATACGCTCCTATGTAGGAGTGACGTCACTCGTGGTGAGGGCGAGAGTAATAGAGCTAGAGAGAGATTTAGAGAAAGGAAGTGTGTGAGAGAAAGAGAAAGATAAAAAGAGAAGAAGAAAAAAGAAGAGAAACAGAGAGAAAGAGAAAGTGAGGAAGAAAGAGAAAGAGAAAAATTAAGAAAAAGAGAAAGAATGAGTAGAAGTGAAAGAAAGAGAAAGAAAGAGTAAGAAAATTAAAGAAAGAGAAACAAAGAGAAAGGAAGAGAAAGGAAGAGAAAAAAAGAAAGAGAAAGAAAAAGTAAGTGAAAGAGAGTGAAAGAAAGAGAAAGTAAGAGAAAGAAAGTGAGAGAAAGAGGAAGAAAGTGAAAGAAAAAGATAGAGAAAGAAAGAAAGAGAAAAAAGAATGAGAAAGAGAAAGAAAGAGAAAGGAAGAGAAAGAAAGAAAAAGAAAGAGAAAGGAAGAGAAAGAAAGAAAAAGAAAAAAAGAGTGAGAAATAGAAAGAGAGAGAAAGGAAGAGAAAGAGAAAAAAGAGAAAGAAAGAGAATGAAAGTGGAAGTAAGAGAAAGAAAGAGAAAGAAAGAGAAAAAGTGTGAGAAAGAGAAAGGAAGAGAAAGAGAAAGAAAGAGTAAGAATGAAAAAGAAAGAGAAATGAAGAGAAAGAAAGAGAAAAAAAGTAACATAGAAAAAGAAAGAGAAAGGAAGAGAAATAAAGAAAGAGAAAAAAGAGAAAGAAAGTGAAAGAAAGGGAAAGAAAGAAAAAGAAAGAAAGAAGAGAAAAAAGTGAAAGAAAGATTGATTGATTGATTGATTGATTTCTTTATTCATGCAAATAATAGTTGGACAGTTACTAGTATAAAATACAATATATAGGCATCACCAAGTATTATTACATAAAACATTATCAGTTACTTATTACATAAACTTTTAACTATATACAAACATGAAATTATTACTGAAAATGATATTAATATGATATACAGAAAAAAAAGGAAAAAAGCTTGGTGATACATTTGTATGAAAAGGCGAAGTTAGGGACGGTGTCCCTCTCTTACACTTAACCTATAAATTCTACCTGATAGTGTCTACACATTATGAAATTAAATAAATTTTAATAATATTAAAAAAATAAAATAAAATAGAATAATAATAAAATAAAATAGAATAATAATAAAATAAAATAGAATGAACTAATAAAGGAAAAAAAAAACTTATAACTAACAGGGTTTTGCCAAAATTTCCCACGCCATCACTCTAGGGCTGAACAACCATAGACATCCGCTCAAGAAAATGCTTCCTCAGTGAAGAAGCAAAACCTGTCCGGCTCTCCAAATTCCTTATTGCAGTTGGGAGTGAATTCCATATTCGACAACCACTTACAACAAATGATTTGTTGTAAATTGCTGTACGGTGGTTTGGAATTCTTAAAGTTCTACCACCTCCTCTTGTGGTTGTTACACTATTGGCTCTTCCATCTAGAGAGGGAAAGAAAGAGAAAGAAAGACAAATAAAGAGGGGAAAAAGAAGAGGAGTAGAAGAGTAGAAAGAAAATGTGAAAGAAAAAAGAAAGAGAAATAAAGAGGAAGAGAGAGAAAAAAGAGAAAGGATGACAAAGAAAGAAAAAAGAGAGGAAGAAAGACAAATAAAAAGGGAAAAAAGAAGAAGAGTAGAAAGAAAAAGAAAAATGGTAAGAGTGACAAGAGGAAAGTAAAATACAAGCAACATTTCTTTCACTTGTGGGGGGGTTCTATTGTATAATTTTTGTTTAGCTGCTACACAAATTTTTATTTTTATTTGAAAAAAGCATTAAACACATAATGTTGCAAAATAAAATTCCCTCTTGTGCACCCTCTTCGAAATTATTAGAGCTCAAAACGGATTAAACGAAAACATCTTCTTCAGCAGTCGTCAGCTCTCGACTCCCTTTCAACCGACACAGTCATGCAACTCAACAAAAATGCGAGTTTTTATTAAGGCGGATGAGGGACCCTAAATTTATGACTGCCAGTTCAAAATGAAGCTGCTGTTATCTAGAGTGTTCTTCCTACTTGTTGGGTTCGAGTTTTTTACGACTTTCTCATGAGTACAACAACATTGATGTGCTGTGCAGGTTACATAATCCAGAACATAGTAGCCCACTTATAGCAACAATATGGGGTTGGGGATGAACTTTAAGCCGTCTTTGGGTCAAAACTTACAACAAATTCACATTCCAGAATATGTTTTTTCAACATAAAAATGTTGAAGTGATCCGTTTTGTACCCTTATTTTGGAAATTTGTGAATTTTTAGTGAAAACCTTTCTAGTGAAGAGATGTGAGACTGTGAGGGTGAAGTGGAGATAGATAACTGGTGAAAAAAAGTTTCAAACAGTAGCTAAAAGCATGGATTAACCATGAAACCATCCCCACATCGGGTGGTCGTTGATATGTGCTAGAACTTAATGAGAATGGAACCAATAGCTTTATATTAGCTTAATGTTGAAAATGATGGACTACAACATAGCCTCCATCTTACTGAATATTCATATATACTTAAAAATCAAATCATTCATTTATCCTTTATAACATTAATATAAACATAAGAGCATAAAAATACATTTGAGTAATACAAACTTGAATAATAGAAGTAAAACTAAGGAAAAAAATTAGTGAGAAGGAAGGTCCCTGCAAAGGCCAAGGCCTGCGCACAGGGGCCGAGTGATATAATACGTATAAAGAAAAGGGTTTTACTGCTTATTCTAAATAAATTAGAAATCTTATTTAGAAAATTGTTGTTTGCTAGCGTAAAATGCTCTTATCACTGTATACCTGTTGATTTTTTGATTAGTACCCGCAATATTGCACTTGCATAAATAACAATATATATCTTCCTTAAATTATTCATACTCATCTAAGATCCATATTATCCTGAATCTTTATAATATCCATCTTTATTGAAATTCCCATCACATAATAATATACTGTGACAACTCAAAATTCAAATGAACCAACTATAAAAAAAAGAAGAAAGCCCAGCTTTGAGGTTAACCAACAATACAGCTGTTCAAATTTTATGATAATCGATATTTTAATAGCGATTACTGTATCCGTCTCATCGATTATGGCATCGATCATCCGTAGATCACACTCATACCAATAGAAAAAACTCAACCACCATTCTAAATTAAAAGTTAAGTAAAATAAGCATTGAAATTTTGTTGGATTTTTAAATAATATTGGAGAAACTTTCGAATTTGTCCACATCCAATCGCTTTGGATGTACAATTTCATTATTTTATATTGTGTTCAGCACCAACTCTTTACGTAATGTCTGAGTAATCTATAGTATCTTTGCTTTATACCTGTCTTGGGAGATCGAAGAAGATCACTCGGGCACTTCTGATTTGATCTTCGAGTTAGTTGGACCTTTTTTGTCCAAATTAGTGTAAAATTAATGTAATTTCATGTAAACGTCCGGATAAATTGAAAAGCTATCATCTTTCAACCAGCTTATAAAATATGCCGTGCAAATAGTTATCCGTCTTGTTATAAATTAAATACGCGAGAGCATAAGTTTAAAGTAAAGATTGATCTGGTGTATCCTGAACCAACGGGACGTCAATCGCCGCTGGAGCTGTCCATCAAGATCCTGTGCGTGAGTTCTAATATATTATTCAATTATAATATACTGCGCAAAAAACAAAATAATGATTACGCCGAAGTGAAGAGCAGAGCATGTTTAAGCTGTTCAAAGCTGGTGAAAGAAAAAACCTTCCTGGCAAGCTCCTGAGAGCTCACTGCTCCTAAAGTTCATCACCTACTACATATATTTAACCAATAGGTACATTTGTTCTACATCTTAATCTTTCAATTTCTTTTCAAAACTTTTAATTTTTTATTTATGGGGTTACAATACTCATCTAAGATCCATATTATCCTGAACCTTTATTGAAATTCCCTTCATATATAATATACTCATCTAAGATCCATATTATCCTGAAACTTTATATACATCTTTATTGAAATTCCCATCATATATACTGTGCGAGACTAAGCTCTGTGTCCCTGACGGCTGAAGAGGAAAGACGAAGAATACTATACTGGGCAGCGCGTACGCACGCACAGAGACGCACAATTGCATTGCTTTTGCGATGACATAGTGACGTAGTGCATTCCTCCGAGGGACACGGAGCTCAGTCTCGCACTGTATATTAACTTGGTTGACAAGGAGTTAATTTACTACTGAATAAAATTTTGTATTTATTTGTTCCTTTTCTACAAAAAATAAACTTGATAAATATATTTCAGCATACAAACTTCCTCAAAATCTTCATAAATATTTAATTAAGATCCATATCCTAAATTCTCATATATATCTTTCTTAAAATTCTCATCATATTAATGGGCTGTTAACATCAAATTGATTTACTACTGAATAAACTTTTGTATTCCAGTTTACAAGCTTCTTGATTCATTTTGACAAAATCTACTAATCTTATTACTAAAGCTACATAAGATTTCATAAGCCACATATATTTCGCGTGTAAGTAAATCCTGCGACAGAAGAAACTCAGTTTGGGTTCAAAATATCACATAATTATTGTAAGGCATGCTTAAAACATATTTTTGTAATCAAATAGCCTGCATGCATAATATAAAGTGTCACCGAAGCATAAGAACAATGCGCTTCGATGCAATACCGGATGCAATTCCATTCCTGGTTCTGTAGGCTAAACAGAATAAGAATTTAGCCTTATATAGAGGAAGGCAGATTGCCTTCTTCGGAATATAAGCCTTATTTACGTTGATCGCAGTCTGAAGGCCGAATTCGGAAGAGTTTTCACCTGAGGTTTTGCTGTTCTATCATGTTAAACTTTGATGGCAAACACGTGGGCCATGCGATATGCACAGTACACATTTGTATTCCCCTTGCGAATCATATTCTTTTGGATGGTAGTGGGAGTAAGTCTGAGAGGAAAAGATAGAAAAACAGAGGAGAAAGAGAGAAAGTAGAGACAAGGAATGAGTGAGGACAGAGTGCGTGTCATTTGGGACACACTTCTCTGAGAATGCAAAGCGAGCCATCTTATTTTCTTATGAGGAGTATCTGCCTCATGAATTATTCACTCAGCACGTCCTTTTCACATCAATCACACTTTTACAAACTTCGGTTTTCTCATTCTCTCCTTCTCTTACAAGTCGCTGACTGAATCGCTGTCTCTCTTCTCTTCACTAGAAAGGTGTCTACTAAAAATTCACAAATTGCCAAAATAAGGGTTCAAAACGGATCAAGCTATCTAGAACTGGAACAAAACTTTAAAACCGCACTATTTAACAATCTTTCGGCTGGTTGCACGAAAGTCAATTGAATTTATTCTCCGTAGAATGACGTCATTCTACTGAAATTAAACTTAATGGAGAGAATTTAGTTGCATACAGGACAATTACAAGCGATAACGCCGATTAGGTTAACTGGCGTAAAATATATTTAAAAGCCCGATCACCGATGATTAAATCTCACTAGAGCCCCTTAAGTTACCAGTGACGAGGCGTGGAATCCTTCACCGGTCATCGCAGAGGGGTTCTCCCACCAACGCCCAAAGGGGTCCAAGGGCCCTCCCCAGGAAAATGTTTAAAAATTCGAGGCAAATTGGTGACTTTTGAAGCTTTTGAGCATCTGAAATCTCTCCTCTGAATAGGCCTAACAAAAGGCAAAGACCCAACTCAAAAAGCAGAGAACTAAAAAGTATTTTATCAAACTAAGTATTTTAAGTATTTTATCCATCTTCCCCACTACCATAGACCGACGATGGATAATATAGGAAAAAACGCAAAAACAGCCGAAATAATAGGCTCTGATATAATGCACTCACTTGATTTAATTTATTAAAATAAATAAACCATCTAATGAATAATAAAATATGGTATAATAATAGATCACACTCTAAAAATATAAAAAAGTTCAACTAAATTTCAAAACAATAATAAGCCTATTGTAAAAGTTGAATAATTTAGCATATGTGAAATTTCCGTTCTTTCCACAACGCTGTAACTGAAGCTGAGTGTTGACTGGGGAGGAGGAAGCATGAGGCGGCAGGTACCGAAAACCCACGACAGTGGCCAAGAACGCACGAAGCCTTATTCATCGCAGCCGGTTGCGATGTATCACAAGCATTACTTGAATGGTTTAAAAACTGATGGCGGGGGCTTCGAGCCAGGCGCGGGAGAGGACTGGTGTGATTCGCAAGGCTTTTGCGCTTCATTATACATATTGAGCGTCTACTCGTCATATTCTTATTGGTTTTTGATTCAATTTTCACCGTTTTTGAACATATTTGTGGGCTTTGAAGCCTACAAATGTCCATTATTTAAGAGTTAAGATTATTTCAATATTATTTATTATTAGTCCAATTTCTCTACTCATCGCCGGATCAAACGATGACCGGACGCCTCGCCACTGTAAGTTACATTTTATATGTTCATTGTAGGTAGCTGAACACGGAACTGCAAATTAGGTCGTAGGTGTTGAAAACCTTTCAAAATGAATAAAATCTATTAAGAATATAATAATATTGAGAGAGTTGAATAATGATTCAAATAATATTCACAATGAATTAATGATTTTAATTCATTTTTTCTCATCTTCAGAATCAGCTGTTGATGAAATTACAGCCAGATTGTGCCTATTCGGTTAACGAAAATTAAGTAATGGATCTTTGTGCAACAGAAATAAACCCGTTACACTTACGACGGTTAGTTAACTGTCATTAAACTCCTTATTTAATTGGCTTTTGAGCAACCGGCCAATAGTATAATAAAAATGTATGAACAACCTATGAACGGTATGTAATAAGAGAAGTTGTACTAACATTAGTACATTGTACTAACAAGTAGCGGTAAATGCAAGTAATGTTATAATAGGACAGTAAGGTAATTGGGAATAAGACGCATATAAGAAGATCTAGGTATATGAATAAGGTTAGGTATGACAGAGTACTGGCAGACTATTAATGTCAGTGACTGATCGGAAAATAATAATTTTTTCAAAAATGTGTTTAGTGAGTAGGTTTCAATGTAAATGAAGCATTTTGTATTCAAAGTTTTGATGGTAAGCAGATGTTCTTTGCCTTGCTTGCATGATTGTGGTGGGAAAGATTTTTCTTCTAGCATTTTCAATAAATAGTACAATAAAATAAGACATTGATAAATTAAAAAAAAGCACTTTCATGTGGAAGTTGTGACTCACGTTATGGCGTGACGACCATTTCACTCTGTTGTTAAGAGCATCGCCAGAAGATCCACAGTACACTCATCGTCTGACGATGCTCTTAACAACAGAGTAAAACGACCGTCACGCCATAACGCGAGTCACAATTTCCACTTGAAAGTGTTTTTTAAGTTTTTGTTATATACTAGTGGAGACAAGATGGTTCTTCAACACCATAAGACAAAGTCTTCAAATTTATTAAATTTATTGCATTTTCAACATTGTATGATTGTATCAATGTTACTCATTATTCAATTTTATTAGACTGTACTGTATTCATCTAAAGAGCTATTATTGATGTAAGAAATTAGAGAGGTTCAATCTGATAACAATAGCTATACAATGCTTGTTACTCCATTCATACAGTCACAGAAAATATACTTTCTATATCTCTTATTTTCTTTGATCCACTCCATCAAATCAACCAACTCTTGATTGAAATCAACAAAAAGAATTTTCTATTGCATTCTGCACCTGGTATGCTATTTTGATCTTATAGATCTTCCACAGCCTATCAAATCGTATTACTAGAGTATCAATATCATAGTTTAGTTTTAGTGTCAAAGTATTATCTCTATGTTCCTTACAGCTGTTGTAGTCACGTGTAGTTTCAAAGTGTGAAATTGAAATCTCTTTGGTCTCAACTTAGTGAAGAACCACTGAGGAATATATTTTTTATTTTTCATAGCGTAAATAAATGAAACTTCACACATGGGAGGACGGCTTAGTTGGACATAAATAATTAAATTGGAACCTCTTTTTTCACTGACCAAAATTCAACACCTATTCATAATAGAAAATTGTGCCTCAAGTTATTCCACATACCAACGTTTACTTACGGGGCGTAATCACAAAATAATGTATGTAGTCGACAGCCTTTCAATACTGATTCATTACACATTCATTTATTCATAGCCGCTCATATAACTAATGTTTAAAATGCTAAATGGTTAGACACCTCAATTATTTCGTTACAAGGATAATACGTGATCAACATTGTAATGAGAAATTACAGCTCTTCTCTATTACAGGTAATGGGAAAATTACACTTGTGATAAAAGCGTAAAAGACGAGTCCCTTGGAAGCAGATTTCTCGAGTCCAGACGAATCTTTGAAAATCATTAATCGCCGATCGTGTCTATCTTCAGGAGTTCAACTTTTTAATGTTTTACCGGCCAGGCTTAAGAAACTTCCTCTCAAAAAATTTAAGGAAGTTTTCAAGAGAGAGCTAGAGGACTGTGGTTTCTATTCAAGCCAAGAATATAGAGAGTATTATAAAAATCCTTAATTAATATAGCCTGAATGGAAAAAATAAATTTAAATTTAACATTGGACAAATCCTGATGCCCCCATGATGAGAGGCCAGTGGATGCTTAAATATCTATCTATCTATCTTTTCATGTTTCAATTGCAGCTTATCAGCAGTGTCTGTTGGAATTTAACTATTGTTGACATTACATTAACATTTTCGTAGCACTATCAGGACATGTTAGAATTTTAAAATCAAAACAAAAATCAAACCTTGTTCTTCATTCTTTAATAGATTCCTCCTTCGATCACTCAAAAATTGATAACAGTAGTCTATAACATTCACTACTATATTAGCGTATTAACTTGAATAAACCTATTCCTTCAACTTGAGTTACAGTAGTTTTCACGTGTCAAGTCTCAGTCTACAGAGTTCAAACTTAGCTCGGGTCAGCCAATTGAAGGCTCTCATTCTATTACCAATATGCCAATCGTATTTATTCCAACCAAGTTAATTTAGAGTATGTTTTTTTCGGTGCGTGGGTGATGAATTGGATGATAATGATTGATCAGTTTAGGTGGGCTCCGAACCACCGGGTAGTGATTTTACAGCAGAGAACAGCATCATTTTAGCTGGCCAATCCAATCGGTCATCCTTACAAAGAGCGCCCAGGAGTTTCTAGCTTATCTCTGATTGAACAGATACCTTCTACGGCACTCGGCAATCACTTCCTTGAATGTGGCTGCTCTGAATGAGAGCAAAGACAATTATAGTCAATTAATAAATTGTCTTTGATTAGAATTTTAGTCTGATGCAGATTGAGAAAGGCGTAACTGCCGAAAATATGGTAACTCGTTATTCCATTACAGAATAGATAGGCCTACATCTGCTCTGTGTTAGAATTTTAGTCTTAATGAGATTGATAAAGGCGTGACTGCCGAAACTATCGTAACTGGTTTTATTTAAAAATGAACGTGGTTGTGGCAAGTCTTATTCACTATATAATATATTTTTAATTTTTATAGTAAATTTAACGACTTGCAGTCAATTTTTAATTGTGAATAGTTAATAATATTGTAGTCACACGTAGCGAAAAATCGAAAACGTTCAGCCAAGTGAGAGTATAATTATTATTTATTCAAAATTAAAAATTGACTGCAAGTGGTTAAATTCACAATAAAAAGTTAATACTAACAACACAGATCGGTATGGAACAAGAAATCCAAGAATGTATTACATATCTATTTTCTCATGTAATGTATCCCTTGTATCTCCAATGCAGAGAAAACACAGCTTCTTCCTTTTACTTCTTTACTTCCTGGTCTACCTATTGCTTAAGTTTCGTTTTAATTCATCAGAACTTTTTTAACTCCCGACTTTTCAGATGCTCATTTCAAGATACTATCTTTTTTTTTTTCTTTTTTTTGAGGATGGAGCCCACATAGGTCTGAGACCTGTGCGTGGGTAATGAGTTGGATGATGGTGATTTATGAGTTGGACCTACAGTTTTAGGTGGGTTCCGAACCACCGGGAAGTGATTTTCAGCAGAGAACAGTGTCTTTTTTGCTGGCCAATATAATCGGTCACCGTTACAAACAGGACCTACGAGAACGCAGCTTATCTATCTTATTGAACAGATACCTGCCACGGCTCGCGGCTATCACTTCCTAAAGATACTATCTTTTTTTGTAGATTACGTCTTGGAGACTCCAGTTAAAGAGTGTAAGACAAGTCAGATCAACAATTATTCTCTTATTCACGAGTTACGACAATTACTATATCAATTGGGAAGTGATAGCCACGAGCCGTAGCTGGTATCTGTTCAATCAGAGAGATAAGCTGCGTTCTCGTAGGTCCCGTTCGTAACGGTGACCGATTAGATTGGCCAGCAAAAAAGACACTGTTCTCTGCTGTAAAATCACTTCCCGGTGGTTCGGAACCCACCTAAAACTGTAAGTCCAACTCATCAATCACCATCATCCAACTCATTACCCACGCACAGGTCTCAGACCTATGTGGGCTTCATCCTCAAAAAAAAAAAAAAAAAAAAAAAACAATTAGTAGGGGTGAGGCTTAATTTTGATGTTAAAGGAACACTATAAAAATCTTTATCAACTAAATATTTTTTATCTAGGTTAGTCACAGCCGTGATTGTATATTATATATCAAATATCTATATATTCGTGATTAAATATCAAATCTATATTTGATTGTAAATGTGAATTTGATTTTATTTCTATTTTTTGAGACTGGAGGCAGAACTTTTATAAATGTCTGAATTAATAGAATCCATCACAAAAATGTCAAAAATAAAAATTGATGACTTTTTGATTTTACATTGACGACCGATGCGGGCAGTATTTTCTCACCGATCAAATAGCGAAATTCACTTTCACCTGAAACCCATCTCTTAATTCCCAGTTTGAACGTTTATTTATCTAAAATTGAAACACCAACAGATAAGGGAGAGAGATTCAAATCCCAGAACCGCGCTGCGTGAATACCAACATAAGCGTCCGTGTATTTGCAGTTGGGTATCACACGCCTATCCTTGCTAGGTCCACCGTTTATTCAGCGGGTGGCAAACATCAGTGACATCATTTGCGCTGTTTGTCAAGCGCTTGCGTCTGATTGCCATGCTGCATCCAAGGTGCTCCCAAGGCACCTCCCCACCTCCAACATCCCATTCGCTCTCATTCATCCTCCACTCCACTTTTATGTCCATATAAAATCAAGTTCTAGTCGCTTATTTTTGAAAATTAATTCAAGTGTTTCAATAAATCTGTTCATTGGCATCCTAAAATTTAATATTAATGAGTCTAAACCTCTTGATTCAGCTACTAAAGTTTGGGTTAATAGCTATGATTTCCATTGGATTCTTTAATTCTATTCATCCATTTGGATGAATAGAAAGAGGAGATTTAGAAGGAGAATTATCAATAGACAAATGATGAAAAAATGATTTGAATCTGTTTGGGAACGCAATAGGCCTGAAACAAGGGCGGATTAAAGGGGGGGCGGAGGGGGCGACTGCCCCCCCCCCGAGGGCTTGCACATTTTAAAAAATTAAAAAGGGTAACACTTGTGACATGCACACGGTTCAAATTTTAATTGTCCCGCCACAGACGGAATACCTCCAACTTGTCTTACCACTCCACCTCCGCCGGCCGGGAATTAATGTTGTAATACTTATTTTGTCTTATTTTCTATATTACCTTTACTTTATCTTTAACTGTTGACATAATTTTAATTCAATGACGAATTAACAAATGACAGAGAATGAAGGAAATCTTATATCAAGTGAAATTAGCTTGAATAAGATTAATCTTTTATAGAATAGGTAGGGGCATATACATCTCTGTTTGTTTTTGACCTAATACGTATTTATTGTAGTACTGGTATTATGAAACATGAAAGAATGTTGAGATTAATTTAAATATATATATAGGTCTAAAAATCATCACGATCACGAATAAATTGCTTAGACTCTGTTCATTTCTCTGTAAATTTTGATAAAAATTAAGCTAGCAAAGCAATTTTTGTTCAATACATATTGTATTGTATAAAAAATTTGTATTCCTAATTCCACATGAATATACAGAGATAAACTACTCTAGCTAGGGGAAATTTGACTGTTCTTAAACACGAAAAAATTATATTTCTACTACATTCTAAGTGCTAGAATGGTGTAAAATGCGGTTAAAGGCTATTTCCAAAAAATTTATTCCATAACCCCCCCCCCTCGACCAACGGGTATTTTTGGGGTATGTCGCCCCCTCCCATGAAAATTCATTAAACCGCCACTGGCCTGAAAAGGTAGTTAATACAAGTAATAATTTCAATCGACCAACAGAGCAGACACACAGAATACTGTAATGAATGTAAAAGATTAGTCTATGGCAACCCTTAAGGTGATCCTGTGTGGAGCATATTCTAATCATATTGAACGAAAGAGAGAGAAAAAACAATAAAACATCACGAGAAGAGGCAAAAAATAAAAAATATATAGCGGAGTCATATTCCCTTTCAAACAACCATCTAGACTTAAAAAATAGATAGAATACAGATAATAAATGAATTTCAATATTTTCACTTCATCAAGTTGTTATAAGCTTCACCTGATGGTTCGAAACCCACCTAAAATAGTAATGGTATCCCCACCAATAGAAGTCATACGCTTATTACTATTATTACGCCTTCCAAGTATAATGGCTTGTACCTGGTGCAACTTGAAAAAGGCACCCTGTCACAGAAATTAATATCAAATATCGGCTATGTGGGATTTACTTCATATAAATGTTACATGAGACAGGATAAGGCAAAGACTACAAAGATGCTGAATAACAACAAATAAATAACTATATTAGTCTATACTTATGTGAGCAACGCCAATTTGTAATTTTGTTTTATTATTGGTTGTAAACTTTGTCTTGAGATATTTATAGAGCACATTTACAAAAAAATTGAATTATTATTTACTTCTATATTTTATATCAATTTATTTTTACTTCGTTTAAGATTTTTACATACATTATTTCACGTGAACTTGATATTATATGTAATAAAACGAGGAATATACAAGTTAGTGTTTTTCCAGAAGAACAGAAGCGAGAAACATGGTCCAGAGAGAGAAGATTGGCTCAAAACGAGAGAATGAAGGAAAGATGGAGAAGAAGGAGAGAGGCCGATGATGAATGACAAATTGGGAATGACGAATGCTATATCTAGCGAACTATTATGGTCCGTAGTAGGCTTATACAAAAAAAAAAAAAAAACGAGGAACTCTTTTACCTGCATATCAATAAACTACTTTCTAGATACTGGTTTCAAGCTAGAATTGGAAATTTAAAAGCATGGAACAAGTGATTAAATAGGAGTTACACATCTGGAGCTATTCTGAGAGATGAGACAAAACTAACATTTTCTTAACAGACTACCTGGTAAACGGTATAATATACTTTTAAATTCGACTCAAGAAACACCTCCAGCGACAAAAAACTGATTATGATAATCACAGAGTACGTTGGATGAATTACTGCTGTTCCATTGATAACGAATACAACAATATTAATACTCCTTTCGCAGGACCTGCAAAACTTAGCGAATTTCTGTATTTTTTCAAATATTTATGAATATCTATAGGCTATATATTTTTTTAATTTCTGGAAAAAACACGAAGCGTTCTGTACTCTAGGGACCCCAAAACAAGTTTATATCGAGGTTCAGGGTGAAAGTAGCACATCACGACCAACTGCAATATTTACATTTCAAGAAATTCGCTCAAACCCAATAGAATAATTTTTTTTGGAAATTTCAAAATGGATGGTTGTTCTGCCTCAATAAAATTGACTTATTTTAAAGCGTAATAAAGAGCATCAACGCTCAAACCCTCCCCCCACGAAATTAAAATAATTTGAAATTAAAAAAAACTAGCTCCATATTCGCTTTTATCACCAAAAAATACTGATAACTAATCACTTTTTTCATATTGCACAGAAATTGACAAATTAAACAATTTTCGACGCCATTTTGAAAATGGCTGCTTTTCTCAAAACGCACTGGTTTTTCGAGGTGGATGAGTTGAAATTCGGATTCAGCGCCTCAAAAACCATAAGGAACAGTCAAGAAAAAAAAAGATTAAAGTTTTTTCCTGAAACACTTTTTTAGCACCAAATAACTAACTCCATAGGGCAAGATACAGCTTTTGACAACAATGGTTTTTTCTTGATATCTTGAAAATTTGTTGAGCTAGAAGGCAGTGCAATACCTTAAAATTTTTGACTCCATGAGCTCTATCTTAAAGTCTAACAATAGAACTAAAATTTTCAAATACAACCCTTTTTTTCTTGAAAACCCCTAATTTTGGCGGGAAAATACCCCCGAAAAGGGGGTTAACCTTTTTGGATTTTCCTGGCTAACGAACTTGTCCAAGCTATTCACAAGAGGAAAGTGTATACCAAATTTGGTGGAAATCGGACATCTCCTTCAAAAGTTATCGTGCTATCAGACACATAGATAGATATATATATCTATATATATATATATATATATATATATATCTACATATATAACATTTTGTGCCACTATGATTTTTGTACTCTGGGGGCTCCAAAACAAATTTCCATCATGGTCCCGGGTGAAAGTCGCACATCACGACCTGCTGTAATAGCTGAATTTGAAGAAATTCGCTAATAAAAACAGAATCACGTACTTTCTACTTCAACCAAAGGTGTGTTTTTACGAAGTTAACTTCAGTGAATATTTTCAAGTATGAGACTACAGGTAAACAAAACAAATAGATCATGTGGTGCTTTTTATTGATACGTTTCTGAGTTATGCTACGAGGTGAGATGAAAATTATCAAGGCACGCACACAGATTTGAACACATTTACCAACACGCTGTTTCATGAACGCACAAGCGCGGGCTATGTGATTAAGGATCGCATGCCGCTCAGCGATAGGTTGGTTATTCATGAAAATCTGCTGCTAACCGCCATTATTTATAGCTCTAATGGGAATAAAACTGGGAAGCCTGAGCAGTGAGCAGGTCACACGCATTAAGGCAGCCCATTAAAATTTTAGTTCACGCGGTGCTTGATGTTATTCCTACCAGGTAGGCGCATTTCCATCAATTGAAAACACATCATGACACCTTCACAAGTTGCACTAAACTATTCTACCTATAGGAGGTGTCTTGTTAGCAGTTATCTCAATCCAACACTAATTTTTCTACTCATTTGCATGAATTAGCATATACAATCAGCAATCTATTCTTGGATATAAGTCAAAAAAAAAAAATAGGTAATCGAGTCAATTTGTTGCCCAATACTTCTAAAATCCGCTTTAAAATGACATTCTCAGCAAAGTCTATTATGACCCGTATTTATGAACGTGACTTATCAAAGATCGACTAAAATCATATCGGATAAGTCAGACTTGGCGGCAATAAGGCTTACTTACACTAACAGGTTCAAGCCAGCGAGCAGCTGTAACCCCAAAAGCCAACCCAGCTCCCACAACAAACATCTGACTCCTGTTAAATAATTTAACATTAATAATAATTCACATTAAACAATTCTAATTTACATTAATATAAGAATTTACACTATGCAAATGTTGCAGGGACAACTGGGTCAGCTTATAACCTCACTTTTCAACTAGTAAACTCACCTAGTATAAGTAAAGCTTAGACTAAAGGTCGTATTCATGAACCTTACTTAAACATGTTCTTAACTTAAAATTCAAGACGTGCTTATAATTGGAGTCTCAAATCGTTCTTAGCCAAGCTAGGTTCAGAGCTGACTTGAAGCCGTCCTTAGATTGTTGTGTTGCATCATATTTTGATTTCATTTTTTAGTATAGCATCGGCTCATAATAATAAAATAGAATCATCATATTCAATTTTTGCACCATTGCAATGTAATTCACTGTATATTTGACTTATTGAAATTATGTCTACTTATTTTATATAAATCTAGATCTAACCTATACATTTTTTGGCAATAGGATAATAATAATAATGAGCGTATGGCTTTTAATGGTGGGGAGACCCTTACGGGTAGTTCCACCTCGCCGTTTGTGCCATGTTACGGGGAACATGGTGGACCTACTATTTTAGGTGGGTTCCGAACCACCGGGTAAGTGATAATAAAGCTTGTAACATCAAGTCATTGAAGCACGGTCACCCATCCAAGCGCAGTCTTGAGCGGTCGTGACTGAACATCATGACCACTTGAACACCACGCTCACCTCATGACCAATCACCACCCCCTATAGGATAGAATTCTCCGTCTACGAAAAAGAATGGATGAAGTTCTTCGATCTGCTGGCAGGTAGCGTTCACCACACTGCCTCGAATGATATTATTTTTCAAATTCGGAAAACAGAAAATTATAACTTAAAATATATTAGTGTGGTTATAATTACTTGACAGTAACTGTAAATTTACATGTAGTGCAGTATCTTCATCTTTTCATGAATGTTATTTTATGCTTATTAGTGCCTGATAATGTGACACAATGTTAGGTTAGCTTGTGACCACGTTCAATGGAATAGAGCCTTTCCAACTCGTTCTTAGATAACTCGTGCTAAGATCAATGTAAGTCACGTTCATAAATATGGGCCATAATAGACTTTGCTGAAAATGTCATTTTAAGGCGGATTTTAGAAGATAATAATAGTTGTGTTGTATTACTTACAGAAAATCAGTTCAGCATTGTGATTTGTGACAAAAATGGGCACTGTACATACCTGAAAAAATATAGAAGAAATTAAAATTCTGTATTACTATCTTATAATTTATCTACTTCAATGAACCACAGACTAACAATATAGTAATAAGACATTGGAAAAGCAATATAAAAGGATGAAATACGATTTTTGGGCTTCTATATTATACTAGAATTGAAAAGTTCACAAATATAGATAACTAAACTACTATATACCTCATTGCGAAAATCACTTTATATCTACATTTATTAATTTTTCAATTAACAACACATACAGTACTAAATTCTAACTATGCTTATGCTTTACTGGAGTCTGCTTTACAAAGTCTCTTTAGAACAGTATAGACCTAAATTTTTAGATCAAACTTGTAAAAAAAGTTACCAATTACAATTTGAAATGATGAATACGACTTGAAACAAGAATTTGAAATAATACTGATTCAGATAATAAGAAGATATTGGACAATATAGGCTATTAGTTTGAGGGATACAAGTTTTGATGACTACTCGACTCCTGCAACATCTGACGTTTACCTTCTCTGTCATTAATAGAAATAGGTATCATGAGAGAGTATAGATGAGAATGGTAATAAGTAGTTTAAAACGGGGGTACATGGGACACCGATGATGTAACCCCCCCCCCCCAATCTGAAGAATTTTAAAGCATTGCAATAATTTATTAATATCGTTTATAATCGATTTTGTAAGCGCTTTTCAACTCTTTTATTCTAAACTGAAATTAGATAAGTTTGAAAATAAATGTGAAATATTGATTAGACTGATACTTATGATGCTCAAAACTAACTACTGTGATATATTTGAGCCAACATTATCCTGCTCTAGCAAATCCACAACATGAGGCTGTTGATTTCACACAGGGATGATGTGTGCTATTATAAGAAGCTTATTGCTCTAGCTTTTAGGTAGTCCACTTCAGCCAGATTAAGAAACAAGCAATATTGATGATGAAGTTGCACATTAGAATTAACAAGCCAACTAGAGCAAACTTTACAGAATACTATTATATTTCGTTGAAAATTAATCCGTAAGTTAAATGTAATTCCGTTTAATGTTGTATCTTATTCATGAAGCTCCCAGGAAGGAACAAAAGTTAGTTCAAACTACGTTAGTTCAATAATATTTCTCAACAAAATATTGTTTCTTATTCATAAAAAAGTCTTTCAATTTTTTAAAAAAGGATTTCCAATCGATATGAATGTCTCTCCACTAGTAATCATTATATTGCTCTGAGTGATATCAATCTAGCTTGAACTAAGCTCTATCTATACCATTCAGTATAGCTGGAGGTAAATTTTATATTTAGTTCGATATGAAATAGAATCCAGTGCAAATGCTTAGTATTTCGTGCTCACTATTTAAATCAGAATCTATCTATATTAATTTAATACATGCTTCATTGCTGCAGTGATTGAATCTATATCCTATATAAATATATTTATTTATTCTTTACTCACTTTTTCATCATAATGTAAGCAATAAATATTTAAATCTATAGACGGCTTTGAAAGTGAAATGTCTGATTTTTTCAACACAGCTTAATATACGACAATTATTTTTTCATTCATCATTTTTATAACAGATACAAAATTGTTTGAAAACCTCAATTTCAGAAACAAAATCAGAATAAATAATGCAGATATATCAATAAAAGACAAAAGTAAACATGAATATGTTCAATAATAATGACTGTTCATCAATCAATTTAATTTGATTATATTGAATTGAATTCACTTTAATTTAATCTGATTTTTCATTCAATATATAATTATTGAATGTGCGTATCAGTATGTGTATTAGTATCAGTTTATACTGATCGCATAATTTGGCCCATTCATCACTTTTAACTCTCTTAAGCTTCAATACGGAATCAGATCTGTGCTATTAACTCAGAAATTCAGTATAGGTGAAGAAAGATTTTATATTTGGTTTGATATGAAAATAGAATCAGGTGCAAATGCATCCATTATAAAAGTACTTAGTACAGGTACAGAATAACAGCAAAGCTATTTATAAGCAGTTAATTGAGTTAAAGGAATCTTCGGTCGTAAAATTAAGCTTTCCACGCACACGCACAGAATTTAGATTTTTTTTAAAATCAAACTTATACGATAACCATATAAGGCATTCAACATTCACGAAGATTGCTTCCAATTCCAAATCTCAAACAAAGAGAGAAAAATTGTTAACTTACTGAATATAGCAGTAAAGTCTTAACAATGAAAACTCCGCATCATTACTACAGTAGCCTACTTAGTACACAAAAACAGCAGAGCTATTTATAAGCAGTTGAGTATCGGTACCCTTAAAAGGGCGTTCCCCTTTGTCGCAAAAAGGAATCTTGGTCGTAAAATTACGCTTTCCGCGAAGACTTCAGAGCTGCGTCTCAACTGTTCAGCTTATGTTGAAAATTGATGATTTTTCAGGGCGGGGCGGGGCGTACCGGGCGTAGCTCCGGAAAACGGAAGAGCTCGTTGCAAGCAAGAAAACGCACATGGTGTGCACACACGCACACACACGCACGCGTTTCCTGTGTCGCCTGTTCTAATCGCATTCAAGTTTCAGTTAACGAGAGCCAGAGCCCGTTCGCCACTGCACCGCCCTCATTTGTATTCATTCATATTCAGAGGCGACTCCCCGTTGTTACCACCCCCGCACCTTCAACCACTCATTCTCCCTCATAATCTCTCAAACTCTCACTCATTCACTCTCTCTCTGTCTAGTCCGTCATACTGCCAGGTGCAGGCAGGAGTCATCTCCTCTTATTTACGCTTATATACTACAGTATTTACGCTTAGGCGCGCTTCTAGCTTGTGCAAATTGGCTCGGATGCGCTCGACAACACACTCCGTCTTCTGCAAAATATCATAAAACCGACACGCTTCAATCGCTCGGCATTGTTGTAGTCGTCAACAACGGCTGACGGATGTCCCACCATGTCTGGCCGCAAACTAGCTGTGTCTTAGTTGCCAGCATCCCACTGTATCATTTCTCGGGTAGTGGAGTTTGGGCTGTTATGAGCTTCTCCACAGTACAAGTGGTCATAAATGGGAGATGTGAATCTGCTGAAATTCGGCATGTAAGAAGAGGACAAAACGCAGCATTCAACATGAGTACACAAAAAATGAGTAAAACAAAACTGTAAGTTCTATTAAATATTCAAAAAATTAAAGAACCTAACAATTTTTTTTATCCTTTTCAGTTTAGTTAATTAAATATTTTAAAGAAATTATTTAAACAAAAAACAACTTTTACAAAGATTTTAATAAATTTATAAATAAAAAAAAATCTGCCCCCCAAAATGGCATTTGGCCTCAGGGTAGTATATAGCCTAAAAAAGCTGTAGCTTAAGACGGGCGGCATTTCGGGAGGGCAGAGAGGGGCTGTGCCTCCCCCTTCCACCAAGAATGAGTGTATTAATATTAATATAATAGAGAGTAGTTTTATGCAGCAGTAAGTAGTCTCTTGCATCTTTGCATTCATTTTATTTTTATCTAGATAAATAAATGAATGAATAAATAATTAAATAAATGAATGAATGAATCAATGATTAAATAAATAATAAAATAGACAAATAAATTTATAAACAAATAATTAAATCAACAAAAAAATAAATAGATAAATGAAAGGATAAATATAAAAATTAACAAATAAATGAATAAATAATATGGAAAAAAATTTTCCACTGAAATATCACATTTACTTGATAACATAGAAAAAGGAACTTGATTGAGCCAAAACTCAACCCATTTAGATAGATTTTTCAACAAAACATTTTTGTCGTTCCCCCCCCCCCTTGTTGGATTAAAATGACGTTCCTCTTTTAAAAAAGTTTTTTCTATTGAGAATATTATTCTAAAGTTTCAACAAAAGCGTAGGAGACTGAAGTGGATGATTGCGGATCGAGAGCAAAGGAAAGAGAGCAAGTAAAAATTCATTTCAGTGGGAAGCAACGTGAGCGCCAAAAGAACAGTAGGGATGTTTTGCAAACTGTCATTGTCAGTATCATAACATAGTGCTAAGGGCTACCCAGGACGGTATAGTATATCATATGCCGAGTTGTGCTCATATGCACCAAGTTTATTTGACTCTTGTGTTTTACTTACATTTACGGTAAGAGCCAGTGGTACACGTTATGACATTATCACAGAATGCAAAATAATCCTTAAATTGATGAGAAGAATACAGTACTAATGTTTAAATTTTAGAGCATCTTCCATCAAAGAATTGAAAAAGACAGTTCGCTATGTGTGTTAACTCAACTTTCAACTTTAAAATTTTCTACGATATGTGAAAAAATTTCGACTCTCATTGTAATTTTTTCACATATCCCGTAGAAATTACTTTTTATCATCAGTATTTTATAAATATCATGAATATTTACCATCACAAAGCGTTTTATTCACTGTAACATAATGGAGATTGATATGAAATCATATTTACGGTGAGAAACAGTATAATCACGTTATATCATGATAGAATGCATAATTTCCCTAAAATTTATTAACAGAATACCGCACTAGTGTTTTTTGGAGCATCCTTCCATCGCAGAATTTATTAAAAAAGAAAGGATGAAATGAAATAATTCTTTATTAGGCGGACTTAAGACTAGTGTAAAGTATTTTCTAGCACTCAACCTATGCTATATATGTGCTATGTATGCTATGTGTGTAGACTCAACTTTTAACGTCTATCGCTATAATTTCCTACATAACCTACACAGTATTTAATAAGAAATTGAAATTGAATTTATTCTTCTTCTTAAACAATGCAGTTACAAAAAAAGGTAACATTACCATTTGAAGAAGATTCCCCACATGCGCAGAAGCCTCTGAGCAAGGAACGAGAAATTCTCCAATCTTCAATCTCTCTGAATTGTGTAGTCACCAACAACAGTGCAGGTTTTGATCATTACTAATAGGAATATTTATTTATCAAAAAGCGTTTCACTCCACTGTAGCCTTTGAAGGTTGATATAAGATTTATCATCAAGAGAAAAGAGGAAAGACGTGGATCAATAGAGAGAATAAACTAACATGAATGGTGGAGGGGGGAAGACTTACAACTCATACGTTATAAGGAATAGTGGTGAGAGTAGCCCAGATGGAGTTTATAACAAATGGAATGTTTCTGAAACTTGTAAGTTACTTGTGAGGCAAAGCCACGTGAGGCTGAGGCACTGAGGCAGAAGCAAACTACGCAGCGCACTAAATGTATCTCAATGAAGCCTAATTAGTTTTCCACAGTCTCTTGTGAAAGAACATTATCTTCTCACACCATGCCAACAACGGAGCCAGCAATTTACCATCTTATCCTGTTTTCAACAAACTGGCTGCGAAAAACTATTAATAAATACGAACTTGTTTAATTGAAGTCATTTAGAACTCAGCACTGTGGTTTCAGGTTAGTTTATGAAATGTATTACACTAAAACCTCGTTTATCCGGTTTTGATGGGACCAGGGTCATTGCGGATAAGTGAATTACCTGATAAACGGTTTTTACCAATTTTTGTCAGAAAAAGCCAGTCTCACAAGTCTTCAGTTTTTTCAATACTGTTACTGTAGTTTCCATATAACTTGGCAGCAGTTGGGCTCAGATGTAGCAAGTCCTCCCATCTTCTACACGCTGCCAAGTTATATGAATACTACAGTACAGTATTGTGATGGCAGGTACTTGACTGAGTGACTCACTGTACAGTCGGCCGAAAACGCCGCGCAGTGTCGTGCCGAGTACAGTCCGCGCCACCAAAACTGCCGCGCTGTTCAGACTGTCGCAAATCGCGCTGTACTTTTACTGCAACATTTTTTATTTTTTCTCTCGGAACCATCGCGAATAGACCGGAATATCGGATAAGCGAGTACCGGATGAACGAGGTTTTAGTGTATGTTGATAAATTTAATTAATCCTTGTTTTTCCAGATTTCTGGATCTATGAAAATGAGTGGAATTGAAATAAGAGGATTGTCAAGCTAGCTAGTCAAGCGATGTGCAAGGTATTAGAAAAACGAACTACGAGTTAGAAATATATGAGAGTTCAGTGGAACCTCTATTAACCGTCACCTACCGGGGTCGTGACGGATAACTGAATAGGCGGATGATAGAGTGCCTAAAAAGTGCACAGAACATTCTCTAAATTTAAAATGGTTTGGAGAAAGGTAGGAAAAGCTATGATCATACAATTGATTCATCTATAGGCTAAATATTCATGTCATCAGAAAAAAATAAGCTACGAGTACAGAACTGTTCTATATTATGCTGATAAGTCGTAACATTCTTACTTTCATGATGACAGATAACACAAAGTGACGGTTAAAAGAGTGACGGATAATCGAGATTTGACTGTATATAATCAAAACATAATATTTCTATGAATTGTTTAAAAAAATCTATAAATTCTAAAAAGGTGTATCAATGTTGGATCGTAAGGTTGTAATTAACATTGAATTGTGATGAAGTGATAGCCGAGTGCCGCAGCAGGTTCAATCAGAGATAAGCTACTAAACTCCTAGGCGCTCTTTGTAAGGGTGACCGATTGGATTGGTCAGCGAAAAGGACCCTGTTCTCTGCTGTAAAATCACTTACCGGTGGTTCGGAACCCACCTAAAACTGTAGGTCTAACTTATCAATTCTGTAGGTCTACCACCATCCAATTCATTACCCACGTACAGGTCTCAAACATATGTGGGCTTCATCCTCCGAAAAAAAATTATTACTCAAATTTGAAATCAACTTAGAAAATCTGAGGGATTTTTTTTATTTATATCTTACGCCTACATTGGCAAATTTGCCACAACCATAATAGCCTCAAATAGGTTCAATAGCCTCCCATAATGTGTATAAATGTTAGATCATTAGATAAATGCTAGTTATCAACTAAATTTACGAATGATTATTAAGAAATTATTTTTTATTATATTTCCTACGCCTTCACTTGGCAAATTTTCCAACCTGTTTCTAGCAGCCCACTATAACTCAGCTTTCTTCGGTATCCTAATCAGTAATCAATTGAATATCAAAGGAAAATGTCAATGTATTATTAAAAAGGATGTGTTGTCAGATGGAAAAAGTCTATTATATTAATTGAACGAAGAAAGGAGCTACCTGATTGAAACCATCATTTGTTGTTATAAAGGTCAGTGGATGGTTCTATCACAACTACATCCATCTAGAAGCAGAGCAGATGTATACACTGTCCATTAGACGAAAATTGACCGCCATATTGCCTGTTAGATGATGACCACAGTTCCCGCGGGAAAAGAACGAAGTCTACCAACCACACAATTCCCAAACTCTGATAGGACAACTCTGTACACAGGAGCCGACAAGGGTCTAGCCGTAAGCCGTGTGCTTATGTTGCGACGAAGACTGATCGAACGAGATTGCACTCAAACTGAACGGTACTGGCGCTTCATTAGCTCCACTAGACCGGCAGGCAGCTCACCTTTGCATGGTGATGAAATTTGACAACAGCTCAAACTCAGTTCAAGATGGAGTTCTGAATGGAGTTGGGCAAACTCAAAGCTTGTCAACCTTCCAATCACAAACTTCCAAATTGTCTATCTAGACGAGTTGTTAATCGATAATTCCTCAAATATTGAAAGGTTTACTCCGAAAGCCTCATAATTTACTAGTCTACACAAAAGCAGTCCTAACATATTAAAAATTTTCATTAAAAAGAATATAAAATATTGTAAGCACAAATAGGCTCTAGAATGTAGAATATAGACCCTAAATTATAAACAAGAACCAAGCTTATTATCTTTCTTCAATCATTTTTACATTCATTAGTCCATATTTATTTGTAATTTATGACACATAAGAAAATGAATTTCTTGAGATTCAATGAATGCGAATGTGTTGAGTTGCCCAGTTTAGGGAAGTCATTTTAATCTCAATTAGAAAACTAAATTAATCGACAATGTTTTCTGATAGTAGAGAACAAATTGTAATCAATCCACAGTGCAAAGTGAATACATTTGAAAATCAAGGTAAGTAGAGAAGAAAGTAACTGGATATTATCCAATAATCATTTTACAATAAGGATTTGAAATTGAAGAGAGGAGGAATATTTTCATACTATTATGCAGGGTTTGTTTTGATTGGGTACCAAAGAATTACAAGAAGAGGAAGTGGTATGTGAATGGTGATGACGAAGTGAAGCAAAAAATACTCTGTTCTCTGCTGTAAAATCACTTCCCGATGGTTCGGAACCTACCTAAAACTGCAGGTCCAACTCATCAATCACCAACATCCAACTCATTACCCACGCACAGGTCTAAGACCTATGTGGGCTTCATCCTCAAAAAAAAAAGTGAAGGAAGTGGTTGTAGAGAAGGAGGAAGATAAGACGAAGATAAAATTACTTTGTTTACGTAAATTTACAAAATATGATCGTGACTGAATGAAAAGCATATTATTAACAAAAACACAATAGATTGTATATGAGAAAAAGCTTGCATACTAACAATGAGATTTTATGTGAAGCATTTACGTAATAAGGGTGGAGACTGAACAAAAATTCGTCCATCCAAACTTAACTGTGATAACTTTGATTGAAAAAGAAGAATAATAATAACAACATGAATATGATGATGAAGAAGAAGGAGAAGAGGAGGAGGAGGAGGAGGAGGAGGAGGAGGAGGAGGAGGAAGAAGAATCAGAAGAATGAGTGAAGAAAAAGATAATGATAATGAAATAGAGATGATGTAATGGAAGTTGAAAAAAGAAAGAGAAAAAAATGGAGGAAGGAGGAACCGAACACTGATGATTATAATGATAATAGTGATGATGACAGTAGAAAAGGTGAGATGGATGAAGAGTAGGAAACATTGTAGATATGAAGATGATGAAGCAGAGAAGCAAACAAAAAACTACGTCGGGAAGAACACAAACAGATAGACGTGCATAGAGTCCTTCACCTCTACTCTTGCAAAATGAACTTTTTTAGACGCTTGTTCTACTCCTTCTTCCTTCGTAAGATTTATAGAGCCAATGTCACGGTTTTGCGAGACGTTTTCGTTACGCCATTTGGATGCATAGGCTATTATTTTCTCCATTCTTCACCGGCCTCCGATTCCAGACAGAGTTTGTAGAACAAAAGATGCAATGCATTTGTGAAGCCACCAACACCACCACTTGAAAAACGAATCGCAGTAACCCAGTTTACATATGGCCGATCTTCCATACAATTGAGCACAACAGCATCGTTCCGCTTTCGCGATTATTCTGCTATTTAAATCGCATCCCGAAGTCTGTAAAGCACCGGACAAATCGCCGATAAAATGTCTGTCCGTCTGCATCTGACTGGAACAAACTCCTGTGTTTACGAATTAATTAGCCCATTTTTTCATTGTAACAACTGTTAGAGGAGCTGTTGGGCAGAACAAAATACGGTACACGCTAGACTAGAACACGGCGGTACATGTTGGAGGTGCATGGTCTGGAATCTGTCGACATCGGGAGACATTTTACCAAGATGGTGGTAATATTTTAAAACTCTTGAAAACTCTTGCAGAATCTCAAATAATGAAATTAATGTCTCAATAATAGAGAAAATATAAATTTATAGTTGACAAAATAATTTCATTTCATTCATTTAACTAACATACAATCAATGTGAATACAACAGGCTATTGCCCAAAACTGCTTTTCACAAAATTTTTAATTAGAATCGAAATCTTAGTTTAGGTCTGTTTCACTAAATATTTCACCTTGAAGCTCAATAATTTACGAGTCTTTCACAGAAAAAGAATAATAATTTTGATTTCACTTTTAACAAAACACTATCACAGCCACTATCACTATTGGTTGATAGGCTAGAAGCTTCTCATAGGTCGAACTCTATGATGGAGGTCTGTCATTGGCCGACGTAAGACACGCCCCTTATAAATAAGAAGCACCTACCAATACGAAGGAAGTATGATAACCACGTAGTAAACAAGTGACTAGATGACCAAGCACACATGAAAAATGAATTAACTCCAGATAAAATTGAGGGTCAATAGCTTGATCAAGGTCAAATAACTGCAAGAATATTAAAAAAGTACCAAGTTGACCAACCCGTTAGGAAAACAAATTAATAACTGTACAAAGTTCTGTTATAACTAAAATTGAACGAGCAACCTTGACCAATAGTTAGAACACGATTAGTGGTGTTGAATTTGGTTTGATCATTGAAACTAGCAGCAGAATCTTTTTTATCACCATAGTTATTTAAAAAACTTCCAAAATGTGCACCTTTTTCATTTAAACGATTAAATTCAACATTTTCATCAACCTTGAACTTGTGGTTATTGATTAGATGTTTCGCAAAGTTTGATCTCCGTTTTGATTTTTCCAATCTCTAAAACGTTCATTAATTCATAGTTTTGCATTTGAATCTTCTCCTAGTTTATTTTACATCAAGCATAACTGTCCCCACATTTTAATTTATAACCCCTACTCTTGTTCCAGGTATCAATTTTATCCCCACTGTGACTGAAAAGACTCTTTAAAATAGGTGTAGTTTAAAATTCTATTTAAAATCTATTTTTCCTCAATTCTTTTCCTAATTGGTCAAAGCCAAGATGAGGTACTGTTATTCATGACCTTTTCCCAGACAGAGTTTATTGCTAACTTCCTACTAACTAATTTTATATAAAATTTGTTACAGTTACTCATTTAGTTTCTTAACAGGTCGAATTGATACTTTTCAACTAGTCTTGCAGGTATTTGACCTTCATTGAGCTATTGACCCTCAATTTTTTCCGAGGTTATTGGTCACTTGTTTACTATGTATTGATCCTTAGTTCTTTCTTGGTGTAACAGTCAAAGCTATAGTCTCTTATGTTTTAAAAATTAAAGTGGTTTTGGATAAATCTTATTCATTATGGGTAACTACTAAAATATCAACATCACTGACAACAACAAGATATAACATTTATCTATTGAAACAAAATTACAATAAAATGCGAACATGCGAATGCTTGTGGTCAGTGTTTAGAATATTCCAACGGATATGAATAAAGCTGATAATTTATCTGATTATTACCCTACATTTGTTAAATTATCATTATCATTTCATACATTTACTTTTGCTGTTTTCAAAAATGAAATTAACAAATTTCAAAAACAACCGACACAAGAACAACAACAACAACAAGACACTGTTCTCTGCTGTAAAATCACTTTCCGGGGGTTCGGAACCAACCTAAAACTGTAGGTCAAACTCATCAATTACCATCAGCCAACTCATTACCCACACACAGGTCTCAGACATATGTGGGCTTCATCCTCCAAAAAAATTGTAACAATTGTCAGAAGAGCTGTTGGGCAAAACACAATACGGTACACGCTAGACTAGTACATGATGGAGGTGCATGTTCTGGAATCTATCGACATCGGAAGACATTTTACCAAGATGGTGGAAATATTTTACAACTCTTAAAAACTCTTGCAGAATCTCAAAAAATGAAATTAATGTCTCAATAATAGAGAAAATATAAATTTATAGTTGACAAAATAATTTCTCTTACCAGAAAAGCATATCACTAAAGTATATTATTCAGTCTAATGACAAATATAATTTGTCAAATAGAACATGAGTTAAATGATTCCACATGGATTCACAATAGTTAATAATTGTGATATCCTTGGACAATTTCAACCATCAATATCAGTTAATTGATTTTTACTGGGCAAGGAATTGAAAAAATAGTCAGTGAAATTCTACTGTATTTCAATGAAATATCAAAATTTTCTAGTGTACTTTAAACTATAAATAATCTAAATGAAAGTTACAATATTTTCTAGAAGATCAATAAATCAACTTGAATTCTAAAGAAGAGTATTTCAGTAGAATTCAGTGGTTGTTTCTAACGAATACAGTTTTTTTCTAGTCAACAATGGACAAGGATCATGTTGTCACTAAAATATGACTGATAATCAACTTTGAGTTACTGTCGAGTTAACTTCAATAAATATTCAGCTTTGAGGTAAGCAATTAAGCTAAACATTTATTTAATAATGAATAAGACTAATGATGCTCAAACCACTTTAATTACTGTACCACTAAAACACAACAGACTATAGTTCCGGCTTCATTATCAATATCGATAGACCAAAACTAAAATACTGAGCAGCCGAATATGGGTACCCTTCCCAAAAAAAAGAAATACTATTCATTCATCTTTATTAATTTCATTCATTTAACTAACATACAATCAATGTGAATACAACAGGCTATTGCCCAAAACTTCTTTTCACAAAATTTTAAATTAGAATCGAAATCTTAGGTTAGGTCTGTCTGTTTCACTAAAAATTTCACCTTGAAGCACAATAATTTACGAGTTTTTCACAGAAATTTTTTTTTTTTATTTCACTTTTAACAAAACACTATCACAGTCACTATCACTATTGGTTGATAGGCTAGAAGCTTCTCATAGGTCGAACTCTATGATGGAGGTCTGTCATTGGCCGACGTAAGACACGCCCCTTATAAACAGGAGCACCTACCAATACGAAGCAAGTATGATAACTACTTAGTATACAAGTGACTAGATGAACAAGCACACATAAAAAATGAATAAACTCGAGAAAAAATTGAGGGTCAATAGCTTGATCAAGGTCAAATAACTGCAAGAATATTAGAAAAGTAGTCTACCAAGTTAACCCATTAAGAATCCAAATTAATAACTGTACAAAGTTCTGTTATAACTAAAATTGAACGAGCAACCTTGACCTATAGTTAGAACATGATTAATGGTGTTGAATTTGATTCAATCACTGAAACTAGCAGCAGAATAGTTTTTATCACCCTAGTTATTTACAAAATACTAAAATGAGCACCTTTTTCATTGAAACGCAGAAATTCAACATTTTCTTCAACCTTTTTTTTTTTTTTTGAGGATGAAGCCCACATAGGTCTTAGACCTGTGCGTGGGTAATGAGTTGGATGATGGTGATTTATGAGTTGGACCTACAGTTTGATCTGCGTTTTGATTTGCCAATCTCTAAAACGTTCATTATTCATAGTTTTGCATTTGAATCTTCTCCTAGTTTATATACAACAAGCATAACACTCCCCACATTTTAATTTATAGCTATACCACTCTTGTTCCAGGTATCAATTTTATCCCCACTGTGACTGAAAAGACTCTTTAAAATAGGTGTAGTTTAAAATTCTATATAAAATCCATTTTTCCTCATTTCTTTCCCTATTTGGTCAAAGCCAAGATGAGGTACTGTTATTCATGACCTTTTCCCAGACAGTGTTTATTGCTAACTTCCTACTAACTAATTTTATATAAAATTTGTTACAGTTACTCATCTAGTTTCTTAACAGGTCAAATTGATAATTTTCAACTGGTCTTGCAGATATTTGACCTTCATTGAGCTATTGACTTTCAATTTTTTCGAGGTTATTCATTTTAGATGTGTGTTTGGTGGTTTTGGTCACTTGTTTACTATGTACTGATCCTTAGTTCTTTCTTCGTAGTCATAGGTAATTCTTGTTACTAGGGGGCGTGGCCAATGTAACTGGTCACTTGTTTACGGCGTGGTTATTATACTTGCTTCATATAGGTAAGCGTTTCTTATTATTGGGGGGCGTGTCTAGTTTCGGCCAATGAAAGACCTCCATAATAGAGTTCTACCTATGAGAGGCTATTAACCAATAGTATTTGTCTAAAAAGGGGTTATTTATTATCGGCTACTCTTCATTTTAGTTTTAGTTTATTGAGATTGATAATGATGTAACAGTCAAAGTTATAGTCTCTCATGTTTTAAAAATTAAAGTGGTTTTGGATAAATCTTATTCATTATGGGTAACTACTAGAATATCACCATCAACAACAACAAGAAGATATAACATTTATCTATTGAAACAAAATTACAATAAAATGCGAACATGCAAATGTTTGTGGTCAGTGTTTAGAATATTCCAACGGATATGAATAACACATACTATGAATAAAGATGATAATTTATCTGATTATTACCTTACATTTGTTATATTATCATTATCATTTCATACATTTACTTGTGCTGTTTTCAAAAATCAAATTAACAAATTTCAAAAACAACTGACACAAGAACAACAATAACAAGACACTTTTCTTTGCTGTAAAATCACTTCCCGGTGGTTCGGAACACACCTAAAACTGTAGGTCCAACTCATCAATCACCATCATCCAACTGAATAACACATACTATGAATAAAGCTGATAATTTATCTGATTATTACCTTACATTTGTTATATTATCATTATCATTTCATACATTTACTTGTGCTGTTTTCAAAAATCAAATTAACAAATTTCAAAAACAACTGACACAAGAACAACAATAACAAGACACTTTTCTTTGCTGTAAAATCACTTCCCGGTGGTTCGGAACACACCTAAAACTGTAGGTCCAACTCATCAATCACCATCATCCAACTCATACCCACGCACAGGTCTCAGACATATGTGGGCTTCACCCTCAAAAAAAAAACTTTTGTCCGCAAGCTTTCCCTATATCTATGAATTACTAACTCCAAGGAGGATTGGTGAAAAAAGCTACCCTGACCTTTTTCCTTGGCATAGAACTGAAATTTCTATCTCATCTTTCAACACATACTAAATTTTCATCCATTTTCTACCAAACAATTGTAACAATCAACAAACTTCCAGCGTAGAGCGGAAGATAGAGCCGGTTTCCGTTCAAAACGGCGAGAGGGTGGCTTATGGTTGTAAAGCACGCAGACTTGAAAGGAAATTTTGAGTGCATAACTGTAATGGGAAGAAGTCTGCTGTAGAGAAAGGAAGAAAATGGAATGGATAAAGGTGCAGATCATAAGATAACCTACAAGAAACATACGCGGGCCCCTTGTAAAAGAGATAGGGATGTTAGGGGGAACAGCAAAGCGATGGCAGTAGATTGAGGTGTAAGGTTGTTATTTTACAACACAGGATTGGAATTGCGGGGAAGAGATGCTGTGAAAGATAGGGGGGATTTCGAGGGGGGTTGAAAGGGGGTCGACTGGCGGGTGTGGCAATGTTCTCCTGCACAATCGATAGGCTCCGGGCCAGGAAGGCCCCCTCAGCCCCCTCCGCCTATCTTATAGCGGGTGCTTTTAAGCCCCCCCCCCCCCCCAGCAACCCCTAAAACAGCCCTTGAAAGTAGCACGTGTACAACGTAGCTTCTGCCTTGCCAGAATTGCGTGTCTCTACGGTAGCCGAGGTAGTTCAGGGTGCAACCCCAAAACGGCCTGCGCCCATCGATCAAATGCTCGATCACAACTCAGTGCACCCTAAAAGATTTTAGAGCGTTTCAAATGGTGAACACGTAATGACCGGGTAGGGTAATTCATCTCTGCAAAGCCAAATAGTGGTGGTTTCAGATTGAATTCGATCTATAAATCAATCTAAAACAAAATTTTTTCAAATTTATTATTCTCCATCTATGAAAATGATTAGTTGAACATTGTATGATGATTTAAATCTGCTAAATCTGCTATGATAATATTTATGACTAGCAGGATTCCCAATTTGATTGAATGTGGATTTCAATAACTAATTTAAAAATTTAATTCAATAGCTTCTATTTTCTTATCTTCATTCTTCTTCTTTCTCTTCATCTTCTCTTTCATATTTTTCTTATTCTTCTTCTCCATCTTGTCCATCATTTTTTCATCTGATTCTTCTTCCTGATCTTCTACTTCACCTTCTTCTCTTTCATCGTCTGCTCCCTCCCTATCTCCATCTTTTTCTTCTTCCTAACATTATCATTTTTCCTCTCCCCTTATCTTTTCCTTTCTTCTTCTTCTTCTTCTTCTTCATTTTTCTCCTCATTCTTTTCCCTCTCCTATTTCAATCGCTTATTGTCTAATGTAAGAATTTCTATCGACAGATAATAGTAATTGGCTGTTTATATGATGTTTTGAATAACTTTCTTTGTAAGTTGAAGTTTGTTAGTGATAAGTGATATTTCATTCAATTTATTGCATCAAAATTGCATCAATTTATTGCACTTAAAAAAATGAGCCTGAATAGGCCTAAGGCCTTTTAAAACGTTGGGAGAGGAATTTACAAAAGTCATTGGTGGCACCCGCCTGCCACTCCGTCGCTCAAGGGTTCTATTCCCGTTCCGTTCTAGCTTTAAATTAATGTACCATCATTTTAATTTTTGTGCCTTATAACCTATGCACAGATCGTAGAATGTTGTGGGAATAATAAAAGATTGGTTTGTCTGACTCTGGTAATGTTCCAAATACATGAACATTCTAATATAAATAACGTTAATTTAATAGAAAAGGAAATTATCTGTTGCAGTAGGAACTGTAAATTGAGGAAAACCCTTTCGAAAATTTCTTAGTCAAGTTAGAGAAAAATTAGGACCTGTTAGAGTATGAAAACTGAAAAGGATATATTTTGGACCTTTGTGAAAACAAAAATTAAGTCAACAAAAATAATTATTAGATCAACATTTATAACAAAATTTCGAACAGTAGATGATTCTAGAGAATCAAGAATCGAGATATAATACTTGAGGCCAACCAGCTGAAGTGAATTGAGTTAATGTCAGCTCTACGTCAAAAGAAGTGGAAATTTTCAAAAATAAAATCATAAATGATTTTATGTGAGAAAGTTTACAATAAGTGTATTTGTAATAGTGGAGTGATCCACATTATAAAAGACAAGCTATCAACCAAACAAAAATAATAGCGTTTTTCATCGTATTGGTGGAGTGGAAATTCTCTTACTCCTCATGACTAATTCTGATATCACCAAAAATATAAAAGATGGAATGGATTTGGTACGTTGATCTTTTCAACCTGGAGCTTACATTCGCAGCAGTGACGGGGGAAATAATAAACTGCTAACTAATCCAGCGTGAATTATTCAACTCATGGCGTATAGTCTCAGGCATCACGATAAAACGTTCCTGCAGGAGAATACTGAAGATTCCCCCCAATAATTCCTTTCTGCCTTTCTGGGAATTCTAAGCACCGGTAGAATATGGAAGACGATCTGAGTGGCACACGACAGAGGGCTGCAAAACGCCCCAAAGTCTTGTCGCAACAAATTATGTGTACTCTTGGGACGCTGTTGTCATGACAACGGGGCAAAGAAAAGTAGAAAAGAAAACAGTTCTGGATATTGACCAGTGCAACGTAAGTAAACAGGGGTGCTTCAACTAAATGTAATAACCGGCAGACAGATGGGAGAGGAAGTAAGGGGGTGTTACGAACCTGAGGTGACTGCTACATTGGGGGTTGTTGCGGACAGAACTTGGGGGTAAATGAGAACAAGGATACAGTGACTCACCCCCAATTACTATGGTGTTGGGGTAGGTCCGACCCTACACCCGACTATCACCAAATAGATTATAGCACCCAGTCATCAATGCTATGTTGACAGATGGTAGATACTGACTGTATGTACGTGTCAACCCAACCTCTTCAGCAAACTTCAATAAATAATATTGCAACTACAATAACGTAGCACTTCAAGGACAGTTTCTTTTTGAAGTAAATCCGATTTGTGATGGAACTGATCTCCTAAACTAACAAAGAAACCGGCTCACAACACTGTCATAAACATTCGGCAAGAGGGGTGCATATTCTGCGTATTGTGAAAGCGGTTTATCGTTACGCCGCTGCTTGTTGAAATGTACAATAAACCCTTAATGTAGAGGGAATGGAAAGGGATACCGTAAAAAATGTAGGATGCAATCAAAGCTGTTTTATAGCTTGCGGAAAAACATTGTCCGCATCGAGTGGATGCATTCTATACCTGAGCTGCAAGTAGGAAGAGCTGGCTACCTAGCTGATTTAAGAGCCAGGAAGCAAGTAACACGCTTCTTCTATAATAAATCTAAAGGACTACACTAGAATAATTGACAAAAAGAATATATTCAAAATTCCAAGCGTAAACAGCTTGACATTCAGCATGTTAATATCCCAATACATATATTAAATTCTGATTATGGAAAATTTCGAAGACTAAACCAATTGAGAATTGCCGTACTTGAGAATGTCAAAATAATTAGACAGAAATTCGAGTATGGTACATGATTTTTAAATTATATTATAGTTAAATTATCAACTATATTATTTTATTTATAATATTGGATTCCAGCAATGGACCCACACAGGTTTTCTCGGGGCTTTCATTTGTTTTCTTTTTTCTGTCTTCTATTCTTGTATTATAACTTTTCATATCATTGACATTATCCAAAGGTTTTATTATGTTCAAAAATTGTTATTTCATAGATATGGAATGTACTCTGTTTTTTTCAATAAAAGTTTTGAATAAATAAATTTTTATAGTATTTTAATATTTCTTATTCTTTGCATGACTTGTATGTGTATGTTTTGTATTTTATAAGTAAGTAAATAAATTACATATGACTATTAATGTACCATGAGTAAAAGATATCCTAAAACTGAAAAATTCGCATAAAATCCTGATTTTATAACGGAGAACACAAGCCAAATCTGACTGCTTTGTGCTGATACTATATACACAGGTATACAAATGGGGACCAATGTACAATGTAGAAATCCTGCGAATACGTCTACATCGTGCAAGTAGGTGTAGTAAGTTTAAATCCAAAGTAAGTACCGTATAGCAAGGGAGTAAGTTCAGTCTCAATGCTAGAATAGTCTCTATAACTGAGTTAGGAAGTTCTTCTCATTTTATGAGATTTTTATAGCAGAGAACCCTTTTATAAGGTGTCACGTTACAGTGACAGAAGACAGATATTTATGGAATAGTGTTTTGTTAAAACACTCAATAATAATAATAATATCGTGTGACCTGGCTGGCTCAGGTCTGGTGTCAGAGTTATCAGGTCGCACCTGAATAAGTTCAGGGCCTCTGACGAAAACACTCAAATTTGGTCACGTGGCTACAATAGGACACTCAGGAAAATTCTACTTGAAATAGTTGTAGTTGAAGTCATCGGATGGAAAATTCTCATATATATTCCGTTA